>CM042691.1:24885248-25506567 GCA_023614405.1 Avena insularis | reverse complement strand
AAATAATCTACTGTGCCAAAAATTGCAAATAAAATATATGTAGATTCAGTAAGTCGTGTAGAATTTTGCTATACCATTGTTTTAGAGTAATTAATTCGTAGAAAAAGATCTGTAACTCCAAAAATTGCAAATAATATGTACTTGGAATCAGTAGAACAAGGGGAATCCCAAAGTAAATTAAAAAGTTAGGCTTACAGTAACAAATTTTGCAGAACCTATTTAATGGCTTTCTGCAGTATTTTAATTACTCAGGGAGTTATATAATTCCTTTTTGAGAAATTCCAATTGGTACTGTTCCTATTTAGTAATGCCTACACAGTAGAATTTTCCCAAGATTTTACAAAAAATATGTTAACAGTAGTGAATTATTTGGGTTCTAGCTCTATTATTGAGCATTATAAATTGCATACTAGTTTTCCTTGCGCTAAAAATATTTTCCATGCATGCATTCAGTAGCTTTACTGAATGAGATTATGTGATGCTGCTGTAGCATCTATCCACTTGTCATGCACGCATCTTGCATCATCTTTGTTTGCATATGCTTGTGGATGGTTTGTTTATGATTGCAATTGTATCGTGTAGATTGTGGCCCAAGTAACGCTTGCTCGTGTGTGGATTATTCTTCCGACCGCTACAACCAAGGCAAGTAGATGCTACCTTGTTCATGATGTTGTCCTACTATTTTTAAGGCATTGTCGTGTATTTTGTAGATGCATGTGTAGGATGATACTATCGCTATGCTATGTCCTATTATGTGGTAGGGCTTTCCTTGTAGATTAATCACCGTTGGTAGATGTGCTTAGCCATGCTATGGTGAACGAGGGCTAGGTTACATCACTGAAAGTTGTTTCTAAATATGTTGGTTTGCGAAACTAAAACAACTTAATCAATGAATCTCCTGGGTGTGATGGGATTGACAATTTTTGGTGGTATCATTGCGGAAAGGCACCCAGGTATCAAGAGAAAATGATTGGCTTCTTTATTTTGTAGCTTACGTGTACAACCATGTGCCAATAATGAAATGGGCGGTTGGTTGGACTCAGTAGGTTAATAGTAACTCGAACCCGTATCCGGAGATGTAGAATTTTGGTAGGTTGGACGGTCTTGCGTCGGGATTGGGGAGCTACTTCCCGAACGGTCTCTTCTTGGACTTCTCCCTATCATCACCCAAAATAAGAGTGATGGTACGAGCTGGGCTGGCCAAGTCACATAGGTAAAGTGTACTAACCCCTGCAGGGTGTATAATCTAATCGATTAGCCGTGTCCCCGGTTATGGACGTCTGAGTTGCTTGATATTGATTCCATGACATGTTTCTCGCTCATTCTAATTTCATAATTGCTTTAATGTTGTTGGGTTAACTTAATTGGGATCTTTTCAAAGAAAATCAAAAACTGTTTATGAAAGTAGGACAAAGGTATTTGCAAATGCAAGCTAGCCACAGCTCCACTTGCCAAATATGCATGTAGATGTTAGCACTGTTGTCTCCTTTACTACTCTACTTGCCATACATTCCACGTATTGACCCTTCGGGGCTGCTACGTTTCATGTTGCAGGATATTCCGATTCTGAGTAATCGATATAGGCCACGGTACTCCACTCGGCACTTGTTCACTTGTGGGCAATTTGAAGAATGGAGGATTTGCTTTATTTATGTTGCTACCTGAATAATTTGAGCTAGCCTTGAGCTAAGATTTTATTGTAATAATGGTACTCTTGATCTTCGTTATTTATGATACACGGATATTTTGCTATGTTATTCATCTTATTCTATTGTGGGCCAATGAAGCGATCCAGGGATTGGCATGTCACATAGAAGCCACGGTCTTTTCAGAACTGTGGTGTTACAAGATGGTATCAGAGCCCGTGTGTCGACTATAGGATCGTGACCTAGGTTTGGATTAGGAAGCCATAGAATTATTAAAGCTTATATTAACTCTGTCTTTCATCTTATGCCTTTCACTCTCGTAAATTCTTATCATATGCTATTCTCACACTTTCCACTTTAATTGGTAGATGGGAGAAGTCAGGACTGAGTATGCAACCATGGAGTCACCAAGGCCCTTTGCAAGACAGTTAGCACATCTCTCGCAGTCATTGGGATTGCCACTGCCCATGTTCAAGGGAAGAAGACTGTACACTTATGGATATGGCGAGGATGCATGGGAGATCACCACTTTCAGCTTCAGGGATGCCGCCTTGCCAAACCCTGTGCATCTGATCTACACCAAGACATACTGCAACTAGGGACTTGGGATAAACTTGGCCATGCATGAAGCCCTGTCTCGCCAGTGCCATATTGTCCGACACCTACTGCCAGCAGACTCACCCTACCGTGATTATGGGAGGCGTGATGAAGATGGGAACATTGTGGTTACCCCGAGCGACAGGAACAACATGTCGTCCCATCGGAGGAACGTAGAGGACATGGAAAGGGAGAATGGAGCTCTAGCTGAGAAAGTGATGATGGTAAAGGAGATTGCAGATTTTGCCAGCAACGGTATGGTGGTCCAAGGACAGGAGATTGACACCTTGCATGAAGCTGTGGGAGTTCTGGAAAATGCCCTGATAGGCAGGGATGCAACCATAGCTCATCTTAATGGGACTGTGCAGGATAACACCCAGACCATACAACAGTTGCAAGGGACCGTCCAGGAAAGGGATCAAACTATTGAAGATATGGCAGCCCAGATTGCCGCTCTCCAAGCACAGCTGAATCCACCCTATGATGATGACAATGGAGATGGTGGCAACAATGATGATGATGATGACAGTGGGAACGATGATGATGAGGATGAGGATGATGATGATGGAGACGATGATGGTGGAGGAGATGAAGCTGTTGCAGTTGCAGCAGAGAGTGAAGAAGAAGAGGAGGATCCAAAAGAGGTGGAGTTTGAGATTTCAAGTGATGACTCAGGAGAGGTGTACACTCCGCCGCCATGGTTGGTTCGTGGACAGAAACGCCAACGCACGAGTGCCAGGACCTACCGCAACCTCTTCAAGAAGTAGATAGAAGTCCACCAAATAGTCCTCGTTAGGAAAAATCGTTAGGATTAGTCTCGATCGATATAAAACTTAATTACTGTTAGTTTAAGAGTGTTTAGTTGCTTATTTGTGTACTCCAATATCCCAGGATTATTTGTGCGAATTTTATGAAAGAGTTATGGCAAGTTTGGTTAATATCTGTGTTATTCCTGCTGTAGTTTTCTGCTGATACAGCAGTACTGTACGATTTTTCATATTTTACTGGTATCTGGAAAAAATCTGAAACAAATAGGGATGGTTCGAAACTCTCTGTACTGTATGCACAAAAATCAGCTAAAATTCTTGACGAGTTTAAGTCAGGTAGAAAAATTCGTGAACACTGCTGGACTGTTCTGGCAGATTGCCATTTTTAATGCTTTGTTGATCAACTGTTCAGATAACCATTGACAACTCTTCTAAAACTATTTCAGTAGATATATACTGCTAGGATAACCCCTGGGATGTTGCTGGATCACTTGTTTGTTGATGTGTTGCTTGCTTGAGATTGTCTGCTATTATTTTGTTGTTGTTTGATCATAATGCATGGGCAGAATCCGATTTTCGTAGTTGATTCTTTCTAAGCTTACCTGTGCTGAACCGCAGATGCCTCCCCGCCGTCTACCCACTGAGTTGGAGCAGCTCATGGCAGCTCAGGCACAGCTGACCCAAGTCATGACCCAGTTCATGGAAGCTTAGAACAACAACAACAATGGGACAACCAGCCTCAGGGAGATGCTCTCACCAGGTTTTTGAGGCTAAGGCCAGCTAAGTTCTCTACTTCAACGGAACCAATGGTTACTCTTGACTGGTTGCGTTCAGTCAACAAGGATCTGGTAACTGTTGGATGCACTGATGCTGAGAAGGTGAGAAGGTGAGGTTTGCCGCTCACCTACTGGAGGGACCAGCCGCTTCTTGGTGGAACACTTTTAAGATCACCCACCCGCTGGACACCATGACTTGGGCAATGTTTGAGGAAGGTTTCAGGACCAACCACGTGTCTTCAGGAGTTCTGAGCCTGAAGAGGAAGGAGTTTCGCAACTTGCGCCAAACCAACCGCACTGTGGCTAAGTACATTGAGGAGTTCAACAACCTGTCTCGTTATGCACCTGACGATGTTGACACTGATACAAAAAGGAGGGAGAGATTCCTGGATGGCCTCAGTGATGAGCTTTCAGTGCAGCTGCTGGTGGTTTATTGTCCCACTTTCCAGGAGCTTATGGACAAGGCCAGGATCTTGGAAGGGAAGCACAAGCAGGTGGAAAGCCGCAAGAGGAAGAGCAACAATCACCACTCTGGTTCTCACCACAAGTCTCGCACTTCTTATGATGGGTACTCCAAGCATGGAGGGAGTGACCATGGGATCCATGACCGCCACAACCAAGGAGGCGATGGACATCGCCATGATAGCCACAAGAGCAACCACCATAGCCACAAGGGAGGACACTCTCACCATTCTAGAGGACACAGTGGACATGACCGCAACCGTGATCGCAGCTTCGTAAAGAAGGATCTGAGTGAGGTGACCTACTTCAAGTGTGGTCAGAAGGGGCATTATGCAGAAAACTGTCCAGAGAAGAAGGTGCTGAAGCCAACCAACAAACAGAAGGCCACAGTGAACCACATGAATTTGGAGGAGATCCCAGATGAGCCTGACCTTGTGATTGGTAAGTTTCCAATCAACACTCACCCTGCACTTATACTTTTCGATACTGGTGCATCGCATTCATTCATATCAATGGCATTTGTGGATAAGTATAAGTTACCTACGGAGTCTATGAAAGAGTCTATTAGAGTAAGCTCACCTGGAGGAGATATGATAGCTAGCGCGGTATGCCGCGATTTAACTATGAGGATTTGAGCACACAATTTCATTACACACCTGGTAGTTTTGGAATCACAAGGGTTAGATGTTATTCTGGGTATGGATTGGATGTCTATGCATGGGGGACACATAGATTGTGCACAGCGAGCTGTTTCACTCAAAACCTTGGATGGTAAGAGAATTAATTTCAAGTCGGCTGTGCGACCGGGAAAGAGTAAGCTGAATTCTCTTAAGGGGTTTAGCATGGATACCATGCCTGTGATTAAGGATTACCCTGACGTGTTTCCGGAAGAGCTGCCAGGGATGCCACCTGACAGGGAAGTGGAGTTTCTCATCGATCTGATGCCGGGAACATGACCTATAGCAAAGAGACCATATAAGATGGATGTGGATGAGCTGAAGGAATTGAAGAAGCAGCTAAAAGAGCAATTGGACAAGGGATTCATTCAGCCTAGTTCGTCATCATGGGGTGCACCTATTCTTTTTGTGGAGAAGAAAGACAGCAGCAAGAGATTAGTGGTGGACTATCGCTCGCTGAATGAAGTGACCATCAAGAACAAATACCCCCTGCCGAACATAAATGATTTGTTTGATCAACTGGAAGGAGCAAAGGTGTTTAGAAAAATTGACCTGCGATCGGGTTATTTCCAATTGAAGACCGGGAGGAGGACATACCAAAAACCGCTTTCACTACTAGGTATGGTTTATATGAGTATACAGTTATGTCTTTTGGACTAACGAATGCCCTGGCATATTTCATGACCATGATGAACAAGGTATTCATGGAGTACTTAGACAAGTTCGTGGTGGTGTTTATTGATGACATACTGATATATTCCAAGGATGATGCTGAGCATGAAAAACATCTGCGACTGATTACGAAGAAGCTGAGGGAACACAAGTTGTATGCCAAATTCAGCAAGTGTGAATTCTGGCTTAACACTGTTGGATTTCTTGGACACGTGGTGTCAGGAGAAGGAGTCGCTGTTGATCCAAGCAAAGTGACTGCAGTGACTGAGTGGGAAGCGCCCAAGAATGTAGGTGATATTTGTAGCTTTTTGGGACTTGCTGGATATTACAGGATGTTCATTGAAAACTTCTCCAAGATTGCTAAGCCGATGACAGAACTTCTGAAGAAGGAGAGGAAGTTTGAATGGACGGATGCGTGTGAAGCTAACCTTCAGGAACTGAAGCGTCGACTAGTGACCGCACCTGTGCTGTGTTTACCAGATCTTTAGAAGGATTTCCAAGTGTACTGTGATGCTTCTCGACAGGGACTTGGGAGTGTGCTGATGCAAGATGGGAGAGTGGTGTCATATGCCTCGCGGCAACTTAAACACCATGAGAGGAATTATCCCACACACGACTTGGAGTTAGCATCAGTGGTTCATGCGCTCAAGGTATGGAGGCACTACTTGATGGGGAAACACTGCGATGCGTAAACCGACCACAAGAGCCTGAAGTACATATTTACACAGAAAGAACTGAACATGAGACAACGAAGATGGTTGGAACTTATCAAGGATTATGATATGAATCTGCAATACCACCCAGGAAAGGCCAATGTAGTGGAAGATGCTCTGAGCCGGAAGGTCTATGCCAATGGATTGACTGTTGGGGAATTGCCCGAGGATTTGTTCAAGCAATTCAAGGACCTTAGATTGGAGGTAGTGTCAGAAGGATATTTGGCAGCAATGGAAGTCCAACCAACGCTACAGGACAGAATCAGGAAGGCTCAAGTAGGAGACAAAGAGATTGATGAAGTAAAGGAAAAGATGAAGGAGGATTGAGCAAAAGAATTCCGCGAGGATGAGCAAGGAACCTTGTGGTATGGAGATCGTTTGTGCGTTCCCAACGATCCAGAGATAAGGAAATTGATTCTACAGGAAGCTCATGACTCGCCGTATTCCATACATCCGGGCAATACAAAGATGTATATGGACCTAAAGGACAGATTTTGGTGGAACAACATGAAGGGAGACATCGCTGAGCATATTGCCTTATGTGATGTATGTAGCCGAGTGAAGGCGGAGCACCATAAGCCAGCAGGACTACTGCAGCCATTGCCTGTGCCGGATTGGAAGTGGGATAGAGTGGGAATGGATTTTATCACAGGATTGCCCAGGACCAGGTCAGGATATGACTCCATTTGGGTAGTGGTCTACCATTTGACCAAGGTAGCCCACTTTATACCGGTGAAGACGACTTACACAAGTGCAAAGTTGGCCAAGATTTATATGGACAGAATTGTGTGCCTACATGGAGTTCCCAAGAGCATTGTATCGGATAGAGGCACCCAATTTACCTCACACTTTTGGTGCCAGCTGCACGAGTCGTTGGGGACTAGGTTGGAGTTTAGCACAGCGTTCCACCCCCAGACTGATGGACAGACCGAGAGGGTGAATCATATTTTGGAAGGCATGCTGAGAGCTTGCGCTTTGGCTCATGGTTCTATTTGGGATGAGAATTTTCCGTATGCTGAGTTTTCCTACAACAACAGCTATCAAACCAGCATCAAGACGTCACCGTTTGATGTACTGTATGGGAAGCGGTGCCGGACACCATTGCTATGGGATGGAGTAGGAGAACGTCAGTTTTTTGGACCTGATTTGATCAAGGACGCTGAGGAGAAGGTCACCTTGATTAGGGACAGGCTGAAGGTAGCACAATCAAGGCAGAAGATCTACGCTGACGCCAAGCGCAAGGAAGTGGTGTATGAGATAGGTGATAGAGCATACCTCAGAGTGTCGCCACTTCGTGGGATCAAGAGATTTGGAATCAAGGGTAAGATGGCACCTCGGTTTATTGGACCATATCGGGTCTTAGCACGCAAAGGAGAAGTTGCTTATCAGTTGGAGTTGCCAGAGGCTCTGTCCGCTGTCCACAATGTGTTCCACGTGTCCCAGCTGAAGAAGTGCCATCCGGAGATGGTGGATACATCATTGAGAGACACTGTGCCACTAGAGGAGGTTCAGCTTGAGAATGACTTGACCTATGAGGAAAAGCCGGTCAAGATACTGGAAACAGCGGAGATGATCACCCGTACCAAGACGATCAGGTTTTGCAAGGTGCAATGGAGCCACCACACCGAACAGGAAGCCACTTGGGAGCATGAGGATGACATCCGAGAGGACTACCCACACCTATTTGCTAGCCGCGCCGAATCTCAGGGACGAGATTCATCTTAAGGGGGTTCGTCTTGTCACATCCCAAATTTTATATTTGGTTCTGCATATCATTCATGTCATTCCATAATGATCATCCATGCAAAATTTCAATTTGAAATGATTCTGGCAAAACACTACTTTCAAAGCCCTATTTCGATTTGCTAAAATGCTCCTGCAAGGGGTCATACTAGGTTTGTATTTCCACCCTTTTTGGAAACTAGTGGTGTTGATACAAGATCCCATATTGAACCTCTGGTTTTTACAAAAATTTAGGAACAAGAATCACTCGGTTCAGAGTTCGTATGAAAAAGATACGATGGTTTTACTAAACAGAAATTAGAAAAAAAATAAAAAGAACAAAAAAAAGAGGCGGGCTGGCGCTTTCTTTGCCGCAAACCAACAGCCAGCCAGCCGGCGGCAAAGAAGGCCGAGCAGCCTTGCATACCACGCCGGCAGATTAGCGCTGCCCACCACCCACCCATACCAAACCGGGGTGGGGCCCCACCTTCGGCCGCCGCCCGCCGTGTCTTGCCAGGATACCACAACCGCCGCGCGCCGAATCTGCCCCCGACCCCGCGTGGGCCCCCTCTTAACCCCGCACGCCACCCTGCCCTCTCCTATCGCCACCTCTCTTATCGCCACGCCTCGCCGATTTCCGCGCCACGCCGCCCTGTAAGCCCACCGCCGCCTTCCTCTCTCCTCGCCGCGCCTCATGATCTCGCCGCCGCCCTGCTGACCCGTTTTCTCCTCTCCTCCCTGCAGAGATCACCCGACGCCGCCGCCCGCGGTCGAACCTCGCCGCCGCCGCTTCGGTCGGCCGCCGCCGAAGCTCCCGAGCTCGCCCGAGACCGCCCCGCGCCGAGAAGCTTCGCCCCGAGCTCGCCGACCCCGTGCACCACCTTGCCGCCGCCAGGAGCCGCCGGAACCGCCGCCGTCGCCCGCCACCGACATCGCCGGTGAGCCCCGCCGCCAGCCACCCCTCTCTGTCGCTCGATCTAGGATGAACGGCCCAGATCGGCAATGGACTAGTTAGCCCAGGGGCTGACTAGTCAAACCGCAACGTCAGCGCCACGTAGGCACAGTCAACAATTAGGGTTGACTGTTTAATTTTAAATCAATATATTTGACGGATTTTAGGTAAAATTTGTAAAATTCGTAGAAAATAATCTACTGGGCCAAAAATTGCAAATAAAATATGTGCAGTTTCAATATGTCGTGTAGAATCTTGCTGTACCATTGTTTTACACTTTTACGGCAAGATTTTGTCCAGAATAATTAAATGAGTTAATGGTCTTTTTAGAGTAATTAATTTGTAGAAAAAGATCTGTAACTCAAAAAAATTTAAATAATATGTCCCTCGAATAAGTAGAACAAGGGGAATCTCAAAGTGAATTAAAAAGTTAGGCTTACGGTAACAAATTTTGCAGAACCTATTTAATGGCTTTCTGCAGTATTTTAATTACTCAGGGAGTTATATAATTCCTTTTTGAGAAATTCCAATTGTTACTGTTCCTATTTAGTAATGCCTATAAAGTAGAATTTTCCCAAGTTTTTACAAACAGTATGTTAGCAGTAGTGAATTATTTGGGTTCTAGCTCTATTATTGAGCATTATAAATTGCATACTTGTTTTCCTTGCGCTAAAAATATTTTCCATGCATGCATTCAGTAGCTTTACTGAATGAGATTATGTGATGCTGCTGTAGCATCAATCCACTTGTCATGCACGCATCTTGCATTATCTTTGTTTGCATATGCTTGTGGATGGTTTGTTTATGATTGCAATTGTATCGTGTAGATTGTGACGAGTGCAACGCTTGCTCGTGTGTGGATTGTTCTTCCGACCGCTACAACCAAGGCAAGTAGATGCTACCTTGTTCATGATGTTGTCCTACTATTTTCAATGCATTGTCGTGTATTTTGTAGATGCATTTGTAGGATGATACTATCGCTATGCTATGTCCTATTATGTGGTAGGGCATTCCTTGTAGATGAACCACCGTTGGTAGATGTGCTTAGCCATGCTATGATGAACGAGGGCTGGGTTACATCACTGAAAGTTGTTTCTAAATGTGTTGGTTTGCGAAAACTAAAACAACTTAATCAATGAATCTCCTGGGTGTGATGGGATTGACAATTTTTGGTGGTAACATTGCGGAAAGGCACCCAGGTATCAAGAGAAAATGATTGGCTTCTTTATTTTGTAGCTTACATGTACAACCATGTGCCAATAATAAAATGGGCGGTTGGTTGGACTCAGTAGGTTGTGGTAACTCGAACCCGCGTATCCAGAGATGTAGAATTTTGGTAGGTTGGACCGGTGCGCGTCGGGATTGGGGAGCTACTTCCCGAATGGTCTCTTCTTGGACTTCTCCCTATCATCACCCAAAATGAGAGTGATGGTACGAGCTGGGTTGGCCAAGTCACATGGGTAAAGTGTACTAACCCCTTCAGGGTGTATAATCTAATCGATTAGCCGTGTCCCCGGTTATGGACGTCTGAGTTGCTTGATATTGATTCCATGACATGTTTCTCGCTCATTATAATTTCATAATTGCTTTAATGTTGTTGGGTTAACTTAATTGGGATCTTTTCAAAGAAAATCAGAAACTGTTAGCAAATGCAAGCTAGCCATAACTCCACTTGCCAAATATGCATGTAGATGTTAGCACTATTGTCTCCTTTACTAGCTCTACTTGCCATACATTCCACGTATTGACCCTTCGGGGCTGCTACGTTTCATGTTGCAGGATATTCTAATTCTGAATAATCGATATAGGCCACGGTACTCCACTCGGCACTTGTTCACTTGTGGGCAATTTTAAGAATGGAGGATTTGCTTTATTTATGTTGCTACCTGAATAATTTGAGCTAGCCTTGAGCTAAGCTTTTATTGTAATAATGGTACTCTGGATCTTCGTTATTTATGATACACGGATATTTTGCTATGTTATTCATCTTATCCTATTTTGGGCCAATGAACCGATCCAGGGATTGGCATGTCACATAGAAGCCACAGTCTTTTCAGAACCGTGGTCTTACAAAGATGGCCTTGATTTTCTCTAGGTTGACCTTGATTCCACGCTGGGAAACGATGAAGCCCAACAATTTGCCTGCTGGAACCCCGAATATGCACTTCTTTGGGCTAAGCATCATGTTGTATTTTCGGAGATTATCAAAGGTTTCTTTTAAGTCGGAGATTAAGGCGTTTGACTTTTTAGACATCACCGCTATATTGTCAACATAGGCGTGACCATTCTGACCAATTTGATCGTGCAAGCAACGCTGTATTGTCCGCTGGTACATAGCACCTGCGTTTTTCAGACCAAAGGGCATTGTGACATATCAAAATGTGCCGTAAGGTGTGGTGAACGAAGTGGCCAATTGGTCTGACTTCCTCATTTTGATTTGGTGGTATCCTGAGTATGCATCAAGAAAACACAAAAATTCTGAGACAGCCGTCGAGTCAATGACTTGGTCAATGCGAGGCAAAGCAAATGGATCTTTGGGACACACTTTGTTCAAGCTGGTGTAATCAACGCACATTCTAAATTCTTTGGTTCCCTTTTTGGGGACAAGTACAGGATTGGCCACCCATCGGGTGTGAAGGACTTCTCGGATAAAACTAGCCTTAAGTAAGCTAGCTATCTCTTTTCCTATGGTGCGTCTCTTCTCATCTCCGAAGAGTCGTAGAGGTTGTTTCACCCGTTTGCATTTTGGATCAATATTCAAGTTGTGCTCGACAAGTTCCCTAGGTACACCTTTCATGTCGGCAGGTTGCCAGGCAAAGATGTCCCTATTCTCTCGGAGGAACTCCACGAGCGCCCTTTCCTATTTAGGATCCAGGTTCATCCTAATGGTGGTGTCCTTGGAGGCATCGCCTACCACAAGTTTCACCGTCTTGGTTTCGATCACGGCCTTGAAGGCTGGGGCAGAGTTAGAAATCTGCTTCTTCGACGTCGGCATCTCTGAGGCATCGACCTTGCTCTGGATCTCCTTGAATTCGTCCCTGTAGAGGATAGCTTCTAAAAAGGCTTCTTTCCAATCTCGCAGTCCCTTTCCTTGGTAAAGCTTCCGGATACGGTGATGACACTGTTTGGTCCGGGTATCTTGAGCTCGTCGTAGAGGAAGCATGCTTTGGTCATGAAGGTGTGGAAGATGTCACGTCCGAATATGACGTGGTACACACTCTTGAAGGGGACCACCTCAAAGGTCATGCGTTCTTGGCGGTAATTATTAACATCGCAGAAAGCGACCTGGAGCGTGATGCCCCAAGGGACCGAGCCTCCCGGCCAGGAACTACGCATGGAACATGGTGCCGGTCTGTCTTAGGTTGGTCAATCAGGGGGTTGATGACCATGGCGTAGTAGTTCTCCGTAGGGATCAGGTTTTCCTGTCCCAAGTGATTGGAATCTCCGACCAGCGCAGGTACTGGGGAACTGGGGGTAGGGTGGCCATCAGTATCCTCAGCGAGGTTTTCTGTTGCCCGATAGTAGGGGTGTCAAGGAAAGTGTGGTAGACGGGGGCCTTCTTTTCGAAGGGGTTCTTGCCCTTTCCTTCGCTCTTGGGAGGGGTGCTTGGGGTCAACGTCCTCGTCCATGTCACTTGAATCCTTGGATTCCTCTTCCTTCTTCTTCCCCTTCCCCTTGCCTCGCGGTCTGTTCTGCCGACTTCGCTTGTAGCCGGACTCCGGGTCCTCCTTGAGGTCGTTGACGAACTTGCAATGGCTATTGGTGTGAGTGGCTTTGTCGTTGGCGTCGAGGTGTACGAGGCACGGCATATCACGGTACTCCTTGTAGGTTTGTGGAACGCGGAGCGCTGCCGATGTTGTTTCACTACTTCGCTGTTGCCCACGACCAGCCCCCTGTCCTCGGCCATGCTGTCCGCCATCACCTCGTCCTACAAATGTCATGGCGACCATGTAGGAGGTTTGCTTTTCTTATGGAGGGCTCTTACGCTTTGTGCTGCTGTTCCTCCTAGCTTGAGTTGGAACGACCGTTTCCGGTAGGGAGCCGCGAGCATCGTCGTCAACAGCCGCGAATTCACTAGCCAGCTGAATCATCTAGTTGAGATCTAGCCAGTGATTGTCATGCAGGAGCTTCTACTTATGTCGGAGCAACGTAGCTTTCTCCAACCCATCGATGAAGGTGTCCATGGCGGTCTGGGCATGCACTCCTGCGTAGGAATTCTTCATATCCAGGCAGCGAGAGAGGTATGCGCGAGATGACTCGTCTTTCTCCAGCACGCACCGCTGTAGATCGCCAACAGTGCAGGGACGCTTGTACGTACCCTCGAAGTTCTTGGTGAATGCTTCTTGCATATCCAACCAGTTGCCGATGGACTTCTCCGGCAAGTCATGATCCATTGTCGGGCCGTGCCCGACAGCATCAGTGGGAGGTACTTGACGGCAACGTTGGGGTTACCCCCGGTGATCTCCACCGTGTTGTCGTAATCCTTCAACCATGTAGCTGGCTTGATGGTGTCGTCATAGGGCTTGATGGTCTTGTCAATCCGGAAACCCTTGGGGTAAGTTGAGGTTCCTATTATAGGTCCAAAGCAACATGGTCCCAGGTATTGTCCTTCCCAGGCCTCGTGAATCTTGTCCAGGCGTGAACGTGCGTCGTATGGCTCCAGGTTTGCTCTTTTCGTCTTGCCGCCAGGGGAAGGGCTGCGTGAACAACGCGGGGCTCCTCCGCCATGGTGGCTGTTTGGGGGTGACGGAGGCGGAGGTGCTGGTGGGTTAGCCTTCTTGTTGTTACCCTCCTGCGATGCCTCACGCTTGTCACGATTTCTCGTCGGACGCTGAGGGTCATGGTGCGACCTGCTCTTGTGTCCTTGGTTGCGCTCTCCATCATGACGGGTCTGCTCCGTGTTGTCCCGGATGACGATGCCGCCTTGCCTTGGCGGGGGCATGTGCGTGCGATGGTGAGCCTTGGGGTCTTCGCGATGTCGGGGAGACCGGGGCGGTGGAGATGTGCGACGAGGATGAGCCTTGACTCCATGGTCGGAGGATATGGGGATAGCGTCTTTCCTGTTACGTGCATCCCTCTGTCTTCATTCTGATGAACCCGTCTGGGACCCGACATCATGAGGAGATCGGTCCCTTGGCGGCTTAGGAATGCTAGACTGTCAAAACACTGGGTCAGACTCGATCCTCTGAGAGGTGGCATTTTCCTGCTGTTTCACTGCCTTTTCCACAAGGTCATAGACCTATTCGACCGCTATGGGTGATCTATCCTGCTCTAGAAGAGTCTTGGAGACGGGGAGGTTAAGAATAGGAGTGGGCATCACCTGCCTGCCTTCGCTATCAATATATGGCTTTGCTTGTGGCGGCTTCGAGGGGGGGCCATCCTAGGTTTTATCGTACACCAGGATCGTTGATGACATGAGCCGGAGCTTTCTTAGCCTTCTGCTGCTGGAGCCGAGTTTTGTACTCGGCATCCATGGCTCTAGCTTTCTCTATTGACTTCTGTGCGTTGGATAGATCTCGATCCAGCTTAGGGCCTTGCTCCGCGATGGCCTGCGCTTCCTCCAGCAGCTTCTGGCGCTTCTCATCAAGATGGACTATGTTCCGAATATGAGCCACAATCATGGGCTCAACGAGTAGATTGGCGTACATCACTATCAGATGGAGTAATTTGGGAAGCAGCAGACGTAGATGCCGGAGGCGGCGGGTTTGCGGTGTTGTTGTTACTCGGACCGACATTGAGTTCATGCGGCTGTTGCACTGGGTTAGGCCGAGGGGGCATGACCTTTGCCCGATCATTGTCGGCAGCAACAGGTGGTCCCTTCTCCTTGTCCAGCGCTTTAGGCGGAGCTTGTCCGGGTTGATCTTCCTCCATCACGGTCCCAATGGCGATGAACACCTATCGGGATGTGACGGCCTTGTCGGCTTGCTCGTCATGTTGGAAATCCTCCTCCATCTCCTACATAGCAGAGTCTAGCTCCTCCAGGCTGAAGTATGTGTCCTCTGAGTCAGTGCTGATGTCGGCGTAGAGCGCGTCCAGAACAGAGTTGGAGGGTGCCGGGGCTTCCTCGATGATGGGCGGTGGTGGTGCGACAACAGCGATGATGAATGGAGGTGGTGGTGCAGCTGCAGCAACGACGACCGGAGGCGGTGGTGCAGCTACAGCGATGACGACCGGAGGCGGTGGTGGCGGTGGCTGAGGCGGAGTGGTGCCGTCTAAGAGCGCGAGCGCTGTCTGAGCTGCCTCCTCAGCTTTTGCATAGTTGATGACGGTGCTCACCATGCCTTCGGAAGTGAGGCATCCCTGAAGCCCGTTGCCGCCTTAGCGTATGTCGGAGAAGTGTTCCTTGGTCCAGACCTTCCACAAAGTGATACATTGCATCATCATTGGGGTAATGCGCTAGGTCAGCCTGTATACGGAGCCAGCTGGCTAGGTAATCGCGGGGGTTTTCCCCCTCTCTCTGAACGCAACGCGCCAGATCGAAGATAGTCACCACACCGACGAACTTGGATCTCTGCTGTACAGACGCATGGGCGAAGCCGGCGGAGTTGCTGCGATCTTCCACCGTTATATCCTGCACAGGGGCGGTTTGGGTGGGCCTTGAATTTTTCCAATCATTGCCAGCAAACTCCTAAGAGAGGTCCGACTTCGATCCTTCCCCAAACATATCCTGCCCGTAGGCGGTCCGTGCGGGTCTTGACGCTCCTCTGACTTCTAGGGAACTAGTGCCCGAGTCGGTTTCACCGATGAAGAGGTGGATATCTCCGGTGGGGACGATCGAGCATCGGTTAGGGTTCGTCTTCGCCGGGATCCAGAACTCGTCGGGAGGGACGATCGGAACGTTGCTGGAGAGAACGCGACCGATGGCTATGGTTTCACCGATTCCAATGAAGATCTTGGTCCTCGCCTGTTGTAGAGCCTGAAGCGCCTCTTGCCCCACGGTGGGCGCCAACTGTTGTGGTATTGCCGACGAGTACGCCATGGAGGGGTCCTCACAGTGCGTGTTTAGAGACGTGGGGTAAGGCGGAAGGTTAGCGGGTACGAGGTAACACAGCTTACCAAGGGTCAGATCCCACGACGGTGGCGGAATCCTACTCTTGCTATAAATCAATATAATGGCAATACGCCAAGTTACAGGGATCGGTTCACTGTGCGCGATATGGGTTGTGTTGTTCTGTCTTGTCGTGCCCTAAAGGCTCCCATAGGTCCGGCTTATATAGTCGCCAGATCGTAGGGTTACAGGCTAAGTCCTAGCCGGACAGGTTATGGAGTCCTACACGGTATACAATTAGTCTAACGTGTCTTGCACTCCAAGGCTCCGGGTATGTCGGTGACTCCTCTGTAGCCTTTCTTTATCTAGCATGGGCCTCCCTTCTGGATCATCTAACTGGGCCGCCCATCAGGCCATAGGCTTTGCTACCAACTATGCTATGATGATACCCATATAGACATACCAACTATGCAGACCTACACGGTATGATTATCCGGATAAGTGACATGCTATGATGATACCCATATAGCATATCCCCAACAACAGAATTTTTGCCTGTTTTCCTGTTGTGGCAGAACGTGCTAAAAAAAATTTACCAGCTTTTTTTAGTCTCGGTTGATGTCTCAAATCGGGACTAAAGGTCAATCAGGACTAAAGGGTGTTGCCCAGGTCTGCACCCGCCTCCATCCCTTGAGTGCATGTTGATGTTTCTAACTGGGACTAAATGGCCCGTTCGAACCGAGGCTATAGATTATCTGCGTCCTAATCGTTGGAACCGGGACTAATATGAGCATTAGTCCCGGTTTCAAACGCATCCGGAACTAATGCTCCATATGACTTTAGATGAAAGGTCATTGTTCTACTAGTGTTATGACATTATTCAGGGCATGGACTGGTTCAAGTGCCAAAATGACGTCCGGAAACATGTGGGTTAATTGGCTGTCCGGGTTGGCCGACACGTTGCATGCAGCTCTAAAAGTGTCGATGGTGATGGGCTCGATATCTTTGACAGCAACAAAATTTCCAGCCGACAACACATGCTATTTTTATCTTTTCGTACTTTTTAGAATCCGGTTAAAAATATTTACTTACTTCGGTTCATATTAATAATCTTAATTTTATCTATATTCACACGTATCTAGTTAAATATTTAGACTAAATATATTCGTTAAAACCATTGATATGGACCGTAGGGACTAGTGAGTACCGGAAATTTGGTAGATAATAATGTACGTTGTTATCAGCAGGTTTGCGAGCTAGATGTCTGGTCATATGTTCTCATCCGATCACATGTGATAGTACTGTACAACTCTGGTAGGACGGCTTAGCCTACTGCCGTGTTCGTGTACAGTGTGTCGAAGCCTCGCAATTTTCTTTCACAAACTCATTTGATGTCCGTAGCACCGGACTTTTGCCCTTCGGACGAAATAGCCGATAAGACATGATTTTCTTGTGTTGCAGTCTGAGTTCGACCGGTGCAGCTTTTTGGACAG
Source organism: Avena insularis (assembly GCA_023614405.1). Classification (NCBI taxonomy): domain Eukaryota; kingdom Viridiplantae; phylum Streptophyta; class Magnoliopsida; order Poales; family Poaceae; genus Avena; species Avena insularis. The sequence continues at coordinate 25,489,102 of CM042691.1, read as the reverse complement.
TTGCGCGAGTTTAAAGATGGAATGTTCACATCAGTCGTACTAGTGGACAATTGGTTCGTCACGTAGCCTTTGAAATCGCAAACACAAACATCTCATCTGTCCAAATCGAGCGTACCAACAAATGACTAAACTTCGTACCAACAAATGGCTAAACCTGGTTTTTTTTAAAGAGTGTATATTAATATCGCGGAGATACCAATTAGATTTAGCCTCTGTAGCAATATATGTCCTAGCAGCCTTATAGACGCAAACAACCCAAATAAATGAAAGAAAAATTACAAAAAAAAAGTCTCGCTAGAGAAAACGATTACTCACCGAGATGACCATTGTGGCCTGCACGACAAGAAAGAATTAATTACTAGAACCATCGTCGATCGGTTGGTTTCACGGAAAATTTTGGCATGACCTGCTAGAAACACTGTCTACCGGAAGCACCATAAATTTGCAGGAACGTTAATGAATCAGCGCGAAACATTGGCAACTCATCACTTTCATGTCATCAAATATTTTCCAATCATTTTCATATACAATACAATTCCATAGATATGCACATAAATTTCGCCTACTCATCGCCAATTTTATCCGCCAATTCTTAGTTAGTCGCCTATTAGGTCGATAAGTATAGACGCGCACAAGATGACATGTCGACCGGATCGGAGATAGTGGATTATGTTCTAGATCTATATCTAGGAGTGGTGTGGAGGCCGGAGAGAGGGGAGATCTATACTACCTCCGCTCCCAGAGGGGCTTATATTTTTTTTGAAAAGTCAAATTATGTAAAGTTTGACCAAGTTCGAAGAAACATATATTAATATTTATAATATGAATTGCATATTCTTTGATACATCGTGAAATATATATTCACATGGTATCTATATAATATCATAGTTCTTGATAGTTTTATCTAAAAACTTGGTAAAAGTTTTCATAGCTTGACTTTTCAAAAAATATATAGGCCTTAAGCCTTGAAATGGAGGGAGTATCTATCTAGAAGGGTGGTGCATGTGGGGGAATGATTTGCTAAACTATATGAGATATTGTTGGTTAGAATAGCTAAAATAGGAGGAAGGGAGTGAAAAAACGAGCTGGAAAGAGAGGAGGATCGAGCTAGAGTGATTTGGGAAGAGAGTGGTGGGAGAGAGTGCATTTATTGCAACTTTCCAGGTTATCACTGGTGCGTGCTACCTTTGGACGCCGGCGGTATCTAACTAACGCAGACGGTTTCGCACTCTGACGTGCTATGGTAAACAGTGGAGCTAGGGGTGCGGAAAGGGGTGTGTCCCGGCTCATTATCGCTGGCGCGCGCTGAACCAACGTGCCCGTGGTAAGTGGCACTATCGCCGGCGGTTCTGGAAGAAACATGTCGGGGGTAGGAGGTGTGACTGGAGGGGTGGGGTGGGTTGGGGCTGGCGTGGGTCCCACCGCATGAATATCGGCAGGTGCCAGGGTAGCGCGCTGGGGTAAGGATTAGTTGATGGAGATATGCCCTAGAGGCAATAATAAAAGTGTTTATTATTATATCTTTGTGTTTATGATAAATGTTTACATTCATGCTATTAACCGGAAACATTAATACTTGTGTGATGTGTAAACTAAATTAGAGTCCCTAGTAAAGCCTCTTTGTAATACTAGCTTGTTGGTTAATAGATGATCGTGTTTTCCCGATCATGAACGTTGAGATGTTATTGACAACAAGATCATATCATTAGGAGAATGTTATGATGGACATACTCCTATAGATAAACGTAGCATTATGATGAAGTCATTTCAATAGTTCGTTTTCTATAAGCTTTCTGATACATAGTAAAATAATTCCTTCGACCATGAGATCATGCTAATCACCATCACCGAAAGGATGCTTTGATGACATCAAACACCACACCATAACAGGGTGGCTATAAAGGTGGCATTGAGTGTTCGGAAAGTATGTGTTGAGGCACATGGATCAAGAGTGAGATTTGTCCATCCATATGACGGATAGATATACTCTAGGCCCTCTCGGTGGAATATCATCCAATTAGCTTGCAAGAATGTGACTGGCTGACAAGGGATCACATATCACGGGAACGAGCAAAGAGTACTTATCGGTAACGAGGTTGAACTAGGTATGCAGAGATACCGACGATCAAACCTCGGATAAGTAAATTATCGTGAGACAAAGGGAAATTGGTATCGTATGTAAGTGGTTCATTCGATCTCAAAGTAATCGTAGAAATATGTGGGAGCCATATGAATTTCCAGATTCCTCTATTGGTTATTGGTCGGAGAAGTGTCTCGGTCATGTCCGCATAATTCACAAACCGTAGGGAGACACACTTAAGGATTCGATGTTGTTTAGTAGATATGAAATAATTAGGGATACTAAATGTTGTTCAGAGTCTCGGATGGGATCCGGGATATCACAAGGAGATCCAGAATGGTCTGGATAATAAGATTCATATAAGGAAAGTCCGATTCCGGAGTTCGGGAATGATTTCGATGTTTTCATGGGAGAGGGTCTAGAAGGTTCACCCAGACCGGAAGGGGAATGGTCCATGAATGTGTCATGGGTAAGTGGAATGATTGGAAAATATCCTAGGTTACTTGGTTTGGGCATTTGCGAGAGATAATTAAATCTCTAAATTGAAAGTTAAAAGGGAGGTTTGAAAAGTCAAACTAGAACAATAGTTTCCTAGTGGAAGAAGGAAAGAGTCCTTCCTTCTATCCAACTTGGGTTTGGTTTTGGATTCAAACTCTCCCCTCCAAAGGATGCCCCCCTCTCATAAATAGAGGGGGAGGGCTGCCCCAAAGACCACAAGCCCTAGCCCTCTCCACCGGCTGCCGCCGGCCAAGCCACCGCCACACGCCGTCGCGCCGCCGCTGGCCCGTTGTCGTCGCCCTAGTCGCCGCCGACACCTCATCCTCCTCTCCAGCCTTTTAAACCTAGATCGCCGGAAACCCTTGATCCACCATAACTCGCACCGGCTTAGGCGAAGCCCTGCGGGATCTTCTCTCTACTTCTGACACCACGCCGTCGTGCTGCCAGAATCACAAGGGCAGAACTACAACCTCCGCTCCCTGCTGGAACAAGGGAGAGGAAGATCTTCATCGAGTACCGAACGTGTGACCGACTACGGAAGCACTGCCAAAACGCAGCGCCGGAAGGATCGTCTACGCGATATAGAGATCAGCAAGTGTACAACTACATCACCCACAAGAATCTGCTCTCGTTAACAGCTTTGGAATCTTCGAGGGTGAGTACTCTAATTGACTCGTTGCTACAATCTAGTAGATAGATCTTGGCTTGTTTGTGTGCATGCGGTAGAATTTTTTTTCCATGCTACGAACCCCTACATTAGTAGCGCTAGCGCTTTAGCTACCAAAGTATCGGGAGTAATCTGTGGGGCCGGCTGGACTCTAGCGTTAGGGCGCATGCTCGAGCAGTCGTTGGGGCTACGTAATGTAATGCCGGCGGTCTTGTGTTTGACGCGCCGAGGTTGCAGGCGGGTGGCCGCCGGGGGAAGGGAGGGGTGGTAAACATACTATCGGCGTGGTTTGGTGGAGGCCTGCCGGATGAAAAATGTTAGCACCCATAGAGCGAATGCTAGACGTATCAGTGGTAGATACCGCCGACGGGCTCAATATTTGGTGCACCGGCGGTATCTTTTTTCCTATAGGACTTTTCCTAGTAGTGATCTATTGACTTGCGTGATATGTTCTAAGTATAATCATTAGAAAACAACATTCTTTGAGACTCCAACTCTAGACATCCTTCCACCCACGGGGTGATTGATGCGCTCAGATCACTGTAGAGCTTCATTGGGAAACCCCAAGAGGAAGGTATGATAAGCACAACAACAAGTTTCCCCTCAGTAAGAAACCAAGGTTATCGAACCAGTAGGATGAAGGAAACGACTCAAAGGTGTTGCTAGCAACTTGGAAACCTGCAAAACACAAACTCAAGACTTTGCCCAAACGAACAGTGAGGTTGTCCATCTCACCGGTTTGCTGAAAACAAAGGATTAACTCTATGGTGTGGAAGGTAATGGTGGTTTGCAGAAAGGAAACATGAACAGCGGAAGATGTATCAATGGTAAAGATTGGACCGGGGTCCATAGTTCACTAGAGGTGTTATCCTTAAGATAAAAAACATAACATGCTGGGTAAACAAATTACAGCGGGGAAATTGACAGGACAGAGCAAGGCATAACAATGCAGTACTAGACATTCATGACCCTATGAGATTTGATTGGGCAATACAACAAGATACATAGACCTCCATCCAACTGCATCTATGACTAGTAATCCACCTTCAGGTTATCATCCGAACCCCCTCCAGTATTAAGTTGCAAGCAACGGATAACTGCTTTAAGCAAAGTGTGTAAGGAAAAAAATCAGCTTGTTCCATGAACAAGAGATCGTTGTTTTCTCCCTAGTAGCAACAACACATCTACAACCTTAGAGATTTCTGTCACTTCCCCAGATTAAATAGAGTCATGAACCTACTATCGAGCATAAATACTCCCTCTTGGAGTCACTAGCGTCTACTTGGCCAAGATAGCTACTAGAAACGGAGAGCATGCAAGATCTCAAACAACACAGACATGATATAATCAATAAGACAGAATCATTAACCAATCTGACATAGTAATCTCAATATCCATCGGATCCATGCAAACACAATATGCATGATTACAAATAGATGATCTTGATCATGAACGGAGATCACAAGATCTAAACATGGTAGCACCAAGAAGGAGAAAAAACCATCTATCTACTACATGGACCCGTAGTCCAAGGTGGAACTACACACGCATCATACCGGAGGCTGGCATGGTGATGAAGAAGGCCTCTGGGATGATGTCTCCCCCCGGAAGGTTGCTGGGAAGAGCTTCAGATCCCCCATTCTAGGGACGATGGTGGCGGCTATGGAATATTTTTTTGGAAGATTGATCGTTTCCTTAGGGTTTAGGTATCAGGGGCTTCTTATAGGTGAAAAGGGAGTCCAAGGGGGTGCCCGAGGCAGCTGTCCCCCCAGGCGCGGGCCAGGCATGGCCGCGCGGCCAGCGGTGTGGCCCCCTCGAGGCCCTTCTCCATCTCGTCTTCTGGCTCCGTGTTCCCCATGGTAAAATATTGACTTTGGATTTTGTCCTGTCCAATTCCGAGAATATTGATTTTCTGCCTTTTCAGGAACCAAAAAAAGAAGAAAAAAGGCCATTGGCACTATGGCATCTTGTTAGTAGGTTAGTCCCATGAAACATATAAAAATACCTCAAAGTGAAGACAAAGCAAAATAGATACTAAACAATCATGGAACATCAAAAATTATAGATACATTCTCGACGTATCAAGCATCCCCAAGATTAACTCCTGCTCGTCCTCGAGTAGGTAAGTGATAAAAAGAATAATTTTTGAGGTAACATGCACCATCAAAATCAAGATCAAACCATTTGCAAGCATTGAAAGGTGGGATCAAAGTACTCTAAACATGAGCATGAAAGAAGAAGTTCTAACAGTAAGACAGAGTAACTATGCTGCAACATGAAAGGTTACAAACAAAGTTCATGAATAACTATGCATTGAAATACATTTGTTTGTTTCACATAAAGAAAACATAGCAGAGTGGCATTCAATGTGTCCCTCATGGAGTAGAAAATAAATGCATAGGACACCTTCAATGTTCATAAGAGTGACTAGATACAAATAGTTTAAGAACAAGCAATATCAACAATATGAATCAATCAATAAGTTTTGGGACAATGCACATAGAACTAAGAATGGCAACTATGCTCTCTTAATTGGTGCCTAAGGATAGAAGGTGGAGACTCAATATAATGGTGGAAGAAATGACCTTCATAAAGGGAAGCAGGGATTTCAAGTCTCATAAAGAGCTTCCAAAAATTATGGTACTTGTTAGCTTTCAGCTCTCATCAGAAGCATCTTGAAGTGATTAAGGTTAAAGTGAACAAACTATGGAGTATATGCTTGACAAAGTATAAGTTGGCAATCTCATGTCCCTTGAATACGAGGGCCGCTCCTCATGCTACTCAAGTTTAGTCAACTGTAAGTTTTTGTCATAGTAAGTACATGTGTATCATAGAGAACCGCCAACGGGGTACCCCTTGAACATGATACATGTAACATCCCAAAAATATTAAACTAGAATCATCAAACTCTAATCACCAAATTTAGAGTTAACAAAAACTTTTCCAATTAAAATATGAAAGCATTCATATGAGTGTGCATTAAAATTTGAATTCTTTTGAATTGCCATGATTATGTGTTTCTTTGCTTGTAAAATGATTCTTAGGTGAAATAAACATCATCTAAACAATCCCCACACTTTTCCCAAAGACAAATAAATCAAAACAAACAAATTAAGTGAATGGTCACTTTGGCCAAATTAACTCCCATGCCTACTTTGGCTATCTCTAACTTTTAGAACTTAACAGAAACTTGTTTGGATCTTTGCACCCCTTGATAGTACTCATAACAAAGTACGAAGGCCCACCTTGTGATCATCCAGAAACATTAAAATGCATAGTTTAAATGACAGTTTAAAATTGAATCTATTTCATATGAGAAGATCCCACTTTTTCAAAAACCCCTCAAACCAACTCAACTTTCAAAACCCAAGCATCTATAGACTCACCAGCACATGCCTAGCACACCCACCAAAAATAATTTCAAAATTCAAAACTTGAGTTCATGCGGCCATTTCATCAAACACCTTGCAGATGCAAATCAGACAAATCCTAAAAACTATAGTGTGTAGTGATTCTGGCCTAACTTGTGCCCTCTCTGGACACCATTAGCCTTAGTAGATCATCTAACAACCTTAACTAACCTCTAGCACCACTGTAACTGGCCATTGTCATCAATGGTGAGCAGGCTAAGCGCACCATTGCCACCCCATAGTCGACAGCAAGCTATGAGAAATACTAGCCTCGCCAACCTTGTCTGGGAGCAAGCTAGCACCCCACTGCCACTCCCTATCCCAGCCGCGAGCGATGCCAGCCCCTGGACCACACGCACAGACCATGCCAAGCCGCCCTGCAACCATGCCGAGAGCGTGCCCCGTGCGCCACGCTCGACAGACGACCATAGACCGCGCGCCGCCCTCGCCGCGTGCACACGTGATCACCACCGTCCCAGCAACCCCGCAGACACGCCCGTTCGCTGCCACACGGACCACGCGCATTGTGCGCCATTAAAACCCCCGCCGGGCACGCTCAGAGCACCGCAGCATTCTGACCGATCAGCACCGCCCCACGCCTTGCCACCACGTCGTTGAGCTTCGCCAGGAAGCACAGCACCGCCCCCTACAGTCGCCCACGTTGATCGCCCTCTGTGCCATCGACGACGACGAGCTCAGCCCGTGCCCGTCGGTCCCCTCTCGCCACTATAAATAGAGGCCTCCCCCGCTCGAATTCTTCACACCACCTCATTCCCCTCACCTCACTGATCGTTCTAACCCATTCCCGGAGAAAGGCGAGCAGCGCATCGCCGAAATTGCGCCGGAGTAGGCCGCCTCTGGAGAAGAAGGGCGTCGTCGATTTCGTCCACCCCAGGAGGAGCTGCCAGTACCAGGAGGTTTGCTGTCGTCGACTTCGTCGTTCGCCCGCATCGCCGACCTTCGCCTAAGCCCCGATGAGCCTCCCATGACCCCCACTGACCCTCTAGGGTTCGAGCTCACCATTGACTAGTTCATCGGTGATGATGACCCATAGCCGCTGATCTTACTGCTAATCGAACGCACCACATCGCTCCGTACCTCTTCGCATTTAAAGAGTCACTGACCAGTAGACCCACCCTGTCAGTTGCGCCCCGCGCCGCGAAGTGACACTGGGCCGGACCAATAACCCTTCCCGCGCAGCCCACTCGTTTGAATTTAGCTTTTTCTTTTTAAGTTCAAACATAGTTCTGTACCTAGTTTCAAAAATCAACTTAGCTCGATTCACTGAACCAAATTGAATGAAACCAATTTTGTTAGAAAGGTTTTGAACTGCTTAATCCAAGCCCGTTGGATTCAAATCATTTGAATCTATAGATCAACCTTGGTAAAAATAACAAGGCAGAACCTTTGCTGCATTCCAACATTTTTCAAATTTCAACCATAATAGCTTTTGAGTTGATTCCAACTCTCAAAAATCACATTTGATCATAGCTTTCAGAATATATAAAAACATATGGGTTTACTTATAGAAATAATGTTCAAGTAATAAAAGAATGCCACGTAGGCATTTCTAGTCATTTATTTTTACTTAAAATAAAAGGTTAAATCTTATTAAATTGTGACACCACTTTAAATCACATTCCTATGTACTGAAATATGTGGTGATGACATGTGTCAACATGATCCCATGTTTGGTTTGGAGAATATTAAATCTTAAGTAGTTTTTCAATGAGTAGAAATTACTTTTCTAAAAATAAAAGAAATAATCTTGTAATATTAGTGATGATGCTAGATCATCTATAGAACCCTTGTGTGTGATGATTGAAAGTAGTTAAGTATTGTTTGGTGATTGTGTACCTCGTATTTATTTATAGACGCTAGTACCGACCAAGGATACGAGGAGGAAGGAGGATACTACGAAGAAGAAGCCGAGGAGAACTTCAACCACTGCTCTGCACAAGTCAAGCCTAATACTACTAGTTGATTGTGCAAGTTAACACTTGCAAGATACTATACCTATGTAAGCCTAATACTACTAGTTGATTGTGCAAGTTAACACCTGCAAGATACTATACCTATGTAAGCCTAATACTACTAGTTGATTGTGCAAGTTAACACCTGCAAGATACTATACCTATGCAAGAAAATACTTGCTTGTTACCATGCCAACTATATGCCTTAAGCATATGTGATCATACCCACATGATAACCCCATTCCTAGTTTTACTTACAAGCTTTATACTTTATTTCTTTATCAAAGCTATTACTTAGAGATTACTTAAGTAAATTGTAGATATTAGAAAGATAATTGAAGGTTGCATAAAGAGCATAAAACTTGGCCTAAGCTAGATAATCTTTATGCCATCCTAAGGCATGAGATTAAACTTAGTAAAACTCCACTAGTTTACCACCCCTCATTAGTACTTACCCCCACTTGTAGATGCTAGTGCTAAGCATAAAACTTGATCAACTTTAGATGGGAATACTTGGAGGAAAAATGGTTATGAAAACCTTGGAATGATGGATCATTCTATGGAGATATTTTGACATGTGTTTCCGAACACCAGATGATTTGGATGATGAAAATGTTGAGGCATGAGCCTCAGCCCTTTATAAAACTGATGGTTGTCTGGATGCGATACCATTCCAATTTTACCGTACAACCACAATACCCGAGAATTGGGTAGGGCTTGACTGGAAACTTATATACCTTAGTATTGGTTCCCTCACGGCCAAGGTCTGAGCTGAGGCTACCTTGTGAAGATTGTCCACGTGTGCAGTACCCAAGATGACAGTTGGTCATGGTTGGGAGGCCAAACTCACAGGAGAGGTTCTTATACTAGGGCGTATAATTGAAAGGTTAGGATTGATTATCAGCATACTGAGTATGGTGAATTCAGGATTTGTTCCTGACGGATGTGTCGAATGTTGTGGTGAAAGTGTACAATCTCTGTAGAGTGTCAAACTATTCGAATAGCCTCTTCCGCAGTTATGGACAGTTGGAGTGGCCATACTATTCCCCCGTCAGATGTTTTCAAAATGACTTGTGAAATGGATTGAGATTTTGACTTGACCACAACAGAGTTGTGATATGAAATACAAGTTCCCACTTAGGTGTTATAAAATTTCGACTAGCTTTTCTTGCTTCTGAACTTAGTAGATGTAAATCTGGTTTTTTGAAAAACAACCCTAGAGCCTAGTGTCCTATTACAAAACCCTCCCTTCACTTGTTAGTATTAGTTTGCGAGTACTTAAAGAGTACTCATGGATTTGTCCCTGGCTATTCCCGTGGCCAGACTATGAAGAGGAGTACCAGGAGGATGGACCCCAGGAAGGTTACGACATCTAGGATCATCTCCCATCGTCAGCATTGCCTGTGACCCCAAAGATGGAGCTTCACCTACGCTACCGTTATTATTAGGTATTTCCGCTGCTTGAGTTGTATTAAGAACTGGATCATGAGATCCTTATTTGTGTAAGACCTTATGTATGGTTTCTAATGGATGATGTACTGTGGTATCCAAATCTATTATGTCTCGCAAAAATGGTAATCCTGGGATTGCGATGTATGGCATAATAGGCATCTGGGATTAAAAATCTGGTTGTTGACAATACAGGAGCTATCCCATAATCAAAATGACAAGGCAAGCAAACAATGAGCATCTCAGCAATCTTCTTATTTACCATGGGAAAATGGTGCTTTTTTCTCTCTTTCCTCTTTTCAATATGTGTCTTTTTTTTTCTTTTTCTCAATCTCTATCTCTTTTTTTATAAGAAGAATGCTTCATAGATAGCTCACTATGGTGATGCTACAAGTTTACACCATGATTAGGCATGGCTTAGGCTAGCGGCCCAGGCGTTTCTCTAACACACATACATAACTCCATGGACTTACAAGCTCCCCTTTCATTTGACACCGACGGCATCCATAAAAAATAGCATGATATCAACTGGGTACAATGTACAAGTGCAATGTTGAAAGCGTTCCCCATGACAGCATGGTTCTACTAATTCCAACGTATAAGTGCAAGCATATACAACATAGATGACACAATGGTTCAAGTTTATTAGGGGCAAGAAAAATAAAGTGTGCCATCAAGTTTGTGAGAGCTTTAATCACTAATTTTCACATAACAAGTTTAATTTGGAAAAATATATAAAACAAGAATATACTTGGAATGGTGTAACACATGATGGCGCGTGTTAGAGCTTCGTTGGGAGACCCCAAGAGCAATGTGTGATTAGCATAGCAGCAAGTCTTCCCTCAGTAAGAAACCGAGGTTATCGAACCAGTAGGAGGAAGGAAACGTCTCAAAGGTGTTGCTAGCAACTTGGAGACCTGCACAACACAAACTCAAGACTTTGCCGCAACGAACATTGAGGTTATCAATCTCACCGGTTGCTGTAACAAAGGATTAACTATATGGTGTGGAAGGTAATAGTGGTTTGCAGAAAGTAAACAGTAACAATGGAAGATGTATCAATGGTAAAGATTGGACTGGGGTCCATAGTTCACTAGAGGTGTTCTCCTTAAGATAAACAAACATGGCATGCTGGGTAAAAAAATTACAGCAGGTCAATTGACAGGACCGATCAAGGCATAAAAAGGCAATACTAGACATTCATGATCCTATGATATTCGATTGGGAAATACAACAAGATACATAGACCTCCATCCAATTGCATGTATGACTGTATATCCACCTTGAGGTTATCATCCGAACCCCCTCCAGTATTAAGTTGCAAGCAACAGATAACTGCTTTAAGCCAAGTGTGCAAGGTAAACAATCCAAATGTTCCATGAACAAGAGACCGTTGTTTTCTCCCAAGTGGCAACAACACATCTACAACCATAGAGATTTCTGTCACTTCCCTTAGATTAAATAGAGGCATGAACCCACTATCTAGCATAAATACCGCCTCTTGGAGTCACTAGCATCTACTTGGCCAAGATAGATACTAGAAACGGAGAGCATGCATGATCACAAACAACACAGACATGGTAGAATCAAAAAGACAAAACCATTAATCAATCTGACATAGTAATCTCAGTATCCATCGGATCCCCGCAAACACAACATGCACGATTACAAATAGATGATTTTGATCATGAACGGAGGTCACTAGATCTAAACATGGTAGCACAAAGGAGTAGATACAACCATCTAGCTACTACATGGACCTGTAGTCCAAGGTGGAACTACTCAAGCTTCATACCAGAGGCTGGCATGATGAAGAAGAAGGCCTCCAGGATGATCTCCCCTCCGGCAGGGTGACGGGAAGAGCTTCAGATCCCCCCGATCTAGGGACGATGGTGGCGGCAGCTACAAACGGTTTCGTGGAATATTGATCAGGTACTTAGGGTTTTCGCATCGGTGGTGTTCATAGGCGAAGTGTAAGAGGTCCCAACCTTTAATAAGATAGAGATCCCTGTGTTTACAATGCTAGTCCCTGGATCAATAGCTAGCACCCACAGTTAAGATGTAATATCAAGAAACAAAGGTCATAATACAACTTCATAACCAGGAATAAAATAATTTATTACATCTTACATAGCTCATTTGGCTATCTCATTACAATGAAGCAGAATATAACAATAGCATGGGGTCCTTCATCTTCAAAGTGCCACAGGCAGTCATGTTGGTTGTAGACTTGTAATCCTAATCATTAAACTTCACTAACATCAAACAAACCTGCAACATAATAAGTTACAGCCACAAGGGTCAATACATTTGAATTGTATTGGCAAGTGATACTATGGTAGTATAGTTGAGTCTATCATCTATATGCACTTGGATAGGTGGAGCCTAGGCTTGCTTTGCTCAAAATAGATTTTTCCTTATCATTTGAAAACACTAAGTTTTTGCTTGACAAAATCACCCAAGGCATCTTCCAATAGAAATTGGTGATCCTTCAACCCTTGTTCAACCACAAGTTTTTACTTAGAAATTGGGATGAGGAGATTCTTGATAGCTTCCATGTCTTGATGCTCAAATTGTCCTTTGCCAGGGACATGGCTAAGTACTTAGATTTTACACTCTGCAGAGGTGGTGCACTTTCTCCACAAGACTTGGTTTCACCAAGACAAGATCTTTCAGAAGCCTTCCCTTAGACCATAATGGACGCGCTCCAACCTATCAATCCCCTACCACCTACTGTCCATTTGGCTAAGTTATTGCAACCTATATGATCCAGGCAGAGCCCATAATGCCAAGTGGCTGCACTTGAAGCTTCTCAACATTTGACATCTCAAATCTCTTTGTTCCTGGGTGGCCATCCACAACTGAGATACACAAGGTAAACCATAGAAATGGGCCTTGTGTAACCACTCAACACAAACCATTCCTTCCATTCCACCCTGGTGATTCATTCACTTAGTTGTTTTATTAAACAAAACACAAGTCCGTGACTTAGAAACACTCCATAGTATGAATATAATCCACCCTTGTTTTCTACTAGCTAAGCTAAGCATGATAGTAGTAGGAATCTTAACTTAGGAAATTTCTACTAAGGTTTCATCTACTAGTATTTCCCATGGCATTGTTTATACTTAGCAAAAATTCCATGCAAGTCCTACTTAGAAACATCACTAATGCATAGTGAAAATAATGGGACAAAAGTATGAAGCATCACTTGCCTTTTTGGTAGAGAATAAATGTTCACTCCTTGATCTTGCAATATTCACACTCTTCAAATCACTACAATTCAATCAAGCAAGAAAAAATTCAATCTACCATTCAAGCAAACATCACATAAAATAATAGAAACAAAGCAATGCATGCAAGCATGCCAAAGATGGTTTATTTGAAAAAGTGGTTTCTAATGGGTTATAAACATTTGAAAACACCTATTGGTCATTTTATATAAGTGGCAAAATCATTTGCAAAAGATTTTACCCATAAACCATTTTTAAACCAAATCAATATTTTATGTGTTTAGAATTGCCTTTAGCAAAGCAATAAATTTTATAGAGTTCACAAAATATGTTTTCAAAACATAAATCTTTGTGTTTAGGGTCACAGAGTTTAAATGAAAACATTTTCCAAAGATTTTCCTCCAAAAAGTATTTTTCACATATAACACCATTTTTATTTGACTAGGAATGGTCTAAAACAAAGATTTATTCTTTTGCTTCACAAAATATGTTTTTGAAACCACAAATTGATTTCTATGGTCAGTAGGTTCAAAACAAACCATTTGCCAAAGATTTTATCACCAAAATAATTTTAGAAAGAATTTTATGCTCAAAATATGTCTACACAAGTTTCTGCAAAAACAAACATTTTAACAGAAGCAATTTACTAAACAAAGTGCATGGTGGGAAAGTACTTGTCTTGATGATTCCATTGATATAAAGTTTGCAAAATTTGGACGTGTGATTTGAAAGTTATGAATTTTACAAAATTGAAAATCTAATAGAACATAATTTCTGTTTTAAATCAACTCTGGGCCACGCGTCGTGTTCTGATAGGCTGGTACCGCTTCGGTTGGATCAGCCTTTCTGGTGCGTTGGATCTAAATAGATCGTGCGGCACAGAGACGCTCATACCTCTCCGTTTAAGTGGATCTATCGTATCCACTGGATCTAAATCGAACGGCTACTAACGCCTTGCCAAGAAATGGCGGCGGGACGACGGGGGCGCGCGGCAGCGGTGCTCTGCTAGCGGCGTTGCGGCTGCTACAGGAAGCAAGGGAGAGGATGAGGTGGCTCACCAGATTTGTGGAGTGATGCCGAAGCTCAACGTGCTTGCTGTTTGTCGAGGGGCGCACGGGGTCAGTCAGAATTCCTCGCCGGAGTAGCTCCCTGGCACGGGTGCGGTCAGTCGTCGACGAGGGCGACGCTACAGAGCACGAGAAAGCAAACGAATGATGCGGTTAGCTTCGTGCGCGAGTCGCTGACATGTGTGCATCAAAAGGAGGGCAAGGGGGGTCTGTGCTTACCAGGAGGACTCGCCGGAGTCGAGGCAGACGACGGCGGTGTTCAGCTGTCATCGTTGCTGATGCTATGGGTCAAGCGCGAGCAAGCTGAGACTACTGGGAGGTTCCGTGGTTGATGGGGAACAAGTGAGCATGGTCGAGGGGGCAAGGCGAGGTGGAGGATGGCCGGAATCGCCGTCGGAGTTCGTCGGAGGCCGCGGCAGTGCAAGACAAATTAGAGGCAGCCTGGTGGCTCTCTGGCAGCGGGGACTGAGGTGCTAAAGAGGGCGTGGTCGCGAGGGGAAATTACTGCACCTTCAACACGTATTGACGCCGAGAATATTTCGCCAGAAATGGTCGGGAGGAGGCGCGGTCACAGCGGCGGGTGGAGATGATGGTCTGGCAGGTGGGACATGGTCGTCAGTGAGTGAGAGAGGGAAGGTGGGGTCCAACTGTCAGCGTCTTTGCGGGTTTGATCGCGAGTAGAAGAAAACGGTTCGGGGGGAGGGGGAAGTGAGAGTGGGCTGCTGGGCTTAGTGGGCTAGCTGGGTTGGGCTTGCTTTGCTCATTTTTTTGTTTTGTTTCTCTTTTCTTTATCGAATTCTAATAATCTGTTTTGATTTTGTTTAATCAATTCAAACTTTCATTTGAATTGAAACTTCTCTCAAACTTTGTGTGGATTCAAACACTGATTAATAATACATTCTGATGTCAAATTTAGAATAATATATTTATTCTTTTTAGGGGATAATAATTAATTAAAATAGGCTCTTGTATTATTTCAAATAAGATTTAATAATGTTTTTCAAACTCCATTTGAAATCTAAATTCTTCAAAATATTTTCAGTAGGTTTTATTTGTTTATTTGGGTGTCAAATAATTCACCTTGAATTATTAGGAATGTTTTTAATATGATTTATAAATCATTTGAATTGGGTATTTGTCTTTATTCCTATGAAATTAAATATAGTTTTAATTCCATAAATTTTATTTGGAATATTTCTTTGATCTTATTTAAGTTTAATTAAACAACTTTTATTCCACTTGGGTAAATTCCAAATATTATTTTCCTATGATTTAATTAATCATTTCTAATAGGGATTTTATCTTTATTCAAATGGAAATAGAATTTGGTTAATGCCATTTTATTTAATTTAAAAATTCTTTATTCATTATTTTATTTGGGTTTGGTTTATATTCATTCCATTTGCTTATGGATTAAGCCAAGATTTAATTTGGCCTTTAAATATTCCTCATTAATATTTCTTTCTCTATCTTATAAAATTCATATCTTTTTATTTATAGATCCAAACTTGGTGATTCCAATTTGTAAAGCCTTATTTAATATTTGTTTATCCTTTTAAATCTCTTTAGGATTATTTGCTCACCATTTGGTATGGATTTTTAGATAGGTGCTTTATTAGCTTTGGAAATTCAATTTCCTTATCTTATTAAATTCATAAGATTTTATCTATGGCTCCAAATTAAGTGAAACCAATTCATATGATTTTATAATACTTCTATGTGTCATTCTTGATCATTTTGAAATGTTTATTTGACCAATTTTTATATGGATCAAATCCATAGGCTTAGATATAACTTGGAAATATTTTTCTTCCATTAGGGTTTTTAGGGTTTATTTTCCAAATGTTTAAATTTCCAAATGCATTTAAGAAGAATGCATTCCACTTGATTTGGATTTAGTTGGATTCAAATATTAACCAAAGTTTTTTCAAGATGGGATTTTAAGTTTCCATTTAGAAATAAAAAGTTCCTTTTCACCCTAAATTTCAACAATTATTTATTTTGTTTATTTATTTTTCACATTACAAGATTTGGAAAATCTTGGGATGTGATAGGCTACCACCCTTAAAATAAATCTCGTCCCGAGATTTGGGAAGGCTAGGGGTTACAAGTTGGCTCAAAGCAACTAGGGTACTACCACCCTTAAAAATTTTCCAACTAGATTACATCTTGGCTTGCTTGGGGTCTTGTCACATCCCAAGATTTTCCAAATCTTGTAATGTGAAAAATAAATAAACAAAATAAATTATTATTGAAAATCAGGGTGAAAAGAAACTTTTGTTTTTAAATGGAAATTAAAATCCCATCTTGAACAAACTTTAATTAAAGTTTGAATACAACAAAATCCAAATCAAGAGAAATGCATTCCTCTTTAATGCATCTAGAAATTTAAACACTTGGAAAATAAATCCAAACCCTAAACCCTAATGGAATAAAATCATTTCCAAGTTATCTCCAAGCCTATGGATTTGATCCATATAAAAATTGGTCAATAAAACATTTCAAAATTATCAAGAAAGACAAATAGAAATGTTATAAGACCATATAAATTGGTTTCACTTATTTTGGAGCCATAGATAAAATCTTATGAATTTAATAAGATAAGGAAAAGTAATTTCCAAAGCTAATGAAACACTTATCCAAAATCCATACCAAATGGTGAGCAAATAATCCTAAAGATATTTAAAAGGATAAATAAATATCAAATAAGATTTCACAAATTGGAATCACCAAGTTTGGATCTATAAATAAAAAGATATGGATTTTATAAGATAAAGAAAGAAATATTAAATAAGGAATATTTAAAGACCAAATTAAATCTTGGCCTAATCCATTAAGCAAATGGAATGAATAGAATCCAAATCCAAATAAAATAAAAGGATAAAGAATTTCCAAAATAAAATAAAATGGCATTAACCATTCTATCCCTATTTTAATAAAGACAAATCTCTAATAAGAATAATTTATAATTCTTGAGAAAATAGTATTTTGAAATTTACCCAAGTGGAATAAAAGTTGTTTAATTAATTTAAATAAAATAAATCTTCCAAATAAAATTTAGGGAATTAAAACTATATTAATTCCATCGGAATTAAAACAAATACCCAAATCAAATGATTTATGAATCATATTAAATACTTTCCAAATAATTCAGAATTATTTGACACCCTATTAAACAAATAAAAACCTACTAAAAAGATTTGGAAGGTTTAAAGAACTCAAATGGTGTTTGAAAATATATTAAATCTTATTTGATTTAAAACAAGGGCCTTTTTGAATAATTAAAAAGACCCCAAAAAAAATAAAACTTTATTCCAAAATTGAATTCAGATTATATTACTAATAAGTGTTTAAACCTACAAAAATTTTGGTTGAGTTTGAAATCAGTTTGAAGTTTGAAATAATTAAACAAAACCAAAACAGATTAATAGAAATGAAAAAGGGAAAAACAAACAGAACAAAAAAATATGTAAAGGCTCAGCCCAGCCCAGCTAGCCCACTAAGCCCATCGCCAGCCCACGCAGGAAACCCCTCTCTGTTTCTTTTATCACTCAAACCCGCACCCCTCGACCGCTGACGGAACAACCCCACATACAAACCCGCACCTCACTGACTTGGCAGCCCCACCGCCAGCTCACCTCGTCGTCTACCCCACGACCAGTTCTTCCTCCTGTTACTGCCGATTGATTCGCGTCGTCAATTCTCTTCAATGTCGCGTGATACTCGCCCCCTGACCACACTCACTTAAGCGCCAGTTTCCCCTCTTCCTTTCCCCCCAAACATCACGCCTCGAGAGCCACCAGGTTGCCTCCATTTTGCTTTGCACTGCCGCTGTCTCTGGCGAGCTCACCGAATGATTCCGGCCAGTCGACGTCGCCCCTCGTCTCCTCGAGCACACGAGCTTCCTCGCCATCATCTCCTACATTTTCCAGTGCTTTTCCCTCGCTCGCGCACGCCTCAGACGCTCGGCAACAACCTCGGCTAAACTCCGCCACCCTCTGCCTTGACTCCGGCGACTCCACCCGGTGAGCTCTGACCCTCCTTTCCCATCTTTTTGATACTCCTGTGCATGCCACGACCTTGCGCATCTGACCGTGTCTTCCACTCGTCTTAGCACGCCCTGTAGCTTTGCCACCAATGACGTCTGAGCGAGACCGACGCCGTCACTAACTCCAGCGAGGAATTCCGACCGATCTCGTGCGCCCCTCGACAAACTGCAAACACGTTGAGCTTTAGCATCACTCCACGAACTCGGTGAGCATCTCCCTTCCCTCTCTCGCTGCCTGCATCGCCGGCAACGCCACCGCCAGGACGCTTCGCCGCTAGTCGCCACAGCCAGCACCGCTAGTTAATGGTCAAAGCGTTGAGGACCGTAGGATTTAGATCCGATGCTCGCGATAGAAACTTAATAGAAGGGGTATCCTTTGATCTGTGCCGTGCGTAGTCATTTAAATCTGACGGCCCAGAAGGCTCGATCTAACCGAAGCGGTACAGACGAATAAGAAGCAGCCACATGTCCCTATCCGTTTGAAATAAAAACAGAAATGTCTATTAGATGTTCCAATTTGAAAAATTCATAACTTTTAAACCACACGCCCAAATTTTGCAAATTTTATATCAATGGAATCAGCAAGACAAGTACTTTCTGAAGGGAATATGCCCGAGAGGCAATAATAAAGTGGTTATTATCATATTCCTTATTTATGATAAATGTTTATTTTACATGCTATAATTATGTTAATACGGAAACGTTAATACATGTGTGTTTAATAAACAAAAAGGAAGTTCCTAGTTATGCCTCTCTCATAAACTAGCTCATTGATTAACAAGATGATCAAGGTTTCCTGATCATGGACATTGGATGTTGTTAATAACGAGGTCACAACATTAGTGTAATGGTGTGATGAACATTCATCCGAAGTATAGCATTACGATCAAAGTCATTGAGTTTATATTGCTATAACAACTTACGAAGTGATCCTAATCCGTAGACCATGAGATCATGTCAATCACTAACACCGGAAGAGTTTCTTGATAACATCAAACGTCACACCATAACAGGGTGATTATAAAGATGGATTCAGAACTAATAAAGTGTTATGTTGAGGCCCATGGATCGAGAGTGGAATTTGTTCATCCCGATGACGGATAGATATACTCTGGGCCCTCTCAGTGATATCACATTGGTTAGTTTGCAAGTAAGTGATTTGATCACTAGAATGTTATATCACGGGAACGAGAAAAGAGTGCATGTCAGTAACGAGATCAAACTAGATATGGAGATACCGATGATCGACTCTCGGACATGTAATATATCGTGAAACAAAGGGATTAAGATACTAGCGTAAAAGGTTCCGACGATCACAAGAAAGTCATCGTTGAATGTGTGGGAGTCAGTATGGGTCTCCAGATCCCGCTTCTGATTATTGATCCGAGAGGGGTCTCGATCATGTCCGCATTATTCACGAACCGTAGGGTGACACACTTAAGAGACACCGACATCCAATTGGAGCAAAAGTTTCATGCCGAAAGAATGAACAAGCGCAGGAATTTATTTCACTGGATACCAAAACAGGTTTTCGGGTGAAATTGCATAAAGTGGTTATGCATGTGAAATAGAATTCTAGCAAGGGGTTATTTGTGAATGTTTGTCATTAAAGTAATTGACAAAATTCTAAATAAAATAAAAGAGTTTTATTTAATGAGAGTTTGCATTAAATTTGGTGGAAATTTAATGGGAATTCGAGTGGGTTTTTTAGTGGAGGGAATTGAAAGGCATTTGAGTGAGTGGAGTGTCCACCCACATGAATGTGGAAGAGGTGGGGGCAGCCCCATGGCTGGGCGCATGGACCCTTGGGTGCCCCTTCTCCTATAAAGGCCCCTCCTCTCTCTCACTCACACCTCCTCATGAAGGATCTCTCTCCCCCTCTAGAATTTATCCCCCATGGTCTCGTACTAGGGAGATACATGTTCCCGGTGGCTTTTCGGCAAGAAAGAGTTGTGCTTCCGCTGCATCGCTGGAGTGAGGAGGCGGAGGTTGCTCGGTGCCTCGAACGTGCGGATCTTGTTGTTGTTTTCTTGGCGCTAGGACTTCCTCTCGATCTTGAGATCGGCAAGAGATCGTCTACATCAACCACGAGTTTGGACTCATTAAGCTTTGTCGGTCTTCAAGGGTATGTTCTCTATGGATATACATCCGCCCGTTGGTTGTATCTAGTAGATAGATCTTGGTACATAGTTGTTCCCATCGTAGGAAAAAATTTCTACATCAACCGCTGTTGTTTTCTATGCTGCGAACCCTACAGTGGTATCAGAGCCGAATCTATGCGTAGATGCTTTGCACGGGTAGTTAACATATGAGTATGTGGGCGATGATGATCATTTTATTGCTTCTTTGTTGTACTTTGGATATTGGTGGCATAGTGGGATGAAGCGGCCCGGACAAACTTTACATGTCCTCGCACATGAGACCTGTTCCATGCTTGACATGCAACTAGTTTTGCATAAGTGGCTAGCGGGTGTCTGTCTCTCCCACTATAGTCAATATCTAATTTGCAACGAGTTGTCAACAATTTGGCGTGACGCATGTGACGAAGAATCTTTGCGTGAACATGCTAGGCTTCTTGGGCGTGTATGGGAAGACAAAAGATACAGTGGAAGAACGAAAGGACCATCAACGTATGAAAGACCCAGATGGCCTGCATCCAGAATGGTTTCAAGGTCATGCCAGCTACGCTCTTACCAAACAAGAGAAGGAAATATTTTTTGAATGCCTAAGCAGTATTAAGGTCCCGTCTGGCTTCTCGTCGAATATAAAGGGGATAATAAATATGGCAGAAAAAAGTTGCAAAACCTAAAGTCTCATGACTGACACGTGATTATGACGCAAATGCTTCCGATTGCATTGAGGGGGCTTCTACCAGATAATGTTCGAGTACCCATTGTGAAGCTATGTGCATTTATCAATGCAATCTCTCAGAAGATAATCAATCCTGAAGATCTACCACGGTTACAGAATGATTTGGTCAATGACTTGTCAGTTTTGAGTTGGTGTTCCCACCATCCTTCTTCAATATTATGACGCACCTGCTGGTTCACCTAGTCGAAGAGATTTCCATTCTCGGTCCTGTATTTCTACACAATATGTTTCCCTTTGATAGGTTCATGGGAATCTTAAAGAAATATGTGTGTAACCGTGCTAGGCTAGAAGGAAGCATCTCCAAGGGCTATGGAACAGAGGAGGTCATTGAATTTTGTGTTGACTTTGTTCCTGACCTTAAGCCGATTGGACTTCCTCAATCGCGGTATGACGGGAGACTGAGTGGAAAGGGTACTCTAGGAAGGAAATCAATAATATGTAGAGACGGACATTCTTACACCGAAGCACATTACACTGTTCTACAGAATTCTATCTTGGCAGCCCCATATATCGAGGAACACAAGAAAATCTTACGCTCCAACAACCCTGGAAAGTATGACTCTTGGATTAGAGATGAACACATGAAGAGTTTCGGCGGTTGGTTGCAACATCTCATCAAAAACAACACTCTTGGAGATCAGCTATACTTGTTGTCTAGGTCACCATCTTCGACTATATCGACTTTCCAAGGGTACGAGATAAATGGGTATACATTTTACACGATAGCCCAAGATAAAAATAGCACCGACCAAAATAGTGGTGTCCGCTTTGATGCAACAGACAACAATGGGTCAAAGACCACATATTATGGTTACATAGAGGAGATATGGGAACTTGACTATGGACCTACTTTTAAGGTCCCCTTGTTTCGGTGCAAATGGGTCAAGCTGACGGGAGGAGGGGTTGAGGTAGACAAGAAATACGGAATGACATCGTTGGATCTCAAGAATCTTGGGTACTTAGACGAACCATTCGTCCTAGCCAATGATGTGGCCCAGGTTTTCTATGTGAAGGACATGTCTACCAAACCTAGAAAACGAAAAAATAAGAAAAATAATACATCAGACGATGAGCCAAAGCGCCACATAGTTCTTTCAGGAAAAAGAAACATCGTGGGAGTGGAGGACAAGACAGACATGTCAGAAGATTGTGATAAGTTCCATGAAATTCCGCCCTTCGCGGTGAAGGATGACCCAAGCATCATGTTAATGAATGAAGATGCTCCATGGATACGACGGGATCAGAAAGGAACACACGCGAAGAAATGATATGTAATAATTGTAACATTTTATGAGTGAAGATGCTCCATGCATGTGTCCATTTTTATAGTGTTGTCTGCAAACAATCTTGAGTGTGTTAGTCCCGTTTTGTGGCTGGACCGGGACTAAAGGAGGGCCTTTAGTACCGATTCATACTTACCATTAAGATCTGATCTCCAAACGCGTGATGTCACATATTAGGGAGTGCCTCTATGACCAGTTTCTCAGAGATGCCGGAGGACTAGGCTCCATCGGCATCTCCCTGAAACTGGCCGTAGTGGTGTCCCTGCTCTCGAAAACCATCTTGCAGCTTGTAACTTCTCTAACTAGATCAATACGCCTGGGAGCTAACTAATTTCACATATTAGGGAGTGCCTCTATGACCAGTTTCTTGGAGATGCCGGAGGACTGGGCTCCGTCGGCATCTCCCTGAAACTGGCCGTAGTGGTGTCCCTGCTCTCTAAAACCATCTTGGAGATGCCTCAAACTGGCTGGAGGACTGGACTCACAAGGATGCCTATTTATAGTACAAGCAGCTCGGCATAATGTCGACACTCACCCCTATTATTAGTGCTAACTCATATTTAGTCCCGGTTGGTGTCTCCAACCGAGACTAAAGGTTCATCTTTAGTCCCGGTTGGTGACACCATCCGGGAAAAGGTACAAGCCGCACGACATAATGTCAACACTCACCCCTATTATTAGTGTTGCCTGGCCCAGTCTGCCGCAATCCCTTCAGTCGCGGTTGGTTTCTCCAACCGGGACTAAAGATGAACCCTCTCTTTATATAGGCATTTCCCTCTATTTATTAGGTAACACTCAAGACATTTATTAATATTAAAAACCGGGACAAACCGGGACTAGCTAACACTCAGGACTAAAGACGCCCCCTTTAGTCATAATCATGCCTAGTCCTATAGTACGCATCTTCAGGGTCTTCATCATCATCGTCATCATCATCGTCATCGTCACCTGCCACTCCGGGGATCCTCAGCCCATCCATGTCATATACCAGGGGCCATTCCAGCCTCGGATTCACGGCGGGCGGGAGAGGGGTCTCCTGGAATACGATGCCGCTACACGGACGGTGTGGGCTGTGGCGGGTGGACTCGTGGGCACCGTGGCGAGGATGGTCTCCGGCGATGTAGCGCATCACTCCGATGATAGCGGTTCGCCCACCATGCACGACGGCGGCGTTGTGGTTCACCGGTGGCGGCCATCACCTCGCACTGGCGAGCTCCCTTTCCGCCTATTAGCGAAGAAGGCATTCCAGTGTCGTGGTTGCCGGGATCCCACTGGGATCCATCCGCTGCTCGGCGTGAGCTCGTGGTGGAAGTGGTTTGTGATGGCACTGGCGTCACGGAACCTTGAGGGACAGGAGGGAGAACCCTCCAGCCAAAGATCGACATCCGATGGGCGGCCGGTAGCCAATGGACAAGGGTAGTTGAGGCGCCTGGCCTCGGTCTCCTCGAGGGTCAGAATGGCCCAGTAGGCATTGTCCATTGTTCTAAGAGAGGAAGGTGTGGATGTGTGGATAGCCATGGCATGATCGCCCTAAGTATAGAGGGAAAGGGCGGGAAAACTTGGCGTGAAGCTTTGGGAAATGGCGGGAAATATCTTTAGTCCCGGTTAGTGACTACATCCGGCACTAAAAGCTCTCGTAGAAAGGAAAGGGCGGGAAAACTTGGCGGGAAGAGGTGGGATTTTTCAAAATTTTTATATTAGTTTTGAAGTAAAAAAGAAAATTTACAAATGAAATAATTTATAAATGATGCAAACAGATAAATGGATATTATATTAAGATTCATTATATTTTTTCTGATAATAATAGACATATTATTTGTGTTATTTGGATTATTATAATAAAAGATATGATTTTCCAAAGTTATTATATTTGATTTGAATTAAAAAAGAAAATTTACAAATGAAATAATTTATAAATAATGCAAACATATAAATGGATATTATATTAAAATTCTTTATATTTTTCTGATAATAATAGACATATTATTTGTTTTATTTGGATTATTACAATAAAAGATATGATTTTTCAAAGTTTTTATATTAGTTTTGAATTAAAAAAGAAAATTTACAAATGAAATAATTTATAAATAATGCAAACAAATAAATGGATATTATATTAAGATTCATTATATTTTTTTGATAATAATAGACATATTATTTGTGTTATTTGGATTATGACAATAAAAGATATGATTTTCTAAAGTTTTTATATTTGATTTGAATTAAAAAAGAAAATTTACAAACAAAATAATTTATAAATGATGCAAACAGATAAATGGATATTATATCAAAATTCTTTATATTTTTCTGATAATAATAGACATATTATTTGTTTTATTTGGATTATTACAATAAAAGATATGATTTTTCAAAGTTTTTATATTAGTTTTGAATTAAAAAAGAAAATTAAAAAAAAAACAAATAGTCGCGGGTCGTGGCTGGACCGGGGACTAAAGGGTGAGTGCGCGTGCGAAAATGAAGCGGCCGAAAAAGGGGGGGTCTTTAGTCACGGGTTAAGCGGCCGAAAACAAATAGTTCCGGGCCGTGACTAAAGGGGGGGTCTTTAGTCGCGGGTTAAGCCACGGCCCGCGACTAAAGACCCTTTAGTCGCGGGCGGTGGCTTAGCCCGGGACTAAAGGTCCGTCTGTATATATTCCATGCGCCAGGGGGCTGCCCAACACTTAGCATTTCTCAACGAACGAAGAAGACGAAGACGAAGCATCGATCGAAGACGCAGGGGAGGTGCTGCCCAGACGCCGATTCCACCACGCCGCCGCCCTCGTCTCCGGCCGTGTGTGCTCTGCCGCTCCGCCGTGCCGTGCTCCTCCGTGCCGCCATGCCGCCGTGCGCTATCCACCGCCAAGGCTGTTGCCAAGACGCTGCCCCGCCGCTCAAGAACGCCAAGCCGCCACTGCAGCCGCCACGCCGTCTCCGCCTCAAGAATCACGCCTCGACGTGCGTTATTTAGCTTAGTATAATTGTTTTTAGTTGTTTTTAGGAATTTTTAGTTTCTTTTTTATATCTTAGTATAATTTTTAGTAGCATTTTTAGTTTCTTTTTTTAGGAATATATAAATGCTTTTAGTTTCTTTTTTTAGAATATATATTTGTTTATATAATTGTTTTTAGGAATATATAATTGTTTTTAGTTTCTTTTTTAGGAATATATAATTGTTTTTAGTTTCTTTTTTTAGGAATATATAATTGTTTTTAGTTGTTTTTTGGAATATATAATTGTTTATATAATTGTTTTTAGTTTCTTTTTAAGGAATATATAATTGTTTATATAATTGTTTTTAGTTTCTTTTTTTAGGAATATATAATTGTTTTTAGTTGTTTTTAGGAATATATAATTTTTTATATAATTGTTTTTAGTTTCTTTTTTAGGAATATATAATTGTTTATATAATTGTTTTTATGTAGTGCTCTCGGATTAAGTAAGATCCTAAGTCCCTGTGAATAACATGCTAGTCCCTGGATCAATAGCTAGCACTCACAGTCGATGAAATATCATGTAAAACACAAGTCTTTATTATATGAATCAAATAATCCAGAGTTTACATTATTACAACAGAAGCGTTATAAATACAACTTGGAGTCCCATCAATGCCACAGGCAGGTTGAGTGAAGACCCGCGATCCTAGCGCACCTTTCAAAGGATCTCCGAAATTCTGCACATGAAACATGCAGCCAACAAGTTGGGTCAATACTTTGAATGTATTGGCAAATTACACCAAGGAAGGAAAGACTAACTCTACATGCAAGGCTAGTTTAGGCTTTGGAGTTCATTTGCATAAAGCTAGTTTTCTTAAGTAGAGAGAAGAGAAGATTGTCCTACTTTGTAAACATTTGCTTAGATAAAGTAAGTTCGAGTGGCACATGAGGATATTACGCACCAAGTGTCCAAACAACCAAACACTTGGATATTACGCACCAAGCGTCACTTGGATATTACACACCAAGTTCCCAAATTCCCACCCATTAGCGATATTACGCAAGCCATGGGGTTTCAAAACGTTGTTTTAGAAAAGAGAGAGGAAGATTCTTCAGAGGCTCCATCCTTCAGATGCTCAATGTTGTTCTGTTTCCGTGAACACGGCTGATCGATCAGTTTGCAATACTCTCGAGAGTTTGTGCACTTTATCCACAATCCACGATCAAGCCCTTTTACAGACAAGACCATGGCGAGGCTTTCCCTTAGTAGCCCCTCTACCTTCTGGATCTAACCGTGCCAAGAACCTCCAAATGTTGGTACCCAGGTGAGGTTTCCCACTAAGTACTAGGCCAAGACAGAGCCCATAATGTATTGTTGCTGCACTGGAAGCTTCTGAATTCTGAAACATGGCAGACTTCTTTGATTCCTGGGCGGCCGTCCTCCACCAAAATCTCACTCGTTGACCTGACAACCATTCCGCCCAGAAGAAAACTTAGTTTTATTTTGAAGTGGATTTGAGAAGAAAAGTTGGCTCTAGAGAGCCTTTATACTTGGAAAAATTCTTTGTCTTTCGAACCCCCAACGGTACTTTGTATATATAGCATAGCAAGCAATACTTAGCAAAAACAGGGGTAACCTATTAGGAGGGAAAATCCTAAGTAGAGAGGTACTCATGGCATACTACAAAATAATCGCACTTGCAAAATAATACTAAGGAAATATTCTACTAGAACATCCTACACATGCATACTACAGAATTTTGAAGATCACATGCATAGAATCAAAACTGGGACGATAATATGAACAAGTGGTGTAACTTGCCTTATGTTGATAATATGGGTGTTGATTGTATTTCTTCGCAGCAATCGCACTCTCCGAACAATCTAATACGAGGACAAGGTAGTTCCAATCAAAACAATTGCAAACATAGCAAACACAACAAGGATGATCGAAAACATGCATGATGATTTAACATTACACAATGGGTATAATTAGTTTTATGAATATTAATATATCATATGATGCATGTATGAGTTCATTTAATGCAATAGGATACTTGTTAATAATAATTACTTACCAATATAAGGGTTTTGATAGTTCTGTTGTAACGCCTATTCTAACTGTAGAATTAAATTTGTTTCTTGGGTTTACTGGATAGAGGATGTTAATACGAACCAGTAGACGTTGGATTCATCCTAATCGGAGTTATAGATCTTCTTGTATGATTTAAATAGTGTTTAATGGGTTTTAAATGATTCATATAGTTTCTGTCGCCTAAAAATGAAACTACAATTATATCTGAAATCTCCACGGAACTGTGATTCCAGGGACATATTATTTGTAATTTTCTGAGCAGTAATTATTTTCTTATGAATTTATTACTCTAAATAAGCCATTAAACCATTTAAATCTTCACGGAAAAACCTTACAGTCAAAGGCTAAACTAATTGCATATTGATGATCTACATGGAACCAGCTTTCCATCAGTATATCATTTATATTTTTGTGACAAGCAATTAATTTACTATGAATTTAATGATTTATAAAGCCATTAAAACTAATTAAATTTCTACGGGTTAAATAATCTGCAAAGGCTAGATCCAACCAGATATTATTAAAGTACATTACAGTAACTTCAATTTTATATATTGTTCATATTTTTCAGAGTTACAGATAATATTCTATGAATTTATTAACCTAAAAGACCATTAAAACTAATTAAATTACTGCAGTAACCACGTATAGTAAAAGTTGGATCTATTCTGATAAGATGATTCTACGTGAAATTATCTTCAATTTGATATATTATACGCAATTTTTGGACGTGGTATGAATTTCTAATAAATTTTACAAGTTAGATCTATAATGTGCAATTTTAAATTCGAACGGAATATTCCAGGGAATATTCCGCTGACTGGACATGTTGACTTTGCATGCTGACTGGGACTGGATATTGACCTTACGTTGACGTGGCGTTGATGAGAAAGATGACCGGGATGACGACATGGCACGCACCGATTTGATTGGATCTCGACCGTCTGGATAGGATCCGGTAGCTAGAAGAAGAGATTGACCCGATTTTGGCTCAGAATAGACAAGAAATAGATCTGTGTTAGAGAGACAAATCCGTAGGTCAAATTGAAAAACTCAAAACATGAAAGTTGTGGGGAATCATTATTTCTACCTTTTCACCAAAGGAATTTGGATTTGAAGAAACGAACGCGAGTAGATCTTAGATTTACACCGTAAGATCTGAAATATTGCGATACAAAATTCTCTGGCTATGGTGGATGAAAAGAGTTGAGGTTTGTCGGGATTGAAAGATTTCGACGATTCCTACAACTTTCGTTTTTTGACCGAAGGCAAACGACGAAGTCTAGATGGGTTAAAAAGCGAAATAAGATTCGGGCATGTGTAGATTCGGGATTTCGAGAATAGAAACTCGTACAGCCGTGGCTCCACGAGTTTATATGGAGATTTAAGATGTTGTAGTGATAGGTATTGAAGTAGGGAACAAGTAGAAACAAATGGAAGTCAATTCAGAGTTGTAGATAAAAAGTTATAGGAGTTTGAATAGAGATAGGTTTGAGAAAACAGGTTTTGCACGGTTTTTAAAGCATGTAAGCCATCGATCGTTCACGTAGCTCCTGGCTGACTGGTTCGGTCCGACTGGGCCACCGGCCCATTGGGATTTTTTTTCTTTTTTTTCTTTTTCTTTTTCTATTTACTTGTTTCCCTCATATCTTCTGCATACGAACTCCAAATGACATGATTCTTGTTGCTAAATTTTTCTAAAATTCAATAGATCATTGTAGGATCATATTTGTAATCTTTTTACTAGTTTGCAAGTAGTGGGTTTATAAATCCTTGTATATTCTATTTTATTTATATCTTTATGTGTTTGTATTTATTCCATAACTTTTTCATACTAGCTCCAAATGAGCTCAATTTTGTTTCTAAAATTTTGTAATATTAATTGGATCTCCTTAGGATATGATTTAGCAATAATCGCTGTCTTAGCAATAGTGTGTTTTATAAAGTCAATTTAATTTCCTTTAGGAACATTTGGGCAAATCAACTATAGGATTTTAGATACCAGGATTTGGATTCAGTTTGTGAGAACTTTGCATGGATGAAATGCTTATGAATGCTTCATGATTTTCATTTTGAAATCTTGCACACCAATTCTACAATCCATAATCAATCCATTCCCTTTTTCCTATATGGCTACTTAGGTCTTAACAAAAGAATATAAGATTTTGAATTCATGGTTGAGACGATTTTCTATTCAAAAAGTTTCTTCTCTTTGAGAATTTTCAACATAGTCAAACAATCAATCAAACTTATTTATTTATTTCACATTCCAAAAATTAGGAGAATTTTGGGATGTGACAGACTACCACCCTTAAAAGAAATCTCGTCCCGAGATTTGGGAAGGCTAGAAAGAAAGAAAGCTTCGGGGTCCTTTAGGATGCTACCACCCTTAAAAGAAATTGACTAGGTCACTTCTCGAGGATTCACTTAGCTCAGATTGGTTCCCCTTTAGACTTTTATTGGCACAATGTCTCTAGCACATTCTAAACATCATGATTGATAGTTTCTGAGAAAGCACTTCCTAAACTAGCAAAACTCTCATGGTGGGCAAATAGGGAATGTTTACTTCACGGTGCCCATAATTCACGGTTGGGATTCATCCTTACCGTACATCCTATGCTTAGCAATGGATGCTTTTAGAAGGGTGTAACAATATACCATTCTAGGGTTTAGGCTCAACGTCGACTCTCTGCTAAGGTTGAAAAGGGCACTCAAGATTCGCAAAGCCAACAGTACAAGAGCGAATAATAAGAGTAGTAGGAATGGTGATCAATCCATCCTGCACCCAAATCATTACCCTGTATGAGGATAGGTGAATCACGTTTTTCTATCACTCGGGCATTCTTACTTGCCTTGAAGAATGTTTCCATGGGCACGAACTAATGCTCTATGTATACTCCCATGTATTCAATCAACAAAGCTACTACTAAAACTAAGCTATCGATATTTCAACTTTCAGGTTGGGTAATCTACTACATAACATCATGTGCAACACTTCATACTTCCACATCCTTTTTTCTTTTAGGTGGAGCATTCGCTTCCTAAATGCATTGTGTGGTCAAACCTTCCATTTAACACATCATTATATCTCCAAGGGTTCAAGATAGGAAAGGATAGATTCTATAGGAAAGAAACGACTAAGAAAATAATCCTACCCATACTATATGAAGCAATCAATGTCACAAACAAGGAAACAATCATAAGAAATCAACACACAAGCAAGCACCTATATAATAACCTTACATGTGTATAAAATTAGTAATATATAACCACAAAATAGTTTGAAAGCATTGGGAACAATACTAGAGTAAAATAGAGCAACATATAAGCAATAAACAAAATCTGTCAAAACGGTACAACAGACTTCATGAATTTTTATGACTGACTTAAACTCGTCACGAAATTTAGCCAATTTTTGTGCATGTACTACAGGTAATTACGCTCCAGATCCTATTTTTTTTAGATTTTTCTGAGTTACTAATAAAATATGTAAAATCGCGCGGTACAACAGGTCAGGCAGAAAACTGCAGCAGTAATCCACGAATTTCAATCAATTCACACCATTAAAATAACTTTAAAACCACACGAAAGTTCCAGAAACTTTAGAGTTTCAAAACAAAAGATCCTAAACAAGGCATCACACGATATGATTTAGTACAAACCAGCAAGCAACCTATATTGTCATACCACATAAGTTGGTAAAAACAATATGCTAACACGATAGCGATGATCTCCTAAAGAGATAAAATATGGTGGTCCAGACCTAACCAAACTTGATGAGATGTTTATTTATGTCATACTATTTGTTCTTTTACTTATCTAACTCTCATATAGGTATCATAAGAATGGACAACTACAAATTTGAACAAGAAGAGGTTATAGAAAAGATAGACAAGAAATATAAGAACATCTAATAAGTATAAAATATGATAGTTCTTCTAATAGAGGTCTTCCATTGCTATTACCATCGTCGTTTTTATCCTTTCCAGCTACATTCACATGTTTTGGACAATTATCACCATAATGCCCAGGATGGTGACACTGGAAGCATAGGACTTTTGCTTAGATCCTTCCTCCTTTTTGGCAAGGACATCCCGTCTTGTGGTTCTTCATGCTCTACCTCAACATTTGGAAGCCTTGATCGTTTCCTTGAGCCAGTTTGGGGAAAATGGGCATTCCTTTCATATGTCGAGTATTGCGAAGTGATGACTTTGGGTGCGGTGTCTAGAGTCTTGAATCCATACCTTGTATTTGTCGTGTCCTCGCGGAGCTTCATGAGGTCTTGGCGCATTCCGTCTCACACTTGTTGATTCAGTTGATGTACCACCGGGTAGAGGTGCATTGAGCGGGGTTGTGATTGGTCCCTTCGCATAGGAAGAATGTAACTTGAGAGGTGGGGCATTCTTCTGATGGGTGCCTTCCTTCACAGTAGGGGCGCTGAGCATGATGCTCCTTGGTGATATGCCCTATTTCTCCATAGATCATGCAAGCTAAATGTTTCAGGACTTCAACTTCTTGGATTTTTGGTTTACGAGACGAGATAGAAGTAGAACCACTTTAAATTCTTCCTAAGATATCACCCCTTGATGATCATCAATGGTGTGTTGCATCTCCCACCAAGTTGGACCGTCGTCCTTTAGGAATTGGGTGGCATAATGAAGCATTCTGTTGACTTCAATGTTGGCATCCTTCATTCTTTCTTCAACCTGGAGCATCCACTTCTTTGCATCGGCGTGGCTCTTATGCTTGGTGGAGTTGAGTTCCTTGTCCTCCTTATTGATATGGTCCATCCGTCGAGTTGAACAAGGTTTAGAGTAGGAACGAATGGAGTATGGAAGAAGAAGAATAACCCATACAAGAAATTTTATTTAGAAAACAGGTTTTTCATTAGCTAAGGTAATAAACCATACAAGATAGCAAACAATTTGTCGCATCTATATTTAGCGAAATCTTATTCGGGTTTGGTTCCTAATAGGTCACTTGGAATCTTCGAGGCTTCGAGTCTCCAAAAGTCTTCGTGCTCTTGATAGTCTTCATGTTCTTCATAATCTTCAATCTTTCGAGTTCTTTAGTTAATAACATTGACTTAAGGCCTTTGAAGTATTTAATCTTGTATCATCAGTCTTGGAACATCTTTCATGGAGGTCTTCAAGTACCAACTTAATCGAAACATTGAGATGATCTTCTTTGAAAAGGTAATCTTGAGAAAAGTTTCTTCTTGAAGTGTGTAGTGATCATTTTCTAATGTTGAAAAGAAGAGACTTAAATTTTAAAACCACAAAGGTAGATGATGAGAAGTATGAGAGTTTTCTGAAATAACTTAGAAAATATTTGTCCTAAGGTTTTTCCATGTCTAGGGTCACGATCTACAGTCAACTTATGCTCTGATACCATCTGTAGTGACCTCGGATCAAGTAAGATCCTAAGTCCCTGTGAATAACATGCTAGTCCCTGGATCAATAGCTAGCACTCACAGTCGATGAAATATCATGTAAAACACAAGTCTTTATTACATGAATCAAATAATCTAGAGTTTACATTATTACAACTGAATCGTTATAAATACAACTTGGAGTCCCATCAATGCCACAGGCAGGTTGAGTGAAGACCCGCGATCCTAGCGCACCTTTCAAAGATCTCCGAAATTCTGCACATGAAACATGCAGCCAACAAGTTGGGTCAATACTTTGAATGTATTGGCAAATTACACCAAGGAAGGAAAGACTAACTCTACATGCAAGGCTAGTTTAGGCTTTGGAGTTCATTTTCATAAAGCTAGTTTTCTTAAGTAGAGAGAAGAGAAGATTGTCCTACTTTGTAAACATTTGCTTAGATAAAATAAGGTCGAGTGGCACACGAGGATATTACGCACCAAGTGTCCAAACAACCAAACACTTGGATATTACGCACCAAGCGTCACTTGGATATTACACACCAAGTTCCCAAATTCCCACCCATTAGCAATATTACGCACGCCATGGGGTTTCAGAACTTTGTTTTATAAAAGAGAGAGGAAGATCCTTAAGAGGCTCCATCCTTCAGATGCTCAATGTTGTTCTGTTTCCGTGAACACGGCTGATCGATCAGATTGCAATACTCTCGAGAGTTTGTGCACTTTATCCACAATCCACGACAGGTATTGGTACCCAGGTGAGGTTTCCCACTAAGTACTAGGCCAAGACAGAGCCCATAATGTATTGTGGTTGCACTGGAAGCTTCTGAATTCTGAAACATGGCAGACTTCTTTGATTCTCAAGGTAGTCCTCCACCAAAATCTCACTCGTTGACCCGACAACCATTCCGCCCAGAAGAAAACTTAGTTTTATTTTGAAGTGGATTTGAGAAGAAAAGTTGGCTCTAGAGAGCCTTTATACTTAGAAAAATTCTTTGTCTTTCGAACCCCCAACGGTACTTTGTATATATAGCATAGCAAGCAATACTTAGCAAAAACAGGGGTAACCTATTAGGAGGGAAAATCCTAAGTAGAGAGGTACTCATGGCATACTACAAAATAATCGCACTTGCAAAATAATACTAAGGAAATATTCTACTAGAACATCCTACACATGCATACTACAGAATTTTGAAGATCACATGCATAGAATCAAAACTGGGACGATAATATGAACAAGTGGTGTAACTTGCCTTATGTTGATAATATGGGTGTTGATTGTATTTCTTCGCAGCAATCGCACTCTCCGAACAATCTAATACGAGGACAAGGTAGTTCCAATCAAAACAATTGCAAACATAGCAAACACAACAAGGATGATCGAAAACATGCATGATGATTTAACATTACACAATGGGTATAATTAGTTTTATGAATATTAATATATCATATGATGCATGTATGAGTTCATTTAATGCAATAGGATACTTGTTAATAATAATTACTTACCAATATAAGGGTTTTGATAGTTCTGTTGTAACGCCTATTCTAACTGTAGAATTAAATTTGTTTCTTGGGTTTACTGGATAGAGGATGTTAATACGAACCAGTAGACGTTGGATTCATCCTAATCGGAGTTATAGATCTTCTTGTATGATTTAAATAGTGTTTAATGGGTTTTAAATGATTCATATAGTTTCTGTCGCCTAAAAATGAAACTACAATTATATCTGAAATCTCCACGGAACTGTGATTCCAGGGACATATTATTTGTAATTTTCTGAGCAGTAATTATTTTCTTATGAATTTATTACTCTAAATAAGCCATTAAACCATTTAAATCTTCACGGAAAAACCTTACAGTCAAAGGCTGAACTAATTGCATATTGATGATCTACATGGAACCAGCTTTCCATCGGTATATCATTTATATTTTTGTGACAAGCAATTAATTTACTATAAATTTAATGATTTATAAATCCATTAAAACTAATTATATTTCTACGGGTTAAATAATCTGCAAAGGCTAGATCTAACCAGATATTATTAAAGTACATTACAGTAGCTTCAATTTGATATATTGTTCATATTTTTCGGAGTTACAGATAATATTCTATGAATTTATTAACCTAAAAGACCATTAAAACTAATTAAATTACTGTAGTAACCACGTACTGTAAAAGTTGGATCTATTCTGATAAGATGATTCTACGTGAAATTATCTTCAATTCGATATATTATACGCAATTTTTGGATGTGGTATGAATTTCTAATGAATTTTACAATTTAGATCTGTAATGTGCAATTTTAAATTCGAACGGAATATTCCAGGGAATATTCCGCTGACTGGACATATTGACTTTGCATGCTGACTGGGACTAGATGTTGACCTTACGTTGACGTGGCGTTGATGAGGAAGATGACCGGGATGACGACATGGCACGCACCGATTTGATTGGATCTCGACCGTCTGGATAGGATCCAGTGGCTAGAAGAAGAGATTGACCTGATTTTGGCTCAGAATAGACAAGAAATAGATCTTTGTTAGAGAGACAAATCCGTTGGTCAAATTGAAAAACTCAGAACATGAAAGTTGTGGGGAATCATTATTTCTACCTTTTCACCAAAGGAATTTGGATTTGAAGAAACGAGCACGAGTAGATCTTGGATTTACACCGTAAGATCTGAAATATTGCGATACGAAATTCTCCGGCTATGGTGGATGAAAAGAGTTGAGGTTTGTCGGGATTGAATGATTTCGACGATTCCTACAACTTTCGTTTTTTGACCGAAGGCAAACGACGAAGTCTAGATGGGTTAAAAAGCGAAATAAGATTCGGGCATGTGTAGATTCGGGATTTCGAGAATAGAAACTCGTACAGCCATGGCTCCACAAGTTTATATGGAGATTTAAGATGTTGTAGTGATAGGTATTGGATTAGGGAACAAGTAGAAACAAACGTAAGTCAATTCGGAGTTGTAGATAAAAAGTTATAGGAGTTTGAATAGAGATAGGTTTGAGAAAACAGGTTTTGCACGGTTTTTAAAGCATGTAAGCCATCGATCGTTCACGTAGCTCCTGGCTGACTGGTTCGGTCCACCTCGGCCGCCGGCCCATTGGGATTTTTTTCTTTTTTTCTTTTTATTTTTCTATTTACTTGTTTCCCTCATATCTTTTGCATACGAACTCCAAATGACATGATTCTTGTTTCTAAATTTTTCTAAAATTGAATAGATCATTGTAGGATCATATTTGTAATCTTTTTACTAGTTTGCAAGTAGTGGGTTTATAAATCCTTGTATATTCTATTTTATTTATATCTTTATGTGTTTGTATTTATTCCATAACTTTTTCATACTAGCTCCAAATGAGCTCAATTTTGTTTCTAAAATTTTGTAATATTAATTGGATCTCTTTAGGCTATGATTTAGCAATAATCGCTGTCTTAGCAATAGTGGGTTTTATAAAGTAAATTTAATTTCCTTTAGGAACATTTGGGCAAATCAACTATAGGATTTTAGATACCAGGATTTGGATTCAGTTTGTGAGAACTTTGCATGGATGAAATGCTTATGAATGCTTCATGATTTTCGTTTTGAAATCTTGCACACCAATTCTACAATCCATAATCAATCCATGCCCTTTTGCCTATATGGCTACTTAGGTCTTAACAAAAGAATATAAGATTTTGAATTCATGGTTGAGAGGATTTTCTATTCAAAAAGTTTCTTCTCTTTGAGAATTTTCAACATAGTCAAACAATCAATCAAACTTATTTATTTATTTCACATTCCAAAAATTAGGAGAATTTTGGGATGTGACATTTTAGGAATATATAATTGTTTATATAATTGTTTTTAGTTGTTTTTAGGAATATATAATTGTTTTTAGTTATTTTTAGGAATATATAATTGTTTATATAATTTTTTAGGATTAGGATTATTGTTTTAGTGATTTTTTGTTTTATTTATTAATATTAGAATTAGGATTAGGGTTATTTTTTTGTTTAAGTTATTATAATTAGGATTATATTGTTTTAGTTATTAGGATTATTGTTTTTTCTAACCTATTTAACTCTCTTTTTGTTAAAGATAATTAAGTCATGGATCCATCCGAAGATCCTGGTCGCATCAGTGTAGGTTTTCTTCAGGGCATGATAAGAGGTGAAATTCCTCTTATTACGGGCACGGTCGAAGATATCTTGCTCGAGGAAGAGATATCCTCATATCTGAATCCTTCCGGTGATGGACTAGAGGAAAACCAAGGGGGAGACCAGATGGACGAAGGGCAAACAAATAACAACAATAATGATGGCCCCTCGACAGGATCTGGTGAGGTACATATATATATATATAAAGTCTCATATTACCTCTATTCATTAACTGATCTAGATATATATTAATCACTCTCTCTTCTTCTTTTAGCCCATGGGATCGAAGCAATCGATAGCTCGAACGAAACGAGGGCCAAACAAAAAGTTGGATGGTAATCAGAGGTTCACCATCAAAGAAATAGATGATGATGGTGAACCGATTGCTCCAGAGAAGCACCGGAGGATGTTTATAAATCAATGCGGGGTGCTTGTTAGGGACAACCTGTCGATCACCATCGAAGAATGGAATAAGTCAAAGAAACCCGGTGAAGAATCCAACAGCTATGTCACAGATGATGCCAAAGATGACCTTTGGCAGAAGCTCATAGCGCATTTCATACTACCTCCAGAGTATGAGGAATTTGAGGTAGATGGTATTACCCCATGGCTAGGTGGGCTTGAAAATAGAGCGAAAGTCAAGGAGTGGGCACTAAGCAAGATGGCTGAACTGTACCAGAACCACAAGAAAAATTTATACGCGAAATATGTCGCGAAAAAGAAAACTCCAGACTTCAAAGGAGTAAACGAGAAGTTGAGAGAACAGTGGCCCGATTTTGTACAGTACAAGCAATCTGATAAAGCAAAGGCAAAGTCGGCAAAGAACGCGTTAAATGCTTCCAACAAGAAATACCATCATAAAATGGGGACATGTCGCTACAAGAGTGCCATCCCTAAGTGGGAAACTATGGAGAAGGATATGAGGGCTAGAGGCGTCACTCCTGGTACAGATGGATGGCCCGAGAGGTCAAAGCACTGGTGGTACGGGAACGGGGGATCCTTGGACCCAGAAACAGGGAAGACATTATTTCATGATAAAATTCTAAAACCCTCCCAAGACCTTATTCAAGCAATGAACGATGCTCAATTGGGATTGTTCCGTCCCGAGAGAGAGAACGACGAGCTGACACGCGCCCTAGGGAATCCTGAAAAGGGAGGACGAACACGAGGCAAAGGCGTCGGTGTCTCGTGGAAGAAAGGGTTTCCTCAGTACGATGCCAGTTACAGAAGCCGTCAGAGAAAGAAGGACCGGGAGGCAGACCGGATCTCCAGGGTAGAGCAGGACCTAGCTGATCTGAAGAACCTCATGCATGAAATTAGCCAAAGGCGCCGCCGTCAACTCACCCGCGGTCTGATGATCCTACATTGGATCTTAGCCAACAGAGAAGCAGCGTGGCTTCCACGGAGGTCCGTGCTGATGATCAAGCACTGCTGGATGATGCACCGACTCCTCACTACCCCGTGGATGATGTCAGAGAGATGGCACAATGTGAGCTACATCAGCCAATGAACAACATGTCCTTCAAAGTGGTGATTGGCACTGCTTTACCTTGTCTACCTGGAGCACTCCACCATTCACTTCCGATTCCACCAGGCTATGCTCGTGTCACGGTGGATGACATAGTGGAGGATTTTGCGGACCTAGAGATTGAAATCGCTACGCCTGAAGGCCTTACGAAACTAGGAGATGTCAAGCGCAACATCATTCTATGGAATAAGAAGTACATCAAGTTTCCAGGCTCGGCGCCAAGGCCACCGACTCCAAGGAATCCAAATCCACCCCGCATCGAATATCGTCAACCTCCAAGTCCACCCCAACCCGATTATCGCCAACCTCCAAGTCCACCCCAACCCGATTATCGCCAACCTCCAAGTCCACCCCGCCCCGCTGACGATCGCCACAGCAGGAGTACATCAACTCGATTTCCGCCTCCGCCTCCGTGCAATACTACTACCTCATCGAAGAAATGGAAGTTCGACGGTCCCCCGCGCCCCACATCGAAGAAAGGTCAAACGCCGAAGATAGTCGATATCCCGCCGGCTCTTCCAAAGAGACCTTATGACAAGACCGATGAGGAAACTAACGCGGATGTGGCTGCCCAAGTTAAGGCGCATTTTGCACCCAAAAAGCCTGAGCCAAAGCCGGTATATAACAAAAAAACAAAAAAGTGGGCTAAGTCCTTTCTTGAGCAACCATCCCAGATATCGATGAATCTGGAATCAGACTATGACCGGGAGATTATTAAGCAAGCACAGAAGAAAAAAATCACAAGTGCAAAAAGCGGGAAGCAAGTTGCCCAGCTCGGAGCACAGAAGAATCAATCCGTCGCCCCGCTCAAAGTCATTTCAGACCTCGATAAGGCCTTCAGAGCTGAAATGGATATGGACATGCAAATAATGGACCCTAGATCCCGTAATAATGCTGCACTTATGGGAATCACTGTATCGGAGGCCAAAGCACTTGCTAACGAAGCAAATATGTCTCTTGGTCAATATTTAGGCTATGAAGATACGCCAGGTCGAGATAGTATGGCGGTATGTCCAAGGGCAGCCTCTAGTCAAGTAATGAGGAGCTCGCGTCTATCCACACATATCAAATCTGCATGAATGGTACATGTCATGGCGAAAAAAGCATCATAAAGATTGGTTTCCGGTGGACGTTAGAAAGGAGCATCACTTTAAACCATACTCGATACAGGTTCAAATGACTGAACTGTTTCAGTTATACAACCAGCGCGCCCTCGACAAATCTATCATTGGTTGCTACTGTCTGTAAGTTATTTATTTCTATAATTAAGTTTGTAGCTTTAGCTCGTTCATTGCATTTAATATATTATCCTAACTATATATCCTTTTGTATGATGATATTATATTCCGCAGAATTAAAATGCTTGAATGCAAAAGAGCTAGAAGATACGACGTTGGGTTCATTGACCCATATATCATTAATGAATATACGTTAAAGAATCACCCCAAAGACGTGGAGGAAGACCTGTCCAGGTTCTTAACCGAGCATAATTTTGTTAAGGAAATACTATTTCCTTACAACTTCAAGTGAGTGTTTATATCGTGTACACATTTTATTTTTGCTT
Organism: Avena insularis; assembly: GCA_023614405.1. NCBI lineage: Eukaryota > Viridiplantae > Streptophyta > Magnoliopsida > Poales > Poaceae > Avena > Avena insularis. The sequence continues at coordinate 25,448,860 of CM042691.1, read as the reverse complement.
ACTGGATGAGCTATGCATGTATGCTTATGTAAATGTCCGCAGATTCCACTTGATCTTGCTAAACATTCAAGTTGACAACTCCCTAGTTGAAGTCCATGACTCATTAAGTTGGGACCAAGAGAAGTGTAGCGACATGAAAGCAATGCTCCATAAGTAATTTCAATCATTATCGCATTATATCGTCCTCTTTCATTCATTTCTTGATATCAAGTAACTAATAACTCCTTTGTTCATTTTCATTGCCGAGCAGGTGTTGGACACGGTTCAGACAGAAAATACCAGGTCCATTCAAAGAGGAGCTAACTTATAAAATGGCGAAGAGTTTACAGCAGCCATCGGGAACTCATTTATGCGGATACTACGTCTGTGAGTACATCCGAGAGTTGACCAGTGAGCGGAAAGTTGACTCATATTATATTTATGTTTTGCAGGAGAAACTAGAGCCAGACCAGCGCATAAGAGCAATTCAAGAGGAGCTGGCGGGATTTATGATGAAGGAAGTCCTTGATGTACATGGAGAGCATTATGCGGATGACGTGGAACTCGATTTGCCTTAGTCATCTCCATGTAGCTCTTATGATATATATATTCATCAATGACCATGTAATTTCAAAACATTTCTTCCTTTTGATATGATTGATTATATGTATGCTTGCAAGGGATCGATCTTAGATAAATGCATCGACGTGTAGTGTGTATGTAGTAGCGTATAATATGTCTACTAAAATATATGTTTGTTATAGTGAAACACAAAACGAAAAAGGAACAAAATGGCAAAAAAAAAAGGAAATACAATCTGTCATGACAGAAATGTGGTGTTCTCTTGGCAGGAAACCTTTAGTCCCGTGGTGTTACAGCCGGGACTAGAGGGTTTCCGCCCAGCGCTGAAACAACCACGTGGCTGTTATCGATCGCGGGTCGTTGCAGACAGGACTAGAGGGGGCTCTAGTCCCGTTTTGCATCGAGCCCAAAACACAGACTAGAGCCCGTTGCGGCCCGGGACTGGAGGCCCTTTTTCCACCAGTGACCACGGTGCACATGATGGAGATCATATGCGGGAACCATATCATTTCACTTATAAACATGTGATGTTTTGATTGCATCTTATATTGCTTGTTTGGCGTTTTATTAGCATAATAAGATGATCCCTCATTTAAATATCTAGATAAGAATGTGTTCTTCCTTTAGTATGCACCGATTATGTTCTCGTCGCTCCAAGACATCACGTGATGATCGGGTGTTTTTTGATCCACGACCATATTTCGGGTGTAAGACAGTTACACACGCGAATACTAAGGTTCTTACTTGGCGAGCCTAGCATGTATAGACATGGCCTCGGAACACGGACCAAAAGGTTAAGCATGAGTCATATAGTAGATATGATGCCCATTTGATGCTCGCCTTTGAAGCTACACCAACTCACGTGATGATCAGACTTGGTGTAGTGGATTTGGTTCATGTAATCACCAAAAAGACACGAGGGATGTCGTTTTTGAGTGGGAGTTCATTTCTAATTTGGATTAGTAGAACTCAATTTATCATAAAATTAAATCAAAGTCAATTTTCATAATTTGTTGTAGTCATTGGCATTCGTTCACTACCTTATGCATAGATGTAATTGAGATAATAGAACTATAGAATTCTGGATATTTACTTTATGAGCTGGTATCGTATTGTGTTGAGTGTCAATCAAAGTTTAAAGTCCTATTGCAAACTTTCAGCAAACTCTATTTACTCCGTGAAATTTAATAGTTGGTATTGAATCGAGAGTAACAATTCCAGTGTTAGTATCTTAAGTATCATATTTGCCTCCATGATTCTTGATTGTTTTTAATATCAAGTTTATCTAGGAGCTGAAAGAATTGTTTTATAAACCATCATGTGTGGAAGATATAACGATATCTGAAACAATGTTTTGGTTGCAATATGATAGAGTATAATATATGTTCTCATATTGGATGAGAATTTGCAAAGGTTGGAGATGCTAGACAACCTAATCATCCAAAAGGGTTTTGGAAAGTAATGTTATACTCACGATTCGCCTTTATAAGCTATAGTAGCTTGATCATTAAATTCGTCATGATAAGGATGAATAGAAGATGTATGTAAAGTGTTTACTACACTAAAAGATTACTAAAGAATGGATTTTGAAAGAATACCGATCATTTTGATGATGGTGATCTACTTCAAAGTGCAAGTCCAAAGGTATTATTATTTGAATATACACGCTTTGGACTATGTGTCATGTATATGGCGCCACTGTTGATGTTGATAAATTCTTTTAAAAAGGAAAAGGAAATGCTGAAAGAGAATCTATGAAATATATTTGGCAGAAAAGAAAAGATTGGAAATATCCAATTTAGGTATATGGATGATATACATGTTATGGTTGTATTCTTTGCTTGTTAAACAATGTGGTTCTTGGGTATTGGATACCGAATTGGTTGGTATGAAATTTCATACGGAACAACGCAATTCATGAACCACAATGGCCTAAGTAACTAGCAAGAGAATATGTGATGATGTTCATCGAAAACAAACAAACCGTTGTTTGTATTTCTTGTTGACATCAAAGCTTGACTTCAAGATTTGTTTTAATAATTGTTATTTGAATCAGGTATTATGAGAACAAAGGTTGTTCAAATAATAACCTATTCCATATAAGATGGATGATTTACAAATCTAGTTGGAGAAATCACATCCATAAAACCTAATGCTAAAATGTCGCAAGACAAATGATTGAAAGATCACTTACAAAGTGGCATCGCCGTTTAAATTATATTGGAAAGAAAACATGAAGAATCTCCATATTCAAGGATTTTTGGAGTCTTTGATTTGATGAAGTGACGCTTGTGAGACTTTCCTAGGGATAATTAAAACTTCGTTCAAAGGTCAAAGAAGAACGAACGACTAAATTATTGGAATTTATACGTATCGATGTATGTAGTCCATTATGTATAGTCGTAAGCGATGGATTTCAACTTCATATGCTTTCTCCGAAAATTTGAGTGAATGTTCACTTAATGAGAAAGAAGTATGAAATATTTGAAAATGTTTCAAAGACTTTCAAGATGAAGTGGAAAATCATTGTAACAAGAAAATAAATGGTTTATGATTTTATCTAAGGGATTTGTTTGAGTTACAAGTGTAAAAAGAAAATAAATGAATTATGATTTTATCATAAAGTGATTTATTTGAGTTACAAGTTTAGCAAAACACCTAGATTTAGATATCCCGAAACACCATAGGAATATGGAGTGTTTGAGATTTGTAATGAAACCTTGTTTGACATGGTTGGATCAAAGGTGTTATTGATAAAACTGCCATTATGTTTTAAAAAGATTAAAGCTTTAGAGACTTCTGCTTTTTACACTGAAAAGAGCTCCATCTTGATCCGTTGAAATGCCACCATATGAGTTATGGTTTGCGTAAAACCCAAGTTGTCATTTCTTAAATTTTGGTATGCTAAACAGAAGTAAGATGTTTACAACCAAAGTCGGATGAGCATGTCTTTGTAGGTTATTTCGAATAACAATTGGTTATTCCTCCATAACACCGAGGACAAAAGGGTTTGTCGCTTGAAATGTGAAGTTTCTTGAAAAAGGAATTTTTCGCAAAAGTTAAGTGGGAGGACAATAGAACTTTGATAAGGTTAACGAACCTTAGCTAAATGTGCTGAGTTGCGTAGCGCCGGAAATCGTTCTGGAGGCTGCCATAATGCTCATAGCTTATGTGCCTCAAAGGTTGTGGTCACGGAGATCTAAGTTCTTATTGAACCAATAGTCGGTCGAATAAACAATCAAATACTAAGATTTGAGAGTAAATCATTACTGTTTGACAATGATGAACCGACTATATGCAAAGAAGCGATGATGGGCCCTGACTCCGTCAAATGGCTTGAAGACATAAAATCCATGATAGTTCCATACACGAGAAATCAAGTTTTGAACTTGGAAGACCCTCCAGAAAGGTGTAAAAACCTATCGGTCGTATTTGGATCTATAAAGAAACAGGCATGGATGTTTCACATCTATGAAATAATCGACATGTCGTAAAGTATTTTACGACAATATTCAAGGAGTTGACTATGACAAGATTTGATCTTTCATAGCGATATTTAGTCTGGACGGATTAAAGTAGCAACCACTACATATAATTTGGTATATGGTAGATGAATAAACAAAACAAAGTTCTTCTAATAGAATGGTTACCTAGGACGTGTACATGACACAGTCCAAAGGGTTTTGTTAAATTCAAAGGATGCTAAAAGGGCATGCAAACTTCAATGGTTGAAAAAGCATCGCGGAGTTGGAATCTTCACCATGATGAAAAATGAGTTTTTCATCAGGAGACGATGAAGATGCTTGCATTTGCAAGAAATTAAGTGGGAGCGCTAAGACATATTTCTAATACATTATGTGGAGGACATCTTGTTAATTAGAAATGATGTATATTTTATTGACAAAGGTTAAGAATTTCATTTCGATGAAATACTTAGGCAAAACCCGAATATTTAGCGTGAATGTCTATAGTGGATAGACAGTGACGCCAATATGGTTGTGCCAAACGTACATATATGAGATATTGAAGGAGTTCAGTATAGAAACGACAAGAAATAGTTCTTGTTGCATGGAAAGGAATTGAATCAAGATTCAAGTGTATCGACAATTGATAAGTGAAACAAGATTCAAGTGCTTTGACACTTGATGAGTGAAATCACGAGAATGATTTGATCAATCATACCATGATATGTACACATCCAGATATGTCCTATGCTCTAAGTGTTATGAGCATATACCAAAATGAATCATAAAATGATCATTGGACGATAGTGAGGATATTCTTATGATATTTTTGAAAGAACTAAGAATATATTTTTGTAGAGGTGACAAACAATTACAAATACTTCATTGTAAAGCGTTACATTGACACTAGGTTTGTCACAAGATACAAATTAAGTTTATCTCAATTTAAACTATGGGTGGCACAATGTAATGGAAAGGAGATTCCATGATGGATTTGGATGAAATCCATAGTTAATACATTGTGACGAATACTACAATAAAAGGGCTAAGTATATGACTGCTATAGTAGCAGCAAAGGAGGGAATTTGTGTCAAGTAGTTTGAAATCAAACTAAGGTGTGGTTCGCAACGGGCTAACACTAAAGATATATTGTATGAAAATAGTATCGACATGGTTTAACCCCAAGGAACTAAAGGTCTCACCAAAAGACCAAATTTATACAATGCCATCTCATTGGAGAATGAGTGATGCGTGAAGGCGCAAAGACATGCAAATACACACGGACCTGAAAGCGTCAGATCCGTAGATTATGTTAACCACTTGCAGTTGCGTATATGAAACACCAGAAAGCCATATGTGTTCAATACGCAAAGTTTTCAAACTAGATTATTGTCTCTAGTGCAAGTGGGAGACTGAAGGGAATATGCCCGAGAGGCAATAATAAAGTGCTTATTATCGTATTCCTTATTTATGATAAATTTTTATTTTACATGCTATAATTGTATTAATACGGAAATGTTAATACATGTGTGTTTAATAAAAAAAGGAAGTTCCTAGTTATGCCTCTCTCATAAACTAGCTCGTTGATTAACAAGATGATCAAGGTTTCCTGATCATGGACATTGGATGTTGTTAATAACGAGGTTACAACATTAGTGTAATGGTGTGATGAACATTCATCCGAAGTATAGCATTACGATCAAATTCATTGAGTTTATATTGCTATAGCAACTTACGAAGTGATCCTAATCCTTAGACCATGAGATCATGTCAATCACTAACACCGGAAGAGTTTCTTGATAACATCAAACGTCACATCGTAACAGGGTGATTATAAATATGGATTCAGAACTAATAAAGTGTTATGTTGAGGCCCATGGATCGAGAGTGGAATTTGTTCATCCCGATGACGGATAGATATACTCTGGGCCCTCTCGGTGATATCACATTGGTTAGCTTGCAAGCAAGTGATTTGATCACTAGAATGTTATATCACGGGAACGAGAAAAGAGTGCATGTCGATGAGATCAAACTAGGTATGGAGATACCGATGATGAATCTCGGACATGTAATATATCTTGAAACAAAGGGATTAAGATACTAGTGTAAAGGTTAAGCGATCACAAGAAAGTCATCGTTGAATGTGTGGGAAGATGGGTCTCCAGATCCCGCTTCTGATTATTGATCTGAGAGGGGTCTCGATCATGTCCGCATTATTCACGAACCGTAGGGTGACACACTTAAGAGACACCGACATCCAATTGGTGCAAAAGTTTCATGCCGAAAGAATGAACAAGCGCAGGAATTTATTTCACTAGATACCGAAACAGGTTTTCGGGTGAAATTGCATAAAGTGGTTATGCATGTGAAATAGAATTCTACAAGGGGTTATTTGTGAATGTTTGTCATTAAATTAATTGACAAAATTCTGAATAAAATAAAAGAGTTTTATTTAATGAGAGTTTGCATTAAATTTGGTGGAAATTTAATGGGAATTTGAGTGGGTTTTTGAGTGGAGGGAATTGAAAGGCATTTGAGTTAGTGGAGTGTCCACCCACATGAATGTAGAAGAGGTGGGGGCAGCCCCATGGCTGGGCGCATGGCCCCTTGGGTTCCCCCCTATCCCTATAAAAGGAGCCCCCCTCCCTCTCTCTCTCACTCACACCTCCTCGTGAAGGATCTCTCTCCCCCTCTAGAATTTATCCCCCATGGTCTCGGACTAGGGAGATACATGTTCCCGGTGGCTTTTCGGCAAGAAAGAGTTGTGCTTCCACTGCATCGCTGGAGCAAGGAGGCAGAGGTTGCTCGGTGCCTCGAACGTGTGTGCGAGCACGGATGCGCTGCTGTTTTGCGGCGCTAGGACTTCCTCTCGATCTTGAGATCGGCAAGAGATCGTCTACATCAACCACGAGTTTGGACTCGTTAAGCTTTGTCGGTATTCAAGGGTATGTTCTCTACGGATATACATCCGCCCGTTGGTTGTATCTAGTAGATAGATCTTGGTACATAGTTGTTCCCATCATAGGAAAAAAATTGTTTTCTATGCTGCGAACCCTACACTTTCTGACCATGCACTTTGTTTAGTATGTTGCTTCTGTTAAATTGGTTGTTTTTGCAGAAACTTGTGTATGCATGTTTAGAGTATAAAATTTGTTCTAAAATGATTTTGGGGATAAAATCTTTGGCAAATGGTTTGTTTTGAACCTACTGACCCTACAAATCAATTGGTGGTTTCAAAAATGTATTTGGTGAAGCAAAAGAATGAATCTTGGATTTAAACCATTTCTAGACAAATAAAAATATGGTTTAATTATTAAAAATGGTTTTGGAAGAAAACCTTTGGGAAATGTTTTGTTTTAAACTCTCTGACCCCAAACACCAAGTTTTATGACTTGAAAATGTATTTGGTAAAACCTATAAAAATTATTACTTTGCTAAAGGAATTTTCAACCACATGAAATAATGATTTGGTTTAAAAAAGGTTTAGAGATAGAATCTTTTGCAAATGGTTTTGCCACTTTATAAAATGACCAAATGGTGTTTCCAAATGTTCATTACTTATTAGAAACCACTTTTACAAATAAAACAACCTTTTGCAAGCTTGCATGTACTGTTTTGTTTCTATTATTTTATGTGATGTTGCTTGAGTGGTAGATTGAACTTGTGCCTTGCTTGATTGAATTGTAGTGATTTGAAGAGTGTAAATATTGCAAGGACAAGGAGTGACTTATATCCTCTACCAAAAAGGCAAGTGATGCTTCATACTTTTGTCCCATTATTTTCACTATGCATTAGTGATATTTCTAAGTAGGACTTTCATGGAATTTTGCTAGGTGTAAACTATGCCATGGGAAATCCTAGTAGATCAAACCTTAGTAGAAATTTCCTAAGTTAAGATTCCTACTACTATCATGCTTAGCTTAGCTAGTATAAAACAAGGGTGGATTATATTCACACTATGGAATATTTCTAAGTCAAGGACTTGTGTTTCGTTTAATAAAACAACTAAGTGAATGAATCACCTGGGTGGAATGGAAGGAATGGTTTATGTTGAGTGGTCCACAAGGCCCATTTCTATGGTTTACCTTGTGTATCTCACTTGTGGATGGCCACCCAGGAACAAAGGGATTTTAGAGGCCAAATGTTAAGAAGCTTCTAGTGCAGCCACTTGGCAATATGGGCTCTGCCTGGATCACATAGGTTGCAAGAACTTAGCCATTTTGACAGTTGGTGGTAGTGGGATGATAGGTTGGAACGCGTCCATTTTGTCTAAGGGAAGGCTTCTGAAAGGTCCTGTCTTGGTGCAAATCAAGTCTTGTGGGGAAAGTGCACAACCTCTGCAGATGGAAGAATCTAAGTACTTAGCCATGTCCCTGGTATTGGACAATTTGAGCATCAAGACATGGAAGCTATCAAGAATCTCCTCATCCCAATTTCTAAGTTAAAATCTTGTGGTTGAACAAGGGTTGAAGGATCACCAATTTCTATTGGGAGATGCCTTGGGTGATTTTTGTCAAGCAAAAACTTAGTGTTTTCAAATGATAAGGAAAATCTATTTTGAGCAAAGCAAGCCTAAGCTCCACTTAGCCAAATGCATATAGATGATAGACTCCACTATACTACCATAGTATCACTTGCCAATACAATTCAAATGTATTGACCCTTGTGGCTGTAACTTGTTATGTTGCAGGTTTGTTTGATGTTAGTGAAGTTTATTGATTAGGATTACAAGTCTACAACCAACATGTCTGCCTATGGCACTTTGAAGATGACGGACCCCATGCTATTGTTATATTCTGCTGCATTGTAATGAGATAGCCAAATGAGCTATGTAAGATGTAATAAATTATTTTATTCCTGGTTATAAAGTTGTATTATGACCTTTGTTTCTTGATATTACATCTTAACTGTGGATGCTAGCTATTGATCCAGGGACTAGCATTGTAAACACAGGGATCACTACCTTATTAAAGGTTGGGAACCTTACAGATGGTATCAGAGCATTGTGTTGCCTATAGGATTGTAACCCTAGGATTGGACAAAACCCCTTAGAAAAATAGGAGTTGTATTTGTTCCAAAACTTATTTACAAACAATCTTGTAAACTCTTTCCTCAACCATTTTGGTTTTGATTCTACATCTCTTCTATTTCAACTTGATGAATAAAGCCTACCCCATGGCCAAAGACTTCACCATGAGCTAAGGACTTCATCAACTCTAATGACTTCAACATCTTCAAGTGATTTCAACCTTATTCCCAACAAAGACTTCAACCTTGGATATTACTAAGGACTACAAGTGAGACAAGAAATCTTGCTCAAGACTTGAAGACTAAGGAAACACAACTTGGGAATCATCATCACCTTTGAAGTTTTGTGACCAAGAATTTTCCCAAGGAAACCATGATCTCATTCAAGAAGAATCCACCAAGAAGGATGGAACGATCTCAAGTGAACCATATAGTTGGACCAGCGTGTTTAGTTTAAATTAAACCCACCAACTTATGTGGTGTAGCAGAAATATTTTTGGTTGCCTAAAAATGTGCTTGAACCTTGTTGTTTTGAATGGAGTGTTTGTTTGTGATTACTTGCACTTTGATTGTGTGAATTGTGATGTGTGTGATTAGAATTGATTCCTTAGAAATATTTTGCCTATTCTAATCCCAATCCAACCCAAACATATGACTTCACCTAACAAGTTTAATTTGGAAAAATATATAAAACAAGAATATACTTGGAATGGTGTAACACATGATGGCGCGTGTTAGAGCTTCGTTGGGAGACCCCAAGAGCAATGTGTGATTAGCATAGCAGCAAGTCTTTCCTCAGTAAGAAACCGAGGTTATCGAACCAGTAGGAGGAAGGAAACGTCTCAAAGGTGTTGCTAGCAACTTGGAGACGTGCACAACACAAACTCAAGACTTTGCCGCAACGAACATTGAGGTTATCAATCTCACCGGTTGCTATAACAAAGGATTAACTATATGGTGTGGAAGGTAATAGTGGTTTGCAGAAAGTAAACAGTAACAATGGAAGATGTATCAATGGTAAAGATTGGACTGGGGTCCATAGTTCACTAGAGGTGTTCTCCTTAAGATAAACAAACATGGCATGCTGGGTAAAAAAATTACAGCAGGTCAATTGATAGGACCGAGCAAGGCATAAAAAGGCAATACTAGACATTCATGATCCTATGATATTCGACTGGGAAATACAACAAGATACATAGACCTCCATCCAATTGCATGTATGACTGCATATCCACCTTGAGGTTATCATCCGAACCCCCTCCAATATTAAGTTGCAAGCAACAGATAACTGCTTTAAGCCAAGTGTGCAAGGTAAACAATCCAAATGTTCCATGAACAAGAGACCGTTGTTTTCTCCCAAGTGGCAACAACACATCTACAACCATAGAGATTTCTGTCACTTCCCTTAGATTAAATAGAGGCATGAACCCACTATCTAGCATAAATACCGCCTCTTGGAGTCACTAGCATCTACTTGGCAAAGATAGATACTAGAAATGGAGAGCATGCAAGATCACAAACAACACAGACATCGTAGAATCAAAAAGACAAAACCATTAATCTATCTGACATAGTAATCTCAGTATCCATCGGATCCCCGCAAAAACAACATGCATGATTACAAATAGATGATTTTGATCATGAACGGAGGTCACAAGATCTAAACATGGTAGCACAAAGGAGGAGATACAACCATCTAGATACTACATGGACCTGTAGTCCAAGGTGGAACTACTCACGCTTCATACCGGAGGCTAACATGATGAAGAAGAAGGCCTCCAGGATGATCTCCCCTCCGGCAGGGTGTTGGGAAGAGCTTCAGATCCCCCCGATCTAGGGACGATGGTGGCGGCGGCTACAAACGTTTTCGTGGAATATTGATCAGGTACTTAGGGTTTTTGCATCGGGGGTGTTCATAGGCGAAGTGTAAGAGGTCCCAACCTTTAATAAGGTAGAGATCCCTGTGTTTACAATGCTAGTCCCTGGATCAATAGCTAGCACCCACAGTTAAGATGTAATATCAAGAAACAAAGGTCATAATACAACTTTATAACCAGGAATAAAATAATTTATGACATCTTACATAGCTCATTTGGCTATCTCATTACAATGCAGCAGAATATAACAATAGCATGGGGTCCTTCATCTTCAAAGTGCCACAGGCAGTCATGTTGTTTGTAGACTTGTAATCCTAATCATTAAACTTCACTAACATCAAACAAACCTGCAACATAATAAGTTACAGCCACAAGGGTCAATACATTTGAATTGTATTGGCAAGTGATACTATGGTAGTATAGTGGAGTCTATCATCTATATGCACTTGGATAGGTGGAGCTTAGGCTTGCTTTGCTCAAAATAGATTTTTCCTTATCATTTGGAAACACTAAGTTTTTGCTTGACAAAATCACCCAAGGCATCTTCCAATAGAAATTGGTGATCCTTCAACCCTTGTTCAACCACAAGTTTTTACTTAGAAATTGGGATGAGGAGATTCTTGATAGCTTCCATGTCTTGATGCTCAAATTGTCCTTTGCCAGGGACATGGCTAAGTACTTAGGTTTTACACTCTGCAGAGGTGGTGCACTTTCCCCACAAGACTTGGTTTCACCAAGACAAGATCTTTCAGAAGCCTTCTCTTAGACCATAATGGACGCGCTCCAACCTATCAATCCCCTACCACCAACTGTCCATTTGGCTAAGTTATTGCAACCTATATGATCCAGGCAGAGCCCATAATGCCAAGTGGCTGGACTTGAAGCTTCTCAACATTTGACATCTCAAATCTCTTTGTTCCTGGGTCGCCATCCACAAGTGACATACACAAGGTAAACCATAGAAATGGGCCTTGTGTAACCACTCAACACAAACCATTCCTTCCATTCCACCCAGATGATTCATTCACTTAGTTGTTTTATTAAACAAAACACAAGTCCTTGACTTAGAAACATTCCATAGTATGAATATAATCCACCCTTGTTTTCTACTAGCTAAGCTAAGCATGATAGTAGTAGGAATCTTAACTTAGGAAATTTCTACTAAGGTTTCATCTACTGGTATTTCCCATGGCATAGTTTATACTTAGCAAAAATTCCATGCAAGTCCTACTTAGAAACATCACTAATGCATAGTGAAAATAATGGGACGAAAGTATGAAGCATCACTTTCCTTTTTGGTAGAGAATAAATGTTCACTCCTTGATCTTGCAATATTCACACTCTTCAAATCACTACAATTCAATCAAGCAAGCAAAAATTCAATCTACCATTCAAGCAAACATCACATAAAATAATAGAAACAAAGCAATGCATGCAAGCATGCCAAAGATGGTTTATTTGAAAAAGTGGTTTCTAATGGGTTATAAACATTTGAAAACACCTATTGGTCATTTTATATAAGTGGCAAAATCATTTGAAAAGATTTTACCCATAAACCATTTTTAAACCAAATCAATATTTTATGTGTTTAGAATTGCCTTTAGCAAAGCAATAAATTTTATAGGGTTCACAAAATATGTTTTCAAAACATAAATCTTTGTGTTTAGGGTCAGGGAGTTTAAACGAAAACATTTTCCAAAGATTTTCCTCCAAAAAGTATTTTTAACATATAACAACATTTTTATTTGACTAGAAATGGTCTAAAAAAAGATTTATTCTTTTGCTTCACAAAATATGTTTTTGAAACCACAAATTGATTTCTATGGTTAGTAGGTTCAAAACAAACCATTTGCCAAAGATTTTACAACCAAAGATTTTACTTGTCTTGCTGATTCCATTGATATAATGTTTGCAAAATTTGGACGTGTGGTTTGAAAGTTTACAAAATTGAACATCTAATAGAACATAATTTCTGTTTTAAATCAACTCTGGGCCACGCGTCGTGTTCTGATAGGCTGGTACCGCTTCGGTTGGATCATCCTTTCTGGTGCGTTGGATCTAAACAGATCGTGCAGCACAGAGACGCTCGTACCTCTTCGTTAAGTGGATCCATCGTATCCACTTGATCTAATCAAACGGCTACTAACGCCTTGCCAAGAACTGGCGGCGCAACGACGGGGGCGCGCGGCGGCGGTGCTCTGCTAGCGGCGCTGCGGCGGCTATAGGAAGCAAGGGAGAGGATGAGGTGGCTCACCAGGTTCACGGAGTGATGCCGAAGCTCAACGTGCTTGCTGTTTGTCGAGGGGCGCACGGGGTCAGTCGGAATTCCTCGCCGGAGTATCTCGCTGGCACGGGTGCGGTCAGTCGTCGACGAGGGCGACTCTACGGAGCACAAGAAAGCAAACGAAGGATGCGGTTAGCTTCATATGCGAGTCACTGATATGTGTGCATCAAAACGAGGGCAAGGGGGAGGGTCTGTGCTTACCAGGAGGACTCGCCAGAGTCGAGGCAGACGGCGGCGATGTTCAGCTGTCGTCGTTGCCGATGCTATGGGTCAAGCGCGAGCAAGCTGAGACTACTGGGAGGTTCCGTGGTTGATGGGGAACAAGTGAGCGTGGTCAAGGGGGCAAGGCGCGGTGGAGGATGGCATGAATCACCGTCGGAGTTCGTCGGAGGCCGCGGCAGTGCAAGGCAAATTAGAGGCAGCCTGGTGGCTCTCTGGCAGCGGGGACTGAGGGGAAATGGCAAGGAGGGAGAGGTGCTTAAGAGGGCGTGGTCGCGAGGGGAAATTACTGCGCCTTCAACGCGTATTGACGCCGAGAATATTTCGCCAGAAACGGTCGGGAGGAGGCGCTGTCACAGCGGCGGGTGGAGATGATGGTCTGGCAGGTGGGGCAAGGTCGTCAGCGAGTGAGAGAGAGGGGAGGTGGGGTCCAACTGTCAGCGTCTTTGCGGGTTTGATCGCGAGTAGAAGAAAACGGTTCGAGGGGGGGAGTGAGAGTGCGATGCTGGGCTTAGTGGGCTAGCTGGGTTGAGCTGGCTTTGCTCATTTTTTTTGTTCTGTTTCTCTTTTCTTTTTCCAATTCTAATAATTTGTTTTGATTTTGTTTAATCAATTCAAACATTCATTTGAATTCAAACTTCTCTCAAACTTTGTGTGGATTCAAACATTGATTAATACTACATTCTGAAGTCAAATTTAGAATAATATATTTATTCTTTTTAGGGGATAATAATTAATTAAAATAGGCCCTTGTATTATTTCAAATAAGATTTAATAATTTTTTTCAAACTCCATTTGAAATTTAAATTCTTCTAAATCTTTTCAGTAGGTTTTATTTGTTTATTTGGGTGTCAAATAATTCACCTTGAATTATTAGGAATGTTTTTAATATGATTTAAAAATCATTTGAATTGGGTATTTATCTTTATTCCTATGAAATTAAATATAGTTTTAATTCCATAAATTTTATTTGGAAGATTTCTTTGATCTTATTTAAGTTTAATTAAACAACTTTTATTCCACTTGGGTAAATTCCAAATATTATTTTCCTATGATTTAATTAATCATTTCTAATAGGGATTTTGTCTTTATTCAAATGGAAATAGAATTTGGTTAATGCCATTTTATTTAATTTGAAAATTATTTATCCATTATTTTATTTGGGTTTGGTTTATATTCATTCCATTTGCTTATGGATTAAGCCAAGATTTAATTTGGCCTTTAAATATTCCTCATTAATATTTCTTTCTATATCTTATAAAATTCATATCTTTTTATTTATAGATCCAAACTTGGTGATTCCAATTTGTGAAGCCTTATTTAATATTTGTTTATCCTTTTAAATCTCTTTAGGATTATTTGCTCACCATTTGGTATGGATTTTTAGATAGGTTCTTTATTACCTTTGGAAATTCAATTCCTTATCTTATTAAATTCATAAGATTTTATCTATGGCTCCAAATTAATTGAAACCAATTCATATGGTTTTATAATACTTCTATTTGTCATTCTTGATCATTTTGAAATGTTTGTTTGACCAATTTTTATATGGATCAAATCCATAGGCTTAGATATAACTTGGAAATGTTTTTCTTCCATTAGGGTTTTTAGGGTTTATTTTCCAAATGTTTAAATTTCCAGATGCATTTAAGAAGAATGCATTCCACTTGATTTGAATTTATTTGGATTCAAATATTAACCAAAGTTTTTTCAAGATGGGATTTTAAGTTTCCATTTAGAAATAAAAAGTTCCTTTTCACCCTAAATTTCAACAATTATTTATTTTGTTTATTTATTTTTCACATTACAAGATTTGGAAAATCTTGGGATGTGACAGGAAGAGGTGAGGCAGGGGGTGGCCAGGGTGGTCACACCCCCCAAGCACGGCTAACCCTATCCCATGCTGCCAGGGAGTGTGGCCCCCTGGTACATCCCCTCCGTCTCCTACTCTGGCTCCGTGTTCCCCACGGTAAAATGTTGACTTTGGCTTTTGTCCAGTCCAATTCCGAGAATATTGATTTTCTGCCTTTCAGGAACCACGGAAGAAAGCAGGCAACTGGCACTATGGCATCTTGTTAATAGGTTAGTACCATAAAACATATAAAAACACCTTAAAGTGTAGACAAAGCAAAGAAAAGTAGATACTAAACAAGCATGGAACATCAAAAATTATAGATACATTTCCGACATATCAAGCATCCCCAAGCTTAACTCCTGCTCATCCTCGAGTACGTAAGTGATAGAAAAGAATAATTTTTTAGGTGACATGCACCATCAAAATCAAGATCAAACCATTTGCAAGCATTGGAATCTGGGATCAAAGAACTCTAAACATGAGCATGAAAGATGGAGTTCTAACAGTAAGACAAAGTAACTATGCATGCAACATGAAAGGCTACAAACTAAGATCTTGAATAACATGCATTGAAAAATGTTTGTTTGTTTCACATACAGAAAACATGGTATAGTGGCATTAAGCTTATCCCTCATGGAGTAGCAAATAGATGCATAGGACACCTTCAAAGTTCATAAGAGTGACTAGATACAAATAACACAAGAACAAGTAATATCAATAATATGCAACAATCAATAAATTTTGGGACAATGCTCATAGAACTAGGAATGGCAACTACGCTATCTTAACTGGTGCCTAAAGGTAGAAGGTGGAGACTCAATATAGTGGTGGAAGAAAGGCCCTTCATAAAGGGAAGCAGGGATTTAAAGTCTCAAAAAGAGCTTAAAAAAATTATGGTACTTGTTAGCTTTTAGCTCTCATTGCCCCTATCATAAGCATCTTGAAGTGATTAAGGTTAAATTGAACAAACTATGGAGTATTTGCTTGACAAAGTATAAGTTGGCAATCTAATGTCCCTTGAATACGAGGGCCGCTCCTCATGATACTCAACTTTAGTCACCTGTAAGTTCTTGTTATAGTAAGTACACGTGTATCATAGCCGCCAACGGGGTACCCCTTGCGCATGGTACAGAAGCTATCCCATAACCAAAATGACAAGGCAAGCAGACAATGAGCATCTCAGCAATCTTCTTATTTACCAGGGGAATATGGTGTTTTTGACTTTTTTCTCTCTTTCCTCTTTTCAATGTGTCTCTTTTTTATAAGAAGAAAGCTTCATAGATGTCATCATGGTGATGCTGCAAGTTTGCACCATGATTAGGCATGGCTTAGGCTAGCGGCCCAGGCATTTCTCTAACACACATACATAACTCCATGGACTTACAAGCTCTCCTTTTATTTCACACCGGCGACATCCTTAGACAAAAGAGCATGATATCAACTATGTACAAAGTACAAGTGCAATGTTGAAAGTGCTCCCCGTGATAGCACGGTTCTGCTAATTCCAACATATAAGTGCAAGCATATACAACATAGGTGACACAATGGTTCAAGTTTATTAGGGGCACGAAATCTAAAGGGTGCCATCAAGTTTGTGAGAGATTTGGTCACTAAGTTTTCACATAAAAAATACTTTTTAATTGTAAGATAGATGAAAACAAGAATATACTTGGAATGGTGTAACACACCATGCATAGGAATTTATAGTGGACACTTTGGAATAACTTGGTTTCTTGGGAGTTGGATGCATGAGTAGAGCTTACTCATACAAGTGGAGGCTAGGAAAAGACTGGGAGCGACTAACTAAGAGAGCAATAATGGTCATAATCATGCAGAGGGACAAAACATTACTAATCAAAGCATAAAGTGGTACTACAAGTCAATTACTAAATGATCATAGAGGCTATGGTGACTTGTTCGTAGTCATAACATAGTGTGATAATGTGCCCAGTCAACCCAAACAAAGCATCAAAGGAGAATACCACAATACTATGCTTTTGTATGCTAAAACACCGCATGATTCCTTCAAGGAACACTAAGCAATCCCAATTATTTGGAACAAGTCATGCTAAAATAATAATCACTAAGCATAAGGTCAAAACAACACCTATCATGACATGATAAAGTCTAAGTCACAATCAAAGCAAGCTCCTCTTGTACTAGTCAAGCAAGAACTTTCTACTCCTCTCCAACACCAATCAACTTATTTGAAACAACACAGCGATAACGGGGGTCCAAGCTACTTTATTCAAGCAAACTAAACGAAAACTAAGACGCTCCAAGAACAACACAACAGTGCATGAAACAATAAAAACGAAGTGTGTACCAAGACCTGAGATTTTTATTGATGAAGAAGGGGATGCCTTGGGCATCCCCAAGCTTTAACGCTTGTACCTCTTGAATATTTCTTGGGGTGACACTGGGTGGCATCCCCAAGCTTGAGATTTTGTTCATTCTTCATCCCATTACATCATTCTCTCTCTACACCTGAAAATTTTCCTTCATACAAAACTTCACACAATCTTCATTAGCAACATTAGTGTATTCAAAGGATAATAGACCTTTAGGCTTAGCTTTAGAACAGGAAAACTTTCACTAAAAACACAATCTAATGTATCAATTCCCTCAAAAAGTTCAATTTCCTAAAAAGATCCCAAAAAGGAATCTATAAGAAGCAAATGCAAATAATGGCAGAAACCTGTCAAAACAGACCAGCAGGTAGAAACCTATTTTTTCGAAGAACTTATTTTGCTCAAATCAAAAAGTGTTGAACTAACGAAATTTAGCTAACATACTGGGGGACTTATTCGGAAAATATCAGGTTAATACGACTTACAGAGATTCCTCACGGATATTTATGGTGGAGCACAAAAATCTGTTTCTGGACAGCAACTCCCCAAATATTACTTCCCTCTCATTAGAGGTTATTCTTGGCACAAAACGCAAAAAAAAAGGATAATATGTCATTACTGAAGTAATAACTTCCAAGACTCAAGAAAACTCTTGGGTTATGTACCAAGTACTTTTCTTTAACGCCTTTACGTTAGGCACAAGAAGCAAGAATCAAGTATTTTCATATGAAGAATTAAGATCCATACTTGGAATCTCTTCAACTAGGAAAGGTATCTCATCAAAATGGGTTTTGGAGTATCCCTTCTCATATCTCCTTGGTTCACTACTTTCATCAAAAGGATTTTCAGGAACAGTCCAATCAAAATTATTTTCTAAGGTTTCATGCATTCCAACAAGTTTAAAGGGTATGGGTATCTTAATTTCCTCTCTAGGTTTGGTTTTATCTAAAGTACCCATAACATCTACACATGAGCCTAGCATATTAAAACATGCAAATACCTTTTTGGCTTCCTTAGCAACATCATTGAATTCTTTTACTAAAGTTTCTAGGATAAATTCTCTCTTTTCAGCATCCTCTTCTTCTTTTAGTTTGAGAAACAAAATTTGTATCATGGGGTTAAGGTTAACAAACCTAGCCTCCAACATATGAAATAAACAAGATGCAGAAATATAATAATTAGGAGCAAGTTCTACTATAGATCTATCCTCAATATCCTCATGTTTGCTAACATGATTAAAGAATTATTCAATATTTTCTTTCCCAATTATAGAGCCACTACCTAATAAAAGGTCTTCCAGGGTGAACATGGGGATCAACATGGTGAGCTAGAGCAAGGTGACAACTAGAGTAGGAACTAATATTTTTGTGTTTTTGATAAGGGAAAGCAAACCAACCTAAACCATTTTTTTGGAGTTTTTGCTAAAGAGAGGCAAACAAACCAAGCAAAAGAAACTAAGCAAAACAAAAACAAAGTAAAGAGAAAGGTTGAGAAGGACTATCCTTGTGAAGACGTCCTTAGCCTCCCCAACAACGGCGCCAGAAAATGCTTGATTGGCGTGTTATCAACGCCCCGTTGGGAAACCCCAAGAGTAAGGTGTGATGAGCACAACAACAAGTTTTCCCTCAGTAAGAAACCGAGGTTATCGAACCAGTAGGAGGAACAAAACGACTCAAAGGTTTTGCTAGCAACTTGGAGACCTGCACAACTCAAACTCAAGACTTTGCCCCAACGAACAGTGAGGTTGTCAATCTCACCGGTTTGCTATAACAAAGTATTAACTATATGGTGTGGAAGGTAATAGTGGTTAGCAACAAGTAACCGTGGAACAGTGAAAGATGTATCAATGGTAAAGATTGGACCGGGGTCCATAGTTCACTAGAGGTGTTCTCCTTAGATAAACTAACATGGCATGCTGGGTAACCAAATTACAGCAGGGCAATTGACATGACTGAGCAAGGCATAACAATGCAATACTAGACATCAAGATCCTATTAGATTCGATTGGGAAATACAACAAGATACATAGACCGCCATCCAACTGCATCTATGACAAGAAATCCACCTTTGGGTTATCATCCGAACCCCCTATTGTATTGATGACCCACAAGTATAGGGGGTGTATATTAGTACCTTCTATAAATAGGAGTGTCGATCCCAACGAGGAGCAGAAGGTGTTGACTAGTGGTATGGAGCAGGAAATCTCTGTAGATACTTAGCAAACAGATTTTTACGAGTTTTCTAATAAAGCAAATAAATAAAAGTGCAAGTAAATAAAACAACAAACAATTGCATCAAGTGGCTCAATCCTTTCTTAGAAAAGTACAATCCGGTGAAAAATACTAATGAGGACCAAACGTTCTCGAGGACACATGGGAATTCTGTCAAGTGATTTTGCTTCAAATAGCTGAGTAGTCTTCTTTAGTTTTGTAAGTGTTGTGTGGGTGAACATGTGCTAATGTACCAACCTTACTTGGACTAATACATACTTGTGATTAAATCCCTTGCAAGCATCCACAACTAAAAGAAAGCAATTAAGGTCTAAACCTAACCACAGCCTTAAACTCTGAGATCCTACGCTCCCTTGTGCAATGGTGTCCTAACGGGGGTTCAGGTTTCTGTCACTCTGGCAACCCCACAATTAGTATCCAAATACACAATGCATTCTCCTAGGCCCATAAATGGTGAAGTATCATGTAGTCGACGTTCACATGACACCACTAGAAGAATAGCACCACAACTTAAATACTAAAATATTGAATAATATCTCAACACAAATCCACTACTAACAACAAGACTTATCACATGTCCTCAAGAACTAAACGAACTACTCACGAGACATCATATGGATCAAGATCAAATATGATATGGTCATGAATAAAAATCTGAACATAAACAATAATACAATGGTTCCACTCACAAGTATCAACTATAATAGTAATCAACACCGGGAAAGTTTCCCCTAAGAACTATGCAAGATTCAACACAATTGTTATAGAGGGATGGAGTGATGATGATGGTGCTGGTGGAGATGATCGTGTGGATGATGATGATGATGATCCCGATGAAGTCTAGCTTGATGATGGTGTTCATGGCGACGATCTCCCCTCTCCGGGAAGGAATTTCTCCAACATAAATCTTTCTGCCGAAGAGCTCTTTCTCTCTCGGTGTTTTCCGCCCCGCAGAGGCGGTGGAATCTTTCTATGGTCGCTCCCCATGTATTAGGATTTCGAGGAGAAGATATAGGCAAGAGGGCGGAGCCATAGGTGCGGCAGGTGGACCACACCCCCTGTAGGCGCGGCCTAGGGGTGGACCGCGCCTGGGGGGTGTGGGCCCCCTGTGGCCCATCTCTGCCTCCCCTTCTTTCATTCTTCATCTTCTAGGAAAATAGGATTTTCCGTAGTTTTTCTGGTATTTTTCTGATCTTTGCGAAAATTGCATCAAAACACCTCTTTTTCCACCAGAATCCTGACTCCAGCAGTTCGTCCTCCAAGAATCGTCCAACATGCAAAAACGGATGAAAAGACATAAGTAACACCTCTTAATATGAAATATATCAATGAATAGAGGCAAAATATGATATAGAATGGTGATGAAAATTGGACGTATCAACTCCCCCCAAGCTTAGACCTTCGCTTGTCCCCAATCAAAAGCTGAGCTCAGTAAACATGTCCACAGGTTTATGGAGTGAAATGTCGATAAAAGAGTATGGACAAGAAGCATCACACTTACCATTACACAACTCATAGAAGAAAGCAACTCACTATTATATAACTTAGCTTGCAACATGTCACATCCCAAAATTTTCCAAAAATTTTGAAATGTGAAAAAAAATCAACAAAATAAATATTCGTTGAAATTTAGGGTGAAAAGAAACTTTTTGGTTCAAAGTGGAAACATAAAAACCCATCTTGAACAAACTTTGAATAAGATTTGAATCCAATAAAAATTCAAATCAAATGAAATTGCATTCTTCATAAAGGCATCTTGAGATTTAAACACTTGGAAAATAAACAAAATCCCTAAGACCCTAATGGAAGAAAAACATTTCCAAGTTATCTCAAAGACTAAAGATTTGATCCATATAAAAATTTATCAACAAACATTTATAAATGATCAAGATTGATAAATAAAAGTATTATAAAACCATAGAAATTGATTTCATTCAATTTGGAACCATAGATAAAATCTTGTGAAGATAAGGAAATTAAATTTCCAAAGCTAATAAAGCACCTATCTAAAAATCCATACCAAATGGTGAGAAAATAATCCTAAAGGGATTTAAAAAGATAAACAAATAGTAAATAAAATTATAAAAGTTGGAATCACCATTTTTGGATCTATAAATAAAAAGATATGGATTTTATAAGCAAAGGAAGAAATAAATAAATAAATAAATAAGGACTTTTTAAAAAAAGCTAAGTTAAATCTTGACTAAACAAATAAAATAAAATATTTTTGTTTAATAAAACGAGTAAAGGATTATTTAAATAAAATCATGAGGATTTATTATTATCCAATTTCATTTAGGTAAAGACATTTCCCATTTTAAATGAACATTAAAACATAATAAAGAATTTTAAATAATAATTCAAAGTGAATTATTTTCAAATAAAACCTACTAAAAAAGATTTAGTAAAATTAAGATTTCAAATAGAGTTTTAAAACATATTTAAATCCTATTTGAAATAAAGACAAATGGCTATTTTTAAAAAAAATAATAGACCCTAAAAGAATAAAAGAATTATCCTAAATTTGACTTTAGAATATGTTAAATAATAGTATTAAAATCTACACAAAGTTTGGTAGAAGTTTGAATTCAAATGGTTGTTTGAAATGATTAAATAAAATCAAAACAGAATAATAGAAACAGAAAAAGAAAAAAAGAATCAGAACAAAAAAAATGGAACCAGCCAGCCCAACCCAACCTGGCCCACTAAGCCCAGCCAGCCTACTCCCTCTCCCCCAGCGAATCGTTCCTTTCTCACCACAGAACAAACCCACCCCCTTACCGACTTGGACCCCACTCTCTCTCTCTCTCACTCGCTGACGGAACGACCCCACTGCCCCGTCAGATCGTCATCAACCCTGCGACCATTCCTCCCCTCTTTCCTCCAGCCGTTGATGCCATTGATTACGAGCTGTAATTGGCCTTGAATCCGCGAGTTAAACCCGCCGTGCCTCTGCCTACTTGAACGCCTGCTCCCCCTCTCCATTTTCCCCCAGAAACCACCCACTCTCTTCCCCCAGGCTGCTCCCATTCTAGCTCGCACCGTCGCAGACTCCGACAAGCTCTCCGAGCAATTCCGGCCACTCCTCGCCGCCCCTTGCCTCCCAGTCCCCGCGAGCGTGTTCCCCATTGCCCCCTGCACCTCTCAGAATCCTTAGCTTGCCCGCGCGAGCACCGTAGCCTCGACTATGACGTCGACAATACCCCGCCGCCGTCTGTCACTTTTCCGACGAGCTCTCCAGGTAAAACCCGACCGAACCTTTCCCTCTCTCTGATGCTCCCAGACTCGCGACCCTCGTTTGCACCTAACGGCACCCCTGTTTTGTCTTAGCGCGCACCGTAGCGTCTCCTCCGACAACGACTGACCACAACTGAACCCGAAGGCAACTCCGGCGAGCAATTATCGTACACCCCGAGCGCCCCTTCGACAACTGCGGCATCATTGAGCATCAGCATGCCACGACGACCTTGGTGAGCTACCTCTCTCCCTCTCTTGCTTCCTAAATCGCCGAGAACACCTCGCAGACCGCCACTCGCCAGCGCCGCCCAGATTGGTCACTAAATGCATGCACCGTTCGATTTTGATCCAGTGTCTATGATAGAACTTAACCCGAAGGGATAAGTTAGCATCTGCACCGTGCGATTTGAGTTAGATCAAACAGCCCACGATGCTCGATCCAGACGAATCGGTACAGACCAATAGCAACAAGATACGTGGCCTATCTATTGTTATAAAAACCAGAAAATGTTCTATTAGATATTTAAACTTGCAAAATTCATAACTTTTGATCCACACGTCCAAATTTTGCAAATTTTATATCAATGGAATCAGCAAAACAAACTCTATCCAACCATGTACTTTGTTTAGTAAATTGCTTCTGTTAAATTGTTTGTTTTTGCAGAAACTTGTGTAGGCTTATTATGAACATAAAATTTATTCTAGAAATATTTATCTTTGGCAATTGGATTGTTTTGAACCTACTGACCATAGAAACCATCTTGTGGATTCAAAAACATATTTTGTGAAGTTAAAGAATAAATTTTTGAATTGAAACATTTCTAGTCAAATAAAAATGTTGTTTATATGTTAAAAATACTTTTTGGAGAAAAACCTTTGGGAAATGATTTGGATTAAACTCTCTAACACTAAACACAAAGTTTTATGATTTAAAAATATATTTGGTGAACCATATAAAAATTATTACTTTGCTAAAGGCATTTTCAACAACATAAAATATTGATTTGGTATAAAAATGGTTTATAAGTAAACCCTTTTGCAAATGGTATCAATATTGAACACTTGACCATAAATCACTAACATTTGTGTTTAAAAATGTATTTTTCAAACACTAGAAGATATTACTTTGGTTTGAACCATTTCTAGCAAAACAAAAATGATTTAAAGTGGCCATTTTTCACTAACTTAATATCAAATGGATTTACCACTTTTGTAAATGACCAATAGGTGTTTTCAAATGTTTATAACCTATTAGAAACCACTTTTCTAAATAAAACAATCTTTGGCATGTTTGCATGCATTGCTTTGTTTTTATTATTTATGTGATGATTGCTTGACTAGTAGATTGAAATTGTGCCTTGCTTGATTGAATTGTAGTGACATTTGAAGAGTGTGACTATTGCAAAGATCAAGGAGTGAACTTATAATCTCTACCAAAAAGGCAAGTGATGCTTCATACTTTTGTCCCATTATTTTCACTATGCATTAGTGATACTTCTAAGTAGGATCTGCATGGAATTTTGCTAAGTATAAACTATGCCACGGGAAATCCTAGTAGATGAAACCTTAGTAGAATTTTCCTAAGTTAAGATTCCTACTACTATCATGCTTAGCTTAGCTAGTAGAAAACAAGGGTGGATTATATTCATGCTATGGAATATTTCTAAGTCAAGGACTTGTGTTTTGTTTAATAAAACAACTAAGTGAATGAATCACCTGGGTGGAAAGGGACTTGCTTGGTGGTTTTTGGTTGAGTGGTTACACAAGGCCCATTTCTATGGTTTACCTTGTGTATCTCACTTGTGGAATGCCACCCAGGAAAAAAGATATTTGAGATGTCAAATGTTGAGAAGCTTCAAGTGCAGCCACTTGGCATTATGGGCTCTGCCTGGATCATATAGGTTGCAATAACTTGGCCAAATGGACAGTTGGTGGTAGGGGATTCATAGGTTTGGATCGCGTCCATTCTAGTCTAAGGGAAGGCTTCTGAAAGATCTTGTCTTGGTGAAACCAAGTCTTGTGGGGAAAGTGCACCACCTCTATAGAGGGTAAAATCTAAGTGCTTAGCCATGTCCCTGGCAAAGGACAATTTGAGAATCAAGACATGGAAGCTATCAAGAATATCCTCATCCCAATTTTCTAAGTTAAAACTTGTGGTTGAACAAGGGTGAAGGTTCACCAATTTCTATTGGTGGTTCCTTGGGTGTTTTTGACAAGCAAAAACTTAGTGTTTTCAAATGATCAGGAAAAATCAATTTTGATCAAAGCAAACCTAAGCTCCACTTAGCCAAATGCATAAAGATGATAGACTCCACTATACTATCATAGTATCACTTGCCAATACAATTCAAATGTATTGACCCTTGTGGCTGTAACTTATTATGTTAAAGGTTTTTTTGATGTTAGTGAAGTGTGTTGGTTAGGATTACAAGTCTACAACCAACATGATTGCCTATGGCACTTTCAAGATGAAAGAATCCATGCTATAGTTATTTCTGCTGCATTGTAATGAGATAACCAAATGAGCTATGTAAGATGTAATGAATTATTTTATTCCTGGTTATAAAGTTGTATTATGACCTTTGTTTCTTGATATTACATCTTAAATGTGGATGCTAGCTATTGATCCAGGGAATATCATTGTAAACGCAGGGATCTCTACCTATTTAAAGGTTGGGACCTCTACACAACAAGTATAGGAGTCACAATAGAGATGCATAAAGATGAATCATAATTGGGATTGGCAAACTTCGTTCTTGGTCAGAGAACAGGTGGCAAATAGTTTCACAAATAAAGCTTTTGTAGAAGTTTCACAACAAGAGTACTCTTTGCTCAAACATAAAAGGTTTTTCACAATGATGGATTTCAAAGTAATAATCATTAGATAAGAGTCGTGTGCAAACAAGGAAGATAAAGAACATGATTGAATAAATCATCATATGAATGCTTGAAACACAATAACTCAAATGCTTGCTGGAGATAGAGAGGAAAAGGTTTATTGACTCAACTTAGAAGTAGAAGAAGGGACCTTCGTAGAGGGAAGAAGGGATTTCAAGTTCATAAAGATCTTACAAAAGATTATGGTACTTACTAGCTTTGAGCTCTCATTACCCCTATCATAAGCATCTTGAGGTGGTTAAGGTTAAACTTAACAAATATGGAGTATATGCTTGACGAAATATAAGTTGGCAATCTCATGTCCCTTGAGTACGAGGGCCGCTCCTCATGCTACTCGACTTTAGTTACCGGTAAGTTCTTGTCATTATAAGTACATGTGTATCATAAAGAACCACCAACGGGGTACCCCTTGCACATGATGCATGAGCTATCCCATAATCAAAATGACAAGGCAATCAGACAGTGAGCATATCAGCGATCTTTTTATTTGCTATTTGCATAGGTTTTTATTGAGGATGCTTCACATATTGCTCACAATGGTTATGTTGCAAGTTTCCACCATGATTAGGCATGGCTTAGGCTAGCGGCCCAGACGTTTCTATAACACACATACATAACTCCATGGACTTACAAGTTCTCCTTTTATTTCACACCGACAACATCTGCAAACAAAAGAGCATGATATCAACTAGATATGTATCCATAAGTGTTGAAAGCGTTCCCGGTGACAGCACGGTTCTGCTAATTCCAACGTATAGATCCAAGCATATACAACTTCGATGACACAATGGTTCAAGTTTATCAGGGGCAAGAAAATAAGGTGTGCCATCAAGTTCGTGAGAGCTTTACTAACTAGTTTTCACATAACAAAATAGTTTTTAATTCGAAAGATAGATGAAGCTTGAGAATTTGGTTGGAATAGCAATAATTCTAATAGGTAGATATGGTGGACACAAATGGCACGGGTTTTGGTTCAAAGGGGTTGGATGCATGGGAAGTATGCCTTCTCAAAACATGTTTTTGGTTAGCAAGGTTGGGTAGCAAACAAAAGAGTTGAAGGAAACAAGCAAACCTACAAGTGATAAAGCCAAACATGCAATCTTCCTTGAAGACACAAAAGATATTAAATAAAGAATAAGCTTATGAGCCAATCAAGAAAGAAAATAAATGATACAAAATACCTGTAAACTTTTTCTCTTTTCCTTTCAAACCTCAAAAAGTGTTGGTACTGACCAGATCTCGGTTTGCCAAAACCAATTTAGATCTACTTGATGCTCCCAAAGTGATACCAATACGGATCAACAAGATCAATCATATAATAGAGATTGCAAACTAAAATAAGAAGTGCAAAAAGTAAAATATTAAACTTCTCATTAATATTCCATAAAGGCACTCACACCAAGGGATACATAGATAACCAACTAAAGGAGAGATACTTCCACAATGCAAACCAACCTATAAGATAACTTCTCTACCAAAGATATGAATCTACTACAAAGGTAAAAGATAAAATATAATGATGTGATACCGCGGCACTCCCCCAAGCTTGGAACAAGCCAAGGGGACGCTAAACCTGATGACTAATTACTCCTTCGGTGGTGGTGGTGTTCTCTTTATAATCTCTTCAATCAGTGGTGGTGGTGTTTTCAAATGATAAGGAAAAATCTATTTTGAGCAAAGCAAGTGTAACTACCTCGGTGAATTACGCTCCTAGTTACAAGCCTGGATGAGCGGAAATGGTTGAAATAGTACGGTGAGGCCCAAATGCCACTCACAGGTAGACCTTTCGGCCGTCCCAACCATTTCCAAACATCGGGACAAGAACGGGCGGCGTAATCGGCGAAGGATCAACTACATACACAAGTGAGTATGTATGCAAGCCACCATACAAAGACATCGAGTCATCCCATCTAAAAGAAAGGAATATAGCAACGCCATACGGCAAGATCCAAATATCCTAGATAGATATAATAGTTTAGGATATCTCCTCATACATCAATCAACAGAGTATCAAGCGGAAGCGGAAGACAAAATCCGAGTACGGATAAGGAGCAAATCGGCATAAGATGCCCCATAAATAAGCAGATCCCGCCCACAGATCTCACGGATCCCGTTCGGAATCTCTACACGAATGATCGTTGCCCACATCGTAGTCTCCTCCACCCGGTATCCATCTTGCAGTGTACCTATTCATCCGAACCAATAATTTATCGTGTGAGACCCTAGAATTTTCGGCAAGTCTTTATGCCTCTAAAGGGACACAACCGGGTGGCGCAATTGCAGCAAAAGATAAACCCTAGCAATTCTATAGATACTCGCTAACCATCCGCCTAACCAGAGATAGACGGATGTCCGTGAATTAATAACAACAGTTATAACAGTTATAACGGTAATCTTAACAGATCCATCCTCCTCCTCGCTTACCGACGAGGAAGCGGACGAACAACCCCCCATCCGTTGGCAGTTTTATTATCCATTCCATGAGTGTTGCACTATTACTAGTCAGGTATTTAGTCAAATTAAAAGCGGTACTTTAGTTATTCTTGTCTATGATCGAGAAACTGTGCTCCAAGTCATCCATAACCGCTGACACGGCTTTCAGAAAGTTTTATCCTGCAGGGGTGCACAAATAGCAACACACACTCGATATGCCTCGGAAAAACCAAATCAAAACCCAACGAGGCAGTCACGACAAAGCAATTACAGGATTCAGAAATATTTCAGGGGGCCACCCCATTGAGCTACCATAGCGAAGTTAGCTGACTCCGAGACGGCCTCAAGGTTTGTGGAGCCGGCTGTAAACGACTGGGAACCCGAAAGTGTGACTGGGCTTGTCGATACAGCGAAAACGGGTCACGGCCCTAAACAGTACAGTGTGCATTACCTCGCACAATTTAAATTAAAGCAGTAAAGCATGGCATAAGTACAGGATAGTAAATAAATCCTCAAACTAGTTTGTGGCCCCAAGAAATAAGAATGAATCAAGATCTGGCTTAGGGGGGTCCATAAGCCTCCCGGATGTGGATAGCGCGAATATTCTTGGAACAGGAATCAAGTACTCGGGGTCTTACGGGACACAAGTGAGCCTGAAAAACCAAATAGCAGATATGGCTCACCGATGCCACTTTCATTAGTTATCCCATTACTACTCAGGTTAAGTTGTTTAGGTACCTTGTTATCCATCAGACACTCACATACCCTACACATGCTGTTCTACGACTCGCATGGCTCAAACAACTCTTGTAGTAATGGCTCATGGGATGGAGGAACAAGCTTCGGTGGGGTTTAAAAGTAAAGGCTATGCAATACTTGGGATTCAATTTAATGCAATCGCGACTCAATGATGCAAGAATAAGATAGAGGCAATAGGTACTATATGTATGCAAGCATGTGGTAGTGCTTGCTGGCAGCTCGATTGAAGCGAGAGCGGATCAGGTAGTGCTCACAGGTCTCTTGATATATCCCCTGCTCAGCGTCTATTCGAGAAGAACCAAAAAAACAAGGGCCAACATAAATAAAATGCGCAAGCATATGAATAAGATGCGACAAGCAAACAATCATGCCATGATGAATGATGCACAATTTGCATGGCATTAAAGTAGCATGGCATGGGTGAGGTGTGAGATACAAGATTAAATCATTTTATTTAGTTTTGGCCCCATTTTATTCACAATTAAGTTGCTGTCCACAATATATTTATACGATGCATGCTTCAAATCAAACCATGGAATGCATAAACAGAAAGGTCTCGTCGAGCTAATCATTTTAGACATATTATTTGTTAAATTTGGATTTATAAAACAAAAGTTATTAAATAAATAAGGCAAAAGGGCATTTTGTTGTAATTTTAATTAACTTGGAAAATTAAAGTGTCCAAAACATATTTTGAATGGCATATTTGAATTCCTCACATTTTTCTGATTTGAAAACACATATTATTTGCATTAATTGGATTTGTATTTTAAAAGTTATATTAAAATAGATTTAATTTTGAATTTGAATTAATTTGAAAAGGATTTGAATTTAAACAGATAGACCGAAAAGTTTTTGTTACTCGTCTGCGTCTAGCATGAACCTGCAGACAGTGGGGCCTCCCTGCTGGACCAGACGCCTGTAGGAGGTTTCCTCACATGGTGACCAGCCTAAGTGAATGACAGTGGGCCATCGACCACGCAGAGTCCTGTGGCAGGCGGGCGAGGCAGACCCAGGTGGGACTAGGCTGGAGCGCGGGTTAAGGGTTATAAAAGGCAGGGGTTTTCTGGAAGAATTCCGCGGCGGCTGACTAGTGGGCCAGGCGGACCGCGGGTTGATGCAGAAAAAGAGGCAGGGGGTTTTACGCAAAACGATGCAGCGACACTGTTTTTCTTCCTCTGAATCTGTCTGTCGACAGATCGGTGCGCAGCAGCGGCAGGCGCGGCGCGCGGGTCTCGATCCTTGGTCTTCCAGGCCTCCTCGATGGCACACTTGACGGCTGGATCGGCTGGACGCGGTGGAGGCCGAGGGTGCAGACGATGGTGTAGACGGTGGCGATGGAAGCGAGAGAGAGAGAGGCGAGGCGTTGGGGTGGATCTGGGGTAGCTGGGCGAGGCAGAGAGGGTGGATAGGGATGGATAGGAGAGGGGGTGTCGTGGGGGGAGTGGTTGGAGATAAAGGTGGCTTCGGCCACCTTTTCTTCCTCCCCCTCACATGCTCGGGCAGGGAGGCCAGGGCAGGGGCAGGCGCATGGGGAGCTGGCAGGTGGGCCAGAGAAAGGAGGAGAGGGTGGTTCGGGCTGGGGCCCCTATTGGCAGAGAGAGAGAGCTAGAGGGAGAGGGGAGGCTCGGCTAGCTAGGGTTGGAGCTAGGGTAGGAGGGGATGGCTCGGGTTAGACTTGGTTTTAGGGTTGGGGTAGCTAGGTGGCCAGGTGGGGTAGCCTTGGTAGATAGAGAGGGGGCCGAGAGGGAGGAGGTGTGGTAGCTTATGGTTTGGTACTAGGGGGTATGGTTTAGGTTTAGCTTAGGGTTGTCCTTGGACAAGATCAAGCTACAAACAACCAAGATCAAACAAGATCAAGACCAAAGAAAGAGAGGGATAGATGAGGGTTAGGGTTTAAGCAAGGTCAAGATAAGAGCAAGCTAAAGGAGGGAGAGATAGATGAGAGATGGCATGATCCAACCAAAAACAAGTAAAACCAAAAGAGGACCTAAGTTGGTGATGGTTGCATGGCCCATGCAAATGCATTAAATGCTAGGTTTCCTCTTGTGAGAACAAAAATGAATGTCCTTAGCATTTATACTTATGCATTCCAAAAAGTGGGGTAAGGCCTAAGCAAAAAGGATTTAAGAGAAAGCTTCAAGTGGAATAGATGGAGATGATCATGTTTGAGTAAAATTGGGACTTGCTAGTGTGTATGTTCCACTAGGTAATTAATAGTCCCAAAAATATTCCAACATGAGCATAATTCCATGATAATCCATATGGAAGCTAGGAGAAAGGGTCCCACTCACAAGGCATGCAAAGGTGGCCATGTGGCTCTCATATATCAATGATGTGAAAACAACATGATGCTAAGATGAGAGCATGTGGAAAAGAATTGGATCCATCCCAACCCACATGAGCTAGAGGTAAAACCAATAAGTGCCAAACTCATATTTAGTTGGATGGTGGAATTATAAGGTGGTGAAAAGAAAGGGTGGTGGAGTTAATAAGAGATATGCCCCCAACTCAACTTGGGCATTAAACAATATATCCAGAACCAAATACAATATCAAGAGGCAAATACAATTAATAATGCATATGAGATAAGAACCAAATCAAAAAGGGTTTTATGTGATGCTCAAATGCAAGGTCGCATGATGACATGAGCATGATATAATGATGATGCAACAATTATATATTTGAAGTAGCCATTATATTACTAGACCAAGTAGCATTACAATTGTTAGACAATTGGGATGCTACAACTCTCCCCCACTAAACAGGAATCTCGCCCCGAGATTCTAGGATGAAGAAGAAGACACAAAGAGGGTAGGATACTTGGCACGGAGATCATCTTCACGCTCCCAAGTGGCTTCATCAACGGAATGGTGTGACCACTGCACCTTGCAGAACTTGATGGACTTGTTGCGAGTCCTTCTTTCTGTGACTTCAAGGATTTTTGTGGGGTGTTCTTGATAAGACAGGTCTTCTTGGAGATTGATAAGCTCATGATCCACGGTCCTGCCAGGATCCTTGAAGCACTTCTTGAGCTGAGAGATGTGGAAAACATCATGGACCTTGAGTTTTTCCGGGAGCTCAAGAGCATAAGCAACTTCTCCTCTTCTTCCATGAACTTTGAAGGGACCGATGTATGTAGGAGCCAGCTTCCCTTTGATACCAAAGCGGTGCGTGCCTCTCATGGGAGTGACACGAAGGTAAACGAGATCACCAGGGACATACTCCATGTCCGTGTGCTTCCTGTCATAATTGCTCTTCTGGCGACTTTGAGCAATCCTCAGATTTTCCAGAATGATGTGAACCTTCTCCTCCGCTTGAGTCACAATGTCAGGGCCAAACAAGATCCTTTCACCTGCACCCGACCAACCAATCGAAGTTCTACATTTGCGACCATAGAGAGCCTCAAATGGTGCCATCTTTAGACTTTTCTGGAAGTTGTTGTTGTATGAGAACTCAGCATAAGGAAGACATTCTTCCCACTTCATGCCAAACGAGATGACACAAGCACGAAGCATATCCTCCAGAATCTGATTGATCCTTTCAACTTGTCCTTGCGACTGAGGGTGGTAAGCTGTGCTGAAGTTCAACTTTGTCCCCAAAGCATTTTGGAAACTCTCCCAGAACTTGGAAGTGAAGATGCTTCCACGGTCTGAACTGATTTCGAGAGGAACCCCATACAGAAAGACAATTCTGTTGATATAGAGCTCAGCCAACTGAATTGCAGAAATGGTTTCCTTAACGGGGAAGAAGTGAGCCACTTTAGAAAGCCTGTCAATGACAATAAAGATTGCATTGTTGCCCTTCTGCGACCTCGGAAAACCAGTGATGAAGTCCATCTCTACTTTCTCCCATTTCCATTCCGGGGGTTTCAATGGCTGTAGAAGTCCGGAAGGTTTCTGATGGACAGCTTTCACTCTGCGGCAGACATCACACTCCGAGACATACTTGGCACAATACCGTTTCAAACCAAGCCACCAATATTGTGTTTTCAAGTCCATGTACATCTTTGTGCTGCCAGGGTGGATAGAAAGAACAGAATCATGCGCCTCCTTGAGAACTTGCTCTCTCAAACTCGGGTAGTTCGGAACAAACATCCGGTGTTCAAAGAAAAGCGTGCCTTGATCATCGACGTGGAAGGACTCATACTTCGGAAGCTGAATCCTGGAGATGATCTTTCTGGTGTGCGGATCACCAAGCTGAGAAGAGCGAACCTTTTCTTCCAAGAGAGGTGTTGCTAGAAGGTTCAGGAGATACCCTTGTTCCACAATTTCCAGGTTGAGCTGACGGAATTCCCCGCACAAGAGAGGCTGTTGTTCTCCCATCATGAGGTTGTTGACATAAGCTTTGCGGCTGAGAGCATCTGCCATGACATTAGCTTTACCCGGAGTGTAGTTGATGGTCAAATCGAAGTCATTGATTGCTTCAATCCATCTCCTTTGCCGGAGGTTGAGATCAGGCTGAGTAAAGATATACTTCAGACTCTTGTGATCAGAAAAGATCTCACAACGGTTGCCAAGCAAGTAGTGCCTCCATACTTTCAAAGCAAAGACAACTGCTGCGAGCTTGAGGTCATGTGTAGGATAGTTGATCTCATGCGTCTTCAACTAACGAGAGGCATAAGCAACAACTTGTTTTTCTTGCATAAGGACCGCACCCAATCCATGCAAAGAGGCGTCATAGAAGATCTGGAACGGCTTGGATGTATCCGGAGGAACCAAGACTGGTGTGGAAGTGAGCTTCTCTTTAAGTGTCTCAAAGCTTGCTTGACATGCAGGAGTCCAAAGGTATTTCTTGCCTTTCTTGAGAAGATCGGTAAGTGGCTTCGCTATCTTCGAGAAGTTCTGAACGAAGCGACGGCAATAACTAGCCAAACCAAGGAAACTCCGCACTTCTTTGACATTAACAGGAGGAAGCCATTCAACAATTGTCTTCACAGTTTCCGGATTGACTGCAATGCCCTTGGCAGAGATGACATGACCAAGATAGGTTACTTGAGGCAGCCAAAACTCACACTTGGAGAACTTTGCATACAAGCGGTTCTCACGAAGCTTGTTTAGGACACACCGAAGGTGTTCTTCATGCTCTTCTTGTGACTTAGAATAGACTAGATGTCATCCAGGTAGACCACAATGAACTTATCAAGATACTCCATGAAAACCGAGTTCATGAGCCTCGAGAAGGTGGCAGGTGCGTTGGTGAGACCGAAAGACATGACCGTGTACTCATACAGGCCATAGCGGGTGGTGAAAGCTGTCTTAGGAACATCTTCCTTGCGAATCTTGATTTGGTGATAACCACTTCTCAAGTCAAGCTTAGAGAATACCACAGCTCCAGCTAGCTGATCAAAGAGATCATTAATCCGCGGAAGAGGATATTTATTCTTGATGGTCTTAGCATTGAGAGCCCGATAGTCAACACAAAGTCTATCAGTCTGGTCTCGCTTCTTCACAAAGAGAGTAGGGCTACCCCATGAAGAAGTACTATGCTGAATGAAACCCAACTTCTCTTGTTCATCAAGCTGACATTTGAGTTCAGCCAACTCAGCAGGACCCATCTTATAAGGCCGCTTGGAGATAGGAGCGGTAGCAGGTTCAAGCTCAATAACAAACTCAACCTCACGATCCGGAGGCATACCTGGCAACTCTTCAGGAAAGACATCTGGGAACTCACAGACCACCGGAACACTCTGAATAGCTTCCATAACATCAACATTCAGAGCCACCAAAGAGAAAAGCTGGATAGCAGGAGTCAGACTTGGAGAATAGACTATATGGCCTTCAGGAATCTTGAGGAGAAACCGGCGTCAGACAATCAATCACAGCTGCATTTGCTGTCAACCAATCCATGCCCAAGATGACATCAATGTCAGAATTGCCCAGAAGGATTAAGGACGCCGAGAACGAAGAGCCACCAATCTCAATTTGATTGCCATGGCTGATATGAGCAGCCCTCATGTTTGAACCAGGAGATTGTACCACCAGACGATGTGTTAAAGGAACCTTATCCAGATCCTGCTCTTGCGCAAACTTATGCGAAACAAAAGAATGCGAAGCACCAGAATCAAACAAAACTCTTGCAGGAACTGAGTTCACGGGAAGCATACCCATCACAACTCCAGGTGCATGCTCAGCTTGAGCGGCGTTGACCACGGTTAGCAGCAACAGCGGACCCGGCTTGGTGTTGATGTTGAGAGCCCGAGGTGGTGGTGCACGAACCAAAGGAGAGCTTGCCGCAGATCTTGGAGGTGGTGGAGGAAGAGCCTTGTTCTTCATCGGACAGTTCCAGCTTTGATGCCCAGTGTCTCCACACGTGTAACAAGCACCAGGTGGACGTGGAGCAACGTAGCCAGGGACTCCGCCAGGCGCTCCAGGGTAGTGGTGGTTGTAGCCCCTGGGAGCAGCAGTGAGGAAGTTTGGTGGCCTTGCCGTGTAGCTTGAAGGTCTTGGTGGAGCCGGGAGCGACGGTGGGGTGTTAGGAACCCAGACACGATGCTTAGAAGGAGCTGACATAGCTGAAGAGCTTGCTGCATCACGGTTGTGTTTCTTTGACTCCTCAAACACTTGCCTACTTGCCTCTTCCTGCAGAGCTGTATGCTGAAGTTCCAGAAAAGACGCCGGCCTTGCATGTGTGATTGCATACTTGATCGATGCATTGAGCCCTTGCCTGAACCTCTTTTGCTTCTTCTTGTCATCAGAGATCTCATCGCCACCATAACGAGAAAGGTTCATGAAGTTCCTGATGTAGGTGTTGACATTGTCATTGCCCTGCTTGAGGTTGAGAAACACTTCCTTCATCCTCTCCACGACAATTTCTCGATGAATCGCTCTTTGAAAGCTCCAGTGAACTGTCCCCAAGTAGGCTGAAAACCAAGGCAGTTTGCCTTGAGATAATTCTCCCACCAGAGCTGCATCTCCTTCGTAGCGAGTAGCACACTTTACCCTTTCTTGCTCAGAACATCAGTTGCCAGTAACCTTGACATCTCACGCAACCAATCATCAGCATCAAGCGGTTGATCAGAAACATCAAACTGGCGGGGGTTGAACTTCAGGAAGCTTTTGATGTCTCCTCGCTTGGGAGGTGGAGGTAGCGGCACAAACTCGTTCCTCCTGACACTTTCCTCGAAACGCTGCTGGTTCTGCTGCATAGCTGCCAAGGCATTGGCGATGCTTGACAACGCTGCCCCCAGTTCAGGTTGTATGTCCTCCTCGAGCAGTGGTGGTGCCATCCGTGATTGATATAACACAAGTCAAGATTATGATGGAGAATAATAATAATCCAAAATAGTACCAAGATGGAATTAATCAAGATTAAAGGATACAATTTACTAAGATGATATTAAAATATCAACGAAGTTCAAAGCACCTAGAAGATATTAAGCATATCGCATTACATTGAAAGGAGTGTGGTACACAAATATATCAAAGAAAATTTTACCACAAATTTCGGCATTAAAATACCAATAGATGCGCAAAATCACTTAACGACTCAAGATTAGTGACTCTACCAATTCAATATACAAGAGCGAATGATAAGAGTAGTGGTATGGTCGCGACTCCATCCCGCACTCAAATCATTACTCCGCACATGAACAAGTAAAACACATATCCCAACCCCTTCTTCTCACGATGAACCTCAAGATTAGCAACTACGGAAACGAACATCCCAAACAAGATAGCGTCGGATAACAAAGAGTAAGACAGATCGCGTCGGTATACAACGAATCAGATAGATCGCGTCGGTTTGCAAAAGCCTGTCGGTATGGAATGTACCAACAGTTGATAACCAAAAGGCCGATAAGATAACAACTTGGATGCAACAGATAGACAAAGAATTACACACACACACACAAACACACAACCTATGGTACTACGGAAACCCAGAACACGTGAATCCTAGTTTGAATTTAAGAAGAGGATTGAAAACGTTACACTTCCTTACCAGAAAAAGGGTGGTGGTTGGGTAAGAAGAAAAATGGAAGCAGTCCTACTCTCACGTTTTGTTTTTCCCTAGTATACATAACTACCAAAAATATTTGCTAGACTGACAACGACCATTTGGCTGAGACCCTGAAGGGCGGGATGGCTCTGATACCAATTGTAACTACCTCGGTGAATTACGCTCCTAGTTACAAGCCTGGATGAGCGGAAATGGTTGAAATAGTACGGTGGGGCCCAAATGCCACTCACAGGTAGACCTTTCGGCCGTCCCAACCATTTCCAAACATCGGGACAAGAACGGGCGGCGTAATCGGCAGGTGAAGGGATCAACTACATACACAAGTGAGTATGTATGCAAGCCGCCATACAACAGTACATCAGAGTCATCCCATCTAAAAAGAAAGGAAATATAGCAAAGCCATACGGCAAGATCCAAATATCATAGATAGATATAATAGTTTAGGATATCTCCTCATACATCAATCAACAGAGTATCAAGCGGAAGCGGAAGACAAAATCCGAGTACGGATAAGAAGCAAATCGGCATAAGATGCCCCATAAATAAGCAGATCCCGCCCACAGATCTCACGGATCCCCATTCCCGGAATCTCTACACCGAATGATTGTTGCCCACATCGTCCGTCTCCTCCACCCAGTATCCATCTTGCGAGTGTACCTGTTCATCTGAACCACTAATTTATCGTGTGAGACCCTAGGGGTACTCGGCAAGTCTTTATGCCTCTAAAGGGGACACAACCTGGGGTGACGCAATTGCAGCAAAAGATAAACCCTAGCAATTCTATAGATACTCGCTAACCATCCGCCTAACCAGAGATAGACGGATGTCCGTGAATTAATAACAACAGTTATAACAGTTATAACGGTAATCTTAACAGATCCATCCTCCTCCTCGCTTACCAACGAGGAAGCGGACGAACAACCCCCCATCCGTTGGCAGTTTTATTATCCATTCCATGAGTGTTGCACTATTACTAGTCAGGTATTTAGTCAAATTAAAAGCGGTACTTTAGTTATTCTTGTCTATGATCGAGAAACTGTGCTCCAAGTCGTCCATAACCGCGGACACGGCTTTCAGAAAGTTTTACCCTGCAGGGGTGCACAAATAGCAACACACACTCGATATGCCTCGGAAAAACCAAATCAAAACCCACGAGGCAGTCACGACAAAGCAATTACAGGATTCAGAAATATTTCAGGGGGGCACCCCATTGAGCTACCCGCAACGAAGTTAGCTGACTCCGAGACGGCCTCAAGGTTTGTGGAGCTGAAACGCAAGGAACCCGAAAGTGTGACTGGGCTTGTCGATACAGCGAAAACGGGTCACGGCCCTAAACAGTACAGTGTGCATTACCTCGCACAATTTGAATTAAAGCAGTAAAGCATGGCATAAGTACAGGATAGTAAATAAATCCTCAAACTAGTTTGTGGCCCCAAGAAATAAGAATGAATCAAGCTCTAGCTCAGGGGGGTCCATAAGCCTCCCGGATGTGGATAGCGCGAATATTCTTGGAACAGGAATCAAGTACTCGGGGTCTTACGGGACACAAGTGAGCCTGAAAAACCAAATAGCAGATATGGCTCACCGATGCCACTTTCATTAGTTATCCCATTACTACTCAGGTTAAGTTGTTTAGGTACCTTGTTATCCATCAGACACTCACATACCCTACACATGCTGTTCTACGACTCGCATGGCTCAAACAACTCCTGTAGTAATGGCTCATGGGATGGAGGAACAAGCTTCGGTGGGGTTTAAAAGTAAAGGCTATGCAATACTTGGGATTCAATTTAATGCAATCGCGACTCAATGATGCAAGAATAAGATAGAGGCAATAGGTACTATATGTATGCAAGCATGTGGTAGTGCTTGCCTGGCAGCTCAGTTGAAGCGAGAGACGGATCTGGGTAGTGCTCCTGGGTCTCTTGATATATCCCCTGCTCAGCGTCTATTCGAGAAGAACCAAACAAACAAGGGCCAACATAAATAAAGTGCGCAAGCATATGAATAAGATGCGACAAGCAAACAATCATTCCATGATGAATGATGCACAATTTGCATGGCATTAAAGTAGCATGGCATGGGTGAGGTGTGAGATACAAGATTAAATCATTTTATTTAGTTTTGGCCCCATTTTATTCACAATTAAGTTGCTGTCCACAATATATTTATACGATGCATGCTTCAAATCAAACCATGGAATGCATAAACAGAAAGGTCTCGTCGAGCTAATCATTTTAGACATATTATTTGTTAAATTTGGATTTATAAAACAAAAGTTATTAAATAAATAAGGCAAAAGGGCATTTTGTTGTAATTTTAATTAACTTGGAAAATTAAAGTGTCCAAAACATATTTTGAATGGCATATTTGAATTCCTCACATTTTTCTGATTTGAAAACACATATTATTTGCATTAATTGGATTTGTATTTTAAAAGTTATATTAAAACAGATTTAATTTTGAATTTGAATTAATTTGAAAAGGATTTGAATTTAAACAGATAGATAGAAAAGTTTTTGTTACTCAGTCCATGTCTAGCATGGAACCTGAAGTGGGGCCTCCTATTTGGACCAGATGAGCAGAGGAGGTTTCCTCACTGACCCAGCCTAACCAGCCAGCGAATGACAAAGCCCATCGACCACGTAGTCCTGTGGCAGGCAGAGGCGAAGAGCAGACAGGTGGGACTAGGCTGGACCGCGGGTTAAGGGTTATAAAAGGCAGGGGGTTTTCTGGAAGAATTCCGCGGCGGCTGACTAGTGGGCCAGGCGGACCGCGGGTTGATGCAGAAAAAGAGGCAGGGGGTTTTACGCAAAACGACGCCGCGACCATTTTCTTCCTCGAATCATGCATGACAGATCGGTAGCATGGCGGCGCTTGATCGTGGTCTCGATCCTGGGACCTAGCGTGCGCGCGCGGAGACGGCTACCGTTGCGGTGGCTCGTGGGTTGGTGCTAGGGAGGTGGGCGTGGCCTAGCTAGGGTTTAGCGCGACACGGGGAGCGAGTCGATGCTTCGCGGCTTGGCGCTGGCGTGCCTGACAAACGCGTCCGTGAAACTAGCGCGACACTGGCGAAGGGGACCATGTCCAGGGGTTCATGCGGCTAGGGTTTGCGTCGGGGCGACGGTGGTTCTGGCGGTTCCGGCGTTTCTCCTCCGCGACTGCGAGTACGGGTCGGTGCAGGGGACTGGCCTTGGTCTTCCAGGCCTCCTCGACGGCACACTTGACGGCTGGATCGGCTGGACGTGGTGGAGGCCGAGGGTGCAGACGATGGTGTAGACGGTGGCGATGGAGCAGAGAGGGGAGAGGGCAGGGCGCCGCTGGGGTGGATCTGGGGTAGCTGGGCAAGGCAGAGAGGGTGGATAGGGACGGAGAGGAGAGGGGGTGCCGTGGGGGGAGTGGTTGGAGATAAAGGTGGCTTCGGCCACCTTTTCTTCCTCCCCTCACGCGATGGGCAGAGGCAGGCGGCGCATGGGGGAGCCGGGCAGTGGGCAGAGAAAGGAGGAGAGGGTGGTTCGGGCTGGGGCCCCTATTGGCAGAGAGAGAGAGCTAGAGGGAGAGGGGAGGCTCGGCTAGCTAGGGTTGGAGCTAGGGTAGGAGGGGATGGCTCGGGTTAGGCTTGGTTTTAGGGTTGGGGTAGCTAGGTGGCCAGGTGGGGTAGCCTTGGTAGGTAGAGAGGGGGCCGAGAGGGAGGAGGTGTGGTAGCTTAGGGTTTGGTACTAGGGGGTATGGTTTAGGTTTAGCTTAGGGTTGGCCTTGGACAAGATCAAGCCACAAACAACCAAGATCAAACAAGATCAAGACCAAAGAAAGAGAGGGATAGATGAGGGTTAGGGTTTAAGCAAGGTCAAGATAAGAGCAAGCTAAAGGAGGGAGAGATAGATGAGATATGGCATGATCCAACCAAAAACAAGTTAAACCAAAAGAGGACCTAAGTTGGTGATGGTTGCATGGCCCATGCAAATGCATTAAATGCTAGGTTTCCTCTTGTGAGAACAAAAATGAATGTCCCTAGCATTTATACTTATGCATTCCAAAAAGTGGGGTAAGGCCTAAGCAAAAAGGATTTAAGAGAAAGCTTCAAGTGGAATAGATGGAGATGATCATGTTTGAGTAAAATTGGGACTTGCTAGTGTGTATGTTCCACTAGGTAATTAATAGTCCCAAAAATATTCCAACATGAGCATAATTCCATGATAATCCATATGGAAGCTAGGAGAAAGGGTCCCACTCACAAGGCATGCAAAGGTGGCCATGTGGCTCTCATATAT
This sequence comes from Avena insularis, assembly GCA_023614405.1. NCBI lineage: Eukaryota > Viridiplantae > Streptophyta > Magnoliopsida > Poales > Poaceae > Avena > Avena insularis. Next base: position 25,407,433 of record CM042691.1, on the reverse strand, counting down.
CAATGATGTGAAAACAACATGATGCTAAGATGAGAGCATGTGGAAAAGAATTGGATCCATCCCAACCCACATGAGCTAGAGGTAAAACCAATAAGTGCCAAACTCATATTTAGTTGGATGGTGGAATTATAAGGTGGTGAAAAGAAAGGGTGGTGGAGTTAATAAGAGATATGCCCCCAACTCAACTTGGGCATTAAACAATATATCCAGAACCAAATACAATATCAAGAGGCAAATACAATTAATAATGCATATGAGATAAGAACCAAATCAAAAAGGGTTTTATGTGATGCTCAAATGCAAGGTGGCATGATGACATGAGCATGATATAATGATGATGCAACAATTATATATTTGAAGTAGCCATTATATTACTAGACCAAGTAGCATTACAATTGTTAGACAATTGGGATGCTACAGCAAGCCTAAGCTCCTCTTAGCCAAATGCATATAGATGATAGACTCCACTATACTACCATAGTATCACTTGCCAATACAATTCAAATGTATTGACCCTTGTGGCTGTAACTTATTATGTTGCAGCTTTGTTTGATGTTAGTGAAGTGTGTTGATTAGGATTACAAGTCTACAACCAACATGATTGCCTATGGCACTTTCAAGATGAAAGAATCCATGCTATAGTTATTTCTACTGCATTGTAATGAGATAGCCAAATGAGCTATGTAAGATGTAATGAATTATTTTATTCTTGGTTATAAAGTTGTATTATGACCTTTGTTTCTTGATATTACATCTTAAATGTGGATGCTAGCTATTGATCCAGTGAATAGCATTGTAAACGCAGGGATCTCTACCTATTTAAAGGTTGGGACCTCTACACAACAAGTATAGGAGTCACAATAGAGATGCATAAAGATGAATCATAATTGGGATTGGCAAACTTCGTTCTTGGTCAGAGACTAAAGGAGAGATACTTCCACAATGCAAACCAACTAAAGGAGAGATACTTCCACAATGCAAACCAACCTATAAGATAACTTCTCTACCAAAGATATGAATCTACTACAAAGGTAAAAGATAAAAGATAATGATGTGATACCGCGGCACTCCCCCAAGCTTGGAACAAGCCAAGGGGACGCTAAACCTGATGACTAATTACTCCTTCGGTGGTGGTGGTGTTCTCTTGATAAGCTCCTCAATCAGTTCCCTCAAATCCTCAATCTCAAAGGTTAGAGTAAGAATCAACTCTGAATTATGGTCAATGCGGTTCATGATTATGTCGGACCGAGAATCCCAGTCCTTGTTATTCTTTCCCCACTCTTCCTTGTTAGTGTGTTCCTTCCCTGCATGGTTAGAACGAGGCAGATCCCAAACAGAGGGCAAATTCCCTTTGGGCACCTTTTGGTAATGTCGCTCAATTAAGAGAGTATGAAGGGGTTCTTGGTGCGTGAAGGAGGTGACCGTGGAGCGAGGACATGACGTGGGGTTTTCCCTCCTGTAGACATCCTTGTTGTCCTCCTATGCTTGGTAGGGTTTGCCACCACTCCAATGCTTGCAACGGTAGCACGGGTGTCCGGATGCTCGTCCTCCTCAACATCTTCTTCAACCAAGATCTCCTCCTACTTGGGGTTTTGAGGATCATATTCCATGAGCTTCTTGCCTTTGTTGTTGGCGGAGACCATGTTGCTCTAAACTTGAGAAGATTTCCTCACAAAAACAGATCGAAACGAAAACACAATGAGAACACGGGATACGGACCTCGGGGGGATCCAAGGGGTTATATATTATGAAGTTTCAATGCATAAGGAAGGTATTGTAAGAAAACGAGACAGAGACGGAGTTCAGGGGGCTCACATCCCCTCTAGGCGCGGCCAGCTCGGGCCCGCGACTAAGGTGGGTGTGGCCAACCTGGCCTCCGTTTCCTCCTCTATTTCGTCTCGTAACCTTCCGTAAGTAATAGAAACATCAGAAATATAAAAATATTAGGCTTTCACGAATCTTCTGTTTTTACCACTTTTTACCTATTCGAAGACGGACTCTGCAGATTCCTTTTCTCCATCTCCTAAAAATTCCTTTCATACAAGGCCTTACACAAACCTCAATGGCAACATTAGTGTATGCAAAAATAATAAACCTTTAGGTTCAAACTTCAACTGAAATCCATCAAAACAAAAGCCACTGTAGCAAATCCTTTCCAAAATCCCAATATAATAAGCAAATGCAAATGATGGCAGAAATCTATCAACATAGACCAGCAGGTAAAGATTGATTTTTTCGAACAATTTCTGTTGCTCAAATCAAAGAGAGAAAAACTAATGGAAGTTGGGTAACAACTTGGAGAACAAGCATAGAAAATTACAGCTCCATCCAAAGTACCGAGCTCCTTCATGAATTTTTACAATGCAGCACAAAAATCGGTCTTAGGATAGCCACTTTTCACAACTTCTCTACTTCTCAAAAGTAGTTGATCTTGACACAAAAACCAAAACAAAAAGGATAAGGAGCGGTTATTACTGAGGTAATAACTTCCAAGACTCAACAAAACTATTGGGTTATCTCCCAAGAAGTACTTTTCTTTATTTCCTTTAAGCTAGGCCTAATAATTTCAAAGATGCTCACATAGGAGATATATATTTGAAGTGAAAGAGAGCATCAAGAAGCAAATATCCAACACATTTGAGTCTAACCCACTTCCTATGCAAGGGGGTCTCATGAGAAAACAAATTGGAACAAAAATCCACTAGCATAGGAAGACAAAACAAATGCAACTTTAAAGCTTTCAACATAAAACAGGGAAACTTAATATTATTGAGATGCATAAAATCATGTTTCCCTCTCTCATAATAACTTTCAGTACCACTTTGAATAAAGTTGACAATATAACTATCACATGAAACAACTTTGTCATCAGAAGGAGTATACTTACATTCATCAAAAAGAGGTCCAAGGTCATCAACTGGATCAATAGAAGCAAGTTGTTCAACCCTGAAATCTTCATTAGGCAAACTATTTTCACTAGCACCTTTAGCAAATTCGAAAAGTTAAACTCGTAAGAATCTCCATCAAAAATAGTTAAAACTTTCTCCTTCTTAAAATCTATAATAGCTCCTCAAGTGTTCAAGAATGGTCTACCAAAAATGATAGGACAAGTTTTACTAGCTGCTAAATTAAGCACTAGAAAATCAGCAGGTTACTTCATCTTACCGCAGAGAACCTCCACATCTCTTACAATACCAATAGGGTAAATGGTTTCCTTATTAGCAAGGTGAATAACCATATCAATTTCCTCAAGCTCACAAGGACCAATTTCATGCATAATTTCCCTATAAAGATCATAAGGAGTAGCATTGGAACTAGCACCAATATCACATAAACCATAATAGCAATGATCACCAATTCGCACCAAAAGCACAGGAACACTAGCTTTTCTAGCTTTACTAGGATGAGAAATAATATTAGAAGCGGATTCACAGAAGAAAATGTGCTCATCATCTATATTTCTAGTGAAATAATCTTTCACAATAGCTGCCACAGGTTCATTGTTTATTTGCTCATCAGGTCCCACGGCTTCCTTTGTACCTTTGCTATTCGCACTAATTATCATAGAGTACTCCTTTACCTTAGCTAGGAAAGGTGTTTTCTCAACATAAGGTTCAGGAAAAATATGATTAATAGTATAAATTTCGGTATTTCTAACAGGAACATGAGTAACAACATCTTTACAATGTGCATGGTACTTATTCCACTTCTTTTGGGGAATTTCTATGTAAGAGGAAAAGGCCTTAAAACAATTGGAAATACTTTGAGAATTAAGACCATACTCAGTACTAATATGACGGAAGTCATCCGTTCCCATAAAATATTTAATGCATTCATAATCATAGTTTATACCTGACTTTCTTCCTTTGTCATTCTCCCATGCTTTAATGTTCTCTAGAATACAGTCTAGGAGATCCCATTTAGCTTCTTCCTTCATACGTGTGAATGATCTAGCACAAGAAGGATCTAGTAAATCTTTATCATGGAGAGAAAGCCTAGCATGAAAGTTATTGATAATAATATTGTTAGGGAGTTCATGAATAGGACATTTAAGCATTAATAATTTCAATCTCCCCCAAGCTTGAGCTTTACTCTCTCCATCAAGAGGCCAGAAGTTATATATTAGATTCCTATCCTTATGAATCTCACTGGGAGGATATAATTTATAATAAAAGAGAGGTACTATTTCCTCCCATTCCATGGATTGTCCATTCTTCAGCAGCTTATACCATTCTTCAGCTCTTCCTTTCAATGATATAGAGAGTAAATTGTTCTTCACCTATTTAGTTGTGATACCTGCACACTTAAAAAACCCGCATAATTCATGGATAAAAAGCAAGTGATCACCAGGGTGGACAGTTCCATCCCCTAAATAATAATTATCCATAACACGATCAACAATACTTGTAGGTATATTAAAAGGATCTATCTCAACAGGTGGTGATTCATCTACTACCCTAACAGTGGTAGTAGTTTTCCCAAACAGAAAACCAAGTGGGTTATCCATATTGGAAACAAAGTAACAAACATAAATAAAAAGAAATACTCACAGTAGAAGTTCCTTTACCAGTTCCACTCTTCAATAGTGCTTCACTCCCCGGCAACGGCGCCAGAAAATAGTCTTGATGACCCACAAGTATAGGGGATGTATCGTAGTACTTCCAATAAATAGGAGTGTCAATCCCAATGAGGAGGAGAAGGTGTTGACTAGTGGTATGGAGCAGGAAATCTCTGTAAATACTAAGCAAACGGATTTTTAGGGGTTTTCTGATAAAGCAAAGAAATAAAGTGCAAGTAAATAAAACAGCAAGCAATTGCAGCAAGTGGTCCAATCCTTTCTTATCAAAGGACAAGCCGGTGGAAATACTAATGAGGACCAAACGTTCTTGAGGACACATGGGAATTCTGTCATGTGATTTCGCATCAAATAGCTGAGTAGTCTTCTTTGGTTTTGTAAGTGTTGTGTGGGTGAACCTGTGCTAATGTACCGACCTTACTTGGACTAATACATACATGTGATTAAACCCCTTGCAATCATCCACAACTACAAGAAATAAATTAAGGTCTAAACCTAACCACAGCCTTAAACTCTGAGATCTTACGCTCTCTTGTGCAATGGTGTCCTCATGGGGGTTCAGGTTTCTGTCACTCCGGAAACCCCACAATTAGTAGCCAAATATCCAATGCATTCCCCTAGGTCCATAAATGGTGAAGTATCACATGACACCACAAGAAGAATAGCACCACAACTTAAATACTAAACCATTGAATAATATCTCAACACAAATCCACTACTAACAACATGACTTCTCCCATGTCCTCAAGAAGTAAACGAACTAATCACGAGACATCATATGGATCAAATATGATATGGTGATGAATAACAATTTGAACATAAACAATAATCCAATGGTTCCACTCACAAGCATCAACTACAATAGTAATTAACACCGGGAAAGTTTCCCCTAAGAACTATGCAAGATTCAACACAATTGTTACAGCGGGATGGAGTGATGACGATGGTGCTGGTGGAGATGATGGTGTGGATGATGATGATGATCCTGATGAAGTCTAGATTAATGATGGTGTTGATGGCGATGATCTCCCCTCTCCGAAAAGGAATTTCCCCAACAGAAGTCTGACTGCCAGAGAGCTCTTTCTCTCTCGGTGTTTTCCGCCCCGCAGAGGTGGCGGAATCTTTCTATGGTTTCTCCCCGTGTATTAGGGTTTCAAGGAGAAGATATAGGCGAGAGGGCGGAGCCAGAGGTGGGCTAGGTGGGGCCACACCCCCTGTAGGCGCGGCCTAGGGGTGGTCCGCGCCTGTGGGTGTGGGCCCCCTGTGGCCCATCCGCGCCTCCCCTTCTAGCATTCTTCGTCTTCTGGGAAAACAGGATTTTCTGTAGTTTTTCTGGTATTTTTATGATCTTCACGAAATTGCATCAAAACACCTCTTTTTCCATCAGAATCCCGACTCGGGCATTTCATCCTCCAAGAATCATCCAACATGCAAAATCAGATGAAAAGACATAAGTAACACCCTCTTAATATGAAATATATCAATGAATAGAGGCAAATTATGATATAGAATGGTGATGCAAATTGGACGTATCAAATATTAAGTTACAAGCAACATATAACTACTTTAAGCAAAGTGTGTAAGGTAAACAATCCACTTGTTTCTTGAACAAGAGACCGTTGTTTTTAAAAGCTTTGTTTTACCCCAACCGTGACACCCACCCCCTCTCCGGCGATCTCTCAACCCCGGCTATCTAAACCCAAATCTGAGCCGTGCAATCAACTCTAGTCACTCTAAAACCCATCTGCTGGCCAACATGGCTACACCTACAATCTCCTTCCCCCTAGATCATGAATCTGGTTTGGATTTTTCAAAAAAAGTGATGAACCTTTATTCCACCCGGTTCATCCAATCTTTGCTGAATTTGGCTTTTCTCTGGTGGTTTATTTTGGCAATGCAAAGTTTGATCTCTCTTGTGCCAATGTTGGAATGGCTCTCTCGGCATGTCTTGGTGCTGATTTGGACAAACTCCGAATCTCCCCCTTGCAGGGTAGGGTATTCATATTCGATGTTTGTTCGAAGGCTATTGGGATCATGATCATCAAAATGAGGTATTACAAATCAAGAGATTTCACATGCTACTTTGATCGCTGGAGCAACGGTGGACCAAATTGGAAACGTGAATTTAAACTCTGGAGTGAGGAAGAAGATAGACAATGGACACTCGGCAACACAAGAGGAAAAGGAATTCTTATGGATCCATCTATGAATCGCACAACCATCAAGGTACAACTACTATCTCATCCTCTACAAATTTTCAAAATCCTCTATCTGGTGCAAATCTTGTTCCTGTTGGTAGTAGAGATTCATATGTTTATGTGGCTCGATCACACAACGGTGCACAACTTTTAAATTTTGAGCATGCACATGATCGTACATCACGGAGTGAGATCCCATTATCTAGGACTGGATTATCTCATCGTCATGTACCACACGTTGGGGTTTCACCTGAACAGCCGAATAATTTGGATTTGCCTATTTATGATCACGCCAATAGGCCATTTAAATGCACATGTTACCTGGCAGTAAATGATCATCTACGTGGAGTTTGTCGTAACCGTGTTCGTTGTTGTAAATGCTACAATAATGGACACATCTCCCGATCATGTCTATCATCGCTAACAAGAAAAACTTTTTATCGGAGAATATCTCGAGCTACTGTTACACCTAACCCTGCCGCATCGACTTCTCCGGAGAAAAGCTCATACACAACTCTGCAACCACTATCCTCTCAATCTCCTCTCCCACAAACCCCAGTGTGCTCATCGGCGGTGACAATGGCGAACTACCCAGTCGACCCTGCCCTCCACGTCCCCCCTGGCATATCTGCTATCCCACCTGGTCCGCTACGCACCCAAAGAAGCTATGTGTTCCTGGGAGGGGACTCTGCCATCTATGCTGATGATTGGGCTGTCGCCACCCTCACCCCCAACCCTGATGCTGCTGACTTCATCGGCTTTGTTGCGATCATCGGTGAGTTTCTCCATGGACTTGGCATGCAAGTTCGTAGCACATCTAAGAGCACAATTGGTACTGCTCTGTTTCAGTTTGCTACTGTCACTGATAGTGATGCTGCAGTTCTGGGTAGTCCATACCAGATAGGAGAAAGTACTTTGAGGATTGTTAATGAGGATTCTGGTATCAATCGTAGGGCTATTGTTTTCACTCATGATATCTGGTGCATGTTACTTAATTACCCTCAGCAGCTATGGGATCCTGAATCTATGATGAAAACATTTATCCCCTTTGGTAGATTTCTTGTCTGGAATAAGGATCTGTCAAACAAAGCTAGAATTCTGGTTAAATTTCATGCATATGACATTGACACTCTTCCTCTAAGTGTGGTGATTGGAAAGAATGTTGCTGATGATGGCAATGGTGACTCCTGGACATGCCCCATGATCTTGCTATCTTCTACTCTCCTTGGTGCTAATGCTGGTGATGAAGATCCCCTACCTCCTGATGGTGGTAACCCGCACCCCCTTCCCATCATCCATCACGGTTTTGGCATGATGCACAACATGATCATGTGATGGAGGAAAATGTTGCTGAAAATAAAAATGTTGCACCTGTACATGCTGCAGTTGGAAATGCATCATCCGCAGCTAATGCCTAGAATGAGGTTACTATCAACTTGGAGCCTGCAACCCCACCACTGCAGCCTGAGATTCAAGATAACTAGAATATGCCTGCTGCTGAACTGGACCCAATTGCCAACCTATCCAGTCTGCTTGTTAGCATGATGGGTGGTGAAGAGCATGCAAACTTCCCAAATATTGCAGGAAGCACTATTACTGGTGCTACTGTTCAGATGAATGAGTCTGTCAACAATGGTATCAACACTGTCAAAGTGACTCTAGAGATCAACACTGTCCCCCCCCAATCAGCAAATCACCCTGCAGAATGATATTCAGTTGGAGGCAAACAATGTCTCACAGGTGGTTGACAACAACAATTCTACATTTTATGGAGCTGGCCCAAGCTACATTCCTGTACCTATGGATAGCTCTGACAGTGTTACTGTAATTACCAAGCCTGACAACTTCCCTAAGAGTAAAAGGAAGAAACCTGAGCCTAGCTCTGTAAAATATGTTAGGAGAAGCTGCAGGATTGCAAGTCTAAATGCAGGTTTCAAGAACAAAGCAAGTGCTGATGAACATGCCTCCAATGCACAAGTCATCCCCATGAATCTGTCTGGACACTTTGAAGCTATTGTCATGGACAATAATAGTGAACCCCCACCAGTTCTTCCAGTTGACACAATTCAGGCCATTGGTACCAGCTTCTGTCAGATTCCTCCTGGGGAGGTCTGTGCTGCCAACCTGAACTATGACAGTTCTAATGATAGTTCTTAATCACTACTACACTGTGTCCAAGAGCATGGACAGTAGATGCTCTATTATCCTAGGATTTTATTCTAGTTTTTATCATGTAAGGTCACTATGTTAGACTCCTTTTATTTATCATTCAAAGTCTCTGGTGTGTGTAGAGCAAAACATTTACCTTATCTTATCTGGGTTGTACTCTCCACTGTTTGAGGTGGTTTTATCATATCTGGCTTGCATGGATCACCAACTTAGTACTTATTTTTGCCCTCTTCTTATCTGCATGAATAGTATGATATATGTCAGCTGGTTATCTTTGTACAAACAATGTACTGATCATCATAGATACAAGAACAAATCTCACTCCTCATGCATTATCATCTATGATATACAATGCATGTGTATCTGTTGCAACAAACATAACTTTGTTTCCAATGAGTAGACAAATCAAAATTCTTGACTGGAATATTAGAGGCATTAACTCTTAGGAAAGATGGGATGACCTTGCTGACGAAATCAATCAGAGCAATTGCAATATCTTATGTATACAGGAGACTAAGAGAGAAATATTTGACAGTATATACATCAAAAAATTCTGTCCTAGAAGATTAGGACAGTTTGCATACCAACCATCCATTGGCAAATCTTGTGGTTTGATTACCATTTGTAATTGTAATATGTATAATGGCACTGTGATCAGCCAATCATCTTTCCACCTTACTGTTAAGCTGCATTGCAATCTAACTAATGAGGAGTTTTACGTCACCAACATATATGCTCCATGCACAAGTGATGGAAGGGCTAATTTTATTGACTGGTTCTTACACATTGATTCATCCATCTTCAAATTATGGATAATAATGGAAGACTTCAATATGATCAGGAGCTCTGAAGATAGAATTAGAGTAGGGGGAACATATCAAACATCCACTCTTTCAACTCCATCATTCAAGAACATGATCTGGAGGAAATACCACTAAATGGAAGAGCATTTACATGGTCAAATATGCAGCAGCAACCTCTACTTGAGAAACTAGATTGGATTTTTACATCCCATGAATGGACCACCACCTTCCCCAATACCATGGCCACACCATTGGCTAGATTGGGCTCTGATCACATCCCTATTTTGATATAAATCATTACTGACATACCAAAATCACAATTATTCAGATTTGAAGATTATTGGTTGGAATTTGAAGGACTGTCCGATATTGTGCAAAACAATTGGGTAAATAAAGGAAGGTTAAAGAATGATGCACATGATATGTCTGCCAGATTTAAAAACCTAAGGCATGCTATCAAAAAATGGAGTAAATCCATCTCTAACCTCAACATTGTCATTGATAACTGCAACTTTGTTTTATCTCTTTTGGATGGCCTTGAGGAACAAAGGGCATTGTCTATACCTGAGTTGGATTTCAGGCACATCATAAAATCTCATTTGGCCAAACTTTTGGAAGATAAAAGAAAATATTGGAGGAAAAGGGCTAATATTAGGTGGGCTAATCTTGGTAATGAAAACACCAAGTTTTTTCACTCTATTGCCACTAGGAACTACAGAAACAATTATATTGCTGCTCTGCTTGATGAACAAGGCAATGAAATTACTGACCATGATCACAAAGCTACACTTTTATGGACTGCATTCAGAGATAGACTTGGGAAAACATCTAAAACTGAGATGAGGTTTGACCTGCAGAATCTCATTACCTCACATGACCTCACATCACTGGAAGAACCATTTACCCATTTCGAAATTCATGATATTATCAAATACATGCCAAATGATAAATCACCTGGACCTGATGGTTTTAATGGTTACTTCATCAAGAAATATTGGAATATCATCAAAGTCCAATTCTACAATCTATGCAACAGATTTCACAGTGGGGAGCTGGACATTGACAATATCCATATTGCATACATTGCACTCATTCCAAAAATTTCAAACACCATGAAACCATCTGATTTTAGGCCCATCTCACTTGTTAGCATGGCACTCAAGATTCTGACAAAGCTAATTGCCAATAGAATACAGAACATTATTATTCCAATTGTCAGCAAAAATCAATATGGGTTTATCAAATCCAGATCAATACAAGACTGTCTGTCCTGGGCATTTGAATACTTGCATATTTGTCATACATCTAAGAGAGAGATCATCATTTTAAAACTTGACTTTGATAAGGCATTTGACATGATAGAATACAATACTATCATCACTATGCTCAAGCACTTTGGATTTGGAGACAAAATTATTGGATGGATCAGGAAGATACTTAATAGTGCTAACACTTCTGTGATACTAAATGGAGTACCTGGAAAAAATATAAGATGCAAGAGAGGTGTAAGACAGGGTGACCCACTATCACCATTACTATTTGTTGCCACTGCTGAACTTCTACAAATTATTGTTAATCATGCTTGGCATATTAATGAGTTAGATCTCCCTGTTGATCATGCATATGGGCAGAATTACCCAATTCTCCAGTATGCAGATGACACACTACTCATCTTGCCTGCAGTTCAGGAACAACTCAGATATTTGAAGAATCTGCTTATGGACTTCTCCAAATCAACTGGGAATAATATAAATTTTCATAAATCTTCTATGGTCCCTATTAATATGACAGCTGACAGATGCAGAACATTTGCTAATAGTTTTGGATGCAGATTAGAGTCTCTACCCTTCACATACCTAGGTATTACAATGGGAACCACTAAACCAAGTGTAGGTGACCTTACACCCTTGATCAGCAAGGTTCATAAAAGGTTGGCTAGCATCTCCAATTTACTATCACACTGCTCAAGAGTTGTTGTCATCAAATCAGTAATATCTTCTATGCCTAATCATACTCTGTGTGCCATGAAATTTCACTACTCACATATTGACCATGTGAACAAATCTACAAGAACTTTTCTATGGTATGGGAATGACATTGAAAAAAAAGGAAAATGTCTGGTGGCCTGGGACAAAGTTTGCTTATCCAAAAAAGCAGGTGGACTAGGAATTTTAAACTTGAGGCAACACAATAAGGCAATGATGATCAAAAATCTTTACAAATTCTTCAACTGTCTGGATATACCTTGGGTCAACCTTATCTGGCAAGAATATTATCAGAATGGTTCCCTGCCAGATTGCAATACATACAAGTGATCTTTCTAGTGGAGAAATTGCCTCTCATTTCTGGCTGACTTCAAGAATATGACCACTACTGTGCCTGGTCAGGGAAATAGCACTATGTTTTGGCAGGACAAATGGCATGACACTGAACTATGCAACAAGTTTCCTGAATTATTTTCTTTTGCCAAAAAAACAAAAATCAGAACCCAGGAAGCCAAACAATATCAGCTTGCAGGGGAGTTACTCGGTATGTTTCAATTGCCACTTTCACTTATTGCTGAAAACCAGATGAACAGTTTATATACAATCCTCCAGAATTCAAATGATCTTGAGAAAGACAAATGGACATTCCCATGGGGAGGTGACAGATTCTCTACTAAAAAGGTATATGACCTTCTTGTCAAAGCACCTGATGCACCAAAGCCTTTTGAATGGATTTGGAAATCCCCATGTCTTCCCAAGCACAAGTTTTTCTTCTGGCTGTTACTAAATGATAGATTAAATACCAGAGAACTTCTTGTTAGAAAAAATTTCAACATTGGGGAGGACACTTGTGTCCTTTATGAGGAAAGCACTATTGAATCACTTGATCATCTCTTCTTTAGATGTGACTTTAGTCAAAATTTCTGGTGGAAACATGGAATTGAATGGAACACCATGTAATTTTCTTACTTGAAGGCATGCAGGCTTGGTTAGACACTTTGTAATTTTCTTATTCACTTTCTGTGATTCACACCATGTACAGTGCCCTATTTATAAAATGAAAATGACACAGTGGGGGACTTCCCCACTGTCTTTGTGTCAAAAAAAAGAGACCGTTGTTTTCTCCCTAGTGGCAACAGCACATCTACAACCTTAGAGATTTCTGTCACTTCCCTTAGATTAAATAGAGGCAAGACCCCACTATCGAGCATAAATACCCCCTCTTGGAGTCACTATTAACTACTTGGCCAAGATAGCTACTAACAACGGAGAGCATGCAAGATCACAAACAACATAGACATGATAGAATCAATAAGAAAAAACCATTAATCAATCTGACATAGTAATCTCAATATCCATCGGATCCCCGCAAACACAACATGCATGATTACAAATAGATGAGATCTTGATCATGAAATGAGCTCACAAAATCTAGACATTAAATCACAAAGGAGAGATACAACCATCTAGCTACTACCTGGACCCGTAGTCCAAGGTGGATGTAAGATCCCTCCTTTGTAAAGGAAAAAGGATCCCTGTGATTGCAATGCTAGTCCCTGGATCAATGCTAGCATCCACAGTTTAAGATGAAGTACACAGATACAAAGGTCATTTATTACATCCATTCCAGAGATAAAACATAGTCTTTTACAACTCAAGGACACAGGCCTAATACAAGAGTTTTGGAATAAGTAAATAAACATAAGTCTTCATCTTCATGTGCCACAGGCAAGCATGTTGAGTGTAGACTCATGACACCTAATCATCATCAGAATAACCTGCAACATCACAAGTTACAGCCACAGTGGGTCAATACTTTGGAATAGTATTGGCAAGTGATACCTTAGTGAATTTTTAAGTGGACTATATTACTATATGCAATTTTGGCTAAGTGTAGCTTGGCTTGCTTTGCTTCAAAATAGATTTTTCCTATTAGTTGAAATCACTAAGTTTTTCTTCGTCAAAAACTTTCCCAAGAAACCATCAATAGACACTGAGGTTATTCACCCTTGTTCACCCACAAGTTTTTACTTAGAAGTTGGAGTGATGAGATTCTTGATAGCTTCCATGTCTTGATGCTCAAGTTGTCCATTGCCATGGACTTGGCTAAGTACTTAGATTTTTCCATCTGCAGAGGTTGTGCACTTTCCCCACCAGACTTGGTTTCCCATGACAGGACCTTTCAGAAGCCTTTCCTTAGACCAAATGGACGCGCTCCAACCTATCAATCCCACTACCACCAACTGTCCAAATGGCTAAGTTCTAGCAACCTATATGATCAAGGCAGAGCCCATATTGCCAAGTGGCTGCACTATAAGCTTCTCAACACTTGGCCTCCAAAATCCCTTTGTGCCTGGGTGGCATACCACAAGTGAGATACACAAGGTAAACCATATCCACGGGCCTTGTGTAACCACTCAACCAAAAACCACCATTCAAGTCCCATTCCACCCAGGAGATTCATTGACTTAGTTGTTTTATTAAGAAAACCATAAGTCAAAAGACTTAGAAATATTTCATCATAGAATGTATATACTTTACCAACCCTTGTTTGCTACTAGCTAGGCTAAGCATGGCAAGTAACTTAACTTAGGAAAATTCCTAGCAATTCTACAACTACTTAGGATTTCCCACATAGCATTTGGCAAAAAGTAACATGCAAGACTTAGCAAAGTATTTCTAATGCTTGTACAAAATATAGGGATGGAAATAATCATGAAGTACCACTTGCCTTGGTAATGGGGAGAGTAGCACTCTTCACAATCACAGTCACTAGCACCAAAATCTACACAAAAATGGTAACCCACAATTTACACACAATTCATATACAAACATAAAATATATGCATGCATGCAAAGGAAAATGCTAAGTGATGATTTTTGAAATCTAACCAAGCAAGTGCAAGGTACTGAACTATAAACAAGTCAAAAACTTGCTAAACTAAGTTTATTTGTACTTAAACAATTTTCCAAACAATTTCTATACTCAAATTAGCCTAAAACAAGTTACTGCAAATAAAGTCTTTTTTAACAGAAACTTTTTACTAAACACATTGCAGATTCAGAAAGGGCTTGTCTCCCTGATTCCAACGATATAAAATTTGCAAAAATCTAACGTGGGAAACAAAAGTTATAGCCGTTTCAATTTTTGGATCAAAATCTGATTTCAAAACTGCTTTTGAATCTATCCCTAGCCACGCGTCATGTTCCTATTGGCGCGTACCGATTCGCTCCGGATCACGCTCGCGAGCCGTAGGATCTAACTAACGCTGCACGGTTCAGATCTAACCATACGAGCGCTGGATCTGGATCTGACGGCTATAAATCATCTAACCAAAAACGAGCGGCGCTACAAATCTAACCCCCTTAAGGTGAATCCTGGTGCCGGCCCTTTTGCATTTCTTTCTCCTTTTCTTTTTCTGTTTCGATTTTCTGAATAGGTTTTCAAATGAATTCAAGTTCTATTTGAATTCAAATATTCTTGGGATTTTTGCAGTTTGCACTAGTCTCAAATATAGGCATACAAGCAAGTGGTTGCTTTGCAAAGGCTTGGTCACACTTGGAGAACAAATTTTTAGGGACTTGGCACTTGATATGCAAAGTTTGAAAAATGGTTTTTGAAACCTATTTCTAATTTGTAAACTTGGTTTAAATTCTACACACAAACCCTTCAACAAAGAAAGCAAACAAACTAGTTTTATAAACATTCAAACTTTCAAATGGGGATGGCCATTTGATTTAAGTTTGTTCACATAAAATCATAGCACTATGTGCTTCTGTTCTTCTAAATGAATTTGAAATTGATCTCAATTCTATATGCACGCAAGAATGATATGCAATCTTTGTAATCATGATTTTAGGGATGTTACAGTGGAACTACTCACTCGTCATACCGTAGGCTGGCATGATGAAGAAGAAGGCCTCCGGGGTGATCTCGCCTCCGGCAGGGTGCCGGTATGAGCTTCAGATCCCCCGATCTAGGGACGATGGTGGCGTTTGCTAGAGACGATTTTGTGGAATATTGATCGGGTACTTAGGCTTTAGGCATCGGGGGGTCTTTATAGGCAAAGAGGCGTAGTGGGCCCAAGAGCAGGCTGTGAAGCAGTAAAGCAGCAAGTCTTCCCTTAGTAAGAAACCGAGGTTATCGAACCAGTAGGAGGAAGGAAACGTCACATGGGTGTTGCATGCAACGCGGAGACCTGCACGACACAACTCAAGACTTTGCCCCAACTAACAGTCAGGTTGTCAATCTCATCGGTTGCTGTAACAAAGGATTAAACGTATGGTGTGGAAGGTAATGGTTTGCAGCAAGTAAACAAGTAACAGTGGAAGATGTATCAATGGTAAAGATTGGACCGGGGTCCATAGTTCACTAGAGGTGCTCTCCTTAGATAAACAACATGGCATGAAGGGTAAACAAATTACAGCAGGGCAATTGACAGGAATTGATAAAGGCATAACAATGCAATTACAAGTCAGAAAGATCTGATGAGATTCGATTGGACAATACAACAAGATACATAGACCGCCATCCAACTGCATCTATGACTAGAAGTCCACCTTCAGGTTATCATCCGAACCCCCTCTAGTATTAAGTTACAAGCAACAGACAACTGCTTTAAGCAAAGTGTGTAAGGTAAACAGTCCACATGTTCCATGAACAAGATACCGTTGTTTTCTCCCTAGTGGTAACATCACATCCACAACCGAAGAGATTTCTATCACTTGCCTTGGAAACTAGAGGCATGAACCCACTATCGAGCATAAATACCCCCTCTTGGAGTCACTAGCAACTACTTGGCCAAGATAGCTACTAACAACGGAAAGCATGCAAGATCACAAACAACACAGACATGATAGAATCATAAAGACAAAACCATTAATCAAACCAACATAATAATGTCAATATCCATCAGATCCCCGCAAACACAACATGCATGATTACAAATAGATTAGATCTTGATCATGAACGGAGCTCACAAGATCTATACATGAAAGAACAAAGGAGGAGATACAACCATCTAGATACTACATGGACACTTAGTCCAAGGTGGAACTACTCACTCATCATACCGGAGAGAAGGCCTCCGGGATGATCTCCCCTCCGGTAAGGTGCCGGGAAGAACTTCAGATCCCCCATCTAGGGACGATGGTGGCGGAGGCTACAGACGGTTTCATGGAGATTTGATTGGGTGCTTATGGTTTCTGCATCGGGGGATTCTTATAGGCGAAGGGGGAGGCCGAGGCGGCATCCAGAGGGGGAAAACCCTACCCAGGCGCGGGGTAGGGCCCACCCGCGCCTAGGGGGGGCTTAGCCGCCCTGGAACGCCTCCTCGTCTCCCCTCTGGACTTCTTTTTCCCCACGGAAAGTAATTGACTATGCCGTTTGTTCCGTCCAATTCCGAGAATATTTCTTTACTAACTTTTCTGAAACCAAAAATAGCAGAAAACGGGCATTGGCACTGTTGCAACTTGTTAGTAGGTTAGTACCAGAAAACATGTAAAAATCACCTCAAAGTGTGGACAAGTAAAGAAAAGTAGATACTAAACAAGCATGGAGCATCAAAAATTATAGATACGTTTCCAACGTATCAGGCAGTGTGGCCCCCTGGTGACTCTCCTCCGTCTCGTATTCCAGCTTCGTGTTCCCCATGGTAAAATATTGAATTTGGCTTTTGTCCGTCCAATTCCGAGAATAGTGATTTTCTGCCTTTCTGGAAGCAAAAACATAAGAAAACAGGCAACTAGCACTGTCGCATCTTGTTAAGGTTAGTACCAGAAAACATATAAAAACACCTCAAAGTGTAGACAAAGAAAAGTAGATACTAAACAAGCATGGAACATCAAAAATTATAGATACATTTCACTAGTATCAACACACCATGCATAGGAAATTATAGTGGAAACTTTGGAATAACTTTGTTTCTTGGGAGTTGGCTGCATGAGTAGAGCTTACTCATACAAGTGGAGGCTAGCAAAAGACTGGGAGCGACCAACTAAGAGAGCAATAATGGACATAATCATGCAGAGCGACAAAACATTACTAATCAAAGCATAAAGTGGTACCACAAGTCAAAAACTAAATAATGATAGAGGATAAGGTGACTTGTTCATAGTCATAGCATGGTGTGAGCATGTCCCAAGTCAACCCAAACAAAGCATGAAAGGAGAGTACCACAATACTATGCTTTTGTATGCTAAAACAACGCATGATTCTTTCAAGGCACATTAAGCAATCCTTATTGTTTGGAACAAGTCATTATAAAGCAATAATCACTAATTATAAGGTCAAAACAACACCTAGCATGACATGATAAAGTCTAAGTCATAGTCCAAGCAAGCTCCTCTTGTACTACTAAGCAAGAACTTCCTACTCCTTTCCAACACCAATCAACTTATTTAAAACGACACAGCGATAACGGGGGTCCAATTACTTTATTCAAGCAAACTCAGCAAACAAAAACTAAAAACAAAAACTAAGACGCTCCAAGAAAAACACAATTGTGCATGAAACAATAAAAACAAAATATCTAGAAAGACCTGAGATTTTTATTGATGAAGAAGGGGATGCCTTGGGCATCCCCAAGATTTTACACTTGTACCTACTTAATATTTCTTGGGGTGACATGGGGTGGCTTCCCCAAGCTTGAGATTTTGTCCATTCTTCATCGCATTACATCATTCTTTCCTTACACCTGGAAATTTTCCTTAAAACAAAACATCACACAATCTTCATTAGCAACATTAGAGTATTCAAAAGATAATATTCCTTTGGAGTTTAGTTTTAAAATAGAAAAACTTTCACTAAGGCACAATCTACTATAGCAATTCGCTCAAAAGGCTCAATTTCCCAAAAAGAACCCAAAAAGGAATCAATAAGAAGCAAATGCAAATAATGGTAGAAATCTGTCAAAACAGACCAGCAGGTAAAAATCGATTTTTTCGAAGACATTATGTTGCTCAAATAAAAAAGTGTTGGAATATAGAACGCTAGCTAACAACCTGGGGGATTCATTCATAAAATTACAGCTCAATCCGACTTACATAGATTTTACACAAATTTTTACAGTGGAGCACAAAAATCTGTTTCGGAACAGCAACTCTCCAAATCTTACTTCCCTCTCATTAGAGGTTATTCTTGGCAAAAAAATCAAATAAAAAGGATAAGTAGAGGTCATTAAAGAAGTAATAACTTCCAAGACTCAAGAAAACTATTGGGTTATCTCCCAAGAAGTACTTTTCTTTAACGCCTTTAAGTTAGGCACAAGAAGCAAGAATCAAGTATTTTCAAATGAAGAAGCATTAAAATCAATACTCGAAATCTCTTCAACTAGGAAAGGTATCTCATCCAAAAGAGTTCTATAGGATCCTTTCTCATCTCTCTTAGGTTCACTACTTTCATAAAATGGGTTTTCAGGAACAATCCAATCAAAATTCTTTTCTAGGGCTTCATGCATTCCTACAAGTTTAAAGGGTATGGGTATTAATTTCCTCTTCATTGGGTTTGGTTTTAGCCAACTTTTATAAAGTACCGATAACAACTACACATGAGCCTAGCATATTAAAATGTTCAAAGATCTTTTTGGCTTCCTTAGCAATATCATTGAACTCTTTTAGCAAAGTTTCTAGGATAAAATCTCCCTTCTCAGCATCCTCCTCGTATTTTAGTTTAAGAAACATTATTTGCATCATGGGTTAAGGTTAACAAACCTAGCCTCCAACATGTGAACTAAAGAAGATGCAGCAATTTCATAATTAGAGCAAGTTCTGCTAAGCATATATCCTCAATATCCTCATGTTTGCTAACATGATTAAAGAACTCTTCAATATTTCCTTTTCCAATTATTGACCCACTACCTATTGAAAGGTCTTTTAGAGTGAACTTAGGGATCAACATGGTGAGCTAGAGCAAGGTGACAACTAGGGTAGGAGCTAATTTTTTGTGTTTTCGATAAGAGAAAGCAAACAAAACGAAACTAATTTTTTGGAGTTTTTGATAAAGAGAGGCAAACAAAACAAGGTAAAAGAACTAAGCAAAACAAAAACAAAGTAAAGAGAATGGTTGTGAAGAACTCCCCTTGTGAACCCGACCTTAGCCACCCCGGCAATAGCGCCAAAAAATAGTTTGATGCACTCAGATCACTGTAGAACTTCGTTGGGAAACCCCAAGATGAAGGTATGATGAGCACAACAACAAGTTTTCCCTCAGTAAGAAACAAAGGTTATCAAACCAGTAGGAGGAAGGAAATTACTCAAAGGTGTTGCTAGCAACATGGAAACCTGCACAACACAAACTCAAGACTTTTCCCAACGAACGGTGAGGTTGTCAATCTCACTGGTTTGCTGAAAACAAAGCATTAACTGTATGGTGTGAATGGTAATGGTGGTTTGCAGAAAGTAAACAGGAACAGTGGAAGATGTATCAATGGTAAAGATTTGACCGGGGTCCATAGTTCACTAGAGGTGTTCTCCTTAAAATAAACAACATAACATGCTAGGTAAACAAATTACAGTGGGGCAATTGACAGGACAGAGCAAGGCATAACAATGCAATACTAGACATTCATGATCCTATGAGATTTGTGCTGGAGATATGCCCTAGAGGCAATAATAAATGTAGTTATTATTATATCTTTGGGTTTATGATAAATTTTTTACATTCATGCTATAACAGTATTAACCAGAAACATTAATACTTGTGTGATTTGTAAACTAAATTAGAATCCCTAGTAAAGCCTCTTTATAATACTAGCTTGTTGATTAATAGATGATCATGGTTTCTTGATCATGAACATTTGAGATGTTGTTAATAACAAGGTCATATCATTAGGAAAATGATATGATGGACATACGCCTATATATAAGCGTAGCATAAATATCAAGTCATTTTAATATTTCAATTGCTATAAGCTTTCTAATACATAATAACCTAATTCCTTCGACCATGAGATCATGCTTATCACCATCACCGGAAGGATGCTTTGATCACATCAAACACCACACCATAACTGGGTGGCTATAAAGGTGGCATTGAGTGTTCGGAAAGTATGGGTTGAGACACATGGATCAAGAGTGGGATTTGTCCATCCATATGACGGATAGATATACTCTGGGACCTCTCGGTGGAATGTCATCCAATTTGCTTGCAAGCATGTGACTGGATCACAAGGGACCACATACCACGGGAACGAGGAAAGAGTACTTATCGGTAACGAGGTTGAACTAGGTATGCAGAGATACCGACGATCAAAACCTCGGATAAGTAAACTATCGTGAGACAAAGGGAAATTGGTATCGTATGTAAGTGGTTCATTCGGTCGCAGAGTAATCGTAGAAATATGTGGGAGCCATATGAATTTCCAGATTCCTCTATTGGTTATTGATCGGAGAAGTGTCTTGATCATGTCCGCATAATTCACGAACCGTAGGGAGACACACTTAAGGATTCGATGTTGTTGAGTAGTTATGGAATGATGAGAAAGAGACCGAATGTTGTTCGGAGTCTCGGATGGGATCTGGGATATCACGAGGAGATCCGGAATGGTCCAGAGAATAAGATTCATATAAGGAAAGTCATGTTTCAGAGTTGGGGAATGATTCCGGTGTTTTCATCGGGAATGTTCTAGAAGGGTCCGGAAGGTCCGGCACTCCGGAGGGGAAGGGTACATGAATGTGTTATAACAATATGGAATGGTTGCATCATGTACTAGGTCACTTGGCTGGGAAAAATAAAGGGAGAAACCAAATCCTAGTTTGAAAGTCAAACGCCAATTTGAAAAAGTCAAACGGCAAGTTTGCTTGGTGGAGGGAGAGTAGGAAACCTACTTGGGGAGGAGTTCCTCTCCCTCCACCCGTCGGCCAAGGAGGCCGACTTGGGGGAGGACTCCCTCCTCCCAAGCCGCGCCATCCCACCTATATAAGGAGGGGCAGGGCTTCCCCTCTTCCACACACCCAAAACCCTAACCCCAAGCCGCCGACGCCACCACCACCTCCTGCTGCCGCCGCCTAGGGCACCTCCAACTCGGCGAGTTGGGGTGATCCTCTAACCCTATCCACCGGCTAAACTTCCCCTTGGTTCCTCTAAACCCTAGATCACCAAGGCCTCTCTCATAGTCCACCATACTCACTCCGGCTTAAGGCGAATCCCTACGAGATCTCCCCTCTACTTCCGGTACCACGCCGTCGTGCTGTCGGAATCGCGAGGAGAGTGCTACAACCTCCGCTGCCTGCTGTAACAAGGGAGAGGAAGGTCTTCATCGGAGTACCGAACGTGTGACCGACTGCGGAAGCGCTGCCGGAACGCAGCGCCGGAAGGATCTACACGATCTTGAGATCGGCAAGAGTACGACTACATCACCCACGAGAATCTGCTCTCGTTAACCGCTGTGGAATCTTCGAGGGTGAGTTCCTCTATCGACTCGTTGCTACAGTCTAGTAGATAGATCTTGGCTTTTTTGTTTGCATGCGGTAGAAATTTTTTGTTTTCCATGCTACGAACCCCTACAGTGGTATCAGATCCGTGTCTATATGTAGATCTGTTGCACGAGTAGAACACAATGGTCATTGTGGGCGGTGGTGCTTTTATTATCAACTGCTTTTTGTGTACTTTGCATCTTGCGGTATGATGGGATGAAGCGGCCCGGGCTAACCTTACATGACATCATTCATGAGACTTGCTCCACGCTAGACATGCAACTTGTATTGCATAAGTGGCTTTGCGGGTGCCTGTCTCTCCCATCATAGTGATGTGATATGGCAATGATTGTGATTATATTTGATGTATGCAATGTTCCTTATTGTAAGTTGGCAACCGGCAAGAGCCATATGGTTGTCTTTAAATTCTATTAAGACACGCGTGTCTATTCAAAGTAGTTGTAATAGTTGGAGCTGGTGGACGACAACCATGAAACGGCGCCATTGACCTTGACGCTATACCGGTGATGATGGAGATCATGTTCATGCTTGAAGATGGAGATCGGAAGCACAAGAAGAAAGGCCATATCATATCACATATTATGAATTGCATGTGATGTTAATCCTGTAAGCATCTCCCTCAAGCACATAAATTTCAAGTTTTAAAGTGTTCATCCTTAGTAAGAAACGTTGCTAAAGCTCGTTGTTTCAAAGCACCACGTGATGATCGAGTGTGTTAGATTCTGCGAGTGTATACAACGTGAGCAAGCCAGATTTGCTCATGCGGAAGCTAAGGTTTGATCTTGACGAGCCTTGCATGTACAGACATGGTCTCGGAACATGGATCACCGAAAGGTAAAGCATGAGTCATACAGTAGATATGATGAACATGTTGATTGTTCACCATTGAAGTTACATCAACTCTCGTGATGATCGGTTTTGATGTGGTGGATTTGGTTCGTGTGATCACTAAAACAATGCGAGGGATATTGTTTTGAGTGGGAGTTCACCAAGCTTAATTTAACTATTAATTAGAACTCAATTTGTCATAAACTTAGTCTAAGCTATTGCAAATATGTTGTAGATCAATGGCAGCCCCTACCATCAATTTTAATGCGTTCCTAGAGAAAGAAAAGTTGAAAAACAATGGAAGCAACTTCGCGGATTGGTTCCGCAATTTGAGGATTGTCCTCAATGCTGGTAATTTGACCTATGTGCTGGATGCACCGCTGGGTGACCCGCCTACAGCTGATGCTACCGATGAAGTAAAGAATGTTTACCTCACTCGGAAGAATCAGTACTCCACAGTTCAGTGTGCTATCTTGTATAGTTTGGAATCGGAGCTTCAGAAAAGGTTTGAGAACCATGACCCACATGATATTGTCCGTGAACTCAAAATGATATTTGAGGCTCACACGGCAGTTGAGAGTTATGAGGCTTCTGAAAAGTTCATTAACTGCAAGATGGAAGAGGGCAGCTCCGTCAGTGAGCACGTGCTTAAGATGTCTAGGCACAAAAACAAACTCCAAAGCTTGGGTATAGTGATTCCTAATGCTTTGGGGATTTACCGTGTCCTCCAAGCACTACCACCAAGTTACAAGAACTTTGTGATGAACTACAATATGCAAAACATGAACAAGACGTTGCCAGAACTCTTCTATATGTTGAAATCTGCAGAAGTGGAGATCAAGAAAGAGCATCAAGTGTTATTGGTCAATAAGACCACCAAATTCAAGAAAGGCAAGTCTAAGCAAAAGGGAAACTTCAAGAAGGGTGGTAATAAAGTTGCCGCACCGGCGAAGAAGACCAAGGCTAGACCTAAGTCTAATACTGAGTGCTTTTACTGCAAGGGAGAGGGTCACTGGAAGTAGAATTGCCCAAAGTACTTGGCGGATTTGAAGAACGGTAACATCAAGAAGAAAGGTATATCCGATATACATGTTATTGATGTGTATCTCACTAGTACATGTAGTAGTGCCTGGGTATTTGATACTGGTTCAGTTGCTCATATTTGTAACTCGAAACAGGTGCTGCAGAATAAACAGAAGCTAGCAAAGAACAAGGTGACGATGCGCGTTGGAAATGGATCAAAGGTTGATGTGATCGTGGTCGGCACGCTACCTCTTCATCTACCATCGGGATTAGTTTTATACTTAAATAATTGTTATTTGGTGCCTGCGTTGAGCATGGACATTATATCGGGATCATGTTTATGCGAGAAGGTTACTTGTTTAAGTCCGAGAATAATGGTTATTCGATTTATATGAGTAATATGTTTTATGCACATGCACCTTTGATATATGGTCTATTCTTATTGAATCTCGATAGTGGAAATACACATATAAATAACATTGAAGCTAAATGTTTGAAATTGAGCGATAACTCGACCTATATGTGGCACTATCGTCTTGGTTACATTGGAGTGAAGCGTATGAAGAAACTCCATTCCGATGGACTTCTTGAATCACTCGATTTCGTATCACTTGAAAGATGTGAAGCATGTCTGATGGGTAAAATGACTAAGACTCCATTTTCTGGTATGATGGAGCGAGCTACGGACTTGTTGGAAATCATACATACCGATGTGTGTGGTCCAATGAGTGTAGCATCGCGCGGTGGTTATCGTTATGTTCTCACCTTTACGGATGACTTGAGTAGATATGGGTATATCTATTTCATGTAACATAAGTCCGAAACTTTCGAGAAGTTTAAGGAATTTCAAAGTGAGGTAGAGAATCAACGTAACAAGAAGATTAAATTTCTACGATCTGATCGTGGGGGTGAATATCTAAGTTACGAGTTTGGCGAGCATTTGAAGAAATGCGGAATACTTTCACAATTGACACTGTCGGGAACACCACAACGTAATGGTGTGTCCGAGCGTCGTAATCAAACTCTCTTAGATATGGTTCGTTCTATGATGTCACTTACAGATTTACCGCTATCATTTTGGAGTTATGCATTAGAAACAACCGCATTCACTTTAAATAGGGCACCATCTAAATCTGTTGAAACGACACCGTATGAATTATGGTTTGGGAAGAAACCTAAATTGTCGTTCCTTAAAGTTTGGGGTTGCGAAGCCTATGTAAAAAGGTTACAGCCGGACAAGCTTGAACCCAAAGCGGAAAAATGCGTCTTCATAGGATACCAGAAGGAAACTATTGGGTATACCTTCTATCATACATCCGAGGGCAAAATCTTCGTTGCTAAGAATGGATCCTTTCGAGAGAAGGAATTTCTAGGGGGAACACAAAACACAAAACTTGTGAACCAACATGGTTTTACATCATCCTATAACCTAGTCAAACACAAAACAAGAGACAGCTACGCCGGTCTACCCCTGTTAGAAGAATGTCTAGGGGGTAGACGATCCGAGCCCCGCAGATTAGGGTTTCGCCGGAGGAAGACCACGACAACGTCGGAATCATATGAAAACTTGCATGTGTCCCTATCATATGTGTGTGAGTGTGGTGCAAGGTTGGTATATGTGATTGCATGTGTCCCCGTCGCATGCATGCGTTCTAACCTATAAGCGAAAGGTTTTGGACCTGTATAAGGGGGAATCTCCCCGTTCAGGTGAAACCGGGTAGGATAGTGCCCCAAATTGTGAACCAACATGGTTTTACATCATCTTATAACCTAGTCAAACACAAAACAAGAGAGAGCTACGCCGGGCTACCCCTGTCAGAAGAATGTCTAGGGGGGTAGACGATCCGAGGCCCGCAAATCAGGGTTTCGCCGGAGGAAGACCACGAAAATGTCGGAATCAGATGAAAACTTGCATGTGTACCTAGCATATGCGTGTGAGTGTGGAGCAAGGTTGGTATATGTGCTTGCATGTGTCCCCCCTCGCATGCATGCGCTCTAACCTAGAAGCAAAGGTTCTGGACCTGTATAAGGGGGAATCTCCCCGTTACGATGAAACCGGGTAGTATAGTGCCCCAACTTGTGAACCAACATGGTTTCACTTCATCCCATGACATAATCAAACACACAACAAGAGAGAGCTACGCCGGGCTACCCCTGTCAGAAGAATGTCTAGGCGGGTAGACCATCTGAGCCCCGCAGATTAGTGTTTCGCCAGAGGAAGACCACGAGAACGTCAGAATCAGATGAAAACTTGCATGTGTCCCTAGCATATGTGTGTGAGTGTGGTGCAAGGTTGGTATAGGTGATTGCATGTGTCCCCCTCGCATGCATGCGCTCTAACCTAGAAGCGAAAGGTTCTGGACCTGTATAAGGGGGAATCTCCCCGTTCAGGTGAAACCGGGTAGGATAGTGCCCCAACTTTTGAACCAACATGGTTTTACATCATCCTATGACCTAATCAAACACAAAACAAGAGATAGCTACGCCGGGCTACCCCTGTCAGAAGAATGTCTAGGGGGTAGACGATCTGAGGCCCGCAGATCAAGGTTTCGCCGGAGGAAGACCACGAGAATGTCGGAATCTGAAAACTTGTACGTGTCCCTAGCATATGCGTGTGAGTGTGGTGCAAGGTTGGTATATGTTCTTGCATGTGTCCCCCCTCGCATGCATGCGCTCTAACCTAGAAGCAAAAGGTTCTATCACCAAAACTATTGAAGAGTCACATGATGAAATTGTGACTAAACTTGTTAAGGAACGTGACAATGCTATCACCAAAGCAAAGAAGTTAAAGAAGGAAAGGATTGACTTTGGGGCTGCTCATGATAGACTCTCCGAGGAATTGGAGAAACTTGACAATGCTCACAAGGCGTTGAAAAACGAGTTCTCTATTCTTAATGAGTCACATGATCAGATTCAAAGTCGATTGGCCAAATATGATACTCCTAGCTCGTCCAACTCAACATATAGTAACAAAGAAAATGCTAGTGTGGAAAAAGAAGTGATCAAGGACATCACTACCAAGGACAAAGGTGTGCTTGATGAAGTCCTTGGCAAGCAAAGGTCAAATCATGGTAAAGAGGGACTTGGGTATGTCACCAAGTCCAAGAAGAAGAAAGCCAAGAAGAACAAGACGAAGAATAATGTGCAATCAAAGATAAGCACCGCCGAGAAGAATGTCACAAAAGACAAGACTAATAATATTGGTTTTGCAGGGGCTCACAATCCGAATTATGAACTCTTTTGTGATGACTATGGAGATGTTTATGCTTATTATGTCGGTCCCTTTGATGAATATATTGCTTGGTCTATTTGGGTCCCAAAGACCCTTGTTACTAACATGAAATGACCCATTGAAAAATGGGTACCTAAGACCAAGAAGTAATTTTCTTGCAGGGATATGCTTCTGGTGGGTCGAAATGGGTGCTGGATAGTGGCTGCACTAGTCATATGACAGGAAGCAAGGAGATCATCACGGAGATGCGTCCAAATCTTGGTAATATCACAGTCTCCTATGGTGATAAGTCTAAATCTTAGGTACTGGGTCTTGGCAAGGTTGTGGTTTCCCACGATATCTCTCTCGTGGACGTCATGCTTGTTGAGACCCTCAGTTACAACCTTCTTTCTGTTCGTGCCCTTGGCAATATGGGTTTTGCTGTTTTTATCGATGATGATTTGGTGGTACTCTTGTGGAGCAAGTCTCTAAAGGTCGCTTTCGTTGGATACGTCGAAAATGACCTGTATGTGGTGGACTTCTCGGGGAAAACCACTTCGGGTCCGATGTGTCTATTTGGAAAGGCCGACGTGAGCTGTCTATGGCATCGCCGTTTAGCCCATGTCAACATGAGAACTTTGCAAAGTCTCCAGAAGGGTGGCCACATCCTTGGACTAAAAGATAATGTCTCTTTTGCCAAAGATCGTGTTTGCAGGGCTTGTGTAGAAGGAAAAATGCATGACTCTCCCCACAAGAGGAAGACTATTGTGTCATCAAGGATGATCTTGGAATTACTTCATGTGGATTTATTTGGTCCTCCTTCTCATGCAAGTCTTGGTGGGAAGAAATATTGCTTGGTCATTGTCGACGATTACTCAAGATATACATGGGTCTATTTCTTCAAGCTGAAAAGTGAGACTCAACAAACCGTCATTGACTTTGCCAATGAAGTTCAACGGCAACACAATGTTCCTATCTTGGCAATTAGAAGTGACAACGGCTCCGAATTCAAGAACTACACTTTGAATGAGTTTCTAAGCGAAGAGGGGATTAGACATCAATATTCCGCTGCGTACACCCCTCAACAAAATGGTGTAGCCGAGAGGAAGAACCGTACTTTGATGGATATGGCAAGATCTATGTTGGCTGAATTCAAGTCTCCTTATAATGTTTGGGCTGAAGCCATATCCACTGCTTGTCACTCATCAAATCGGCTTTACCTTCGGAAGATTTTGGACAAGAATCCATATGAAATACTTACCGGTAACAAGCCCAACATCTCACACTTCAGGGTATTCGGGTGTAAGTGTTTCTTTCTTATTAAAGGTGTCCGTTTGTCAAAATTTGAGTCCAAGGCTTTAGAAGGTATTTTTGTTGGTTACGGTGCCGAATCCCACACTTATAGAGTCTACAACAAGCTCACTGGGATTGTTGTAGAATCTTGTAGTGTGGAGTTCGATGAAAATAACGGCTCCTTTGTAGGGCAAGTTGATGTTTGTGATGCAGATGTTCAAATACCCCAAGATGCCATAAGAAGAATGGGCGTGGGATTTTTCCGCCCCATTGAGGAACCCCTTGTGGCGGATCGGGAAGGACAATGCTCCACACATGTGGAGCCCTCATCTACACAAGATCAACAAGCTCCTACTGTTGGAGAAAATCCTGCACCAACACCACAATCTGCTGAAGATCATCTGTCCCCTGGACAAGTTGGTAGTCCCAGGCCAGACTATCCGCCCCCTCCAAGGGGCGGACAATCCGCCCCTGGCACTCCAACTCGTTCCAGAGGATCCGGAGGAGAAGTCAACAACTCTGAAGCTCCCAGGCCGGATTCTCCGGCCCCCGAGGGCGGATTATCCGGCCCTGGGTCTCCAACTCCTGTTAGGCGCTCTTAGGAAGAAGACTCTGGTACTTCACCTCCTAGGCCGGATAGTCCGGCCCCTCCAAGGGGCGGATTATCCGTCCCTGAAGAACAAACTCAGCAGCAATCTTCTAGTGTTAATGCGGACCAAGATCAAGGGCAGGGCAGTAATCAAGACAAGGATACAAATACTGAATCAACTCCTTCTAGAAACAATAAGGACATTGAGGCTCGTCGCAAGGCTCGTGCTGATCGGAACCTTGAACTAAGAGGTCACACTCTTGACAAGGTTGTTGGTGATATACGATGAAGGGTATCCACTAGAAGAGAACTTGCAAGCTTCTGCGATCATCAAGCTCACATTTCCATGGTTGAACCGAAGAAGGTTTTTGATGCTCTTGAAGACCCCGATTGGGTTGTTGCAATGCATGAATAGTTAAATAACTTCGAACGCAACAAAGTTTGGGAGCTCGTAGAGAAACCAAAGGATTGCTGCAATGTTATCGGCACCAATTGGATCTTCAAGAACAAACAAGATGAAAATGGCATTGTTGTGAGGAATAAAGCACGACTCGTGGCTCAAGGATTCTCTCAAGTGGAAGGAATTGATTTTGGCGAGACTTATGCTCCTGTGGCTCGTCTTGAGTCCATCCGTATCCTTCTTCCATATGCAGCCCATCATAATTTTAAATTACAACAAATGGATGTTAAGAGCGCTTTCCTTAATGGTCCTCTACATGAGTTAGTATACGTCAAGCAGCCCCCGGGGTTTGAGGACCACAAATTCCCGAACCATGTCTACAAACTCGATAAGGCACTCTATGGCCTTAAACAAGCCCCACGTGCGTGGTATGAGCACCTTAAAGAGCTTTTGCTAGACCGTGGATTCGAAGTTGGGCAAATCGGTCCCACTCTTTTTACTAAGAAGGTTAATGGGGAGCTTTTTGTATGCCAACTTTATGTAGATGACATTATTTTTGTCTCTACTAGCCAAGCTTTTAACGATGAATTTTCAAAGCTTATGACTGACAGGTTTGAGATGTCCATGATGGGTGAGCTGAGGTTCTTTCTTGGATCTGAGATCAAACAACTTAGAGAGGGAACCTTTATTAATCAAGCTAAGTACATCCAAGACATGCTCAAAAGGTTCAAGATGACGGATCTCAATGGCGTTGCTACCCAATGCAAACAAAGTGTCATCTTGAGCTCAATCCCAAGGGTAAAGACGTGGATCAAAAGGTATACCGATCCATGATTGGCTCTCTCCTTTACCTCTGCGCATCTAGGCCCGATATCGTGTTAAGTGTAGGAGTGTGTGCAAGGTACCAAGCCGCTCCTAAAGAAAGCCACTTAGTGGCGGTCAAGCGAATCTTCCGATATTTGGTTCATTCCCCAAATTTTGGGTTATGGTATCCCAAGGGTTCAAGTTTCTCTCTATGTGGTTACACTGATTCAGATTGGGCTGGTGACAAAGATGATAGGAAATCAACCTCTGGTGCATGTCAATTCTTGGGCAGGTCTCTAGTGTGTTGGTCATCAAAGAAACAGAATTGTATTTCACTCTCAACCGCCGAAGATGAATATGTTGCTGCTGCAAGTGCTTGTACACAATTATTATGGATGAGGCAAACTTTAAAGGAATATGGTGTCAATTGTGAAAAAGTGCCTCTATTATGCGACAATGAAAGTGCTATCAAAATTGCTTACAATCCCGTGCAGCATACAAGAACAAAACATATAGAGATTCGCAACCTTTTTATTCGGGATCATGTTGCTCGTGGTCATATTGCCCTATCCTTTGTGAGCACGAAGAACCAACTTGCTGATATTTTCACGCAGCCTCTTGATGAAGCAAGATTTTGTTATTTGAGGAATGACTAAATATCATAGATTCAAGGAGCTTGGCTTGACTACCCTTGCACACTCACTTGCTCTTATTCATGTATTTGGTTTAGATGCGGGCATAGACATAGGGGGGTGTGGTCCTGATTGATTGGGCCAACCCTCCCCCCATAATGCCGAAAGCAAGTAAAATCATTTCCCTTAATATCATTTTGTGATATGTGGGTCATCGATGAGCATTAGTTTTGAACTCAAGATACATCTTCGCGGTGTCATGCCATGCGCTCCAACATGGTGGCTTCAGCCACCGCCCTCTTCCTCGAGAAGAGTTGGTTTCTCATGGGTCTCGTTGGATTTTCTTGCATATCTCATGTTCTTATGGAAAACACACTCAAATTTGGCTTTTGATTGATTTGATTCTTGCAAATTTGGGTGTGTAGTACCATCTCAGTTTGATGCTCTCAACTCAAGCCTTTCTCTCCCTCCTTGAACCATCTATTCTTGCACACAAGTCCTCTAAAACACCATCGAGAGGTTTGCTAGGTTGCTCTGGCCTGCTTCTGTAATTTACAGCCTTTTAGGGGGGCGGATTATCCGCCCCAGGCGAAATCGTCCCCTTATAGGCTGGGTCAGGGAGGGCAGGCTCAAACAGAGCAGCCAGTCCTCCCCCAACCCTACCTCTGCCCTCCAGCCGCCGCCGGAGCATCCGCCTCTCCCGGAGTCGATTCGACCACCGGATTCTCCGGGTTCTCCCCGGATCTTCTTCACCTTGCCTCTGGGTATCTTCTCCTCCGTGATTTTCCTCCAATGAGTGAGGGTAACTCCCTCATCTCTCTCCTTTTGTATGGGATATATTTTATTTGGTGGAAATCTCGTTGTAGAAGGTCCTTGGTGTTTTTCCTTACATGCTAGAATCAGTAGAATTGCAACCCTAGTACCCGATCTGTTTTGCCATGGTAGATCTGAGCCAATCCAGAAAAATTATGCGGGGGGCGGATTATCCGCCCCTGCCAGGGCCGGATAATCCGGCCTAGAGATTAAAATCTGGTCTGTTTTGGTTCTGCTTCTGCAAATGCACATCATTGGTTATGGGTTGCATTGCTACTCTTTCTCCCTGTTTTTCTCCTGGACTTGTGTGTATGCTTATCTCCATGATATCCCTCTAATGCTTTTCACATGTGGTTCCAAGCCGACCAAGACCTTCGTCTGTCGTTCCCGTGCCCGTTATCTCAAGCCTACTGCAGACGGGAAGTTCATTGACGAGACCGAGGTCAGCAGAGCAGCAAGAGAGGCTGAACGGATGGCAGAGGCAAGTAAGAAAACTAAGAGGACCGCTTCTCGCAAGGGCAAACAGTCTCGGCCCAATTACAAGGCTATGGACAGTCTTCAGTATGCCACCATTCGCCAGACTGATTATTATGATGAGGCTGACAGTGATGGTCCCCCCGAGGACTCTATGTTTTGGAATGCCCACTTTCGGGCTATTCATGATGATTTCTATGCTACTCTCAAGCTTCGCCCCATGCGTCCCATCAATTTGACTGAGGCTCAATCCAAGACAAGGCTCATTGAGGCACTATATGTGACCAACAAGATGGGGCTGCACCACCTCATGACTATCCAATGCAACTATGATTCCTCTGTGGTGCGGCAGTTCTTCTCAACTCTGGTGATTTGCGGTGATGAGCGCCGTACTATGAAGTGGATGACAGGGACCACCATGATTCAGTCGGACTTTCGCACCTTTGGGCAGGTTCTTGGTTATGCATTCCATGGCCGTGACACTCCTTCAGGCCACCGTATCATTTCTCCTCTGAAGCCATCCAAGGATACTGCACTTGCTCCTTGCCTTTCTTCTGATGGTGTTGCTGGTACTTTCGCTGGCCTCTCTCCCTTGTATCCCTCCCTTGTTGGCATATTTAGGGACTGCATTGCTCCTAGTGGTGGCAACAATGATAAGATCCGTGGCCACCTGGTTCCACTCCTTGCTTTTTCTAATGAGTGTGCCACTAACTCTGGATCAGCCACAGGTTACAAACTAGATGTCATGGACTATATTTATCATGAGATGACGGATGCTATGATCAACAGGCTCTCTATTCCTTATGCTCCTTTCATAATGATGCTCTTCA
This sequence comes from Avena insularis, assembly GCA_023614405.1. NCBI lineage: Eukaryota > Viridiplantae > Streptophyta > Magnoliopsida > Poales > Poaceae > Avena > Avena insularis. The sequence continues at coordinate 25,374,372 of CM042691.1, read as the reverse complement.
AGCATATGTTGCGACATGAGGATTTTGGCACTGCTTTGGATGGAATTCACAAGCCCAAGAAAATCTAAAACAAGGCTCAGAAGACCCATCACCCTTCCCCTGCCCCGGAGTCCTTCATGCGTGATGCTCGGGCTAGTGGTCGTCGTTCCACGGTGTCCCCAATGGCACGCGAGGTTAAGCAGCTCACTTGGTTCCAGTGGCACATTCTTTGCATGGGCATTGACACTCACAAGGGACAATATGAGGCGTACCGCAGGGATCATGAGAGGGATTACACACAGCAGCTTATTCTCCACCATGTCTCAGGTGCCATTGGCCATCCACCTCCTCCCACTGCTCCGGATCCGTATGCTTAGTGGAAAACCTCAGGGATCAACTATGGAGAGCTCGAGAGTTGCCTCTTTCCTCCCCCACCGAGGGCACCCATATCCAGCTGATGATGATGATGATGAGTATGATGAAGAGGAAGGGGACGGGAAATACTACGACGAGGATGAGGAGGAGTGATCTCCAGGGGCATTAGCATCGCTCTTCTTCCTTTTTGGTGTTTCGATGCCAAAGGGGGAGAAGTAGTTCTATTAGGTCTCGTGGATTTGCAAGGGTCGGGCACAAGCATCCTTCCTTCAGTCATTTTATTTGCTTGCATGTGCCTTTTTAGCATGAACTCATTTGCTATTTGCGTTTGATTCTGTAAGACTTTGTCGTGTTTCACTAAGTTTGGTACATCGTGTGGTATTAATGGATTTATCTATTGTGGATCTCATGGACTTCTGGATTTATTTATCTATTGTGGATCTCATGGAATTCTAGATTTATCTATGGAGGCATATTTGATGGCATATGGAATCATGGGCCTATCTAATGTATGCCTCAATATGGCTGGTATGATTGGGATGTGTTTGGAGGCTATCAAACAAACTATATTCTTTGGCTATATTCTCATCCCGGTGGTATGACCTTGTTTCAATTATCTTTGTTATGGAAGTTGTGTGCTCTCTAGTGTGTGTATTTGTATTCAAATACAAATTTTAAATATGCACACATCTAGGGGGAGCGTCTTCTATTATTTGCAAATCCTAATATTGTCATCTAACACCAAAAAGGGGGAGATTGAAAGAACATTTTATAATCCCTAGTGTTTTGTGTGTTAGATAACAATATCAAGGATTATTTAATGTGTGTTGAAGTGTTGCAGCTATCTATGAGAAAAAGGGAAAAGGGTTCTGCTTTTGGGGGGGGGGGGGATAATCCGCCCCCACCAGGGGCGGATAATCCGCCCCTCCCTCTTCCCAAGTAGGCGCAAGCCCCAGAAGGGGGGGCGGAGTTTTGGCCGGATTTTCTGGCCCCGCCAGATATTCCGCCCCTAGAGGGGCCGGATAGTCCGCCCCCCCTGCTCATCGCCAAGGCACAAGCCCCAGAGAGGGGGCGGAGTGTTGGCCGGACTTTCCGATCTGGCCTGATAATCCGCCCCTCAGGGGGGCCAGATTATCCGACCCCCCCCCCCCCAAGATCTTCACCAAGTTTCGCAGGCGCCAGCCCCAAAGAGGGGGCAGAGTTTCCCCCGGAGAATCCGCCCTTGGGGCGGAATTTTCCTAGGGGGCGGATAATCCGCCCCCAAAGTTGTGCAACGGCCAGATCTAGAGAGGGGGTATTTAAGCCAGCCTTCCCCCTCCTGCCAGAACTCTTGATTCATTCGAAAAAGACCAGATCAGATCTGAAAGCTTCATCCAAGAGAGCTCCACCTAGATCCACCCAAAGGCCCCATCCCTTTGGGAATCGAAGGAGGAGAACTCGATCTTCATCATCAGCAATCAAGTGCTTCATCTCCTCTCGATTCATTTGGAGAACCCCCGATCTAGTATTTCTTGCAAATACCTAGATCCTTGTTTTTGTTTATATTGATAAACCTTGTTCTTGTGGCAGCTTGTTGTCATCTCGGGAGCCCCCAATTCGGTTGTGGGTGTGTGCCCCGATAGTGTTGTAAAAGGCACCAGTTCCCGCCTCGAAGGGATCCAATAGTGGAGAGGTGGATCAGGCCTCTCATGGCGAGATCCATCGGAGAATAGGGTGAGGCCTATTGTGGCGTGGTGGTCTTAGAACCGCCCACCCCTCCAACGCAGATGTACTTCCCTTAACAAGGAAGGAACTGCGGTAAAACAAATCCCTGTGTCTCCGCGTGCTCCACTACGGTTTCCTCGCTCCTCTTTTTACGTGCCTAGTAGTTAGGGTTGCATAGAGGGAAATTCTCGTAGTTGCATATCTAGAGAATTTACTTTGTGTCAAGCCTAAAATTGAAAAGGTATTAAAAATTGGTTAGCACCTATTCACCCCCCCTCTAGGTGCCCATACGATCCATTTCACCCGTTCAGGTGAAACCGGGTAGGATAGTGCCCCAACTTGTGAACCAACATGGTTTTACATCATCATATGACCTAGTCAAACACAAAACAAGAGAGAGATACGTAGGGCTACCCCTGTCATAAGAATGTCTAGGGGGGTAACGATCTGAGGCCCGCAGATCAGGGATTCGCCGGAGGAAGACCATGAGAACGTTGGAATCAGATGAAAATTGCATGTGTCCCTAGAATATGTGTGTGAGTGTGGTGCAAGGTTGGTATAGGCGATTGCATGTGTCCCCACTCGCATGCATGCGCTCTAACCTAGAAGCGAAAGGATCTGGACCTGTATAAGGGGGAATCTCCCCGTTCTGGTGAAACCGGGTAGGATAGTGCCCCAAATTGTGAACCAACATGGTTTTACATCATCCTATGACCTAGTGAAACACAAAACAAGAGAGAGCTATGCCGGGCTACCCCTGTCAGAAGAATGTCTAGGGGGTGGACGATCCGAGGACTGCAGATCAGGGTTTCGCCCGAGAAAGACCACGAGAACATCGGAATCAGATGAAAACTTGAATGTGTCCCTGGCATATGTGTGTGAGTGTGGTGCAAGGTTGGTCTAGGTGATTCCATGTGTCCCCCTCGCATGCATGCGCTCTAACCTAGAAGCGAAGGTTTTGGACCTGTATAAGGGGGAATCTCCCCGTTACGGTGAAACCGGGTAGGATAGTGCCCCAACTTGTGAACCAACATGGTTTCACATCATCCCATGAAAAAATCAAACACAAAACAAGAGAGAGCTACGCCGGGCTACCCCTGTCAGAAGAATGTCTAGGGGTAGACGATCCGAGCCCCGCAGATCAGGGTTTCGCCGGAGGAAGACCACGAGAACGTCAGAATCAGATGAAAACTTGCACGTGTCCCTAGCATATGCGTGTGAGTGTGGTGCATGGTTGGTATATGTGCTTGCATGTGTCCCCCTCGCATGCATGTGCTCTAACCTACAAGCGAAAGGTTCTGGACCTGTATAAGGGGGAATCTCCCCGTTCAGGTGAAACCGGGTAGGATAGTGCCCCAACTTGTGAACCAACATGGTTTTACATCATCCTATGACCTAGTCAAACACAAAACAAGAGAGAGATACGTAGGGCTACCCCTGTCATAAGAATGTCTAGGGGGGTAGACGATCTGAGGCCCGCAGATCAGGGATTCGCCGGAGGAAGACCATGAGAACGTTGGAATCAGATGAAAATTGCATGTGTCCCTAGCATATGTGTGTGAGTGTGGTGCAAGGTTGGTATAGGCGATTGCATGTGTCCCCACTCGCATGCATGCGCTCTAACCTAGAAGCGAAAGGATCTAGACCTGTATAAGGGGGAATCTCCCCGTTCTGGTGAAACCGGGTAGGATAGTGCCCCAAATTGTGAACCAACATGGTTTTACATCATCCTATGACCTAGTGAAACACAAAACAAGAGAGAGCTACGCCGGGCTACCCCTGTCAGAAGAATGTCTAGGGGGTGGACGATCCGAGGACTGCAGATCAGGGTTTCGCCCGAGAAAGACCACGAGAACATCGGAATCAGATGAAAACTTGAATGTGTCCCTGGCATATGTGTGTGAGTGTGGTGCAAGGTTGGTCTAGGTGATTCCATGTGTCCCCCTCGCATGCATGCGCTCTAACCTAGAAGCGAAGGTTTTGGACCTGTATAAGGGGGAATCTCCCCGTTACGGTGAAACCGGGTAGGATAGTGCCCCAACTTGTGAACCAACATGGTTTCACATCATCCCATGAAAAAATCAAACACAAAACAAGAGAGAGCTACGCCGGGCTACCCCTGTCAGAAGAATGTCTAGGGGTAGACGATCCGAGCCCCGCAGATCAGGGTTTCGCCGGAGGAAGACCACGAGAACGTCAGAATCAGATGAAAACTTGCACGTGTCCCTAGCATATGCGTGTGAGTGTGGTGCATGGTTGGTATATGTGCTTGCATGTGTCCCCCTCGCATGCATGTGCTCTAACCTACAAGCGAAAGGTTCTGGACCTGTATAAGGGGGAATCTCCCCGTTCAGGTGAAACCGGGTAGGATAGTGCCCCAACTTGTGAACCAACATGGTTTTACATCATCCTATGACCTAGTCAAACACAAAACAAGAGAGATATACGACGGGCTACCCCTGTCAGAAGAATGTCTAGGGGGTAGACGATCTGAGGCCCGCAGATCAGGGTTTCGCCGGAGGAAGACCGCGAGAACGTCGGAATTAGATGAAACTTGCATGTGTCCCTAGCATATGCGTGTGAGTGTGGTGCAAGGTTGGTAGGTCCCATCTGTAAGTCCCAAGTGTGATCCCCTTTGTAGACATGCGTTAATAATTAGTAAAATCCTGGATATATACGTGGAAACTCCCGCCACTGGTTCTGTCAACCCTCTTGAGGAGCGGACGATAGTTTCTCTTGTAGATATAGCATGTACCAGCTCTTCATAAGGATTGAGGCGATGGAAATATGAACTTTGCACTAGACCATAAGCTTCTGGAGGATGCTGAACTTCATTTCCATTAGGTGGGTGCCTAGTCACAAACATTGAGAAACAATCCTCAACCAATCGTCAAGAGTAGAATTTCCCCTCATGGTAGAGCTGACCAACAAAACCAAGCAAGCTGTTGGACTACTTTTGAATCTTTCAAGGTCACTCTTTGGGTCAATCAAAAGACCAAGATGAGAGGATTTCACGACAAAGTCTGAAATTTGTTGTTTGACATCCTTTATAGATTGTTCTCAATTTTGAAAAGTGTGGTGCTATGTTGGAACATACAAAAATTAACTACTAGCTAGTCTGTGGGTGCTTGCATGTGTCCCCCCTCGCATGCATGCGCTCTAACCTAGAAGCGAAGGTTCTGGACCTGTATAAGGGGGAATCTCCCCGTTCAGGTTAAACCGGGTAGGATAGTGCCCCAACTTGTGAACCAACATGGTTTTACATCATCCTATGACCTAGTCAAACACAAAACAAGAGAGAGCTACGCCGAGCTACCCCTGTCAGAAGAATGTCTAGGGGGGTAGACGATCCGAGGCCCGCATATCAGGGTTTCGCCGGAGGAAGACCACGAGAATGTCGGAATCAGATGAAAACTTGCATGTGTCCCTAGCATATGCGTGTGATTGTGGTGCAAGGTTGGTATATGTGCTTGCATGTGTCCCCCCTCGCATGCATGCGCTCTAACCTAGAAGCGAAGGTTCTGGACCTGTATAAGGGGGAATCTGCCCGTTACGGTGAAACCAGGTAGTATAGTGCCCCAACTTGTGAACCAACATGGTTTGACATCATCCCATGACATAATCAAACACAAAACAAGAGAGAGCTACGCCGGGCTACCCCTGTCAGAAGAATGTCTAGGGGGGTAGACGATCCGAGCCCCGCAGATTAGGGTTTCGCCGGAGGAACACCACGAGAACGTCGGAATCAGATGAAAACTTGCATGTGTCCCTAGCATATGTGTGTGAGTGTGGTGCAAGGTTGGTATAGGTGATTGCATGTCTCCCCCTCGCATGCATGCGCTCTAACCTAGAAGCGAAAGGTTTTGGACCTGTATAAGGGGGAATCTCCCCGTTCAGGTGAAACCGGGTAGGATTGTGCCCCAACTTGTGAACCAACATGGTTTTACATCACCGTATGACCTAGTCAAACACAAAACAAGAGAGAGCTACGCCGGGCTACCCCTGTCAGAAGAATGTCTAGGGGTAGACGATCTGAGGCCCGCAGATCAGGGTTTCGCCGGAGGAAGACCATGGCAATGTTGGAATATGAATACTTGCATGTGTCCCTAGCATATGCGTGTGAGTGTGGTGCATGGTTGGTATATGTGCTTGCATGTGTCCCCCTCGCATGCATGCGCCCTAACCTAGAAGCGAAAGGTTCTGGACCTGTATAAGGGGAATCTCCTGCTCAGTGAAACCGGTAGGATAGTGCCCCAACTTGTGAACCAACATGGTTTTACATCATCCTATGACCTAGTCAAACACAAAACAAGAGAGAGCTACGCCGGGCTACCGCTGTCAGAAGAATGTCTAGGGGGGTAGACGTCCTGAGGCCCGCAGATCAGGGTTTCGCCGGAGGAAGACCACGAGAACGTCGGAATCAGATGAAAACTTGCATGTGTCCCTAGCATATGTGTGTGAGTGTGGTGCAAGGTTGGTATAGGTGATTGAATGTGTCCCCACTCGCATGCATGCGCTCTAACCTAGAAGTGAAAGGATCTGGACCTGTATAAGGGGGAATCTCCCTGTTCCAGTGAAACCAGGTAGGATAGTGCCCCAACTTGTGAACCAACATGGTTTTACATCATCCTATGACCTAGTCAAACACAAAACAAGAGAGATATACGACGGGCTACCCCTGTCAGAAGAATGTCTAGGGGGTAGACGATCTAAGGCCCGCAGATCAGGGTTTCGCCGGAGGAAGACCGCGAGAACGTCGGAATTAGATGAAACTTGCATGTGTCCCTAGCATATGCGTGTGAGTGTGGTGCAAGGTTGGTATAGGTGATTGCATGTGTCCCCCTCGCATGCATGCACTCTAACCTAGAAGCGAAAGGATCTGGACCATTATAAGGGGGAATCTCCCCGTTCAAGTGAAACCGGGTAGGATAGTGCCCCAACTTGTGAACCAACATGGTTTTACATCATCCTATGACCTAGTCAAACACAAAACAAGAGAGAGCTACGCCGGGCTACCCCTATCAGAAGAATGTCTAGGGGGGTAGACGATCCGAGGCCCGCAGATCAGGGTTTCGCCGAAGGAATACCGCGAGAACGTCGAAATCAGATGAAAACTTGCATGTGTCCCTAGCATATGCGTGTGAGTGTGGTGCAAGGTTGGTACGTCCCATCTGTAAGTCCCAAGTGTGATCCCCTTTGTAGAAATGCGTTAATACTTAGTAAAATCCTGGATATATACGTGGAAACTCCCGCCACTGGTTCTGTCAACCCTCTTGAGGAGCGGACGATAGTTTCTCTTGTAGATATAGCATGTACCAGCTATTCATAAGGATTGAGACCATGGAAATATGAAATTTGCACTAGACCATAAGCTTCTGGAGGATGCTGAACTTCATTTCCATTAGGTGGGTGCCTAGTCACAAACTTTGAGAAACAATCCTCAACCAATCGTCAAGAGTAGAATTTCCCCTCACGGTAGAGCTGACCAAAAAAACCAAGCAAGTTGTTGGACTACTTTTGAATCGTTCAAGGTCACTCTTTGGGTCAATCAGAAGACCAAGATGAGAGGATTTAACGACAAAGTCTGAAATTTGTTGTTTGACATCCTTTATAGATTGTTCTCAATTTTGAGTACCTCAAGGACGTGCATGCATGTGCCCTAGCACATGCATGAAAAGTGTGGTGCTATGTTGGAACATACAAAAATTAACTACTAGCTAGTCTGTGGGTGCTTGCATGTGTCCCCCCCTCGCATGCATGCGCTCTAACCTAGAAGCGAAGGTTCTGGACCTGTATAAGGGGGAATCTCCCCGTTCAGGTTAAACCGGGTAGGATAGTGCCCCAACTTGTGAACCAACATGGTTTTACATCATCCTATGACCTAGTCAAACACAAAACAAGAGAGAGCTATGCCGGGCTACCCCTATCAGAAGGATGTCTAGGGGGGTAGACGATCCGAGGCCCGCAGATCAGGGTTTCGCCGGAGGAAGACCACGAGAATGTCGGAATCAGATTAAAACTTGCATGTGTCCCTAGCATATGAGTGTGAGTGTGGTGCAAGGTTGTTATATGTGCTTGCATGTGTCCCCCCTCGCATGCATGCGCTCTAACCTAGAAGCGAAGCTTCTGGACCTGTATAAGGGGGAATCTCCCCGTTACGGTGAAACCGGGTAGTATAGTGACCCAACTTGTGAACCTACATGGTTTCACATCATCCCATGACATAATCAAACACAAAACAAGAGAGAGCTACGCCAGGCTACCCCTGTCAGAAGAATGTCTAGGGGGGTAGACGATCCGAGCCCCGCAGATTAGGGTTTCGCTGGAGGAAGACCACGAGAACGTCGGAATCAGATGAAAACTTGCATGTGTCCCTAGCATATGTGTGTGAGTGTGGTGCAAGGTTGGTATAGGTGATTGCATGTGTCCCCCTCGCATGCATGCGCTCTAACCTAGAAGCGAAAGGTTCTGGACCTGTATAAGGGGGAATCTCCCCGTTCAGGTGAAACCGGGTAGGATAGTGCCCCAACTTGTGAACCAACATGGTTTTACACCATCATATGACCTAGTCAAACACAAAACAAGAGAGAGCTACGCCGGGCTACCCCTGTCAGAAGAATGTCTAGGAGGGTAGACGATCTGAGGCCCGCAGATCAGGGTTTCGCCGGAGGAAGACCACGAGAATGTCGGAATATGAAAACTTGCATGTGTCCCTAGCATATGCGTGTGAGTGTGGTGCAAGGTTGGTATTTGTGCTTGCATGTGTCCCCCCCTCGCATGCATGCGCTCTAACCTAGAAGCGAAAGGTTCTGGACCTGTATAAGGGGGAATCTCCCCGTTCAGGTGAAACCGGGTAGGATAGTGCCCCAACTTGTGAACCAACATGGTTTTACATCATCCTATGACCCAGTCAAACACAAAACAAGAGAGAGCTACGCCGGGCTACCCCTGTCAGAAGAATGTCTAGGGGGGTAGATGTAACATCCCAAAAATACCGAACTTAGATCATCAAACACTAATCATCAAGATTAGGGTTAACAAAAACTTTCCTAAACAAACTCATGAATGCATGCATATGTGTATGCATGGATTTTGAATTTCTTTAAAAATCACCTTGTTTGTGTGATCCATTGCTTGTAAAATGTTTCTTAGGTGAAATGAACATCATCTAAAACATTTCCCACACTTTTCCTAAAGACAAGTAAATCAAAACAAATATATTAAGTGAATGGTCATTTTGTCCAATTTAACTCCCATGCCTACTTTGGCTGTCTCAAACTTTCAAAACCTAACAGAAACTTTTCTGGATCTTTGCACCCCTTGAATGTACTCATAACAAAGTATCAAGGCCCACTTTGTGATCATCCAGAAACTTTCAAATGCATAGTTTAAGTTACAATTCAAAATTGAATCTTCTTCATATGGGAAGATCCCACTTTTTCAAAAACCACTCAAACAAGCTCAACTTTCAAAACCCAAGCATCTGTAGACTCACCAGCACCAATCTAGCAAACCCACCAAAAATCATTTCAAAATTCAAAACTTGATTTCATGCGGCCATTTCATCAAACAGGTTGCAGACACAAATCAAACAAAACAACAAACACTATAGTGTCCAGTGATTCTTGCCTAACTTGTTCCCTAGTTAGCTCACACACAACTCAATAGATCATATAGAAAGATTAGCCCAACACTAGCACCCCTGTGAGCTTGCCATTGTCATCAATGATGAACAACCGAGCACCTCAATGCCACCCCATAGTCGATAGCAGGCTAGAGGAAGAACTAGCCATGACAACCTTGTCTAGGAGGCAGCCCACCGTCCACCGCCACTCACTGTCCCAGCCGCGAGCGTTGCCAAGCCACGACCACGCCAAGCAAGCCGTGCCAGACCATGCCGAAGCGTGCGCCAGAGCGCCACCTCGACCAGCGCCCATGCACCGCGCCGCCTCACCGCTGCGCACACACGATCACCACCACCCAGAGACCGCCAGACATCCCCGCTTTGCCGCCTGCCATACAGCCACCGCCGCCGAAGACGCCTCGCTGCGCAGAGCACTGGTCGTTCCAGACCAAACCACACCGCCCCATGCCTCGCGACCATGTCCTTGAGCATCGCCAGGAGACACAGCACCGTCCCCTACCCTTGCCCATGCCATTAGTCACCAGAACGTCGCCCGACGAGCTCACCGTGCGCCCCGACGGTCCCCTCGCTCGACTATAAATAGAGTCGACCCCCGCACGATTTCTTCACACCATCTCACTCCCCTCTCCTCACTGACCGTGCCACACCGTTCTCAGAGCAAGGCGAGCACCACCTCGCCGGAATTTCACCGGAGCCCGCCGCCTCTTGAGAAGAAGGGAGCCAGCGATTGGAGCCGCCCCAGGAGAAGCCACCGGTACCAGGAGGTTCACCGTCGTCGACTTCATCGTTCGCCTGCCTCGCCGACCCTCATCCGTACCCCGGTGAGCCCCCAGCACCCCTCACTAGCCGCGCTAGGTTTCGTTCTCGCCGGAGTTGTCTCGCGTCGATGATGACCCCCAGCCGTTGGATTAGAATTAGATCGAACGATCCACGTTGCCCCATATCGCTTCGCCCAGCCCCGTGTCACTAACGAGTGGGGACACCCACTTAAGCAGCCCGCGGGAGCACTGCGCTTAGCAGGCCAGCCCGTTAGAATTTCCCGCACAGCCCAGCGATTCAAATTAAACCTTTTCTTTTTAATTTCAAACACACTTCTGTACCCAACTTCAAAAATCAACCCAGATCGATTCAGTGCACCAAATTGAATGAAACCAATTTTGTTGGAAAGGTTTGTTAATGATTAATCCAAGCCCATTGGATTCAAGTCATTTGGATCTGTAGATCACCCATAGTAAAAATAACAAGGCAGAAGCTTTTCTGCATTCAAACATTTTTCAAATTTAAACCATAAAAGCTTTTGAGTTGATTCCAACCCTCAAAAATCACATTTAACCATACCTTTCAGAATATATAAAAATATATAGGTTTACTTGCAGAAATAATGTTCAAGTAATAAAAGAATGCTTCATAAGCATTTCTAGCCACTTTAATTAATTAAAATAAAAGGGTAAAACCTTATTAAATTGTGACACCACTTTAAATCACATTCCCATGGACTACAATATGTGGTGATGACATGTGTCAACATGATCCCATATTTAGTTTGGAGAATATTAAATCTTAAGTAGTTTTTCAATGAGTAGAAATTACTTTTCTAAAAATAAAAAGATTTAAACCAAGCCTTAACCTTGTAATGTTAGAGATGATGCTAGATCATCTATAGGACCCTTGTGTGGATGATTGCAAGTAGTTAAGTATTGTTTGGTGATTGTGTACCTCGTATTTATTCATAGACGCTAGTACCGACCAAGGATACGAGGAGGAAGGAGGATACTACGAAGAAGAAGCCAAGGAGAACTTCAACCACTGCTCTGCACAAGGCAAGCTAACACTTGCAAGATACTATACGTATGCAATCTTACATTGACACTGATGCAAGCCTAATAGTACTAGTGAATGTGCAAGCTAACCCTTGCCAGATACCCTACTGATGCCACAAACCCATACTTGTGATATGACTACTATATGCCTTAAGCATATGTGATCATACCCACTTGATAAACCAATCCTAGTTTTATGTGCAAGCGTCTTACTTTATTTCTTTATCAAAGCTTACTGAGAGTCTACCTAAGAGTTTAGTAGATACTAGACAGTTGTGCTGAAGGTTGCATAAAGAGCATAAAATTTGGCCTAAGTTAGAAACCTTGACATCAGCCTGAGATATAAGGTTGGACTTAGTTGAAACTCCACTAGTTACCACCCCTCATTAGTACTACCCCCACCTGTAGATGCTAGTTCTAAGCATAAAACTTGATCAACCTTTAGATGGGAATACTTGGTGGAAAAATGGTTATGAAAACCTTGGAATGGTTATGAAAAACTTGATCAACCTTTAGATGGCATAAAATTTGGCCTAAGTTAGAAACCTTGGAAAAATGGTTGTGACCTTATTGAAATGTTTTGGACATGTGTTTCCAAACACTTGATGATTCTGGTGATGAAAATGTTGAGGCATGAGCCTTAGCCCCTTTATAAAACTGATGGTTGTCTGGATGCGATACCATTCCAATTTTAGCGTACAACCACAATACCCGAATATTGGGTAGGGCTTGACTGGAAACTTATGTACCTTAGTATTAGTTCCCTCACGGCCAAGGTCTGAGCTGAGGCTACCTTGTGAAGATTGTCCACCTGTGCAGTACCCAAGATGACAGTTTGTCATGGTTGGGAGGCCAAACTCACAGGCGAAGTGCTTATACTAGGGCGTGTAATTGAAAGGTTAGGATTGATTATCCGCATACTGAGTATGGTGAATTCAGGATTGTTCCTGACGGATGTATCGAATGTTGTGGTGAAAGTGTACAATATTTGCAGAGTGTCAAACTATTCGAATAGCCGCGTCCGCGGTTATGGACAGTTGGAGTGGACATACTGTTCCCCCGTCAGACTTTTCAAAATGACTTGTGAAATGATTTGAGACTTTGACTTGACCACAACAGAGTTGTGACCTGAATTACAAGATCCCACTTAGGAGTTATAAAATTGTGACTAGCTTTGGAACTTAGTAGAGATAAACCTGGCTTTTTGCAAAATAACCCTAGAGCCTAGTGTCCTATTATCCAAAAACCCCTTACCTGTTAGTATTAGTTTGCGAGTACTTAAAGAGTACTCATGGCTTTGTCCCTGGCTATTCCCATGGCCAGACTATGAAGAGGAGTACCTGGAAGATGGACCCCAGGAAGGTTACGACAACTAGGATCATCTCCCATCGTCAGCATTGCTCGTGACCTCAAGATGGAGCTTCGCCTATGCTACCGTTATTATTACGTATTCCGCTGCTTGATGTTGTATTAAGAACTGGATCATGAGATCCCTATTTGTGTAAGAACCTATGTATCGTTGTAACGAATGATGTACTATGGTATCCAATTCTGTTATGTCTCCGAAAAATGGTAATCCTGGGATTGCGATGTATGGCATAACAGGCATCTAGGATTGAAAAATCCGGGTGTTGACAGTAGATGATCCGAGGCCCGCAGATCAGGGTTTCGCCGGAGGAAGACCACGAAAACGTCGGAATCAGATGAAAGCTTGCATGTGTCCCTAGCATATGTGTCTGAGTGTGGTGCAAGGTTGGTATAGGTGATTGCATGTGTCCCCACTCACATGCATGCGCTCTAACCTAGAAGCGAAAGGATCTGGACCTGTATAAGGGGGAATCTCCCCGTTCCGATGAAACCGGGTAGGATAGTGCAGATTAGGGTAGACGATCCGAACCCCGCAGATTAGGGTTTCGCCGGAGGAAGACCACGAGAACGTCGGAATCATCTAAAAATTTGCATGTGTCCCTCGCATATGTGTGTGAGTGTGGTGCAAGGTTGGTATAGGTGATTGCATGTGTCCCCCTCGCATGCATGCGCTCTAACCTAGAAGCGAAGGTTCTGGACCTGTATAAGGGGAATCTCCCCGTTATAGTGAAACCGGGTAGGATAGTGCCCCAACTTGTGAACCAACATGGTTTCACATCATCCCATTGTTGGAGATATGCCCTAGAGGCAATAATAAATGTATTTATTATTATATCTTTGTGTTTATGATAAATGTTTACATTCATGCTATAATAGTATTAACAAGGAAACATTAATACTTGTGTGATTTGTAAACTTAATTTGAAGTCCCTAGTAAAGCCTCTATATAATACTAGCTTGTTGGTTAATAGATGATTGTGGTTTCCATATCATGAACATTGAGATGTTGTTAACAACAAGATCATATCGTTAGGAGAATGATATGGTGGACATACTCCTATAGATAAGCGTAGCATAAAGATCAAGTCATTTTAATAGTTCAATTGCTATATGCTTTCTGATACATAGTTATCTGATTCCTTCGACCATGAGATCATGCATATCACCTTTACCGGATGGATGCTTTGATGACATCAAACACCACACCGTAACTGGGTGGCTATAAAGGTGTCATTGAGTGTTCAGAAAGTATTGGTTGAAACACATGGATCAAGAGTGGGATTTGTCCATCCATATGACGGATAGATATACTCTGGGCCCTCTCGGTGAAATGTCATCCAATTAGCTTGCAAGCATGTGACTGGCTCCCAGGGGATCACATATCACGGGAACGAGAAAAGAGTACTTATCAGTAACGAGGTTGAACTAGGTATGCAGAGATACCGACGATCATAACCTCGGATAAGTAAATTATCGTGAGACAAAGGGAAATTTATATCGTATGTAAGTGGTTCATTCGATCGCAAAGTAATCGTAGAAATATGTGGGAGCCATATGAATTTCCAGATTCCTCTATTGGTTATTGTTCGGAGAAGTGTCTCGATCATGTCCGCATAATTCACGAACCGTAGGGAGACACACTTAAGGATTCGACGTTGTTTGAGTAGTTATGGAATAATGAGAAAGAGACCGAATGTTGTTCGGAGTCTCAGATGGGATCCGGGATATCACGAGGAGATCCGGAATGGTCCGGAGAATAAGATTCATATAAGGAAAGTCCCGTTTCGGAGTTGGGGAATGGTTCCGGTGTTTTCATCGGGAACATTCTAGAAGGTTCTGGAATGTCCCAAGACTCGGGGAAGGGTACATGAATGTGTCATTATGAGTTGGAATGATTGCATCATGTACTAGGTGCCTTTGCTGTCCAAAATAAAGGGTTTATTTAAATCCTAAATTGAAAAGTCAAACGGCTAGTTTGAAAGTCAAACGGCAATTTTTGGAAAGAGGAGGAGAAGTGGAAACCGAGTTGGGGAGGGATTCCCTCCTCCCCAAGCCGGCGCCCCACCCAAGCCGAGTTGGGGAGGGACTCCACTCCCTCCCCTTGGCTGCCGGCCCTCCCACCTATAAAGGGAGGGGCAGGGCTGCCCCTCCTAGTACACAAGTCCCTCTCCTCTAAACCTAAACCCTAGCCACAGCCTAGGGATTTATCCCAAGCCGTCAAGTTAGAGCTTCTAATTGCCCTAGCCTTCGGTTTAGAGCCTTCTAATTGGTGTGTCTAAACCCTAGATCACCAAGATATCTCTCATACTCCACCATACTCGCTCCGGCTTAAGGCGAAGCCCTGCGAGATCTCCCCTCTACTTCCGGTACCACGTCGTTGTGCTGCCGGAATCGCGAGGAGAGTGCTACAACCTCCGCTGCCTGCTGGAACAAGGGAGAGGAAGGTCTTCATCGAGTACCGAACGTGTGACCGATCAAGGGAGCGCTTAACGCTGCGGAAGGATCGCTCACGATCTTGAGATCGGAAAGAGTACGACTACATCACCCACGAGAATCTGCTCTCGTTAAACACTTTGGAATCTTCGAGGGTGAGTTATTCCATCGACTCATTGCTACAATCTAGTAGATAGATCTTGGCTTGTTTGTTTGTATGCGGTAGAAATTTTTTGTTTTCCATGCTACGAAACCCTACAGTGGTATCAGAGCCGTGTCTATATGTAGATCTGTTGCACGAGTAGAACATAATGGTCATTGTGGGCATTGATGCTTTTAATGTCGATTGCTTCTTGTGTACTCTGCATCTTGCGGGATGTTGGGATGAAGCGGCCCGGGCTAACCTTACATGACTCGTTCATGAGACTTGCTCCACGCTTGACATGCAACTCGTATTGCATAAGTGGCTTTGCGGGTGCCTGTTTCTCCCAGCATAGTGGAGATCCAATTTACAACGGGTGATTAACAATACTAGTATCAATGTTGTGGTTCTTGTTCGTAAGTTAGAACGACACTTATTGAAAGCCCCAAACCACGTAAAATATGCAAAGAAAGTAGAGGCGTCTAACTTTGTTTTGCGTGGGTGTCTGATGATGTGATATGGCCATGATTGTGATTATATTTGATGTATGCAATGTTCCTTATTGTAAGTTGGCAACCGGCAGGACCATATGGTTGTCTTTAATTTCTGTTAAGACCCGCGTGTCTATTCAAAGTAGTTGTAATAGTTGAAGCCGGTGGACGACAACCATGGAGAAGCGTCATTGACCTTGATGCAATGCCGGTGATGATGGAGATCATATTCGTCCTTGAAGATGGAGATCGGAAGCACAAAGAAGAAAGGCCATATCATATCACATATTATGAATTGCATGTGATGTTAATCCTTTATGCATCTTGTATTGCTTAGTAGACGACGGTAGCATTATAAGATGATCCCTCATGCACATAAATTTCAAGTTCTAAAGTGTTCACCCTTAGTATGCACCGTTGCTAAAGCTTGTTGTTTCGAGGCACCACGTGATGATCGGGTGTGTTAGATTCTGCGAGTGAATACAACGTAAGCAAGCCAGATTTGCTTATGCGGTAACTAAGGTTTGATCTTGACGAGCCTAGCATGTACAGACATGGTCTCAGGAACACGAATCACCGAAAGGTAAAGCATGAATCATATAGTAGATATGATGAACATGTCGATTGTTCGCCATTGAAACTACATCAACTCTCGTGATGATCGGTTTTGATATGGTGGATTTGGTTCGTGTGATCACTAAAACAATGTGAGGGATGTTGTTTTGAGTGGGAGTTCACCTAGATTAAACTTTATTATTAATTTGAACTCAATTTGTCATAAACTTAGTCTAAACTATTGCAAATATGTTGTAGATCAATGGCAGCCCCTACCATCAATTTTAATGCGTTCCTAGAGAAAGAAAAGTTGAAAAAACAATGGAAGCAACTTCGCGGATTGGTTCCGCAATTTGAGGATTGTCCTCACGGCTGGTAATTTGACCTATGTGCTAGATGCACCGTTGGGTGACCCACCTGCAGCTGATGCTACCGATAAAGTAAAGAATGTTTACCTTGCTCGGAAGAATCGATCTCCAGTTCAGTGTGCTATCTTGTATGGTTTAGAATCGAGCTTAAAAGGTTTGAGAATTCAGACCCACATGATATTGTCCGTGATCTCAAATTGATCTTTGAGACTCACGCGATTGAGAGTTATGAGGCTTCAAAAGTTCTTTAACTGCAAGATGGAAGAGGGCACTCACGGTGAGCATGTGCTTAAGATGTCTGGGCACGCAAACAAACTTCAAAGCTTGGGTATAGTGATTACTAATGCTTTGGGGATTTACCGTGTCCTCCAATCACTACCACCAAGTTACAAGAACTTTGTGATGAACTACAACATGCAGAACATGAACAAGCAGTTGCCAGAACTGTTTGCTATGTTAAAGTCTGCAGAAGTGGAGATCAAGAAAGAGCACCAAGTGTTGTTGGTCAATAAGACCACCAAATTCAAGAAAGGCAAGTCTAAGCAGAAGGGACACTTCAAGAAGGGTGGCAAGAAAGTTGCCACACCGAGGAAGAAGACCAAGGCTGGACCCAAGCCCGACATCGAGTGCTTTACCGCAAAGGAGAGGGTCATCGAAGCGGAATTGCCCAAAGTACTTGGCGGATTTGAAGAACGGCAACATCAAGAAGAAAGGTATATCTGATATACATGTTATTGATGTGTATCTCACTAGTATTCGTAGTAGTGCCTGGGTATTTGATACTGGTTCGGTTGCTCATATTTGTAACTCGAAACAGGAGCTGCAGAATAAACGGAAGCTAGTGAAGAACGAGGTGACGATGCGCGTGGGAAACGGATCAAAGGTTGATGTGATCGCGGTCGGCACGCTACCCCTTCATCTACCATCGGGATTAGTTTTATACTTAAATAATTGTTATTTGGTGCCTCGTTGAGCATGAACATTATATCGGGATCTTGTTTATTAGTAGACGGTTACTTGTTTAAATCCGAGAATAATGGTTGTTCGATTTATATGAGTAATATGTTTTGTGCACGTGCACCTTTGATAGATGGTCTATTCTTGTTGAATCTCGATGGTGGAAATACACATATTAATAACATTGAAGCTAAACGTTTGAAATTAAGCGATAACTCGACCTATATGTGGCAATTGCCTTGGTCACATTGGAGTGAAGCGATGAAGAAACTCCATTCCGATGGACTTCTTGAATCACTTGATTTTGAATCACTTGAAAGATGCGAAGCATGTCGATGGGAAAACGATTAAGACTCCATTTTCAGTATGATGGAGCGAGCTACGGACTTATTGGAAATCATACATACCGATGTGTGGTCCAATGAGTGTAGCATCGCCATGGTTATCGTTATGTTCTTACCTTCACGGATGACTTGAGTAGATATGGGTATATCTATTTCATGAAACATAAGTCCGAAACTTTCGAGAAGTTTAAGGAGTTTCAAAGTGAGGTAGAGAATCAACGTAACAAGAAGATTAAATTTCTACGTTCTGATCGTGGAGGTGAATATCTAAGTTACGAGTTTGGCGAGCATTTGAAGAAATGCGGAATACTTTCACAATTGACAACGCCGAACACCACAACAGAATGGTGTGTCTGAACGTCAGAATCGAACTCTCTTAGATATGGTTCGTTCTATGATGTCACTTACAGATTTACCGCTATCATTTTGGGGTTATGCATTAGAAACAGCCGCATTCACTTTAAATAGGGCACCGTCTAAATCCGTTAAAACGACACCGTATGAATTATGGTTTGGGAAGAAACCTAAATTGTCGTTTCTTAAAGTTTGGGGATGCGAAGCCTATGTAAAGAAGTTACAGCCGGACAAGCTTGAACCCAAAGCGGAAAAATGCGTCTTCATAGGATACCCGAAGGAAACTATTGGGTATACCTTCTATCATAGATCCGAAGGCAAAATCTTCGTTAAGAATGGATCCTTTCTAGAGAAGGAATTTCTCGAAAGAAGTGACTGGAAGGAAAGTAGAACTCGACGAGGTTGTCGAACCTTCTCTCGAAATTGCGAGTAGCGCAGCGCCGGAAGAAGTTCCTGTGGTGCCTGCACCAATTAGAGAGGAAGCTAATGATGATGATCATGAAACTTCGGTCGAAGTTGCTACAGAGCCTCGCAGGTCAACGAGAACTCGTACCACTCCAGATTGGTATGATCCCGTTATGAGTGTCATGTTGGTGGACAACACCGATGACCCTGAGACATATGAGGAAGCAATGATGAGCCCAGATTCCAATAAATGGCAGGAAGCCATGAAATCCGAGATTGGATCCATGTACGAAAACCAAGTATGGACTTTGGTGGACTTACCGGATGGCCGGAAGCCGAGAACAAATGGATCTTCAAGAAGAAAACAGATGTTGATGGTAATGTTACTGCCTATAAAGCTCGACTTGTCGCAAAAGGGTTTCGACAAATTCAAGGAGTTGACTACGATGAGACTTTCTCACTAGTAACGAAGCTAAAGTCTGTGAGGATTATGTTAGCAATCGCTGCATATTACGATTATGAGATATGGCAGATGGATGTCAAAACAGCATTCCTCAATGGTGACATTGATGAAGAGTTGTATATGATGCAACCCAAAGGTTTTGTCGATCCTAAAGATGCTAACAAGGTATGCAAACTTCAACGGTCCATCTATGGATTGAAGCAAGCATCCCGAAGTTGGAATCAACGTTTTGATAAGGTAATCAAAAGTTTTGGTTTTATACAAACTTATGGAGAAGCTTGTATTTACAAGAAAGTGAGTGGGAGATCTGTAGCATTCTTAATACTATATGTGGATGACATATTGTTGATTGGGAATGATGTAGACCTTCTTAATAGTGTCAAAGAATATTTGAATAATAGTTTTTCAATGAAGGATCTTGGCGAAGCAGCTTACATATTAGGCATAAAGATTTATAGAGATATATCAAAACGCCAAATATCATTGTCACAAAGTACATATTTGGACAAAGTTCTAAAGAGGTTTGGAATGGAAGATAGCAAGAAAGGGTTCTTGCCCATGTTGCTCATCGACCTTGAGTAAAACTCAAAGTCCCACATCGCGTAAGATAGAGAAAGGATGAGTAAGACTCCTATGCCTCAGCCATAGGATCTCTAATGTATGCCATGCTATGTACTAGACCCGACATTGCATATGCCGTTAGTTTGACTAGCAGATATCAAAGTGATCCAGAGTGGATCATTGACAATGATCAAAAACATCCTTAAGTACTTGAGAAGAACTAAGGATATGGTTCTTTCTTATGGAGGTGATGAATAGCTCGTTGTTAATGGTTACACCGATGCTAGTTGGAACACCGATCCGGATGATTCTAAATCACAATCTAGATACGTATTTATTTTCAATGGTGCAGCAGTTAGCTGGAGGAGTGCAAAGCAAAGCCAATGCGCAAGAACCAAGGTCACACAAGAAGCTGAAGCACATTAAGCCACGTTTTCACGCTATTAGAGAACATATCCAAGATGGGGATATAAAGATTTGCAAAGTACACACAGATCTGAATATGGCGGATCCGTTGACTAAACCTCTCCCGAGGGCAAAACATGACCAGCACCAAACTGCCATGGGTGTTCGGTATATTACCATGTAATCTAGATTAGATGACTCTAGTGCAAGTGGGAGACTGTTGGAGATATGCCCTAGAGGCAATAATAAATGTAGTTATTATTATATCTTTGTGTTTATGATAAATGTTTACATTCATGCTATAATAGTATTAACAAGGAAACATTAATACTTGTGTGATTTTTAAACTTAATTTGAAGTCCCTAGTAAAGCCTCTATATAATACTAGCTTGTTGGTTAATAGATGATTGTGGTTTCCATATCATGAACATTGAGATGTTGTTAACAACAAGATCAAATCGTTAGGAGAATGATATGGTGGACATACTCCTATAGATAAGCGTAGCATAAAGATCAAGTCATTTTAATAGTTCAATTGCTATATGCTTTCTGATACATAGTTATCTGATTCCTTCGACCATGAGATCATGCATATCACCTTTACCGGATGGATGCTTTGATGACATCAAACACCACACCGTAACTGGGTGGCTATAAAGGTGTCATTGAGTGTTCAGAAAGTATTGGTTGAAACACATGGATCAAGAGTGGGATTTGTCCATCCATATGACGGATAGATATACTCTGGGCCCTCTCGGTGAAATGTCATCCAATTAGCTTGCAAGCATGTGACTGGCTCACAAGGGATCACATATCACGGGAACGAGAAAAGAGTACTTATCAGTAACGAGGTTGAACTAGGTATGCAGAGATACCGACGATCATAACCTCGGATAAGTAAACTATCGTGAGACAGAGGGAAATTGATATAGTATGTAAGTGGTTCATTCGATCGCAAAGTAATCGTAGAAATATGTGGGAGCCATATGAATTTCCAGATTCCTCTATTGGTTATTGTTCGGAGAAGTGTCTCGATCATGTCCGCATAATTCACGAACCGTAGGGAGACACACTTAAGGATTCGACGTTGTTTGAGTAGTTATGGAATGATGAGAAAGAGACCGAATGTTGTTCGGAGTCTCGGATGGGATCCGGGATATCACGAGGATATCCGTAATGGTCCGGAGAATAAGATTCATATAAGGAAAGTCTCGTTTCGGAGTTGGGGAATGGTTCCGGTGTTTTCATCGGGAACATTCTAGAAGGTTCCGGAATGTCCGGCACTCCGGGGGGGGGAAGGGTACATGAATGTGTCATTGTAAGTTGGAATGATTGCATCATGTACTAGGTGTCTTTGCTGTCCAAAATAAAGGGTTTATTTAAATCCTAAATTGAAAAGTCAAACGGCTAGTTTGAAAGTCAAACGGCAATTTTTGGAAAGAGGAGGAGAAGTGGAAACCGAGTTGGGGAGGGATTCCCTCCTCCCCAAGCCGGCGCCCCACCCAAGGTAAGTTGGGGAGGGACTCCACTCCCTCCCCTTGGCCGCCGGCCCTCCCACCTATAAAGGGAGGGGCAGGGCTGCCCCTCCTAGTACACAAGTCCCTCTCCTCTAAACCTAAACCCTAGCCACAGTCTAGGGATTTCTCCCAAGCCGTCAAGTTAGAGCTTCTAATTGCCCTAGCCTCCGGTTTAGAGCCTTCTAATTGCTGTGTCTAAACCCTAGATCACCAAGAGCTCTCTCATACTCCACCATACTCGCTCCGGCTTAAGGCGAAGCCCTGCGAGATCTCCCCTCTACTTCTGGTACCACGCCAGTCAGCCGGAATCGCGAGGAGAGTGCTACAACCTCCGCTGCCTGCTGGAACAAGGGAGAGGAAGGTCTTCGTAGAGTACCGAACGTGTGACCGACTGCGGGAGCGCTGCCGGAACGCGGCGCCGGAAGGATCGTCTACGCGATCTTGAGATCGGAAAGAGTACGACTACATCACCCACGAGAATCTGCTCTCGTTAAACACTTTGGAATCTTCGAGGGTGAGTTATTCCATCGACTCGTTGCTACAATCTAGTAGATAGATCTTGGCTTGTTTGTTTGTATGCGGTAGAAAATTTTTGTTTTCCATGCTACGAAACCCTACACCCATGACATAATCAAACACAAAACAAGAGAGAGCTACGCCGGGCTACCCCTGTCAGAAGAATGTCTAGGGGGGTAGACGATCCGAGCCCCGCAGATTAGGGTTTCGCGGGAGGAAGACCACGAGAACGTCGGAATCATCTGAAAACTTGCATGTGTCCCTAGCATATGTGTGTGTGTGGTGCAAGGTTGGTATAGGTGATTGCATGTGTCCCCCTCGCATGCATGCGCTCTAACCTAGAAGCAAAAGGATCTGGACGTGTATAAGGGGGAATCTCCCCGTTCAGGTGAAACCGGGTAGGATAGTGCCCCAACTTGTGAACCAACATGGTTTTACATCATCCTATGACCTAGTCAAACACAAAACAAGAGAGAGCTACGACGGGCTACCCCTGTCAGAAGAATGTCTAGGGGGGTAGACGATCCGAGGCCCGCAGATTAGAGTTTCGCCAGAGGAAGACTGCGAGAACATCGGAATCAGATGAAAACTTGCATGTGTCCCTAGCATATGCGTGTGCGTGTGGTGAAAGGTTGGTATAGGTGATTGCATTTGTCCCCGTCGCATGCATGCGCTCTAACCTAGAAGCAAAGGTTCTGGACCTGTATAAGGGGGAATCTCCCCGTTACGGTGAAACCGGGTAGGATAGTGCCCCAACATGTGAACCAACATGGTTTCACATCATCTCATGACATAATAAAACACAAAACAAGAGAGAGCTACGCCGGGCTACCCTCTGTCAGAAGAATGTCTATGGGGTAGACGATCCGAGCCCCGTAGATCATTAGGGTTTCGCCGGAGGAAGTCCACGAGAACGTCAGAATCATCTGAAAACTTGCATGTGTCCCTGACATATGTGTGTGAGTGTGGTGCAAGGTTGGTATAGGTGATTGCATTTGTCCCCACTCGCATGCATACGCTCTAACCTAGAAGCGAAAGGATCTGGACCTGTATAGGGGGAATATCCCCGTTCTGTTGAAACCGGGTAGGATAGTGCCCCAACTTTTGAACCAACATGGTTTTACATCATCCTATGACCTAGTAAAACAAAAAACAAGAGAGAGCTACGCCGGGCTACCCCTGTCAGAAGAATGTCTAGGGGGGTAGACGATCCGAGGCCCGCAGATTAGGGTTTCGCCGGAGGAAGACCACGAGAACGTCGGAATCATCTGAAAACTTGCATGTGTCCCTGGCATATGTGTGTGAGTGTGGTGCCAGTTAGGTATAGGTGATTGCATGTGTCCCCCTCGCATGCATGCGCTCTAACCTAGAAGTGAAGGTTCTGGACCTGTATAAGGGGGAATCTCCCCGTTACGGTGAAACCGAGCCGTATAGTGCCCCAACTTGTGAACCAACATGGTTTCACATCATCCCATGACATAATCAAACACAAAACAAGAGAGATCTACGCCGGGCTACCCCCATCATAAGAATGTCTATGGGGTAGACGATCCGAGGCCCGTAGATCATCAGGGTTTCGCCGGAGGAAGTCCACGAGAACGTCGGAATCAGGGGGGTGCATGTATATAGTGATCAAGACCACAATAACCTATGATCATATGTGTGCTCTCATGATCCTATGAAATAATATCACCTAACATATATGTAATAAAATCCTTGCTAATTAAAGAAAAGAAAAAGGTGAAAAAAATTCTTTGTCGTGTACACAGAAGAAAACACAGCAAAGATTTTCTTTGACGTGTACCTGACAGCGAGGGCACACGGCAAAGATTCTGCCGTCAGCCCCTGCCGGCGGGTGACCCTGCGAGGCCATGGGGCCCACTTCTTTGCCGTGAGGAAACCTTTGCCGTGTTTCGTCATTGACTTTGTCGTGATTATTTTCTTTGTCGTGTGTTCTCGTAGGTCCATTGCCATGTTTGTTTCTTTGCCGTGTTCTTTTTCTGCTGTTTGCCGTGCATCGGGCCTTTGCCGTGTTCTTCTTGGTTTAGACACGGAAAAGATACTCTTTGCCGTGTTTCGGGCCTTTTGTCACACGACAAAGGAGAGGGGTGACGGAAGCGACATACTCCTATAGATAAGCGTAGCATAAAGATCAAGTCATTTTAATAGTTCAATTGCTATAAGCTTTCTGATACATAGTAACCTAATTCCTTCTACCATGAGATCATGATTATCACCATCACCGGAAGGATGCTTTGATGACATCAAACACCACACTGTATCTAGGTGGCTATAAAGGTGGTATTGAGTGTTCAGAAAATATGGTTGGAGACACATGGATCAAGAGTGGGATTTGTCCATCCATATGACGGATAGATATACTCGGGGCCCTCTCAATGGAATGTCATCTAATTGGCTTGCAAGCATGTGACTGACTCACAAGGGATCACATACCACGGGAACGAGAAAAGAGTACTTATCAGTAACGAGGTTGAACTAGGTATGCAGAGATATCGACGATCAAAACCTCGGATAAGTAAACTATCGTGAGACAAAGGGAAATTGGTATCGTATGTAAGTGGTTCATTCGATCGCAAAGTAATCGTAGAAATATGTGGGAGCCATATGAATTTCCAGATTCCTCTATTGGTTATTGATCGGAGAAGTGTCTCGATCATGTCCGCATAATTCACGAACCGTAGGGAGACACACTTAAGGATTCGATGTTGTTGAGTAGTTATGGAATGATAAGAAAGAGACCGAATGTTGTTCGGAGTCTCGGATGGGATCCGGGATATCACGAGGAGATCCGGAATGGTCCGGAGAATAAGATTCATATAAGGAAAGTCCTGTTTCGGAGTTGGGGAATGATTCCGGTGTTTTCATCGGGAATGTTCTAGAAGGATCCGGAAGGTCCGACACTCCGGAGGGGAAGGGTACATGAATGTGTCATAACAATATGGAATGGTTGCATCATGTACTAGGTCACTTGGCTGGGAAAAATAAAGGGAGAAATCAAATCCTAGTTTGAAAGTCAAACGCCAATTTGAAAAAGTCAAACGGCAAGTTTGCTTTGTGGAGGGAGATTAGGAAACCTACTTGGGGAGGAGTTCCTCTCCCTCCACCCGCCGGCCAAGGAGGCCGACTTGGGGGAGGACTCCCTCCTCCCAAGCCGCGCCCTCCCGCCTATATAAGGAGGGGCAGGGCTGCCCCTCTTCCACACACCCAACACACCACAAACCCTAACCCCAAGCCGCCGGCGCCACCACCTCCTCCTGCCGCCGCCTAGGGCACCTCCAACTCGGCGAGTTGGGGTGATCCCCTAACCCTAGCCACCGGCTACACTTCCCCTTGGTGCCTCTAAACCCTAGATCACCAAGGCCTCTCTCATAGTCCACCATACTCGCTCCGGCTTAAGGCGAAGCCCTGCGAGATCTCCCCTATACAACCTCCGCTGCCTGCTGGAACAAGGGAGATGAAGGTCTTCATCGAGTATCGAACGTGTGACCGACTGCGGAAGCGCTGCCGGAACGCAGCGCCAGAAGGATCGCCTACACGATCTTGAGATCGGCAACAGTACGACTACATCACCCACGAGAATCTTCTCTCGTTAACCACTTTGGAATCTTCGAGGGTGAGTTCCTCTATCAACTCGTTTTTACAATCTAGTAGATAGATCTTGGCTTGTTTGTTTGCATGCGGTAGAAATTTTTTGTTTTCCATGCTAGGAACCCCTACAATTTGATTGGGCAATACAACAAGATACATCAACCTCCATCCAACTGCATCTATGACTAGTAATCCACCTTAAGGTTATCATCCGAACCCCCTCTAGTATTAAGTTGCAAGCAACGAATAACTGCTTTAAGCAAAGTGTGTAAGGTAAACAATCCACTTGTTCCATGAACAAGAGATCGTTGTTTTCTCCCTAGTAGCAACAACACATCTACCACCTTAGAGATTTCTATCACTTCCCCAGATTTAATAGAGGCATGAACCCACTATCGAGCATAAATACTCCCTCTTGGAGTCACTTGCATCTACTTGGCCAAGATAGCTACTAGAAACGGAGATCATGCAAGATCTCAAACAACACATACATGATAGAATCATTAACCAATCTGACATATTAATCTCAATATGCATCAGATCCCCGCAAACACAACATGCATGATTACAAATAGATGATTTTGATCATGAACAGAGCTCACAAGATCTAAACATTGTAGCACGCAGGAGGAGAAACAACCATCTAGCTACTACATGGACCCGTAGTCCAAGGTGGAACTACTCACGCATCATACCAGAGGCTGGCATGGTGATGAAGAAGGCCTCCTGGATGATCTCTCCCTTCTAGCAGGGTGCCGGGAAGAGCTTCAGATCCCCCCGATCTAGATAAGATGGTGGCGGTGGATACGGAGTGTTTTGTGGAATATTGATCGGGTCCTTAGGGTTTAGGTTTGGGGAGCTTCTTATAGGCGAAGAGGGAGGCCGAGGAGGTGCCCGAGGCGGTTGCACCCCCCCTAGGCGCGTGCCAGGCCTGTCCGCACGGCCAGGGGGTATGGCCCCCTCGAGGCCCTTCTCCGTCTCATCTTCTGGCTCCGTGTACCCCACGGTAAAATATTGACTTTTGATTTTGTCCCGTCCAACTCCGAGAATATTGATTTTCTGCCTTTTCTGGAACCAAAGACAGAAAAAACAGGCAACTGACACTATGGCATCTTGATAATAGGTTAGTCCCAAAAAACATATAAAAATACCTCAAAGTGAAGACAAATCAAAGCAAAGTAGATAATAAACAAGCATCGAACATCAAAATTTTCGACGTATCAGCGATCCACTTGCGACGAGAGGACGTTGGACGCTGGCGAGGATTTCCAGTAGAGGCATCCGTATTGGAGGTTGAACAAATGCAGTTGTGGCGTCTACAAAGGTCGCGGATGCGACCTCAGATCATGACAACAAGGCTGGCTGCCGTGTGATGTTCTCCATGGTGTTGCGAACCTTCCCCACCATCGACATGGCGCACTAAAAGAAACGACAGTAGGCTACCCCCTCCCCACTCGCCTCAAAGGCTGCCGAAGGAAAGCTCACCAGCTATGTCGCTCCATTCCAAGCAACAATACATGTGTGCAACCATATTTGAGGGATGCAGTGGTCTTCTCCATCACATCCTGCTCCGACAAGAGGAGAACAGGAACATAAAAGAAGAACCTCAAGGATCTCAAGATCTGGTCACCAAGATCCCTAACATTGCTCCAAACTACGAGGATATAGATATACCTGGATGCGATGCAACTCGGTCTAGCTCGGGCCGAGCCAGATAAGAGCTCGGTCCGGAATTGCCGAGCCTGATCCATCTTGACGCCGTCTGCGAGCCATGAAATGGAGCTCAGCCTGAGCTTCTGACGAGCTCATTCTAGCTCGGTGCAGCTCGCGACCCTAGCGGGACTGGGTCACTAGAGGACGGGCCATCTTCAACAGTAGCGGTGCAACGGGTTGGAGGCAGTGGTGGTCGTGCTGGATGGAGTGGAGGATGTAGCGGTGGCTAT
The DNA here is from genome assembly GCA_023614405.1 of Avena insularis. NCBI lineage: Eukaryota > Viridiplantae > Streptophyta > Magnoliopsida > Poales > Poaceae > Avena > Avena insularis. The sequence continues at coordinate 25,346,418 of CM042691.1, read as the reverse complement.
GGGTGGATATGCGGGGCGGCGTGGCGGAGGCAGCGGCGGTGGAGAAGGGGGGTCAGCGCAATGTCGGCGGCATCTAGGCGGAGGCGGCGATGGTGGCGGTGGCTCGCCCTAGCTCGGGGAAGACGAACATGAACTACGAACGAGCAGTTCCTCGTAGTCTATCGATAGAGCTAGAATGGGCCAGTCTAAAATAATAAATTAGCCCAATTCAACCATTAATTAATAAAAAAATTATGAGCCAACCCGATCTTGCGGCGGGCCAACTTTCCTAACTTGGCTCGAGCTCGGCAGTGAAGCGAGCCGAGCCCAGCTCACTCCGATCCCAAAAAGCTCGGACCAAGCTTTCTGGCCCAAGTTCAACGTCCACTCATAGATATAGCCACTGCCGGCACACAGCCAAACACCCTACTACTCTGTACATCCCGGGAGGCAGCGGCGGCTCGGTCTCAGAGGAGACTTTCAATAGAAGACGAGTTAGTTTTACGGGTTGAAGTTGGCGGGCATAAATAGACTTATATACCCATTTTTCTGACCAAAATGAATTACTACATATATACGTAAAATATAAGTATAGGTGACTATCTGTATGATATATACCCAATTATTCGACAACTATGTGTATACGTATAGGCGACTGTTTTTTCTTCATTGAACTATATGAAAAGTAAACTGAGAAACAGGATGGGTAGCCAATATTAGAATGATTGCTTGGGAAGGAATTTTTGAGAAGGAATTCTTTTTCCAAGTTAAGGATGATGCAATCATATCATATTCTATGAGTTTTTTTTTGCGGGTACGTTTTATGAGGAATGGAGCGGTGCGCCGACGGCCAGCCGCTACGCCGACGGTCAAATGTTGGGGCCGTCGGCGTAGTACCGGACCAGGCCAGCCCCCTTCGCCAGCCCTCGTGGCCAGCCTCGTCGATCCACCTCCAGCCCTTATTGTCCGTGTACTTCGACACTTCCCAGAACGACTTGAGAAACTATAGCACGATGGTGAAGGCTCGTCACCCCCATGTGGATGACCCCATTCACGTGGAGATCGACGAGGAGTCGTTGATCCTGTCGGGGCAAGGATTGCAGCATGGACGTCTCAAGATTCTAAATAAGAAGGTCAAGCTTACTCACAACATGAGCTTCAGCCGTCTCAAGGCTACCCACCCCGCCAACGGCCCCCCTATCCTGCCTCGTCGCCAGCCTCGTCGATCCACCTCAAGCTCTGATGTAAGTTTTACTCGTTTTTATCATCTTTATGACTTTTGTTCCTGCATGGCTAACCGCTGACGAGATTCCTTATATTTGAAATTGTAGCCTAAGTTCGACGCGGCCTACGATGCTGCTCATGATGAATATCAGGTGGCCTTTCGGCAGTATCAGGAGGCGAATGCGTCCTACATGGAATACGTAAATATAAATCCGAACCTTTATTTTTGCAAAAGATACAAGTCCCACTTCCCATAGTTTGTTGTATTATGGCCCGACATCTAAACTATCTTGAAGGCCATGTTGGTGAATATTCAAACCGGGCAGAATGCAGATTTAGGTCCCGTGCCTCCCATGCCATCGAGGGATTGCTTCGCTAGGACATACTACGCATCGACACCGGTAAGTTTTTTGCTAACCCACTGGTTATCGCTTACTTTGCCTCGCAAGTTGCTAACATGTAGGCAACATGTAGGGAACTGGAGCTTTTGGGAACCGGCACTTTGGTCACGCCTCGCCGGATGGGCGTCAGATCACACCGCTCCATGACAATGGTCCTTCTCCTGGTCATTCTGCCGGTGGTTCTCCCGAGCTTCACACTTCTACTCCCTCGCCAGGTGGCTCTTCTGCTGCTTCTACTGGACGCAACCCTCGCCATAGGTTGCCTCTTTTCACCAGGGGAGATCTCGGTTACACCCCGTCTCCTCCAGAGTTGTAGGTTTTTATTGTCTATGCATGTGCGACGATGTTGATACCCATGTATGAATGATGTGATCTTGTTTGATACATGTATGAATGATGTGATCTTTGTTTGATATATGTATGGCATATGTGATCTTGTGTGAATTGTTGTGGAATATATTTCCTCATATTGCTGTGAGTATTGCTGTGAAATTTGGTAAATATTGATGTGAAACAAAACTGCAGGAATGAAATATGTGAAACAGCAAAAAAAATATGTGCACTTGCTACGCCGAGAGCCTTGCCATCGGCGTAGGGCCCTGCTATGTGCGTATGCGTGGCCGATACGTCGAGGGCCTCAGTCGTCGGCCTAGCGTCGGCCTGGGGAGGCCCAGGCGCTGGACGCGTCCCTCATACGCCGAGGGCTTTGCCGTCGGCGTACTCCTGGCCCTACGCCGAGGGGCGCGGCCATCGGCGTATCCCCTCTCCTGGGAAGGCCCAGGGCCAGCCACGTGGCACACCTACGCCAAGGGCATGATCGTCGGCATACATGCCGCGCCGTTAGCCGGCTGTGTAACAGAGAGGACGCCTTTAGCCGATGGCTAATACGCCGACAGGCCAGCCACGGCCGTCGGCGTAGGACCACGTCGACGGTTATGCATACGCCGACGGCTATTTTTGCTCCGCCGAGAGAGATCTCTGCCGAGGAGGCTACGCCGACGGCATCCCTCGGCGTAGCGTATGCCGACGGCGAAACAGGCTACGCCGAGGGCTTTTTGTCGTTGGCCTAGCACTACAGGAAATTTTTACTACGCCGACGGCCGGCTGCCGTCGGCACAGGCTGTGCCGACGGTGGCCGTCGGCGTAGCCCCCTCGGCGTATGTCCTCGTCGGCACAGCTCCGTGGTCGTCGGCACAGCCCTACCCCTCAGCATAGTGTCTTCTAGCGGGCCCCACATGTCAGTCAACGGCCGTCTTCGATAACGGTCGACGGCCAGGCCGTCGGCACAGGAATGGAGCTACGCCGACGGCCTGGCCGTCGACATAGTCTAAAATAATTTTTTATTTTTTTTATTTTTTTATAATTTTTTTATTTTATTTTTTTAATCTTTGAATTGTTTGACTCCTTAATCTCTCGCTTTAATCATTTTAACACTATTTATAGTTAATAATTGATTAAATTATAGTCTTAGTCAAAGTTCTCGTTCGGTCACCCATCCTAGCACTACTCCAGCTATAGCACGTTTAACTTTCTCGTTCCTTCGGAATCTCTTCCCACAAAGCAATTTACACATTGTTATCAATACTATGATATCATTCCTATTAAGTCTTATATCATCATGTCACATGGTTGTATTTTTTGAAATTTACAAGCAATTATTTAAGTAAACAACAACGAATAAGTAAAAATATTATTGAATTCGAATAAAAATATAATGATTTTATTTATTTTTTGTATTTTTTATTTAATATGGAATAATTAATATCTTTAAATCTGTAAATCGGAATTCGGCAAATAATTTGTCTAAATTGATTAGAAAAATGAGAGGAATCCAAATATGGTATCAATATCAACTTATCACAAACTATGTTGTGATTCTTATCATAATTTCATTTGCCCGTTTAAAACGACACGCATAAAGATACTTAGCTTGGGGCTGAGACTCGCTAAACTTGAAGTGAATCTATGATGAAACAACATATTTTGAACCTGAAATAATTTTTTGTAAATAATCATGAGCATCCGATCATGTAACTGTGGTTCTTATCTGACCCACTTCCTATCGATTCGGCAGGAATTTGTCTTTTTCACTAGGGATAGACAGAAATGTTTGAGATCCCCCTGTTATGATATTATCCATGTAAGGTGGTCTAGTATTTTTGAAAAATGTGACGGTAGTATTTTGAATTAGCCATTTGGTGGTTGCTTCACAAAACCGTCCATTTTTTGCACTCGGAAAATGGAAAATGGCTTTTTGGTGCGACGAAAAGGAAAACTTTCTCCTAAAATATTGTTCTCCATCCCATGATGCATACTTATGCACAATATGGACACATTATCACAAACTATGCCTTCATTCTAGCCATAAGATTGGTCATTTGACCCGAAAGCCAAGAAACTTCGAACGAAATAGGTCATTTTGTGAAGGATTTTTTGAGGCATAATCAATATACCAAGTTTGATATTTTTCCTTCTAACTATGTCACATAATATGACACCACGCGAAGGTTTCATGTTGTTTGGATCATTTTTTAATTTATAATGCACGTTTTAAACTATCGTTAAACTTTGTCGAAGGGCGGGCATGAAGATTCTTAGCTCGGGGCTGATACTCGCTAAAATTAAAGTGGATCTATGATGAAACAACATATTTTGAACCTAAAAATGATTTTTGTAAAAAATTATGAGCATCCGATCATGTACCTGTAGTTCATATCTGACCCACTTCCTACCGATTCGGCAGGAATTTGTCTTTTTCACCAGGGATAGACGAAAATGTTTGAGATCCCCCTGTTATGACATTATCCATGTAAGGTGGTCTAGTATTTTTGAAAAATATGACGGTAGTATTTTGAATTAGCCATTTGGTGGTTGCTTCACAAAACCGTCCGTTTTTTGCACTCAGAAAATAGAAAACGGCTTTTTGGTGCGACGAAAAGGAAAACTTTCTCCTAAAATATTGTTCTCCATCCCATGATGCATACTTCTGCACAATATGGACACATTATCACAAACTATAGCCATAACATTGGTCATTTGACCCGAAAGCCAAGAAACCTCGAACGAGATAGGTCATTTTGTGAAGGGTTTTTTGAGACATAATCAATATACCAATTTTGATATTTTTCCTTCTAACTATGTCACATAATATGACACCACGCGAAGGTTTCATGTTGTTTGGATCGTTTTTGAATTTATAATGTCCGTTTTAAACTATCGTTAAACTTTGTTGAAGGGCGGGCATGAAGATTCTTAGCTCGGGACTGAGACTCACTAAACTTGAAGTGGATCTATGATGAAACACATATTTTGAACCTAAAAATGTTTTTTGTAAAAAATCATGAGCATCCGATCATGTACCTGTAGTTCATATCTGACCCACTTCCTACCGATTCAGCAGGAATTTGTCTTTTTCACCAGGGATAGACGGAAATGTTTGAGATCCCCCTGTTATGAAATTATCCACGTAAGATGGTCTAGTATTTTTGAAAAATATGATGGTAGTATTTTGAATTAGCCATTTGGTGGTTGCTTCACAAAACCGTCCGTTTTTTGCACTCGGAAAATGGAAAACGGCTTTTTGGTGCGATGAAAAGGAAAACTTCCTCCTCAAACATTGTTCGTCATCCCATGATGCACGCTTATGCACAATATAGACACATTATCACAAACTATGCCTTCATTCTAGCCATAACATTGGTCATTTGACCCGAAAGCCAAGAAACCTCGAACGAGATAGGTCATTTTATGAAGGGTTTTTTGAGACATAATCAATATACCAAGTTCGATATTTTTCTTTCTAACTATGTCACATAATATGACACCACGCGAAGGTTTCACGTTGTTTGGATCGTTTTTGAATTTATAATGCCCATTTTAAACTATATATAATGTTTTATATTTTACTTAATTTTTTATAAATGTGTAATATTTGAGTGTAGATAGATAGGTCTTATTTTTCTGCAAATTTTGATATATTATTTGTATTTTTCTGAATTAGAATGATTTAGTTATGATTTTTCAAAAAAATAATAAGATAAAAGGAAAATATCTGGAGGCTACGACGACGGCTAGGCCGTTGGCACAGACCAAACAAAAAATTTCAAAGAGCTGTGCCGACGGCCAGGCCGTCGGCACAGCCTGTCTGTCTAACGCCGTTTCCATCGCCGTGTCCAAACTGGGGCTACGCTGAGGGCTATACCTACGCCGAGGGCCACCGTCGGCACATTCCTTTTTACTACGCCGACGGCCATGCTACGCCGACGGCTACCCTCGGCACCGTCACCTATGCCGACGGCCGTCCCTACGCCGATGGCCAGACTGGTCAGCTGGCCAGGAAAGGTAGTTACGCCGACGGCCCTGATATTTGGCCGTCGGCGTAGCCGGCCGGCCGTCGGCGCCTTACTTCTCTCCTGTAGTGAAGCCGTCACATCTTGTAGTGTGAGTTTATCTGTTGTTAACTTTCTCTAGTATTTTGAGGCAATGACGTTGTAACGAAAAATTCTTGAACCTTCTGTTTAGTATTGGACACTTTGTCATGTAATTTCTCTATTATTTTGAGGCATCGTCTTTATGGAAAATTCTTGAATCTTTCTCTTTATATTTTGTATTTCCGTTGTAATTCAGCAAGACAATGATGGATGTGTAATAGAAGAAAAGAGTACTTGTTCATGTAAGTTTTGGTGTCGTAGGTAAGTGCATTAATTGTTTATAGATAAAGCGCCAAAAATCAAACACACAAAGCACCGATCGAGGGTGTATATTTACGAATACAGCTAGCTGGCTCATAATAAGGAGCGAAGCATCTTATTGATGAGCATCCCATATTACGTGGCACACACACTAGACTAGCTACACTACACGCTCATGCTGCAAATTAAGTTGGAGTACAACTGACTGCCACGATTCAAAAGAATATATAAGTGGAAACGAACAAACGGAGCGAGTAATTATACTTAGCCGGCGTAGAGGTGAGCTGGGAGCTTGGGGTCGAAGACGACCTCTAACGGGAACCTGCGCGGCGTGGTGAGCCCAAAGATCTCCTCCATGCTCAGCTCATCCTTGGTCATGCCTCCGGGAAGCCTCCAGGTGAAGCCGTGCAGCAGGTTGGCGAGGGCGAGCTGGACCACCCTGAGACCGAGGCTGTACCCAGGGCACATCCGCCTGCCTGACCCGAACGGCAGCAGCTCGTAGTCCTGTCCCTTTATGTCCATCTTGCTGCCGAGGAACCGCTCCGGCATGAACTCCTCGGGCACGTCCCACAGCTTGGGGTCGCGGCCAATGCTCCAGACGTTGACGAAGACGCGCGTGCCGGCAGGGATGTCGTAGCCTCCCACAGAAGCGTCCTCCCGGGACAGGCGGGGCGCCAGCATGGGTGTCCCTGGGTGCATACGCATCGTCTCCTTCACGATGGCCTCTATGTAGGGGAGGCTCGGGATGTCCTTCTCACTCACCCACCGCCCTCGGCCGATTACACGGTCCAGCTCCTCGGTGGCTTTCGCAAACACGTCGGACCTCCTCTTGAGGATCTCCGACATGGCCCATTCCACCGTGAGCGCCGAGGTATCAGTGGAGCCGACGATCATATCCTGCATGCACGCGTCGCCATTTGAAAACGATAGAGAGATTTTTTTTTATACAGGAAAAAGGATAGAGAAAGACCACTAACCAGAGTGATGCCCTTTATGTCTTCCCGCTTGAGCTTCACCTCTAGACTAGGGTCGCTTTCTAATTGTAGCAGAACGTCGACCATGTCTATCGCCACCCAGTTCTTATTCTCGCGCCGCCTCCTGCTATGCTCTTCGACCACGTGTTCCAGGAACCGGTCAAACATCTTTCCCAGCTTCTTCATCCTCTTGATGTACCCCTGCATGTCCAGCCAGGCGAGCCATGGGAGGGAGTCGCCGATATCGGGCACGCCATTAAGGTAGAAGAACTCGACAATCATCCACTTGAACTCCTCCGCGGTCGTGATCACCGTGCCCCTCTCCTCCGTCGCCACCTTGTCCATGTACTTTTTTCCCAGCGCCTTGCGCATGATGATGTTCAGGGTCATGGTGCCCAGCTTGTCCTTGAGGTTCACAACGCGCCCGGAGGTCTCATACAGGCCGCACAAGAAGGAGCCCATCTCCTCGCGGCGGATGTACTCGTACGACTCTAGCCGCTTGGCATTGAAGAGCTCGCTGAGGACAATCTTGCGCGCCAGCCGCCAGCGGGCGCTGTAGGGGCTCCAGGTTATGCTGTGGTAGTTGTAGCCGGTGTACCTCCCGGCGGCCATCCTGGGGCGATCGATGAACAGGACGTCGTGTGTCTTGAGGAAGAATTTGGCCATCTCCACGGAAGACCCCACCACGGCAGGGAAGGAGCCGAAACGAAGGTACATCAGAGGGCCGTATCGCTTGGAGAGCTCGTGGGTGGAGTGGTGTGGGAGCTTTCCGATGAGATGGAGGCTGCCAACGATGGGCCACGGCTTGGGGCCCGGCGGGAGGTTGTACATGCGGCTGAGTCGTCGGCGTTGGAACGCCATTTTCACCAAGAGCGCTGTGGCAACCAAGATAGCCAGGAAGGACGCCCATGGCGAAACCTCCATTGGGAATCAGATTGATTCTTCCTTTTCCAGCGAAATTGCAGGATATCTATATATAAGGGGCGGCCTGAGATGCAGGCTACGACTAGTTGATTCAATCCTTTTTCTTTGCCAACAACTAGCTAGGGAACAACTAGTTAGACTACCCATACAGCTGGTCGTAGTATCATGCAATTTCTTTTTTTTTTTGGAAACTAGCACAGAGGCCCTCGCATGCGAGGACATCATCTTTAGTCAGTTGAAATAAAGTTAATATATTATAACTATAAAATGTTAAGAAAAATAAAATATCACAAAAGAGTGTAAAATCTTTAAGATTCTTAGCTATTTGTTAAAACACACATTTGTTTTGTTTGTAAGTGATATAGATCAGTAAATATAATTATTATTGATGTGATGTTAGATCTATGTGAGGTTTTCTAAAATGTCCTATTTGAAAATATATCAATATTATATCCGGTGGTCTACATGCTCGATCACATGTATTTGATGTGTCATGTAAGATCACGTGGCTTGGATGGCATAGTTCCAATGTCTTAATCAACAATAAATTTTATTATGTGATTAAAATGACATATGCTCTTTTATTTGATACATGCCATGTGCTCCTAAGTTTAATCCATCACATCATATATATCTCATCATACAAAGCAAACAATGGTGTTTGGAAAAAATTCTTAAAGTTATAACCGTACACACAGGGTGACGCGTGCATTTGCGTGCTAGATATATTTTGTGTTTATATACTTGTATTCTCATGTGCATATTATATTACATTTTAAAATTTTCATATGTGGTAAAATATGGCGATAAAGTCTCCACACAAAAACATATTTCACGGTGTTTTGGATATTTTTTTCTAGATATCGCACAAAAAAAATTGTATAGTTGGTTCGTTCATTTTTTTATATAAATTTGTCATAATGAAGATAAAAATGAGGTGTGGCCGATTTGTACATTTTGATCAAACATTTATGAATCTTGGTAGACATATTTCCATTAAGTAAATTAAGGGACAAAAGAAGACAAAAGACATAGCTTTTCGAGGCTCATTCGTAAGAACTATACATTTCATATTTCATACTAATGTTTCATTTTCATCCTATTTCCATCAAATTTTTTGTGATATTTAACACTAATAATTAAGAAGGAAAGTGATGTCTTTTACATACATTCTGTCGCGATCCTCTAGGTGATCTATAAATGCTCACGTTGTAGTCTTTTTTTTATTTGTGCAATATCATTCCATCATATCATTTTATATGTTTATCTTATACTAATCACATCAGCCTTTTGTCTACCCATGTCACTATAGTAATAACTAGTGTTAGGTAATCACATATTGCTAATACAATATGTCTCCCTCAATATTTTAATAGGTAAGTTTCTTTTTAAATTTCCCCGCTAAAGACACATGCTACAATTGATCTGTGCATCTCGGACAAATTTTTTATTCCGGATATGGTCGAGCTTGCATTTCTTAGATCCGATATTTTTCTTCCACATGGCATATATCACATATACATGGACGGCCTTATAAGATTTGTTTCTTCCCTCTTCTATTCTTTGACCCACCACATCATTGAAAATGTCTAGTTAACTTGTTTGGTTGGTGATTGCCATCATATCTAGATTCCTCTAAACATGTTCATCACCTATCACTCACTATCGTTGTAGTGTATTTATATATTTTTGTATTTCTCTTCCATCGACCTCGATCATTCTTTAGCACAACCTAAGTCACTTATGGACACAATAGACTCTATGATGCACTCCTTCCCACACACAACATTCATATTGTTAATCTATTACTACTTCATCGTATCACGTCATGTCTCTATATTCATGAAATTTTACAGTCGTATAATATACATATATTATATTAATACACAACTCTTGTATTATACAACAAAACTCATTCAACGATATACTCGACCCCATGTCTCATATGCATATACGACACTTCGCTTCTTCCCAGCTATAATTTTTCTCTTACAATTAATCACTTTGAATTTTGTATCCATCCGCATCCATAATAAGTATCAGTGATTTAGTATAATTTTATACTAAATCAGCTACAGTTATTATAAAACCAAGGAAGTAGCTAGTTTCGGTCGAAGGCATATAATCTTTTTGTGCCTATTGAAATCCGGTCATAGAATATTTGCATTATGTATAGCATGTTCAGGAGGATTTCCATCGCCCAATATGACCCAATATAAGAAGCGATTACGGAAGATTAGAGCCTTGGGTATTTTTTTCTTAGTCCTGACTCCTCCATCTCGTTCCGCTAGTGCACGACTTTGACCAACTGTGTTCGTATTTATATACATATTTACTGTTAAATCTGCACTATTAATTTCAAACGCTATGTAAAATTAGCTGATCATATTATTTAATCTATATGGGATGAGGAAAATAGATTTATATACTCTCTTTTTTTCCAAAACAAATTGATTTATAAACTTTTTGACAACACCGGATTTCTGCCAGAGGCACTTTCCTTCAGTTTGAGAGAGACGATAAATTTATTTTGTCTAGAGAAAAACAATGAAAATCCCATACACGCTACAAGATTGGAGAGAGAAATAGCTGTACCGTGGAGCACTAGAGGTACGGTGAATTTATTTAGGATGTAACATAGTAGCCCGGTTAGTATTTTCTTTGACATGGTCCGGTTAGGGCTGTTGACCCGCCGTAGCTAGGTAATCAAGTTTTTTTCCGGGGAAGCAAGTTAACGTGACAGGCTATTTTCTTTGTACACGTACATTCAACGCTACTTATATTTTAATCTCAGATTAAATCTCAACCTTTAATTTTTTATTTAACTATCCGAAATAATTTAGGTGATGTGGATCAATGTGGTGTCTCGAAAAACATCCTTACATTGTTTTTAGTATATAATAGATAGGCGTATTTATTAACATAAAATGTTTAATGTTTACACTCGGCCTCTGCATAACTAAGATGCACACAGCCACACGAACAATACAACTAGGAAAAAAAAGTAGACAGGCATTCCAAAAAAGCACTAAAATAGTTGTCTTCAATCTAAGATAGATCAATCCTCAAATCACGCAGCCATCCATCTCGAGTGAAACTAACCCTCGCCGTGTTCTTCAATCCCGTACATCCCTCCACAAATAAGTCACGGAACTCTATCCGTTGGAGAATAGTCCATGATCGGAGGTTAGTCGTGGCTCGATAAATAACTTGCAGAGGAGAACACACAATATTATTAAAAATATTTTCATTTCTACAAAGTCATAGAGACCATATAATGGCAGTGCTCCCACCCTAAACAAAGTTCTGCACTTATCAACAATTACATGCAACCAATTACCAAAAACATTGGTTACCGAACGTGGAGGAGCTAAACCAGAAGCTATTTGGATGAATGACCATATAGAGCGAGCAAATTTGCAATGGAAGAATAAATGACGAATTGTCTCATCGTGATGACAAAAAACGCATTGTGTACTTTCATGCCAATTCCTCTTTGCAAGATTATTTTTTGTTAGAATCACACCTTTACGTAAATACCATGCAAATATCTTCGTCTTAAGGGGTATTTTCATTTTCCAAATTTTACTATTATCATCGACCGGGATATCAGGTTGGACCAAAGCTTTATAAAATGAGCCAATAGAAAATTTACCACTTTCTAGAAATTTCCATTTGAACACGTCAACACCATTCAACAATTGTATAGTGGATAATCGTAATAGTAGATTATTCCAAGATACCAGTCTAGGACCAATGAGACTTCTTCTGAAAGACACATAGGAGGGTTGTCTTTCATCACCGTGGAAATTGTATCCCCTTGGAGTCTATTAATATAATATAGAGCTGGATATTGTTCACGAAGAGTAGTTTGGCCAGGCCACTTATCTTTCCAAAACCTAACATGTGATTCATCCTTAATCTCGAAAGCACCAAAACGAAAGAAATATTTTTTGGTGCCCATAAGGCCCGCCCAAAAGTGTGAATCACCAGGTTTCCAAACCATTTGAGACACAACTTTGGACCTCACATATTTCCTCCATAACAAGGTTTGCCAAACACTATATTTTTGAAGGGTTCGCAGCATAGAAAACAAAAAATTTCCTACGATGGGAACTATGTGCACCAAGATCCATCTATCTGGATACAAGCAATGGATGGATATACATCCATAGAATACATACCCTCGAAGACTGAAAGATTTTTCGAGTATAAACTCATTGGTGATGTAGTCGATCTCTTGTCGATCTCAAGATCGTAATAAAGTCAATATGGTCCAGCACCATGAAGTCCAGCACCGCAAAGCAGTGGTGCATCCATGATCGCACACACGTTCGAGTATCTCGACAACCTCCGCGCTCTCGCTCCAGTGAAGCAGCGAAAGCAACAAATCCTTGTAGAAAAAGCCACCGAGAACATGTATCTCGCTGATCCGAGACCATGGGGAAATTCTAAAGGAGGGAGAGAGATCCTTCGCGAGGAGGTGTGATATGAAAGTAGGAGGGGGACTTTAATAGAGAGAGGGGGGCAACCAAGGGGCATGGCGTGGCAGACATGGTGGCTGCCCCCACCTCTTCCACATTCATGTGGGTGGATCTCCCACTCAAAATGAAAAGCCTCCACTCACATAAATATGCCTCCACTCAAAAAGCCACTCACATCCATTAAATTTCCACCAAATTTAATACAAGCTCTTATTTAATAAAACTATTTTATTTATTTTATTCAGAATTTTTTAATTATATTAATCCTCAAACATTCACATAAAACCACTTGCAACATTTCAATTTCACATGCAGAATCAGGTTTAGCAATTTCACCTCAAACAATTTTGGTTTCCATTGAAATAATTCTAGCACTTTGATGTTCTTTCTCTGGCATCTTATTTGCTCCAAATAGTGTCGTTATCCCTTAAGTGTGTCACCCTATGGTTCGTGAATAATGCAGACATGATCGAGACGTCTCTCCGATCAATAATCAGCAGCGGGACCTGGAGATCCGTACTGACTCCCACACTTTCAACGATGACTTCTATGATCGTGTCAACCTTCTACGCAGGTAACTCAATCCCTTTGTCTCGCGATACATTACATGTTTGAGATTCGATCATCGGTATCTTCATACCTAGTTTGATCTCGTTACCGACATGCACTCTTTTCTCGTTTCCGTGATATAACATTCTAGTGATCACATCACTTGCTTGCAAGCTAACTAATGTGATATCACCGAGAGGGCCCAGAGTATATCTATCTTTCATCAGGATGGACAAATTCTAATCTTGATCCTGAGCCTCTACATAACACATTCATAGCACTAAACCCACCTTTATAGTCACCCTGCTACGGTGTGACGTTTGATGTTATCAAGATACTCTTCCAGTGTTAGTGATTGACATGATCTCATGGTCTAAGGACTAGAATTACTTCGTATGACGTTATAGCAATATGAATACAATGGCTTTGATTGTAATGGTATACTTCGGATGAATGTTTATCACAACATTTCAACAATGTTGTGACCTCGTTATTAACAACATCCAATGTCCATGATCAGGAAACCTTTGATCATATTGTTAATCAACGAGCTAGTTTATAAGAGAGGGATAACTAGGAACCTTCTATTTGTTTATTAAACACACATGTATTAACGTTTCCGTATTAATACAATTATAGCATGAAAAATAAAGATTTCTCATAAATACAGAATAATATAATAACCACTTTATTATTGCCTCTCGGGTTAATTCCCCTCACTTCTATAAGTAGTTTTAAAAATCCATTTTCCTAGAAGCGCGGTGTTTTTGACATGCAACTCGTGTATGCCCAGTCCACCATACTCTTCCATCTGGCCAATCGATACTTCTTTTTCTCACTATCCCCTTGCCAAAAGAATCTTGAACGGAAATAATCCACTTTGTTCAAGACACCTTTTGGTAATTGGAAAAACGAGATCATATATAGTAGCATGTTAGTAAGTACTGGATTTATGAGTACTAGTATTCCACCAAGGGATAACAATTTGCCTTTCCAACTATTAAGACGTTTTTGTAGCCTTTCCTCAACAAGTTTCCATTCAGCCATTGTGAGACGCTGATAATGAATCGGTATTCCCAAATAGTTTATTGAAAATTGCCCCTGACCGTAGCCGAAAAGTTCAGCATATAGGTGTGCCTCGTTTTGGGCCTCGCCAAAACAATACAAATCACTCTTATGGAAGTTAATTTTAAGTCTAGATAGCTGCTCGAATGCTGATAAAATTAATTTTAGATTCTTAGCCTTCTCTAGATCATGTTCCATAAAAAGGACTGTGTCATCGACGTATTGAAGAATAGAGAGTCCACCGTCAATAATATGTGAAACTAATCCTTCAATTTGACCATCAGCCTTTGCTCTCTCAATAAGGATGGCCAACATATCAGCCACTATATTAAATAGTAAAGACGATAATCGATCCCCTTGTCTCAATCCTTTCTTGGTCTGGAATTATTTGTCACTATCTTCATTTACTTTAATGGCAACCCTACCCCCAGACACAAAGGACTGAATAAGAGAGCGCCACTCCTTAGAAAAACCTTTCATGCGGAGTGTTTGCTGGAGGGAAGACCAATTAACTTTACCGTATGCTTTCTCAAAGTCAATCTTGAAGAGTACACCATTTAATTTGTTTGAGTATAGTTCATTGATTGTTTCATGCAGAATTACAACACCATCTAGGATATTTCTTCCTTGCATGAACGCAGTTTGAGACAGACTAACAACATGGTCAGGAACTGAGTTTAGTCTAATCGTGGCAACTTTAGTAAAAAATCTTAAAGCTAACGTTAAGCAAGCAGATTGGGTGATACTGTTGTATACGTTCTGCATTGTTAACCTTGGGCAGTAAAATTATGTTGCCAAAGTTTAGTCTAAAGAGATCCAATTGACCGTCTTGTAAAAACCAAAACAAATTCATCAGGTCATCCTTGATAAAGTACCAGAATTTTTGGTAAAATTCCACAGGGAAACCATCAGGCCCTGGCACTTTGTTATGTTCCATTTGAAAAATAGCTTTCTTAAGCTCTTCCTTGGTATATGAGGTGTAACATCCCAAAAATACCAAACTTAGATCATCAAACACTAATCATCAAGATTAGGGTTAACAAAAACTTTTCTAAATAAACTCATGAATGCATGCATATGTGTATGCATGGATTTTGAATTTCTTTAAAAACCACCTTGTTTGTGTGATCCATTGCTTGTAAAATGTTTTTTAGGTGAAATGAACATCATCTAAAACATTTCCCACACTTTTCCTAAAGATAAGTAAATCAAAACAAATATATTAAGTGAATGGTCATTTTGACCAATTTAACTCCCATGCCTACTTTGGCTGTCTCAAACTTTCAAAACCTAACAGAAACTTTTCTGGATCTTTGCACCCCTTGAATATACTCATAACAAAGTATCAAGGCCCACTTTGTGATCATCCAGAAACTTTCAAATGCATAGTTTAAGTTACAATTAAAAATTGAATCTTCTTCATATGGGAAGATCCCACTTTTTCAAAAACCACTCAAACAAGGTCAACTTTCAAAACCCAAGCATCTGCAGACTCATCAGCACCAATCTAGCAAACCCACCAAAAATCATTTCAAAATTCAAAACTTGATTTCATGCGGCCATTTCATCAAACAGGTTGCAGACACAAATCAAACAAAACAACAAACACTATAGTGTGCAGTGATTCTTGCCTAACTTGTTCCCTAGTTAGCTCACACACAACTCAGTAGATCATCTAGAAAGATTAGCCCAACACTAGCACCCCTGTGAGCTTGCCATTGCCATTAATGATGAACAGCCGAGCACCTCAATGCCACCCCATAGTCGACAGCAGGCTAGAGGAAGAACTAGCCGTGCCAACCTTGTCTGGGAGACAGCCCACCGTCCACCGCCACTCACTGTCCCAGCCGCGAGCGTTGCAAGCCCTGGACCACGCGCACAAGCCGCGCCCAGACCATGTCGAGCGTGCGCCAGAGCGCCACCCTCGACCAGCGCCCACAGACCGCATCGCCGCCTCACCAGCGCACACACGATCACCACCGACCCAGATACCGCCAGACATCCCGTTTGCCGCCCGTACATACAGCCACCGCCCGCCGTCGAAGACGCCGCCTCTGCCGCGCAGAGCACCGGCCGTTCCAGACCAAACCACACCGCCCCATGCCTCGCGACCATGTCGTTGAGCATCGCCAGGAGACACCGCACCGCCCCCTACCCTTGCCCATGAAATTAGCCGCCTGTAACATCGCCCCCGACGAGCTCACCGTGCGCCCCGATGGTCCCCTCGCTCGACTATAAATAGAGGCCACCCCCGCACGATTTCTTCACACCATCTCACTCCCCTCTCCTCACTGACCGTGCCACACCGTTCTGTACCCAACTTCGCCTAGCCCCGTGTCACTGACGACGACGATGACCCCCAGCCGTTGGATTAGAATTAGATCGAACGATCCTCGTTGCCCCATACCGCTTCACCCAGCCCCGTGTCACTGACGAGTGGGGACACCCACTTAAGCATCCCGCGGGAGCACTGCGCTTAGCAGGCCGGCCAGTTAGAATTTCCCGCGCAGCCCAGCGATTCAAATTAAACCTTATCTTTTTAATTTCAAACACACTTCTGTACCCAACTTCAAAAATCAATCCAGATCGATTCAGTGCACCAAATTGAATGAAACCAATTTTGTTGGAAAGGTCTGTTAATGCTTAATCCAAGCCCGTTGGATTCAAGTCATTTGGATCTGTAGATCACCCATAGTAAAAATAACAAGGCACAAGCTTTTCTGCATTCAAACATTTTTAAAATTTAAACCATAAAAGATTTTGAGTTGATTCCAACTCTCAAAAATCACATTTAACCATACCTTTCAGAATATATAAAAATATATAGGTTTCCTTGTAGACATAATGTTCAAGTAATAAAAGAATGCTCCATAAGCATTTCTAGCCACTTTAATTAATTAAAATAAAAGGGTAAAACCTTATTAAATTGTGACACCACTTTAAATCACATTCCCATGGACTACAATATGTGGTGATGACATGTGTCAACATGATCCCATATTTAGTTTGGAGAATATTAAATCTTAAGTAGTTTTTCAATGAGTAGAGATTACTTTTCTAAAAATAAAAAGATTTAAACCAAGCCTTAACCTTGTAATGTTAGAGATGATGCTAGATCATCTATAGGACCCTTGTGTGTGATGATTGCAAGTAGTTAAGTATTGTTTGGTGATTGTGTACCTCGTATTTATTCATAGACGCTAGTACCGACCAAGGTTACGAGGAGGAAGGAGGATACTACGAAGAAGAAGCCGAGGAGAACTTCAACCACTGCTCTGCACAAGACAAGCTAACACTTGCAAGATATTATACCTATGCAAGCTTACATTGACACTGATGCAAGCCTAATACTACTAGTGAATGTGCAAGCTAACCCTTGCCAGATACCCTACTGATGCCACAAACCCATACTTGTGATATGACTACTATATGCCTTAAGCATATGTGATCATACCCACTTGATAAACCAAATCCTAGTTTTATGTGCAAGCTTCTTACTTTATTTCTTTATCAAATCTTATTGAGAGTCTACCTAAGAGTTTAGTAGATACTAGACAGTTGTGCTGAAGGTTGCATAAAGAGCATAAAATTTGGCCTAAGTTAGAAACCTTGACATCAGCCTAAGATATAAGGTTGGACCTAGTGAAACCCCACTAGTTACCACCCCTCATTAGTACTACCCCCACCTGTAGATGCTAGTGCTAAGAATAAAACTTGATCAACCTTTAGATGGGAATACTTGGTGGAAAAATGGTTATGAAAACCTTGGAATGATGGATTATTCTATTGAAATGTTTTGGACATGTGTTTCCAAACACTTAATGATTTTGGTGATGAAAATGTTGAGGCATGAGCCTTAGCCCTTTATAAAACTGATGGTTGTCTGGATGCGATACCATTCCAATTTTATCGTACAACCACAATACCCGAATATTGGGTAGGGCTTGACTGGAAACTTATATTCCTTAGTATTAGTTCCCTCACGGCCAAGGTCTGAGCTGAGGCTACCTTGTGAAGGTTGTCCACATGTGCAGTACCCAAGATGACAGTTGTCATGGTTGGGAGGCCAAACTCACAGGAGAGGTGCTTATACTAGGGCGTGTAATTGAAAGGTTAGGATTGATTATCCGCATACTGAGTATGGTGAATTCAGGATTTGTTCCTGACAGATGTATCGAATGTTGTGGTGAAAGTGTACAATCTCTGCAGAGTGTCAAACTATTCGAATAGCCGCATCCGCGGTTATGGATAGTTGGAGTGGCCATACTGTTCCCCGTCAGACTTTTCAAAATGACTTGTGAAATGATTTGAGACTTTGACTTGACCACAACAGAGTTGTGACCTGAATTAGAAGATCCCACTTAGGAGTTATAAAATTGTGACTAGCTTTGGAACTTAGTAGAGATAAACATGGCTTTTTGCAAAACAACCCTAGAGCCTAGTGTCCTATTATCCAAAAACCCCTTACCTGTTAGTATTAGTTTGCGAGTACTTAAAGAGTACTCATGGCTTTATCCCTGGCTATTACCATGGCCAGACTATGAAGAGGAGTACCTGGAAGATGGACCCCAGGAAGGTTACGACAACTAGGATCATCCCCCATCGTCAGGATTGCCTGTGACCCCGAAGATGGAGCTTCGCCTACGCTACCGTTATTATTACGTATTCCGCTGCTTGATGTTGTATTAAGAACTGGATCATGAGATCCCTATTTGTGTAAGAACCTATGTATCGTTTGTAATGGATGAAGTACTATGGTATCCAATTCTGTTATGTCTCGCAAAAATGGTAATCCTGGGATTGCGATGTATGGCATAACAGGCATCTAGGATTGAAAAATCCGGGTGTTGACATGAGGCATTTAGAAAGCTATTTTTTTAGCAGAAACATGGGGGATATCGTCCGTTTGGGACTCATCCAGAGATAATGAATTTTCCACTAGAGCCTGAAAAGGATTTATAATAAGATGTAATATATGACTTCAGTTGCTCCTATTCCTCAATCATACCTTCATCCTGAATCAGAGAGTGAATAAGTTTCTTCTTATGCTTGACATTGGCAACAACATGAAAGTACCGTGAATCCGCATCTCCTTTTAGAATGAATTTTGCTTTAGAGCATTGATACCATTTGAATTCCTCTTCGCGCAGAAGTAGGGCTATCTCTACAATATTTTGCATGTATGAAATCCAGTATAAAATATTTTGCATGTTTTTTAGGATGGTGACACTACATGCAAAATATTGTAGTGTCACCATAATTAATGACAAGAGAGATGATTAAGGTATAGAATTACATTTGTTAATGCCAAGTATAGATTGTGTACATTATTTTATAATGTAAATATTGTAGTATTATGGATTTCATAAATATTAATGCTGAGAGAGATGATTATGGTATCATAGCACGTGGATTAGAAAATTTAGTATAAAGTAGATCGTATACCCTATTTTATTTTAAGTTTCTATTAATCAATAAATATGATAAAACTATTATACTATTACATAATGCCTTACATTATAGAAATAGTATACAATAGTATCATATGGATCATACTAGTATACATAATTCAAAGGTCCCATGCTATCATATGGAGACATTCCGCTGCTTGATGTTGTATTAAGAACTGGATCATGAGATCCCTATTTGTGTAAGAACCTATGTATCGTTGTAATGGATGAAGTACTATGGTATCCAATTCTGTTATGTCTCGCAAAAATGGTAATCATGGGATTGTGATGTATGGCATAACAGGCATCTAGGATTGAAAAATCCGGGTGTTGACAAGTTGGTATCAGAGCCATCCTGACCATAGGAGACCCTAGTTAGATTGGACGTTGAACCAAAAACTTAGTTTCAAAACCAAAGAACAAAAATATTTACGAAAACTTATTCTCATTCTTACCTCTTTAATTCTTTAATAAAACTTCATGTTCCTCAAAAACTCTTGCAAAATAGATAAAATTTTGACACACTTGATCACTCTGCTAATCTACTCATCCTCTATTTTTATAGATGGACGTGAAGTATAGCAAGTTTTACCAACTTGGGAATGGGGGAGACCTTATCTTTGAGAGGGATCTGGATCAGCTTTCGGAACTTCTGGAGCATCTGCATAAAGGAGGAGAAGACCTGCAGTGGCTAATTGTTGCAAGTCTCCGAGGAAAGATTGAACCTCCCACTGCGGAGGGAATTAAGTTTACCTTGAGGGAAAACAACTGGCTCGATGGACTTGCCAGAGCAATGCAGGAAGCTCTTTCCCGTTTGTGTGGGCAGAGCATCAATCAGATCAAGGGTACTCGCTTTGAGTTTTGCCCAAGACGTGATGCAAATGGGCAACCACTGGAAGCCCCATACCACCCCGAGGTGAATACTCAATTGGACCACCTTAGCTTCATGATGTATGATCGTCAGCAAGAATTGGACAACTGCCGTGACTATTGCAACCACAAGTCTGCCATCATCAAGACGAAGGATCAGACCATCGCCATGCTAGCAAAGGATCGCAAGTCTCGCCGTCGTCAGCTCGACAAGAAGGAGCGCATTATTGCCCGTCTTCGCCATCGCATCTCATCTATGGAAGAGACCATCCACGAGAGAGACATGCAGTTAGAGGAAAGGGAGAATGCCGGAGAGGATCTTCGTGGAGACCCTTACTCCTATCTCAGCGATGACGATGATTTTCTGGAGGATCAGGCCATGGACTTCTTCACCGATGAGGATGATTTCGCCTTCATCGATGATGCTGAAGATGATGAAGCCACAGACTCCGAGGAGTAGTAGCACTGAGCACTAGCGTAGTGAGTAGTAGTCGGTCCCACTGTATCGTAGTTTCCAGAATGGTTCTTAAAACCATCTGTTTTTCCTTGTTGTGGTGTGTGTTGTACTGTGTGCTATGAATGAATGAAAAAGCAAGTTGCTAGAAAAATCTGAGTCAAACATTTAAAACTTTTCAAAACCCAAAACCTTAGAAATTTCCCTCTTTTCTCATGATCTATATCAATCTTCAGATGCCACGTGGAGGAAGTGGTTCTGCCCCGGACCCAATGTTGCAGATCCTGCAAATGTTGACTTCTGACCGCGAAGCTGAAAGAGCAGAACGTCAAGCCAACCTAGCCACTCTGCAACAGATGGCCCAGCTAGCCCATAACAACCAAGGCCATGGAAATCAGGACAACCACAGATCTAAGCTCAAGAATTTCCAGAATACCAACCCACCTGTTTTCACCAAGTCAGAAGAACCCCTAGATGCCGATGATTGGCTGCAAACCATGGAAAACAACTTAGAAGTAGCCGGAGTGGAAGCCAACGAGAAAGTCCTGTTCGCCACCCATTATTTAGCCGGAGATGCCAGGGCATGGTGGAACAGTGTTCGTGCAATGACCGGAGGCCAGATGATGACCTGGGAGGAATTCAAGGTCAAGTTTAGCAGAACCCATGTGCCACCAGGTTTGATCAAGAGAATGAGAGACGAGTTCAGAGAGTTGAAGCAAGGAAGGATGATCAGAGTGGAATACCGTGACAAATTTTTGTCATTAGCTAGGTATGCCCCGGACGAGATAGACACCGGCCAAGAAGAAAGAAAGATTCTGAATGGTCTGCGCATGACGAGATGCGGTGGTGTTAGTCAATATCCCCTTTGTTGATATTGAAGCCCTTGTCGACTCTGCTATCCAGATGGAAGGAAAGATCAACCAAGCCAATGAGAATCGCAAGCGTTGCATGATGCATCAACCAGGAACCCATCAAACCCCAAAGTATCGCCCCAACCCATCTCCAGGATTTGCCCCAAGAACCAATAGACCCCCTATGACCCGTCCGACCTATCCCGACCGTGGAAACCCTAGACCCGGAGGAAATCACAACAACCCCGGCAACTCTAGCAATTTCACCCGTGCCCCACCTAAGTTCAACACCAACAATGCTACCGCCAACCCTAACACTGCCCCGAGGACTGGAAGCAATGTTGTGCCTGTCGCAGCCAAGGACAAGTCACAAGTGACCTGTTATGACTGTGGAAATAAAGGCCACTATTCCAACGAGTGCCCCAACAAGAAGAATGCTACAGCCCCTAATACCAATGTCCCAGCTCAGCAGCAGCGTCGTGTCCAGCCAGGGAGAAGATTTGCCCCAGGGAATTCACTCAACCGCAATGGCCGTCTTTTTCTCATGCATGCTGAAGAAGCTCAGGAAGCGCCAGACGTCGTGCTGGGTATGTTTTCTGTTAATTCAGTACTTGCAAGAGTGTTGTTTGATTCTGGTGCATCGCATTCATTTGTCACCGAAGAATTTGCCTGCACTAGTAAAATTCAACCAACCAAATTGAAGCATGTGATGATTGTACAAATTCCCGGATCAACCACCAAGGCTAGGCAAATTTGCAAGGCCGTCCCTATCCGAATCCATGGCATAGATTTTTATGCTAACCTAATAGTACTCAGAACTAAAGGTTTGGAAGTAGTACTAGGAATGGATTGGATGTCCAAACATAAAGGATTGATTGACTGTGCTAAGAAAGCCATCACCATGACCAGTACCACCGGAATATCAGTCGAGCATATATCTGAAACCTTACCTCGCCAATTCAAGTGTAACAAGAGTATAGCCCAACCTACCATTGACCAAGTTCGGATAGTCTGCGAATACCCCGATGTATTTCCAGATGTTTTGCCCGGTATGCCCCCAGATCAGGATATCGAGTTTATCATCGAACTAATCCTAACCGGACCCATAGCCCGTAGACCCTATAGTATGAACGTCGTAACTAGAAGAACTGAAGAAGCAACTGGATTCCATGTTGGAAATCAGATTGATCCAACCAAGTGCGTCACCATGGAGATCACCTGTCTTGTTTGTGGACAAGAAGGATGGAGGTAACCGTTTGTGTACGGATTATCGGAAGTTGAATGATGTCACTATCAAGAACAAGTACCCCTTGCCTAAGATAGAAGATTTGTTTGATCAGTTGACCGGTGCCCAAGTGTTTTCTAAGATTGATCTTAGGACTGGCTATCATCAACTCAAAATTCGTGCAGAGGATATTCCAAAGACTGCCTTTACCACCAGATATGGATTGTATGAGTATACAGTCATGTCTTTTGGAATAACCAATGCCCCCGCTTATTTCATAAATCTCATGAATAAGATTTTTATGGACTTCCTGGATAAGTTTGTCGTTGTTTTCATCGATGACATTCTGATTTATTCCAAATCAGAAGAAGAACATGAGCTACACCTAAGGACCATTCTTGGAACCCTTAGAGAGCATCAGCTGTATGCAAAGTTTAGCAAATGTGAATTCTGGTTACAGGAAGTAGGATTCCTCGGTCACATTGTATCAGCCGGAGGAATTGCCGTTGACCCTGCCAAAGTGAAAGATGTAGAAGATTGCCAAGCCCCAACCACTCAAACCCAAGTTCGTGCTTTTCTCGGATTGGCGGGATATTACCGCAAATTTGTAGAAGGATTCTCTAGTATCGCCCGACCCATGACCCAATTGCTGAAGAAGGACAAGAAGTTTGAATGGACCGACAAATGTGAAGCGAGTTTTCAAGAACTCAAAAGGAGATTGATTTCAGCCCCAATCTTGATCATGCCGGATATCACTAAGACCTTCGATGTGTATTGTGACGCATCCAAGATTGGTCTCGGATGTGTGCTAATGCAAGAAGGCAAAGTTATATCTTATCTATCATGAAAATTGAAGCAACATGAACAAAATTACCCAACCCATGACCTCGAACTCGCAGCAGTAGTCCTAGCCCTGAAGACATGGAGACATTACCTGATGGGAAACCGTTGTGAGATTTATTCGGATCACAAGAGCCTAAAGTATATATTCACTCAGAAGGAGCTGAATATGAGGCAGAGAAGTGAAGGGTTTCGCAGCATAGTAAATCAAAATTTTCTACGGAAGCGAACAGAGGGAAAGCCAAGATCTAATCTAGGAGATGCAAACAACGAGAGAGATTGGATTAGATCTTCATACCCTTGAAGATTCGCACAGCGGAACGTTCGAACGTGGGTGATGTAGTCGTACTCGCTTCTCCTCCTCGCGATCCGATCCGATCTAGCACCACAAGTGGCGGTGCCTCCGTGAGATGCACACGTGCAGCACCTCGACGTCTCCTCCTTCCTCGGACCAGCAAGTAGGGTGGAGAGATAGATTGATCTACAAGACGGCGTGGTGTATATGGTGGAGAATTTCGCAGGCTTCGCCACAAACAATGGGAGGGAGAGAGGAAGGCAGGGCTACTAGGGCTTGGAGGAGATGTGTGTAGTGGGAGGGGCGCACAGCCTCTATATATAGAGGGGGTGGCGGCGGCCAGCCCTAGCCCCTCCTCCAAGCCTATCTCTAGTTTAAACGATTTAAACTCTCCCTTATCTAGAAATTCTATCCCTAGATTTAAACGAGTTAAATCTATCTAGAATCGGCTGGGCCCTATGGGGCCTTGTGCCCCTGGCCCAATGCGGCCAGGACACTCCCTCATAGGCCCATGCCCCCTCCCGGAAGGTGGGACCACGTTGGCCCCTTCCGGAAGGTTCTAAAGCTTCGATAATACCGATTAACCGGAACAATTCAACTCCAAAACTGCACTGCCTTATATGAATCTTATTCTCCGGACCATTCCGAACCTCTCGTGATATCCCGGATCCCATCCGAGACTCAACAAAAATTCATAAACCAAGTATCCAATCTATCCTAGCGTCGAGACACGTTATGTGTGACCTGTGGTTCAAGAATATGCAGACATGATCTTCTATCAATAATCAACAGCGGGGTCTGGGCACCCATATTGAATCCCACACATTCATCGATGATCATATCGGATGAACCACGATGCCAGGATTCAATCAATCCCATATATATATTCCCTTCGTCTCGCGATATTTTACTTGCCCGAGATTCGATCGTCAGTACCTTCATACCTAGTTCAATCTCGTTCACAGCAAGTACTTTACTCGTTCCGTAATCCAATATCACTTTGTGATTAACTCCTTAACCACATGCTTGCAAGCGGTGTTGATATCGATTTCCGAGTGGGCCCGAAGTATATCTCTCCGACTTGGGAGGGACAAATTCCATCTCGATACATACAACCCAACAGATACTTTCCGATTACCTGAGAGACACCTTTATGATCACCCTCTCATAGGATGACGTTTGATGACCTCAAAGATTTCTTCCGATACCAGGGAGTTGTATTATCTCATGGTCTAAGGAATACAATATTTGACATAGGAAAAGCTTCGCAAAGATGAACACAATGACACGATCTAATTGCTTCGCTTAGTTTGGGTCTGTCCATCATATCATTCTCCCAATGATATGATCTCATTATCAATTGACAACTCATGTCTATGGTTAGGAAACCTTAACCATCATTGATCAATGAGCTAGTCCATAGAGGCGTACTAGGGACACGGTGTTGTTCACAAACCACACAAGTATTAATGTTTCCGCTTAATACAATTCTAGCATGGAATATAAACTTTATCATGAACAAGAATTATAATAATAACATCTTTATTATTGCCTCTAGGGCATAATTCCAACAAGAAGATGGATTGAGATAATCAAGGATTACGACCTAGACATTCACTATCACCCTGGTAAAGCCAATGTGGTAGCCGATGCCCTTAGCAGATTGTCGTGCCGCTTGAACTCCATGATTTTGAAGGAGCAACCAAGTTTGCACAAAGAGATGGAAGATTTTTGAATGGAATTAGTAAGTGAAGGATTTTTGGCTAGCATAGAACTTCAGCCCACTTTGATCAGTCAGATTAAAGAGGCGCAGAAAGGAAATGCCAGTATCGACGGAATCAAGACAGCAAAGTACCCGGATTCACCGAGGACGAAGAAGGAGTTTTGTGGTACAAAGGACGCCTTTGTGTACCATCAGATTCTGAGTTAAAAGAAGTTATCTTGAAGGAGGCTCATCATACTCTTTATTCTATCCATCCCGGAGGAACTAAGATGTATCAAGATTTGAAAGAGCAATTTTGGTGGCATAAGATGAAGAGAGAAATCGGAAGCTATATCGCCAAGTGTGATATATGTCAGCATGTCAAGGCCGGACATCAGAGACCCGCTGGATTGTTGCAACCTTTGCAAATTCCAGAATGGAAATGGGATTCTGTAGGAATGGACTTTATCACTGGACTACCTACTTCTAGTAGGGGAAATGACTCTATTTGGGTCATAGTGGACAGATTGTCCAAAGTCGCCCATTTCTTGCCCGTTAAAACCACCTATCAGAGTTCGAAGCTAGCGGAGTTGTACATCGCTAGAATCGTTAGTTTGCATGGAGTCCCCAAGAACATAGTATCGGATCGAGGAACTCTGTTTACCTCGAGATTCTGGAAGAAAGTCCAAGAAGGTTTAGGAACCCGCCTAGATTTCAGTACCGCGTATCACCCTCAGACCGATGGACAAACGAAGCGAGTAAACCAAATACTCGAAGATATGCTTAGAGCATGTGTGCTAGAGTATGGATCCAAGTGGGAAGACCGTCTGCCGTTTGTAGAATTTTCATACAACAACAGTTACCAAGCCAGTTTGCAAATGGCCCCATTTGAATTCATGTACGGAAGAAAGTGCCGCACCCCTTTGAACTGGTCGGAAGTAGGAGAGAGTCAGATTTTCGGACCCGACATCCTACGAGAAGCAGAAGAGAAGGTTCACAAGATTCGTGAGCACCTCAAGACAGCCCAATCCCGAGAGAAGAGTTACGCTGACAAGAGACGTCGAGACCTCTCCTTCAACATCGGAGATTTTGTTTATCTGAAAGTGTCGCCATTAAAGGGAATGCAGCGTTTCCAACTCAAGGGAAAGTTAGCCCCCAGATATATCGGACCTTTCAAAATTTTGAACCGTCGAGGAGAAGTATCGTATCAACTAGAGCTACCAGAGGAGATGTCAGCTGTGCACATTGTGTTCCATATCTCGTTACTTCGCAAGTGTCTCGAAGTCCCCGAGAAGACCGAAGTGTTCAAGAATATCGATCACCGGACCATAGAGATCAACGATGACCTAACCTATCCCGAAGTACCCATCCGTATTTTGGAAGAAGCTTTTCGAACTACCCGAACCCGAAGCATCAAGTTTCTCAAGATTCAGTGGAGCAACCACACAGAAGAGGAAGCTACCTGGGAGCGCGAAGATCACATCAGGACGGAGTTTCCCGATCTCTTCAAATCCTAGGTAATCTTTTCGTCCTTTTTCAAATCTCGGGACGAGATTTTGTTTAAGGGGGGAAGGTTTGTAACATCCCAAAAATACCAAACTTAGATCATCAAACACTAATCATCAAGATTAGGGTTAACAAAAACTTTTCTAAATAAACTCATGAATGCATGCATATGTGTATGCATGGATTTTGAATTTCTTTAAAAACCACCTTGTTTGTGTGATCCATTGCTTGTAAAATGTTTCTTAGGTGAAATGAACATCATCTAAAACATTTCCCACACTTTTCCTAAAGACAAGTAAATCAAAACAAATATATTAAGTGAATGGTCATTTTGACCAATTTAACTCCCATGCCTACTTTGGCTGTCTCAAACTTTCAAAACCTAACAGAAACTTTTCTGGATCTTTGCACCCCTTGAATGTACTCATAACAAAGTATCAAGGCCCACTTTGTGATCATCCAGAAACTTTCATATGGGAAGATCCCACTTTTTCAAAACCCACTCAAACAAGCTCAACTTTCAAAACCCAAGCATCTGCAGACTCACCAGCACCAATCTAGCAAACCCACCAAAAATCATTTTAAAATTCAAAACTTGATTTCATGCGGCCATTTCATCAAACAAGTTGCATACACAAATCAAACAAAACAACAAACACTATAGTGTGCAGTGATTCTTGCCTAACTTGTTCCCTAGTTGGCTCACACACAACTCAGTGGATCATCTAGAAAGATTAGCCCAACACTAGCACCCATGTGAGCTTGCCATTGCCATTAATGATGAACAGCCGAGCACCTCAATGCCACCCCATAGTCGATAGCAGGCTAGAGGAAGAACTAGCCGTGCCAACCTTGTCTGGGAGACAGCCCACCGTCCACCGCCACTCACTGTCCCAGCCGCGAGCGTTGCCAAGCCCTGGACCACGCGCACAAGCCGCGCCCAGACCATGCCGAGCGTGCGCCAGAGCGCCACCCTCGACCAGCGTCCACAGAACATCGCGCCTCACCGCGTGCACACACGATCACCACCGACCCAGAGACCGCCAGACATCCCGTTTGCCGCCGTGCCACCGCCCACCGTCGAAGACGCCGCCTGCCGCCAGAGAGCACCGGCCGTTCCAGACCAAACCACACCGCCCCATGCCTCGCGACCATGTCGTTGAGCATCGCCAGGAGACACCGCACCGCCCCTACCCTTTCCCATGCCATTAGCCGCCTGTAACATCGCCCCCAATGAGCTCACCGTGCGCCCCGAGGGTCCTCTCGCTCGACTATAAATAGAGGCCACCCCCGCACGATTTCTTCACACCATCTCACTCCCCTCTCCTCACTGACCGTGCCACACCGTTCTCAGAGTAAGGCGAGCACCACCTCGCCGGAATTTCACCGGAGCCCGCCGCCTCTGGAGAAGAAGGGAGCCAGCGATTGGAGCCGCCCCAGGAGAAGCCACCGGTACCAGGAGGTTCGCCGTCATCGACTTCGTCGTTCGCCCGCCTCGCCGACCCTCGCCCGTACCCCGGTGAGCCCCCAGCACCCCTCACTGGCCGTGCTAGGTTTCGTTCTCGCCGGAGCTGTCTCGCGTCGACGATGACCCCCAGCCGTTGGATCAGAATTAGATCGAACGATCTACGTTGCCCCATACCGCTTCGCCCAGCCCCGTGTCACTGACGAGTGGGGACACCCACTTAAGCAGCCCGCGGGAGCACTGCGCTTAGCAGGCCGGCCCGTTAGAATTTCCCGCGCAGCCCAGCGATTCAAATTAAACCTTATCTTATTAATTTCAAACACACTTCTGTACCCAACTTCAAAAATCAACCCAGATCGATTCAGTGCACCAAATTGAATGAAACCAATTTTGTTGGAAAGGACTGTTAATGCTTAATCCAAGCCCGTTGGATTCAAGTCATTTGGATCTGTAGATTACCCATAGTAAAAATAACAAGGCAGAAGCTTTTCTACATTCAAACATTTTTCAAATTTAAACCATAAAAGCTTTTGAGTTGATTCCAACTCTTAAAAATCACATTTAACCATACCTTTCAGAATATATAAAAATATATAGGTTTACTTGCAGAAATAATGTTCAAGTAATAAAAGAATGCTCCATAATCATTTCTAACCACTTTAATTAATTAAAATAAAAGGGTAAAACCTTATTAAATTGTGACACCACTTTAAATCACATTCCCATGGACAACAATATGTGGTGATGACATGTGTCAACATGATCCCAAGTTTAGTTTGGAGAATATTAAATCTTAAGTAATTTTTCAATGAGTAGAAATTACTTTTCTAAAAATAAAAAGATTTAAAACCAAGCCTTAACCTTGTAATGTTAGAGATGATGCTAGATCATCTATAGGACCCTTGTGTGTGATGATTGCAAGCAGTTAAGTATTGTTTGGTGATTGTGTACCTCGTATTTATTCATAGACGCTAGTACCGACCAAGGATACGAGGAGGAAGGAGGATACTACGAAGAAGATGCCGAGGAGAACTTCAACCACTGCTCTGCACAAGGCAAGCTAACACTTGCAAGATACTATACCCATGCAAGCTTACATTGACACTGATGCAAGCCTAATACTACTAGTGAATGTGCAAGCTAACCCTTGCCAGATACCCTACTGATGCCACAAACCCATACTTGTGATATGACTACTATATGCCTTAAGCATATGTGATCATACCCACTTGATAAACCAAATCCTAGTTTTATGTGCAAGCTTCTTACTTTATTTCTTTATCAAATCTTATTGAGAGTCTACCTAAGAGTTTAGTAGATACTAGACAGTTGTGCTGAAGGTTGCATAAAGAGCATAAAATTTGGCCTAAGTTAGAAACCTTGACATCAGCCTAAGATATAAGGTTGGACCTAGTGAAACCCCACTAGTTACCACCCCTCATTAGTACTACCCCCACCTGTAGATGCTAGTGCTAAGCATAAAACTTGATCAACCTTTAGATGGGAATACTTGGTGGAAAAATGGTTATGAAAATCTTGGAATGATGGATCATTCTATTGAAATGTTTTGGACATGTGTTTCCAAACACTTGATGATTTTGGTGATGAAAATGTTGAGGCATGAGCCTTAGCCCTTTGTAAAACTGATGGTTGTCTAGATGCGATACCATTCCAATTTTATCGTACAACCACAATACCCGAATATTGGGTAGGGCTTGACTGGAAACTTATATTCCTTAGTATTAGTTCCCTCACGGCCAAGGTCTGAGCTGAGGCTACCTTGTGAAGATTGTCCACCTGTGCAGTACCCAAGATGACAGTTGTCATGGTTGGGAGGCCAAACTCACAGGAGAGGTGCTTATACTAGGGCGTGTAATTGAAAGGTTAGGATTGATTATCCGCATACTGAGTATGGTGAATTCAGGATTTGTTCCTGACGGATGTATCGAATATTGATGTGAAAGTGTACAATCTCTGCAGAGTGTCAAACTATTCGAATAGCCGCGTCCGCGGTTATGGACAGTTGGAGTGGCCATACTGTTCCCCCGTCGGACTTTTCGAAATGACTTGTGAAATGATTTGAGACTTTGACTTGACCACAACAGAGTTGTGACCTGAATTAGAAGATCCCACTTAGGAGTTATAAAATTGTGACTAGCTTTGGAACGTAGTAGAGATAAACCTGGCTTTTTGCAAAACAACCCTAGAGCCTAGTGTCCTATTATCCAAAAACCCCTTACCTGTTAGTATTAGTTTGCGAGTACTTAAAGAGTACTCATGGCTTTGTCCCTGGCTATTACCATGGCCAGACTATGAAGAGGAGTACCTGGAAGATGGACCCCAGGAAGGTTACGACAACTAGGATCATCTCCCATCGTCAGGATTGCCTGTGACCCCGAAGATGGAGCTTCGCCTACGCTACCGTTATTATTACGTATTCCGCTGCTTGATGTTGTATTAAGAACTGGATCATGAGATCCCTATTTGTGTAAGAACCTATGTATCGTTTGTAATGGATGAAGTACTATGGTATCCAATTCTGTTATGTCTCGCAAAAATGGTAATCCTGGGATTGCGATGTATGGCATAACAGGCATCTAGGATTGAAAAATCCGGGTGTTGACATGAGGCATTTAGAAAGCTGTTTTTTTAGCAGAAACATGGGGGATATCGTCCGTTTGGGACTCATCCAGAGAGAATGAATTTTCCACTGGAGCCTGAAACAAGGATTTATAATAAGATGTAATATATGACTTCAGTTGCTCCTATTCCTCAATCATACATTCATCCTGAATCAGAGAGTGAATAAGTTTCTTCTTATGCTTGACATTGGCAACAACATGAAAGTACCGTGAATCCGCATCTCCTTTTAGAATGAATTTTGCTTTAGAGCATTGATACCATTTGAATTCCTCTTCGCGCAGAAGTAGGGCTATCTCTACAATATTTTGCATGTATGAAATCCAGTATAAAATATTTTGCATGTTTTTTAGGATGGTGACACTACATGCAAAATATTGTAGTGTCACCATAAGTAATGACAAGAGAGATGATTAAGGTATAGAATTACATTTGTTAATGTCAAGTATAGATTGTGTACATTATTTTATAATGTAAATATTGTAGTATTATGGATTTCATAAATATTAATGCTGAGAGAGATGATTATGGTATCATAGCACGTAGATTAGAAAATTTAGTATAAAGTAGATCGTATACCCTATTTTATTTTAAGTTTCTATTAATCAATAAATATGATAAAACTATTATACTATTACATAATGCCTTACTTTATAGAAATAGTATACAATAGTATCATATGGATCATACTAGTATACATAATTCAAAGGTCCCATGCTACCGCAATGCATCTGCTTCCTCATTTTTTGTGTAGGTAAAACTGACTGTATCGGTTTTTGGTGTTTGACAATACAGGTCCCTATGTTACATTTGCATGTTTTTTTCAAGTTCAAAACGTCACAAGCAGTTAATATGTGCGTTACCAAAATTTTACTTGAGAGTGGAGGATATCTACTAATTTAGGAAAAATAATCAATTCAATTATGGTTCAAATTGTATTCAAGTTTGAAGTTTAGTATTCCTTCAGTTTTTTTTTTTAGTTTACAAAGATACATATTCAACCGGCTGAGACTGAAGCATGCCTGGTTACTCATCTATGCTCGACGGACGAAACACGAGAGGCCGCATAGGCTCACACCGGCAATGAGACCATTCTAAAGTTGTTGGTACACTTGTCGCGCCGAGGCACTAAGCTCATTGTAGCATGGTGGTGGTACACATATCTAATGCACCAAAATAAAACCAGGGTGCACCCGAGTGTTCCCCTCGGCGACTACGTTTGTTCCCTAGTGCAAGGCAAACTTCCCGCAGAGATCAGGTCGACGGTGCCGATGTCGTCTCGTGTTACAGAGGACTAATGTTCCTACGTGCAGAAGGATTTGATGATATATATTGTTGTCGATGCGATCGCCGTCTAGATCTCGCAAACGACGAAGAACTCCAGGGAGCTCACCTTGCTTATCTATGGTGAGACTAGTGGACTATGTATGTTGTGAGAGACCAACTTTGTTTTCAACATGAATTGTAGTATGTGGTAAAAATGTTTGAACAACAGGCGCGTGTGTGCGGCGTGGCTGTCCAAATGTTTGGCCGACACATTGCATTCCTCGATGCCTATGGGCACGATATCCTTGACCCAGCAATAAAAGGTCCAGCCGACAGGTCATTTTTTCTTTTCTTTTCGTACTCTTTGGAACTCGGTAGATAATAGTGTACCGAATTTCCTGGAATTTGGTCGATAATACAAGTGGTTATCAGCTGGTTTGCAAGCTATCTAGATACCTGGTCATGTTGTCGTCCGATCACATGTGCGTAGTACTGTACAACTCTGGTATGACGGCTTAGCTAACTGCCGTGTTCATGTGCATATTTGCTTTCACAAACTCTCGAACTCATTGATGTCCGTAGCACCCGACTTTTGCCGCTCGTAAGAAAGACATGATTTATATGTTGCAGTGGAGTTCGACCGGTGCAGCTCTTTGGACTGTTGCGGCCAGTTTAAAGATGGAAGGTTTACATCAGTCCTACTAGTGGACAATTGGTTCGTCCCGTCGCCTTTGAAATTGCAAAGACAAACAACTCATCTGTCCAAATCGAGCTTACCAACAAAGGAGTAAACTGAGAAAAATACAAAAAAAAACACCACATTAAAGGCTAGGGTTTTAAAAAAATCACCACTTCAGAGTTGGTTCGTTTCAGAAAGCACCGATACCGGTTTGACGCTGGCCTAATGACAAAACTAACAGGATGGTCCCACCTGTCAGGATGATGTGGCTCACTCGGACAGCTGCGGGCAGACGTCCGTTAACGACGCAGTTGGAACCCTACACAAAAGCGGTTGCCCGTTTCCTTTCTCTCTTATGCGCCTCAGTCCTCTACTTCTTCTCCCTCTTAGCTCGCCCGCCGCCACCGCCGTTGTAGACCATGCCGAGCTGGAACGACAGCGAAACTTCCGGTGAATCTCTCCTCGGCGATGTGAGTAATTTTCTCCTCTAGTTAGTTCGGGTTAGGGTTACCGACTTGGGATTTTTTTGAATCGTTTTATTTGAGCTCCGATTTGTGGGTGATCCGTTCGATTTGTACTTGTGTCCGCTAGACTACGCACCAGCTCGTCTCTTGGATGCGGGATATTACATCATTGATTGTTTGCTCCGGTCACAATCTGAAGCCGCGTTGATGTGTTGCATTTGAGGGCAAAGATATAGGGAGAAAGTTCTATCTACGCTCAGTCGAAAATGTGAGTACTCAGGTCCTTGTTTCCCTCAGTACGTTTACAATGGCTCGGTAATTTGATTAACTGACATGTTGTTTTAAAAAATGAGTAGTTGTTCTTGATTCATATACATGTACTCCTTATCTTTATTTACGTAATTTCTGATTATTGAGTCTATTGTAATCACGTGCACTGAATCTCTATATTTAGATAAATAATGAGTAATTGTTCTCAATATATATGTTTCTGAATCATTTATAGGCCTAATGGTGTGTTTAGGTAGATAAATGGAGTGTGCACTCCATTTGTAATGGCTTGAACCTATTAGAACAATGATGTACTGAACGTGTGGAGAGATCATGCATCATTTATATTCTATTGGAACCATAATGATGTACCGAACCCGCATTTAGATAAATTGTGAGTATTGATTATATTCCAAACATATACATCCTGAATTATGGCTTTCAAAGGTGGATAAATCCAGATTGGGATGATAGTTTGCAGTATACATTGTCTAAGTTATGGGGAATGTACATTGACAGCTACAACTCAGAATTCAAGGGAGGTACTCCCTCTGTTTGGGATTATAAGTCACGCGCGAATAACTAGATTATCAATTTAAACAACAAAATATAAATAGTATAACATAAAAATTATACCATTAGAAGCTTTAGAAGTTATATTTTCTAATGATATAACTTTTGTGATATATAAATTATATTTTATTAGTAAAATTAACAACCTAGGTATACACATAGGACCTATAATCCTAAACGGAGGGAGTATGAGAGTAGTAAGATGATGAAGGATCTATCTGAGAAGGAGAAATTGGAGAAGAAACATACATCCATATTAGAGGAAGGTAATAGTTGGATATATGAGACTAAAAGGAAGGTGAAAGCAGATATCCTTGCCAATATAAACAGTGCAGAACATGATGTTGAGCAGATGGAGAAACACATAGCTGCATTAAAAAATGAAGTAGAGGTGCTGAAAAATGCTAAGGAAGAAATGACGAATGTGCTTAAATCCCAAGCAGATGTCTTTAAGGGGAAACAACAGAAGTGGAATGATGAAAGAGCTACTCTTAAGGCTGAAAAGAAAAAGTTAGTGTACTCCTTGTTTGATATTTTCAAAGTTATTGATGCTAACAAGGACAAGGTGAAGAGAATCGAAGCAATTTGTGAGGAGTGATGGTGTGTTTAGGTAGATAAATGGAGTGTGCACTAGAGGCGGCGTCGGGCAAGCTGAGAGGGAGAAGACGCAGAGGACTGAGGCGTGGGAGAAAGGAAATGGGCAACCACTTTTGTGTAGGGTTTCGACCGCGCCGTTAACGACCGTCTGCCCGTAGCCGTCCGAGTGAGCCACAGGTCATCCTGATAGGTGGGACCATCCTATCATTTTTGTCATTAAACCAGGGTCAAACCGGTATCAGTGCTTTCTGAAACAAACCAACTCTAAAGTGGTGGTTTTTTGAAACCCTAGCCTTTAATGTGGTGGTTTTTTGAAACCCTAGCCTGTACTGTGGTGGTTTTTCGTAATTTTCTTGAGTAAACTTCAAGAAAAAAATTAATTTGAGAACTCATGTATCAACAAGACCTGTTACATTTGCGAATACTATTCGAATGGCCTTATTAGCATGTGGATAACCCTATATTGTACAATTACCGTCTACAAGACGAGTGTCTCGCTGGATGTCAGACAGACCGGTTGTTGCTGCTTCTTCGGTAGGACGACGTCGCCGCGGAGGTCCATATCAATCTCGATGGTGTTGCCAATGATGGGCCTCCGAACAATGTAAAGGTATTGATCTTCGATACAGTTGATCTCGATCTCATTTGCATACTCGGTCTTGAATTCTACCGAGAAGAAGAGAACACCAAGCAGAAAGAACACATTCAATATATGGCATCAATGCAATGTGCACCACGTTTGATATGGCATGTTTAAATGTTTGAACTTAAACCCACTAGACTGGAGAGCATCCAGATGCCAATACATCACGCATCCCGATTTCTGAAGATCTCAACAAGTTTATCTTGGAAAAACCGTG
This sequence comes from Avena insularis, assembly GCA_023614405.1. Lineage (NCBI taxonomy): Eukaryota > Viridiplantae > Streptophyta > Magnoliopsida > Poales > Poaceae > Avena > Avena insularis. Next base: position 25,310,120 of record CM042691.1, on the reverse strand, counting down.
TTACTTTGGAGCAAGGGAACAAGACTTAAACCCACTAGGGGGCAGTGGGGGAGGGAGTTCAACCGTATCCTAGTATGTAGGTAATAAATTTTTATGCTCTTTTGTACAATCATTAGTAGAAAACAGGCTATCTGTCTCACCCTCCAACAGCATTAGTTCCGGTTTCGTCATGAACCGGGACTAATGCTGACATGCGTCCCGGTTCAAGCGGGCACGGGGCCAGAGGCATGCGTTCCGGTTGGTAGGGGCTCATACGTCCCGTTTTGTAACACAAACCGGGACTAAAGTGTGGGCGTCAGACACGTGGCCTCCCACACACTTTTAGTCCCGGTTGTGTTACAAACCGGAACATAAGATCCATCCCTCTATAAATATGACGCCCCAGTCCTCTGCTTCCCCTCTGTTTTTTCTTGGTGGAAGGTGTGAGAGGTGTGCTAGTTTATTTTTTTCCTATGCATGCATGCGAGGTGTTTGATGAAATGTTTGAGTGAATGATTCCGTTCAATTTCTCACAGAACAAAAATATAGGAGGTGCGCGAGACGCACTTGAGATTTCTCCTCTTTATTTCTCTCGATCGAGGTTAGCAATCTTATCTTTTCTCTATCATTGATACAATGCATGTGTCGATGTGAATTGATCATTTCACCGATGTTTCGTTTTTGATAAACTTAATTATATGATGCAGATGAACGGTCGGGAATGTATGTACGGTGACCGACGTTAACCCGGGTACATTAAAGGCGTGGATAAATTTATCGATGTGGCTACGTCAAACAAATAAAATGGTTTTATACGTTGTCCATGTGTTCAATGTCGAAACAGCAAGGAGTACTCTTCCACGAAAATCATTCGCGGCCACCTGGTTATGAAAGGTTTCATGCCCAACTATAATTGCTGGACCAAGCACGGGAAAAGAGGGGTTATGATGGAAGACAATGAAGAAGAAGAAGATGATGATAACAACTATCATCATATGTTTTCTGAATACAATGATACTGTAATGGAAGACAATGAAGAGGAAGGAGGTGAAGAACGGTCATTAGATGAGCCCGATGATGAACTTGGTAGGGTCATTTCTGATGCAAAGAGATACTATGAAACAGAAAAGGAGAAGTTGAAGTTGGAGGGCATGTTAGAAGATCAGAAGAAATTGTTGTACCCAAATTGCGAAGATGGCATCACAAAGCTCGGTACCACACTGGAATTGCTGCGATGGAAGGCATAGTGTGGTCTAACTGACTCCTCATTTGAAAAGATGGTGAAAATAATGAAGTCGAAGTTTCCAAAGCATAATGAACTTCCCGAGAGTACGTACAAAGCAAAAAAGACTCTTTACCCTCTATGATTAGATGTGTAGAAGATACATGCACGCATTAATTACTGCATCCTCTACCGGGTAAGGAGTATGAGAATTTAGATAAATGCCCGGTATGCAATGCATTGCGGTATAAGATCAGACGAGATGACCCTGGTGATGTTGAGGGAGAGCCCCTCCGGAAGAGCGTTCCTGCTAAGGTTATGTGGTATGCTCCTATAATACCAAGGTTGAAACGCATCTTCAGAAACAAAGAGCATGCCAGGTTATTGCGATGGCACAAAGAAGACCGAAAGAAAGAGGGGAAGTTGAGACACCCTGCTGATGGGTCACAGTGGAGAAAAATCGAGAGAGACTTTCTGGACTTTGCAGGTGACGCAAGGAACTTATGGTTTGGTCTAAGTACGGATGGCATGAATCCTTTTGGGGAGCAGAGCTGCAGTCACAGCACCTGGCCCGTGACTCTATCTATCTGCAACCTTCCTCCTTGGTTGTGCATGAAGCATAAGTTCAATATGATGCCAGCGCTCATCCAAGGCCTGAAGCAACCGGGCAACGACATTGATGTGTACATAGGGCCATTAGTTGAAGAACTCTTACAGCTGTGGGGAAAACCAGGTGTACATGCATGGGATGAGAACAAACATGAGCCATTTGACCTACGAGGATTGCTTTTTGTAACCATCAATGATTGGCCTGCTCTTAGTAACCTTTCAGGACAGACAAACAAGGGATATAAGGCATGCAAGCACTGTTTAGATAAGACTGAAGGTACATATTTGCACAAAAACAAGAAGGTTGTGTACCTGGCAAATCAACGATTTCTTGTGACCAATCATCCCGTAACAAAGAAAGGCAAGCATTTCAAAGGTGAGGCAGATCACCGGAAGAAGCCTGAACTCCCTACTGGTGATGATGTATTTGGTATGGTCAAGGACATAGAAGTAATCATTAGAAAGGGTCCCGGCGGTCAATCAGTTCCGAACGACGTCACTACCGGACACGCACCCATGTGGAAGATGAAATCTATATTTTGGAAGCTTCCATATTGGAAAGTCCTACATGTCTGCTCTTCAATCAACGTGATGCATGTGACGAAGAATCTTTGTGTGAACCTGCTAGGATTCCTAGGCGTGTATGGGAAGACAAAAGATACACCAGAAGCACGGGAGGACCAGCAAATTATGAAAGACCCAAAGAACTTGCATACACAGAACAAGACAGATAAAGGGAGTCACTTAAGTCGTGCCAGCTATGCTCTTACCAAAGCATAGTAGGAAATCTTTATTGAAGTCCTTTACGGTATCAAGGTGTTGTCTGGTTCCCATCTAACATAAAGGGGATAATAAATATGGCAGAGAAAAAGTTCCAAAACTTGAAGTCTCATGACTGTCACGTGATTATGACACAGTTGCTTCCGATTGCATTGAGGGGGCTTCTACCGGAAAATGTTCGAGTACCCATTGTGAAGCTATGTGCATTCTTCAATGCAATATCTCAGAAGGTAATTAATGAAGATATTCTGCCAAGGTTACAGAAGTATGTGGGACAATGTATTGTTAGTTTTGAGTTGGTGTTCCCACCATCCTTCTTCAATATTATGACGCATATCCTGGTTCACCTAGTGGAAGAGATTGCCATTCTCGGTCCTGTATTTCTGCACAATATGTTCCCCTTTGAGAGGTTCATGGGAGTCTTAAAGAAATATTTTCATAACCGTGCTAGACCAGAAGGAAGCATCTCCAAGGCAAATGGAACAAAGAAGGTCACTGAGTTTTGTGTTGACTTTATTCCTGACCTTAAGCCGATTGGTGTTCCTGACTCGCGGCATGAGGGAAGACTAAGTGGAAAAGGCACGCTGGGAAAGAAAGCGATGATATGTAGGGACGAAGATTCTTTCACTAAAGCATACTACACAGTTCTACATAATTCCACCTTGGAAGCTCCGTATATCGAGGAACACAAGAATATTGTACGCTCCAAAAACCCGGGGAAGCCTGACTCATGGATTACAGATGAACACATGAAGTCTTTCGGCGGTTGGATGCAGACACATCTCTTGAATGACACCACTGTTGGAGATCAGCTATACTTGTTGGCCGCATCACCATCTTCTACTATATTGAATTTCCAAGGGTACGAAATAAATGGGAATACATTCTACACGATCGCCCAAGATAAAAAGAGCACCAACCAAAACAGTGGTGTCCGCTTTGATGCAATGGACAAGAATGGGTAAAAGGACACATACTATGGTTACATAGAGGAGATATGGGAACTTGACTATGGAGTCTCTTTTAAGGTACCTTTGTTTCGCTGCAAATGGGTCAACCTGAATGGGGAAGGGGCAAAGATATAACAGTTGTATGGAATGACAACAGTGGATCTCAACAATCTTGGTTATAGAGATGAACCATTCGTCCTAGCCAATGATGTGTCTCAGGTTTTCTATGTGAAGGACATGTCCTCCAGACCGAAAAAAAGAAAAAAATATGCAAACAAATACATCATATGGTGAGCCAAAGCGTCACATAGTTCTTTCAGGGAAAAGAAACATCGTGGGAATCGAGGACAAAACAGACATGTCAGAAGATTATAATAAGTTTGATGAAATTCCCCCCTTCACAGTGAAAACTGACCCAAGCATTCCGTTAAGTAAAGAAGATGCTCCATGGTTACGTCTGAAGCGATCATAAGGAAGGACATATGCCAAGAAGTTCATGCTCATATTATGTAACTCTAGTTCATGTCTTTCGAGGTTTGTGGCTTGACCGAAGGATATCTTTCGCGGTTTGTCGCTTGACCTAAATGCCATGAGACATGATAGCTCATTTTGTGAAGGATATTTTATGATGTTTGCAATTTTCCAAGTTTAATAAATGTATTGAGTATTAGTCCCGGTTTGTGGCTTGACCGGGACTATATATAGGGGGGCCTTTAGTCCCGATTTTGTAGTCTCGGTTTTTAATATTAATAAATGACTTGAGTGTTAGTCCTGTTTTGTGGCTGGACTGGGACTAAAGGGGGCCTTTAGTCCCGATTCGTAGAACGACTTTCCCGGACTATGAAGAAGTTGTCCCGATTCATACTTACCATTAAGATCTAATCTCCAAACGCGCGTGGTCACATATTACAGACTGCCTCTATGACCAGTTTCTTGGAGTTGCCGGAGGACTGGGCTCCGGCGGCATCTCCCTGAAACTGGCCGTAGTGGTGTCCCTGCTCTGGCACACCATCTTGCATCTTGTAACTTCTCTAACTAGATCAATACGCATGGGAGATAACTAATTTCACATATTAGGGAGTGCCTCTATGACCAGTTTCTTGGAGATGCCGGAAGATTGGGCTCCGGTGGGATCTCCCTGAAACTATCCGTAGTGGTGTCCCTGCTCTCAAAAACAATCTTGGAGATGCCTCAATCTGGCTGGAGGACTGGACTCACAAGGATGCCTATTTATAATACAAGCATCTCGGCATAGTGTCGACACTCACGACATAATATTGACACTCACCCCTATTATTAGTGCTGACTCGTGTTTTTTCCCGGTTGGTGTCTCCAACCGGGACTAAAGGTTCATCTTTAGTCTCGGTTGGTGACACCATCCGGGACAAGGTACAAGCTGCACGACATAATTGTAGGGGTTCGTAGCATGGAAAACAAAAATTTTCTATCGCATACAAACAAACAAGCCAAGATCTATCTACTAGATTGCAGCAACGAGTCGATGGAATAACTCACCCTCGAAGATTCCAAAGTGTTTAACGAGAGCAGATTCTCGTGGGTGATGTAGTCGTACTCTTTCCGATCTCAAGATCGTGAAGCGATCCTTCCGCGCCAGCGTTCCATGGCGCTCCCTTGATCGGTCTGCGTTCGGTGCAGACGAAGACCTTCCTCTCCTTGTTCCAAAGCAGCGGAGGTTGTAGCACTCTCCTCGCGATTCCCAAAAGACAACGCGTGGCAGGAGGTAGAGGGGAAATCCCGCAGGGCTTCGCCTTAAGCCGGTGCGAGTATGGTGGAGCTTATGAGAGAGGCTATTAGTGGTCTAGTAATTAGACACACCAATTAGAAGGCTCTAAACCAATTAGAAGGCTCTAAACCGAATAGCTCTAAACCGGGGTCTAGATCTAGGGTTTAGTTTAGAGGATAGGAAACTTGTGTGTTAGGAGGGGAGGCCCTGCCCCTCCCTTTAGAGGTGGGAGGGCCGGCGGCCAAGGGGAGGAGTCCCTCCCCAAGTCGGCCTTGGGAGGCGCGCCGGCCAAGGGGACTCCTCCCCCAAGTCGGTTTCCTCTTCTCCTCCTTCTCCTCTTTCCGAAAACTGGCAGTTTGACTTTTCAAACTAGCCGTTTGACTTTTCAAATTAGGATTTGAATTAACCCTTTATTTCGGACAGCGAGAACACTTAGTACATGATGCAATCATTCCAATATGTAATGACACATTCATGTACCCTTCCCCCTCAGTGCTTGGGACATTCCGACCTTCTAGAATGTTCCCGATGAAAACACCGGAATCATTCCGCTACTCCAAAACGGGACTTTCCTTATATGAATCTTATTCTCCGGACCATTCCGGATCACCTCGTGATATCCCGGATCCCATCCGAGACTCCGAACAACATTCGGTCTCTTTCTCATAATACCATAACTACTCAAACAACGTCGAATCCTTAAGTGTGTCTCCCTACGGTTCGTGAATTATGCGGACATGATCGAGACACTTCTCCGAACAATAACCAATAGAGGAATCTGGAAATTCATATGGCTCCCACATATTTCTACGATTACTTTGCGATCGAATGAACCACTTACATACGATACCAATTTCCCTTTGTCTCACGATATGTTACTTATCCGAGGTTATGATCGTCGGTATCTCTGCATACCTAGTTCATCCTCGTTACTGATAAGTACTCTTTTCTTGTTCCCGTGATATGTGATCCCTTGTGACCAAGTCACATGCTTGCAAGCTAATTGGATGACATTTCACCGAGAGGGCCCAGAGAATATCTATCCGTCATGTGGATGGACAAATCCCACTCTTGATCCATGTGTTTCAACCAATACTTTCCGAACACTCAATGTCACCTTTATAGCCACCTGTTACGGTGTGGTGTTTGATGACATCAAAGCATCCATCCAAGAAAGGTGATATGCATGATCTCATGGTCGAAGGAATTAGGTTACTATGTATCGTAAAGCATATAGCAATTGAACTATTGAAATGACTTGATCTTTATGCTACGCTTGTCTATAGGAGTATGTCCACCATATCATTCTCCTAACGATATGATCTTGTTGTTGATAACATCTCAATGTTCATGACAAAGAAACCACATCATCAATCAACCAACAAGCTAGTGAAGTATAGAGGCTATACTAGGGACTTCAAATTAAGTTTACAAATCACACAAGTATTAATGGTTTCCTTGTTAATACTATTATAGCATGAATGTAAACATTTATCATAAACACAAAGATATATAATAACTACATTTATTATTACCTCTAGGGCATATCTCCAACAGTCTCCCACTTGCACTAGAGTCATCTAATCTAGATTACATGGTAATATACCGAACACCCATGGCAGTTTGGTGTTGGTCATGTTTTGCCCTCGGGAGAGGTTTAGTCAACGGATCCGCCACATTCAGATCTGTGTGTACTTTGCAAATCTTTATATCCCCATCCTGGATATGTTCTCGAATAGCGTGAAAACGCAGCTTGATATGCTTCAGCTTCTTGTGTGACCTTGGTTCTTGCGCATTGGCTATGGCGCCCATGTTATCACAGTATATAGACATTGGGTCCACGACCAGGAACCACACCCAGCTCTGTAATGAACTCTTTCATCCATATCGCTTATTGTGAAGCCTCCGAAGCAGCCATGTATTCCGATTCAGTTGAAGATCTCGCCACAACGCTTTGCTTTGCACTCCTCCAGCTAACTGCTGCACCATTCAAAATAAATACGTATCCAGATTGTGATTTAGAATCATCCGGATCGGTGTTTCCAACTAGCATCGGTGTAACCATTAACAACGAGCTGTTCATCACCTCCATAAGAAAGAACCATATCCTTAGTTCTTCTCAAGTACTTAAGGATGTTTTTGACCGCTGTCCAATGATCCACTCCTGGATCACTTTGATATCTGCTAGTTAAACTAACAGCATATGCAATGTCGGGTCTAGTACATAGCATGGCATACATTAGAGATCCTATGGCTGAGGCATAGGGAGTCTTACTCATTCTTTCTCTATCTTCTGCCGATGTCGGACTTTGAGTTTTACTCAAGGTCGTATTGGGCAACATGGGCAAGAACCCTTTCTTGCTATCTTCCATTCCAAACCTCTTTAGAACTTTGTCCAAATATGTACTTTGTGACAATGATATTTGGCGTTTCGATCTATCTCTATAAATCTTTATGCCTAATATGTAAGCTGCTTCGCCAAGATCCTTCATTGAAAAACTATTATTCAAATACTCTTTGACACTATTAAGAAGGTCTACATCATTCCCAATCAACAATATGTCATCCACATACAGTATTAAGAATGCTACAGAGCTCCCACTCACTTTCTTGTAAATACAAGCTTCTCCATAAGTTTGTATAAAACCAAAACTTTGTATTACCTTATCAAAACGTTGATTCCAACTTCGGGATGCTTGCTTCAATCCATAGATGGACCGTTGAAGCTTGCATACCTTGTTAGCATCTTTAGGATCGACAAAACCTTTGGGTTGTATCATATACAACTCTTCATCAATGTCTCCATTGAGGAATGCTGTTTTGACATCCATCTGCCATATCTCATAATCATAATATGCAGCGATTGCTAACATAATCCTCACAGACTTTAGCTTCGCTACGTGAGAAAGTCTCATCGTAGTCAACTCCTTGAATTTGTCGAAACCCTTTGCGACAAGTCGAGCTTTATAGATGTAACATTACCATCAAGATCTGCTTTCTTCTTGAAAATCCATTTGTTCTCGACAGCCTTCCGCCATCCGAAGTCCACCAAAGTCCATACTTGGTTTTCGTACATGGATCCAATCTCGGATTTCATGGCTTCTTGCCATTTATTGAATCTGGGCTCATCATCGCTTCCTCATATGTCTCGGGGTCATCGGTGTTGTCCACCAACATGACATTCATAACGGAATCATACCAATGGAGTGGTACGATTTCGTTGACCTCCGAGGCTCGTAGTAACTTCAACCAAGTTTCATGATCACCATCATTAGCTTCCTCTCTTATTGGTGCAGGCACCACAGAACTTCTTCCGGTCTGCGCTACTCGTAATTTCGAGAGAAGGTTCGACAACCTCGTCGAGTTCTACTTTCCTTCCAGTCACTTCTTTCGAGAGAAATTCTTCTCTAGAAAGGATCCATTCTTGGCAACGAAGATTTTGCCTTCGGATCTATGATAGAAGGTATACCCAATAGTTTCCTTCGTGTATCCTATGAAGACGCATTTTTCCGCTTTGGGTTCAAGCTTGTCCGGCTGTAACTTCTTTACATAGGCTTCGCATCCCCAAACTTTAAGGAACGACAATTTAGGTTTCTTCCCAAACCATAATTCATATGGCGTTTCAGCGGATTTAGACGGTGCCCTATTTAAAGTGAATGCTGTTTCTAATGCATAACCCCAAAATGATAGTGGTAAATCTGTAAGTGACATCATAGAACGAACCATATCTAAGAGAGTTCGATTACGACGTTCGGACACACCATTACTGTGGTGTTCCCGGTGTCAATCTGCGAAGTATTCCACATTTCTTCAAATGCTCGCCAAACTCGTAACTTAGATATTCACCTCCACGATCAGAACGTAGAAATTTAATCTTCTTGTTACGTTGATTCTCTACCTCACTTTGAAACTCCTTAAACTTCTCGAAAGTTTCGGACTTATGTTTCATGAAATAGATATACCCATATCTACTCAAGTCATCCGTGAAGGTAAGAACATAACGATAACCATCAAGATGATGCTACACTCATTGGACCACACACATCGGTATGTATGATTTCCAATAAGTCCGTAGCTCGCTCCATCATACCAGAAAATGGAGCCTTAGTCATTTTACCCATCAGACATGCCTCGCATCTTTCAAGTGATTCAAAATCAAGTGATTCAAGAAGTCCATCGGAATGGAGTTTCTTCATACGTTTCACTCCAATGTGACCAAGACGACGATTGCCACATATAGGTCGAGTTATCGCTGATTTCAATCGTTTAGCTTCAATGTTATTAATATGTGTATTTCTACTATCGAGATTCAACAAGAATAGACCATCTATCAAAGGTGCATGTGCGTAAAACATATTACTCATATAAATCGAATAACCATTATTCTCGGATTTAAACAAGTAACCGCCTCGCAATAAACAAGATCCTGATATAATGTTCATGCTTAACGCAGGCACCAAATAACAATTATTTAAGTATAAAACTAATCCCGATGGTAGATGAAGAGGTAGCGTCTCAATAGCGATCACATCAACCTTTGATCCGCTTCACGCGCATCGTCACCTCGTTCTTCACTAGCTTCCGTTTATTCGCAGCTCTGTTCGAGTTACAAATATGAGCAACCGAACCAAGATCAAATACCGAGCACTACTACGGTACTAGTGAGATACACATCAATAACATGTATATCGATATACCTTTCTTCTTGATGTTGCCGTTCTTCAAATCCGCCAAGTACCTTGGGCAATTCCGCTTCGTGACCTTCTCCCTTGCAAGAAAAGCACTCGCCAGGCTTAGGTCCAGCCTTGGTCTTCTTCGGCGTGGTAACTTTCTTACCACCCTTCTTGAAGTGTCCTTTGCTTAGACTTGCCTTTCTTGAATTTGGTGGTCTTATTGACCATCAACACTTGGTGCTCTTTCTTGATCTCCACTGCAGATTTCAACATAGCAAATAGTTCGCAACTCTTTGTTCATGTTCGCATGTTGTAGTTCATCACAAAGTTCTTGTAACTTGGTGGTAGTGATTGGAGGATGCGGTAAACCCCAAAGTATTAGGAATCACTATACCCAAACTTTGAAGTTTATTTGCGTCAGCACATCTTAAGCACATGCTCACCGAGAGCTACCCTCTTCCATCTTGCAGTTAAAGAACTTTTCAAGCTTCATAACTTTCAATTGCCGCATGAGTCTCAAAGATTAATTTGAGATCCTCGACAATATCATATGGATCGACTCTTCAAACCTTTTCTCAAGCTCGATTCTAAACCATACAAGATAGCACACTGAACTATGGAGTATCGATTCTTCCGAGTGAGGTAAACATTCTTTACTTCATCGGTAGCATCACCGCAGTGGGTCACCTAGCGGTGCATCCAGCACATAGGTCAAATTACCAGCTGTGAGGACAATCCTCAAATTGCGGAACCAATCCATAAAGTTGCTTCCATTGTTTTCAACTTTTCTTTCTCTAGGAACGCATTAAAATTGATGGTAGGGCTGCCATTGATCTACAACATATTTGCAATAGTTTAGACTAAGTTTATGACAAATTGAGTTCAAATTAATTAATGAAATTAAACTAGGTGAACTCCCACTCAAAACAACATCCCTCACATTGTTTCAGTGATCACATGAACCAAATCCACTACATCAACACCGATCATCACGAGAGCTGATATAGTTTTAATGGCGAACAATCATCATGTTCATCATATCTACTATATGATTCATGCTTTGCCTTTCGGCGATCCGTGTTCCTGAGGCCATGTCCACATGCTAGGCTCACAAGATCAAACCTTAGCTACCGCATAAGCAAATCTGGCTTGCTTACGTTGTATTCACATGAATCAAAGACACCCGATCATCACGTGGTGCTTGAAGCAGAAGCTTTGGCAACGGTGCATACTAAGGGTGAACACTTTAGAACTTGAAATTTATGTGCATGAGGGATCATCTTATAATGCTACCGCTGCCTACTAAGCAATACAAGATGCATAAAGGATTAACATCACATGCAATTCATAATATGTGATATGATATGGCCTTTCTTCTTTGTGCTTCCGATCTCCATCTTCAAGCACGAATATGATCTCCATCATCACCGGCATAGCATCAAGGTCAATGACGCTTCTTCATGGTTGTCGCCCACCAGCTTCAACTATTACAACTATTTTGAATAGACACGCAGTCTTAACAGAAATTAAAGACAACCATATGGCTCGCCGTTGCCAACTTACAAAAAGGAACATTGCATACATCAAATATAATCACAATCATGGCCATATCACATCATCGACACCCTCGCAAAAAAAAGTTAGACGCTTCTACTTTCTTTGCATATTTTACGTGGTTTGGGGCTTTCCATAAGTGTCGTTCTAACTTACGAACAAGAACCACAACATTGATACTAGCATTGTTGATCACCCGTTGTAAATTGGATCTTTACTATGCTAGGAGAAACAGCACCCATAAAGCCACTTATGCAAAACGAGTTGCATGTCAAGCGTGGAGCAAGTCTCATGAACGATGTCATGTAAGGTTAGCCGGCCGCTTCATCCCAACATACCGCAAGATGCAAAGTACACAAAAGCAATCTACAATAAAAGCATCAACGCCCACAATGACCATTGTGTTCTACTCGTGCAACAGATCTACATATAGACACGGCTCGATACCCTTTGTAGGGGTTCGTAGCATGGAAAACAAAAAATTTCTATCGCATACAAACAAACAAGCCAAGATCTATCTACTAGATTGCAGCAACGAGTCGATGGAATAACTCACCCTCGAAGATTCCAAAGTGTTTAACGAGAGCAGATTCTCGTGGGTGATGTAGTCGTACTCTTTCCGATCTCAAGATCGCGTAGACGATCCTTCCGGCCAAGGCTCCCGCAGCGCTCCCGCATCGGTCACACGTTCGATTGCAACGAAGACCTTCCTCTCCCTTGTTCCAAAGAAACGGAGGTTGTAGCACTCTCCTCGCGATTCCGCAAGACAACGTGGTACCTAGAGGGGAAATCCCGCAGGCTTCGCCTTAAGCCAAAAGTAGTATGGTGGAGCTTATGAGAGAGGCTATTAGTGGTCTAGTAATTAGACACACCAATTAGAAGGCTCTAAACCAATTAGAAGGCTCTAAACCGAATAGCTCTAAACCGGGGTCTAGATCTAGGGTTTAGTTTAGAGGATAGGAAACTTGTGTGTGTAAGGAGGGGAGGCCCTGCCCCTCCCTTTATAGGTGGGAGGGCCGGCGGCCAAGGGGAGGATTCCCTCCCCAAGTCGGCCTTGGGAGGCGCCGCGCCAAGGGGACTCCTCCCCCAAGTCGGTTTCCTCCTCTCCTCCTTCTCCTCTTTCCGAAAACTGGCAGTTTGACTTTTCAAACTAGCCGTTTGACTTTTCAAATTAGGATTTGAATTAACCCTTTATTTCGGACAGCGAGAACACTTAGTACATGATGCAATCATTCCAATATGTAATGACACATTCATGTACCCTTCCCTCCGAGTGCGGACATTCCGGGACCTTCTAGAATGTTCCCATGAAAACACCGAATCATTCCGCTACTCAAACAGGACTTTCCTTATATGAATCTTATTCTCCGGACCATTCCGGATCTCCTCGTGATATCCGGATCCCATCCGAGACTCAACAACATTCGTCTCTTTCTCATAATACCATAACTACTCAAACAACGTCGAATCCTTAAGTGTGTCTCCCTACGGTTCGTGAATTATGCGACATGATCGAGACACTTCTCGAACAATAACCAATAGAGGAATCTGAAATTCATATGGCTCCCACATATTTCTACGATTACTTTGATCGAATGAACCACTTACATACGATACCAATTTCCCTTTGTCTCACGATATGTTACTTATCCGAGGTTATGATCGCCGGTATCTCGCATACCTAGTTCATCCTCACATCGATAAGTACTCTTTTCTTGTTCCCGTGATATGTGATCCCTTGTGACCAAGTCACATGCTTGCAAGCTAATTGGATGACATTTCACCGAGAGGGCCCAGAGAATATCTATCCGTCATGTGGATGGACAAATCCCACTCTTGATCCATGTGTTTCAACCAATACTTTCCGAACACTCAATGTCACCTTTATAGCCACCCTGTTACGGTGTGGTGTTTGATGACATCAAAGCATCCATCCAGTAAAGGTGATATGCATGATCTCATGGTCGAAGGAATTAGGTTACTATGTATCAGAAAGCATATAGCAATTGAACTATTGAAATGACTTGATCTTTATGCTACGCTTGTCTATAGGAGTATGTCCACCATATCATTCTCCTAACGATATGATCTTGTTGTTGATAACATCTCAATGTTCATGACAAAGAAACCACATCATCAATCAACCAACAAGCTAGTGAAGTATAGAGGCTATACTAGGGACTTCAAATTAAGTTTACAAATCACACAAGTATTAATGGTTTCCTTGTTAATACTATTATAGCATGAATGTAAACATTTATCATAAACACAAAGATATATAATAATAACTACATTTATTATTACCTCTAGGGCATATCTCCAACAATAATGTCGACACTCACCCCTATCATTAGTGCTGCCTGGCCCAGCCTGCCGAAATCCCTCCAACCAGGACTAAAGATGAACCCTCTTCATCTATTTATAGGTCTTTCCCGCTATTTATAGGTTGTCCACCTCAGCCTGACCTATCATGTTAGAGGTTTCATGGCTTTCGGTCCAAATGACCGATGTTATATGCTGAATCGTGGCATAGTTTATGATGCTGTGCTCATATTATGCATGCATGTGGACATTCGGATGGAGAACAATGTTGCAGGAGGAAGTTTTCCTTTTCGTCGCAAGGAAAAGTCATTTTCCATTTTCCAAGCGCAAAAAATAGGTCGTTTGATGAAACAAACACCAAAATGCTGTTTCAGAGTGTACCATCCCATTTTTCTAAAATACTAAACCATCTTATGGACTATCTCCCAACCGGGATATCTCAAACATTTCCTTCCATCCCGAGTAAAAAAAACAAATGTCTGTCAAATCGGCAGGAAGTGGGTCCGGTTTGTACTACAGGTACATGATTTAATGCCCATGATTTTTTGAAAAAATCTTTTTAGACTCGCAATATGTGGTTTCTTCAGAGATCCAATGCAAGTTCTAACGATGCTCGTCCCCTATCTTCATGCATGTAGGTTCGACCTTAGTTCGAAAATGGAAAAATTCAAAACGGGCATAAAAATTTCAAAAAAAGTTTGAACAATGTAAATCCTTCGCGCGGTGTTATATTATGTGACATAGTTGCCAGGAAAAATACCAGACTTGGTATATTGATCATGTCTCGAAAAAACCTTCATAAAATGATCTATCATGTTCGAGGTTTCATGGCTTTCGGTACAAATGACCGATGTTATGTGCTGAATCGCGGCATAGTTTGTGATGTTGTGCCCATATTATGCATGCATGTGGACACTGGGATGGAGAACAATGTTGCATGAGGAAGTTTTCCTTTTCGTCGCACGGAAAAGCCATTTTCCATTTTCTGAGCGCAAAAAATGGGTCGTTTTATGAAGCAAACACCAAAATGCTGTTTCAGAATGCTATTGTTCCATTTTTCTAAAACACTAGACCACCTTAAATGGACTATCTCTCAACCAGGATATCTCTAACATTTCCGTCCATCCCGGGTAAAAAGGACAAATGTCTGCCGAATCGGTAGGAAGTGGATCCGGTTTGTACTACAGGTACATGATCTAATGCCGTGATTTTTTGAAAAAAATCATTTTTATACTCGCAATACATAGTTTCTTTAGAGATCCAATGCAAGTTCTAACGATGCTCGTCCCCTATCTTCATGCATGTAGTTTCGACCTTAGTTCGAAAAGGGAAAAATTCAAAACGGGCATAAGAAATTCAAAAAAAGTTTGAACAATGTAAATCCTTCGCGTGGTGTCATCTTATGTGACATAGTTGCAAGGAAAAATACCAGACTTAGTTATTGATCATGTCTCAAAAAACCTTCATAAAATGATATATCATGTTCGAGGTTTCATTGCTTTCGGTCCAAATGACCGATGTTATGTGCTGAATCGCGGCATAGTTTGTGATGTTGTGCCCATATTATGCATGCATGTGGACATTGGGATGGAGAACAATGTTGCATGAGGAAGTTTTCCTTTTCGTTGCATGGAAAAGCCATTTTCTATTTTCTGAGCGCAAAAAATGGGTCGTTTTATGAAGCAAACACCAAAATGCTGTTTCAGAATGCTACCGTTCCATTTTTTAAAACACTAGACCACCTTAAATGGACTATCTCCCAACCGGGATATCTCTAACATTTCCGTCCATCCCGGGTAAAAAGGAAAAATGTCTGCCGAATCGGTAGGAAGTGGGTCCGGTTTGTACTACAGGTACATGATCTAATGCCCGTGAATTTTTGAAAAAATCTTTTTTAGACTCGCAATATGTGGTTTCTTTAGAGATCCAATGCAATTTCTAACGATGCTCGTCCGCTATCTTCATGCACATAGGTTCGACCTTAATTCGAAAAGGGAAAAAATTCAAAACGGGCATAAGAAATTCAAAAAAAGTCCGAACAATATAAATCCTTCGCGTGGTGTCATATTATGTGACATACTTATAAGGAAAAAAACCAGACTTGGTATATTAATCACGCCTCGAAAAAACCTTCACAAAATGACCTATCATGTTTGAGGTTTCATGGCTTTCGGTCCAAATGACCGATGTTATGTGCTGAATCGCGGCATAGTTTGTGATGCTATGCCCATATTATGCATGCATGTGGACATTGGGATGGAGAACAATGTTGCAGGAGGAAGTTTTCCTTTTTATCGCACGGAAAAGCCATTTTTTATTTTTCGAGCGCAAAAAATGGGTCGTTTTGTGAAGCAAACACCAAAATGCTGTTTCAGAATGCTATCGTTCCATTTTTCTGAAATACTAGACCACCTTAAATGGACTATCTCCCAACCGGGATATCTCAGACATTTCCGTCCATCCCGGGTAAAAAGGACAAATATCTGCCGAATCGGTAGAAAGTGGGTCCGGTTTGTACTACATGTACATGATATAATGCCCGTGATTTTTTGAAAAAATCATTTTTAGACTCGCAATATGTGGTTTCTTCATAGATCCAATGCAAGTTCTAACGATGCTCGCCCCTATCTTCATGCACGCAGGTTCGACCTTAGTTCGAGGTTTCATGGCTTTCAGTCAAAATGACCAATCAAGGAAAAATACCAGACTTGGTAAAAAAATAAGCCCCTTTAGTCCCGGTTGGTAAACCATTCGCGCCTTAGTCTTCCCAAAAAAATTTCCCGCCATTTCTTTCCGCAGTTTTCTTCCCTCCATTTCTCACTATATATATGTAGGATTGGCCTCCATTGTCATTGCACATCTCTAGAATCATATCTGAAACCTCATCACTCTTTCCCATGGCTTCCACCGTACGACTAACCCCCAGGGAGGCGGAGGCGCTTTAGGCCTCGAACTACCCCTGTCCGCCGGGCTACTGCGTCCCCGTCGGCTGGATGCTGAGCACTGGAGGCGTGCCGGTTCCTCCTGTCCCTCTAGGTGTGGCGCGCCGGATGGCCACCACGAACCACTACTACTTCGAGCTCATGCCGGAGCTACGGAGGAATCCCAACTGGCATCCCGACTATTTCCCGACTTGGGAATCCTTCCTCGGAGATCGGCGTGAGAGGGCGCTCGCCAGGCACGAGGAAGATGGCCCACCTCCTCCGAACTTCAACGAGGTTGGCTGTCGGCTATGGTGGCGTGGCCTGACTCTCTAGATCGTCATGGCCTATGATACGGCCGCCGACTCTAACCCCCGCTTGGGCTACCCTCAAGTTCAGCCCATTCGTACTTAGCCTTCAAGGTTCAACTACAGCGACCCCGACGACGACAGCGACGACGGCCATGCCGAGTACGACGACTATAGTGGCGAGTATTACAGGTGTAGGCAGGAGCATGACTGAATCACTCCAACATTCCAAAACAAGTTCGGTCAATTGTGACTTAATCTAGCCATGTATCTTAATTTTCAGTTCATCTATGTATCTTAATTTCCAGTCGTGCTTTATGTAACTTAGTGTTAGTTGCGTTATGTACTTTAATTCCAGATCATCTATGTATCTTAATTTCCCGCCCTTTTCCTCACGCGCATTCTGCCCAGCTCGGAGAATTTTAAATGGTTCATAGTTATTCAAATTCAAACACTTTTGAAACGATTTATAGTTAAATGGTTCATAGTTTAAATGGTTACATTAATTATTTTTAAAAACAGAAAATGGTTTTGAATTAGTTATTCAAATTCAAACACTTTTTATGTTTAAAGTTTTTCTAAATTCCAAATTAATATGCAAAAAAATAAGTTAATTCATTTTTAATTTTAAATGGTTCATTGTTTAAATGGTTACATTAATTATTTTTAAAAATAGAAAATGGTTTTGAATTAGATATTCAAATTCAAACACTTTTTATGTTTAAAGTTTTTCTAAATTCCAAATTAATATGCAAAAAATATAAGTTAATTCATTTTTAATCTTAAATGGTTCATAGTTTAAATGGTTACATTAATTATTTTTAAAAACAGAAAATGGTTTTGAATTAGTTATTCAAATTCAAGCACTTTTTATGTTTAAAGTTTTCTAAATTCTAAATTAATTATCATTTAAAAAACATTACAAATTAAAATCCCAAAATAAAAAATAAGGTGGGATGAGAGAGATAATTTGTGAAAAAAATTGAAAACAGGACCTTTAGTCTCGATTTTTTGCTCCAACCGGGACTAAAGGCCCCCTGCGCGCGTCGCTTGGACTCAGTCCAAAATATGAAAAAAAATTGGAGAATACATCCGGGTTGGTGGCTCCAACCGGGACGTATGACCCTTTAGTCTTGGTTGGAGCCACCAACCGGGACAAAAGAAGCCCTACTAGTTAACCACGCCCCTTCTCCTTCTTCCCTGTTCCTCTTTCTCACTCACCCACAACAGACATCGCCATGCCGCCATGAGACAAGCGCCGTTAGCCTTAGGCCCAACCATCGCCTGTTGCCGGCCTCCACGCTTGCCATGTGCTTATCCTCCTTGCCAAATGAATCGGGTTGACCATGTTGGAATCGACCGCGTCTTCCCCGTCACCGACGAGCTCCGCTGTTGCCATCACCGTTGCTGCTGATCTCCTCCGTCCCCGCCAAGGATACACACGCGTCGAGGGTGAGCTTGTAATTCTTCGGGACCCCTTCTTTCGACGCCCTCTTTCGAACAAACACGAGAACACCCTCTCCCGAGCCCTCTAGCGACGTCGTCGGCCACCACACAGTGCTCACCGGCGAGCCGAGCGGGTGCCGAGGTGGCCATGGCCCTGGCCCACAGGTCAGCCTTGCCTTTGGCCCTGCCCCACAGGTCAGCCTTGCCCTTGGCCCACCGGTCAGCCCCAGTGGGTAGACTGTGCACTGGTGAAAAATAACCAGGGTGTTATTTTAGAATGGTTTATTTCTAAATTGGTTTAATAATTTTACAATGGTTTATTTCTTGTAATATTCATAAGTAATTCATTATAAGTCAGAAAAATATGTATAATATATCAAAAATGATGCATTGTTAAACAATTTACATGACAAGTTTAATTAGAGAACAAAGTGCCCCCTCTCATATGCATCTAAGGTTTCTTTGAACTAGGGTTTACACCCGTCGGAACTCCAGAATATTGATTTTAGTTGATTTTTATTATTGTAAATATTGTAAATTCATTTTTATTATTGTGTATGTATATATTAGGGTTTCTCCAAATTAGGGTTCATATCTCTCGGCACCCGGCCCTAGCCCCTCAAATCTCGCTTACCAAACCTTCTCCCTTAGACGCTTTGACTTATTCGCTTTTCCACCTATGCAGAAAATATGTAACCACATAGCAGAGATGAAGAAAAGGAAGAATTGATCCAAGCTGTGATCTGTGGGGAAGAAATTATAGATGTATCGACGTTTCTGAACAACTCCGGTGAGGGTGATCCTCTTTTTTCCGGAAGAGACGACTTCTTTGAGGTTGAAGGTGATGCCTTCCGCGAGGGAGAAGGCGATGCCTTATGTGATCGAGAAGACGACCGCTCCGGCGAGGTGCATGTAATATAATTAATTCATTAATTAACCATCCGCTGTCTATATAGAAATATTAACGATTATCTTTCTTCTTTTAGCCCTCCGGATCGAACAAATCTACTGAAAAGAGCGGACGAGTCCCAACCAAAAAGTTGGAAGACCATGAGAGGTTCAGGATCGAAGAAATCGGTGACGTCGGCAAACCGACGGCTCCCGTTGTTGTCGCAAACAAATTTGTGGCACAATGCGGAGTAATCGTTAGGGACTTCGTCCCGATCACCATGCGAAATTGGAATAGGCCTGTTGATGCGGAAGAAGAGGGAACATGTTTATATGTCCCTAACATGGCCAAAGATTTACTGTGGAAGAGGCTCATGCTTAATTTCACCCTACCAAAGATAGAGCTGGATCCAAATGCGGAGGATCCAGTTGAGGATGCCAGGCAACATGCCAAAACCATGGCGATGAAGGTCAGGGAGTGGGCTTTGAAGAAGATGGCCCAGTGTTTCACCAACTGGAAGAAAAGATTGCACCTTGACTATGTCGTGAAAGAGAAGACTCCGGATTTTGAGAAGATTTAGTATCAGAAGTTAAAACCATTCTAGGATGAGTTTGTGGATTACAAGATATCAGAAAAAGCTAAGAAAATGTCTGCAACGAATAAGCTTAATGCTGCTAATAAGAAGTATCACCATACTATGGGCCAAGGTGGCTACATGGCTGGCATTCCTAAGTGGAAGAAATTTGAGGATGAACTGCGTGCTAAAAAGATCATCCCAAAGACAGACGATTGGATCGAACGTGCAAAGAATTGGTTTTACGGGCATGGGGGCACGTTGGACTCGGAAGGGAAGTGTATATATAACATACGACATAAAGAAGACCCCTTGCCAATCGAGAAGATTAGAAAAAGCAGTAAAGGCTGTTAAAGATGGGTACTTCATTCCCGATAGAGAGAATGATGAGCTCATACTTGTAGGGGTTCGTAGCATGGAAAACAAAAAATTTCTACCGCATGCAAACAAACAAGCCAAGATCTATCTACTAGATTGTAGCAACGAGTCGATAGAGGAACTCACCCTCGAAGATTCCAAAGCGGTTAACGAGAGCAGATTCTCGTGGGCGATGTAGTCGTACACTTGCCGATCTCAAGATCGCGTAGACGATGCTTCCGGCGCTGCGTTCCGGCAGCGCTCCCGCAGTCGGTCACACGTTCGGTACTCGACGAAGACCTTCCTCTCCCTTGTTCCAGCAGGCAGCGGAGGTTGTAGCACTCTCCTCGTGATTCCGGCAGCACAACGGCGTGGTACCGGAAGTAGAGGGGAGATCTCGCAGGGCTTCGCCTTAAGCCGGAGCGAGTATGGTGGAGTATAAGAGAGACCTTGGCGATCTACGGTTTAGAGGGCACCAAGGGGAGGGCTTGGTCGGCGGCTAGGGTTTGGGGAAACCCTAACTCGCCGAGTTAGAGGAGGCCCTAGGCGGCGGCGGCTTGGAGGTGGCCGGCGACTTAGAGGTTAGGGTTTGGGTGTGTGAGAGGTGTAGGTAGAGGGGGCACCCCTGCCCCTTCTTTTATAGGTGGGAGGGAGGCGCCTAGGAGGAGGGAGTCCTCCTCCAACTCCTCCTCCTTGGCCGGCGGGTGGAGGGAGTGGGACTTCCTCCCCAAGTAGATTTCCTACTCTCCCTCCACCAAGCAAAACTGCCGTTTGACTTTTCAAATTGGCGTTTGACTTTTCAAACTAGGATTTGATTTATCCCTTTATTTTACCCAGCCATGATACCTAGTACATGATACAATCATTCCAACTTGTTATGACACATTCATGTACCCTTCCCCTCCGGAGTGCCAGACATTCCGGAACCTTCTAAAACATTCCTGATGAAAACACCGGAACCATTCTCCAATCCCGAAACAGGACTTTCCTTATATGAATCTTATTCTCCGGACCATTCCGGATCTCCTCGTGATATCCCGGATCCCATCCGAGACTCCGAACAACATTCGGTCTCTTACTCATCATTCCATAACTACTCAACAACATCGAATCCTTAAGTGTGTCTCCCTACGGTTCGTGAATTATGTGGACATGATCGAGACACTTCTCCGATCAATAACCAATTGAGGAATCTGGAAATTCATATGGATCCCACATATTTCTACGATTACTTTGCGATCGAATGAACCACTTACATACGATACCAATTTCCCTTTGTCTCATGATAGTTTACTTATCCGAGGTTTTGATCGTCGGTATCTCTGCATACCTAGTTCAACCTCGTTACTGATAAGTACTCTTTTCTTGTTCCCGTGGTATGTGATCCCTTGTGAGCCAGTCACATGCTTGCAAGCTAATTGGATGACATTCCACCGAGAGGGCCCAGAGTATATCTATCCGTCATATGGATGGACAAATCCCACTCTTGATCCATGTGTCTCAACCCATACTTTCCGAACACTCAATGCCACCTTTATAGCCACCCAGTTACGGTGTGGTGTTTGATGTCATCAAAGCATCCTTCCGGTGATGGTGATAAGCATGATCTCATGGTCAAAGGAATTAGGTTACTATGTATCAGAAAGCTTATAGCAAATGAACTATATTAAATGACTTGATCTTTATGCTATGCTTAACTATAGGAGTATGTCCATCACATCATTCCCCTAATGATATGACCCTGTTGTTAATAACATCTCTATGTTCATGATCAGGAAACCATGATCATATATTAACCAACAAGCTAGTTTAACAAGAGGCTTTACTAGGGACTCTTTTATGTTTACAAATCACACAAGTATTAATGTTTCCGGTTAATACAATTATAGCATGGTATGTAAACATTTATCATAAGTATGAAGATATGATAATAACCACTTTATTATTGCCTCTTGGGCATATCTCCAACAATACTCGCCCTTGGGAATAAGGAACATGATGGACGAACACGAGGCACAATAGGCTCCCAACCATGGAGCACTGGGTTTCCCGAAGAGAGAAAGAAATATCCTGATAGAAGCCGTAAGAGGAGAAAGGACAAGGCAGAAGTTGAAGCAGATATTCAGAAAGAGCAAATGCATATAATTGAAGAACGAGTAAAGAAACAACAAGATCAAATTAACACACGTATCCAGCAAGGTACTACCGGCCCATCTCAGCAGCACATGGTGGTAGAACCTGCATTCGATGTTATGGGCCTATCGAATAATCGAAAAAGCAGTGTGGCTTCCACCGAGGTCCCGGGTGATGACAATCAAGATGACGATGGTGCACCGAAGATGGCTCGTGTTGGATACCCAGTGGATGATATCACACAGATGACACACTGCGAGCTATATGTCAAAGTTGTGAACATATCAATGATGGTGGCAGTCGTCTATGCCTTACCAATTGGACCTGCACCAACTTACCATTGTCGTCCGGTTCCACAGGGCTACGCTATTGTCGGGGTGGATGAAATCATGCCCACCTTTCAAGGTTTGAAGCTTGACTACCCTGTAGGTGAAGGGGATGTGACTGAACTGGGAGAAGCAATAAACGTCACCATTCTATGGCCAAAGGAATGTATCGTGCTTCCAAATCACACACCAATGCCATCTTCACCGCCGCCTCACCCGTCTCCAGCGCGGTCGTCGCCGCCGCGGCAGCCGTCTTCGTCGCCTCACCCGGCTCCGTCGCCTCACCAGTCTCCGGCACAGACGTCGCCGCCGCGGCAGCCATCGCCGACGCCTCAGGAAAAAAAGCGTAAGCGTACCAAC
Source organism: Avena insularis (assembly GCA_023614405.1). Taxonomy (NCBI): domain Eukaryota; kingdom Viridiplantae; phylum Streptophyta; class Magnoliopsida; order Poales; family Poaceae; genus Avena; species Avena insularis. The sequence goes on along the minus strand of CM042691.1, from coordinate 25,286,973 downwards.
GCTACTCTGCGGAGTAGTAAGCGATCGCCGACACGTAAACAGGAGCCTCTTCCAAAAGTACCAAAGGTTCCTCCCAAGAGAGCTTATGACTGTACTGAAGAGGTGACTACGGCGATCGTTGAGGCGGAAATGACATCGTTTTTCGCTAAGCTGAGGCGGCCTAAAGAGCCAGATTTCCCCAGCACCGAAGAAGAAAAATCCCGAGTGTTCAAAATGCTAAAGGGCATTCACCAACCCGAGCCAAAGCTGTCATCAGACTATGAGCGTTCTATTCTCAAGTCACATGCGGCAACTGTCGAAGATCAGTACTGGTGCAAGCGGTAAATCTATTGCCCAGCTCGGAGAACAAACAAAACAATCTTGCGCCCCTCTTAAGGTGATTTCCCATACCAATGTGGGGTCGAGCAAATATGCGGCCGAAGAGCAGTATGATCCAGAGGTAGTTGCATTATACGCAGAAGCGGCCGCTGCTCAAGGTACGAGTATTTCCCACTACTTATCCCAGTTACAGTACTTCCCCGTGGGTGAAGTAGCATATAAATACCAGTACAGCAAACCTCTTGTCAAACCTGAGGAGGTAAAGAATCTTCCAATAAAAATACAAAAATTGCATAACTGGTATATGCATGCCACAAGGCCGGGGCTAACTGGATAATGCTGAAGGTTACAAAAAAAACATTATGGGAAAGAAGTAGATGACATGATAGCCATTGAATTTATTGAACTTTTTCAATTATTCAATTAAGATGCCTTGGACAAATCGATCATCAGTGCCTATTGTCTGTAAGTACTAATTCCGTAATTAATTTAGTCTCTAGCTATCTCACCTTGTTTATTGCATGTATATAATCATACTATAATATGCATAATGAAGATTCTCGAATGCAGCAGAGAACAAATCTATGACATTGGGTTCGTTGACCCATATTGGGTTCATCAAGCTAATCTCAAAACAAACCACCAGGATATGGAGGATAATATTGTACACGCGTTAATGTTTCAAGAAACCAGAAGGGAAATACTATATTCTTACAACTTCGAGCGAGTGTTATTGTCTTGTATACACTTTCTATTTCGCTTACTCGACGTTAAGTATATAATTGATGAGTTATGCATGCGCAACTTACACTATATTTTGTTAATCATTCAACCTGACAAAGGACGGGTACTAGTCATGGACTCGAAACATAAACCCCTTGAGACGTGGAAGGACATGCAGATGATTCTCCAGCGGTAATTCTAATCATTATGACACTATATCAACAACGTTCGTGAATTTTATGATATCAAGTAATTAATAACTTCTTTTATTCGTTTTCTTCGTCGGACAGCGCTTGGAAACGGTTCACCAAGAAGGCTAGGGGTGTTTGGAAAGAGGAGCTTGCATTTAAACCACTAGATGTAAGCACCACTAGCTATATCCGCGCATCTCTTTGATTCTAGTTTTGATACTGTTATTATCATGCTTGATTATTATTTTGATTGAACTCTATTCCCGTAAAGTGCCTGACGCAGGGACCAAAGAATAATTTATGTGGATACTATGTTTGCAAGTTCATCCGTCAGACGTGCTGTGAGAAGGGCAGAAATTTAAAGCAACTTAATGTACGTAAACAATTTCTATAGTTTTTTATTACCATCAAATTGTGTTTAGTTTTATTCATATAGGTTGAATCCTTTTTTAAATCAGCTCGAACGTCTACGAGACGGTGTTCTGTCAAAGGATAGCCTACGAGCAATTCAGGAGGAATTGGCGGAATTCTTGGATGCAGAAGTCCTAAACCCAAAAGCAGAATACTATGCGGGTACATAGGCAATAGGAATTGTATAAAGAGCTTATGTAATATAATGGTTCGACACTTGGATGTATATTTTTCGAATGTAATATGTTCGCGTATCGAATGTAATATGTTCGACACTTGGATCTATATTATCATGATGATCTTGTGTAATATAATGGTTCCTTCATTGATGAATGCAAAATACTTAATAAAAAATAAAGCAACATAAATGAATTCTCTGTGCCAAAATGCTACCGCGGCAAAAAAAGTTGCCAAAATGAATTCTCTGCCGTGGCAGAGAAATGTGCCAAATCTCTGTCGCGGCAGAGGGTCATTTGTCCCGGTTCGTATTACGAACCGGGACGGTTGCTCCTCCCCCCTCGCGCAGAGCAGCGGCCACGTGTACGCTGTTATGTCCCGGTTGGTGGGGAAACCGAGACTAAAGGTTGGGGGCTTAAGCCTCTTATCAACAGGGACACATGGCCTGTTTTCCGCTAGTGAATTGAGAAATTCTTTAGATGAATAAGAATCAATAATCTTATTAGTTATAGATGGATAGATAATACACAAATCGGTTCAGTTTGTCGATTTGATCTAGCCGTAGGTAGGGATGGAGGCAAGTAATCTCGCTTGTTGCAACAATTCCCCCCACCCCCTGTCTGGGTGTAACGCACATGAGATCAGCCATCCGATGCTCCCCAGATCCATGTGTTATGAGCCCACGTACATATATGCTCTGGCCAGCCAACAGATTAGCTCAACACTAGCATTACCAGGCCCAAACGTGGCATCTAATTGGCTTTGGACTAGCGACTGACTTGGGAGACCAGCCATACCTAGGCAAGCGTGGGTGGATCAGATCGGCTTTGGACGCTTCATTTTTCTTTACATGCCGGCCACTGGCCAAAGCTCCAATCGAAATTGATCGAACCAAGATGATAAGAACTAAGAAGGGGCAAGCATGAGCGACGTCCACGCAAGATAGAGAGGTATTTCACTCGTGTCTCTAATTTCGACTGTGTCTGATTTGGTCCTTTGATCATCTCTCAACATCAGATCAATTTGTGTAAATATTAATTAGGAATATGTTGATTACCTACTCGGGCTTGTGTAGACATGATGAAGAAGTGAGCCGGATCATTATGTAAATCAATTCGGAAATTTTCAATTTGATCATGGCCAAGTGATTAATTTATTAACTCTGATGTGTCTTTTGTTTGTTGAAAGATGACTCATTATGTAACTGATAGATTATAAAGGAAATTGTGACGGCGGCCACCTACGATGAGGTTATCGAATCATTCGATAATCATTACAGTCCGAGAGCTAATTTAGAAATTGAGGTTTTGTTTTTGTATTGCCAAACGTCATTGCAATGTTTTGGTAGAAATGCTACATTTATACTTTCTATGTTATGACATTTTATCCACATAATTTTCCTTTTAATACAAAACAACACGAATTAAGGAGCCACTTGACCCCCAAAAAAAAAAATCCTCACATACAACCTTTATCCTCTTCGGCCCCTCCTGGTAAAATCCTGGCTCCGTCGCTGGCCATAGTTTCACAATCTCCATAGTCAAAACCCCCAAATACACAACAATCCACTATTGGCCATAGGTCCCGATCAGGAGTGTTTCAAAAATCTGGGCCTGATGGGCATAAGGCCCTTGGCCGTGTTACACTGTCAACCCATGCAACAGGCCAAACGGGCTCAGTGGATGTCGTTCGAGCTGGTGGTCGCATCGGTCTGCATCTTATGCGCGTTCACCTAGGGTTACCCATTGCTTTGTATCGTCAGAGGATTGTTCTCCCGTCGCCGTCATCCGCAACCGAGGGCGATCCAGACCGCCGTTCGGCAATGGCAGGTCGAGATAGGTATCCGGTTCAGCGTGGTGCTGATGAAGGGAATCAGCAGCAGCCTCCTCGTCAAATTCTGCCAACAATTGGTAATGGTGGTTTTGGGGCAGCCAATGTCCGTGGAGGTGCTGGAGGCTTTGATGCTAGGGGATCACAAGAAGCCCCTCCTGATATGCTTCGCAATGATATTTCTAATCGCTTTGATGGTAACAATGCTAGACATAGTGATGCCTTCGGCCGTGCTGGTGTTGGCGGTTTTGTGTCGCGCAGAACACAAGGGCTTCCTCCTCATATGCTTCACAATGAATCTGCTCCGCATTTTGAAGGTAACAATGGCCGTCAGGGTGAGTCTAGTAGCCGTGGTGGTGATGGGAGTTATGATGCCCGTAGTACAGGCCCTTCACAACAAGTCCGTAATGAAGCAAACTCCTGGTTTGAGTTCGGTTCCAGCTCAAACCAAGTTTCAGGTTCTTATAATTCTAGGCAAGGTGTTGAAAGGAATGGTTTTGATAGTCAAGGTTTCAATGGAGAGTTTGGCGATTTTGATCAAGGTTTTTACGAGGGAAATCAAGGACCAAATCAGAGATATAACAACAACAACCGTGCAACTACCAATACCAACGACCGTAACAGCAGCAAAATTACAATCTCAGGAAATATGGCAGGAATCGTAACAACTATCGTCATCCAACAGGAGGGGGCATTGTTCGCCCCACATCTGATCAGCCGACTAACACAGGGTCTGTTGCTGCAACCCCACCAGGAGGGGTAGCGGGTGCGTCGCAGCCTCATCCTCAACAAAATCCAGATCTTGCTGCTCCGTTGAATGCGATAGAGGGGGTATCAACTGCAGGGAAAGGGTCTAAAAAGACAAGATTCTTTGTTTTATAGGTGTGAAGGCACCGGCCATTTTGCTGGTGACTGTACTGTGGTACTATGTATTATGTGTGCGAAAGCCACACACGAGGCTAAGGACTGTCCGCTCCTAACATTGCCAAAACCAACAGTGGTTACTTATGGGCCTTGTCGCACTGAATTGATGTTCCATGAGGTCCCGGTTTCGCCAGAAATTTGTTTCAAACATGACAGTGGTAAAGTGGGAAGAATTTCAGTAGTGCATGGTTTTCTTTCGGTAAAAGAAATCATCAAGGAACTAGAGTGGATTATCCCTGGGGATCATCAATGGGATCTTAGACCTGCTGGTCAGGGAGTTTTCAAGGTGGTATTCCCTACCAAAGCAGATCTTGCTTGAGTTAATAAGATGCCCGATATTCCAGTTGAGAATACTCCTTTTTTGCTACATTTTGAGGAGTGGTCATCCAGCTAGAGGAGGCGTGGGTAAGGGTTTCTGGCTGTCCGTATAAGCTACACTGCGACTATTTAGCTTTGTTTGCAATGGGTACTCTGATTGGGAAAACACAGGAGGTTGATATGGCCTATACTAGAGAGCACGGCGTCGTAAGAATGCGTCTCCGTGTTACAGCGGTTAAATATATTCCTGAAGGGACAGACATATGTATGATGGAGAAGGGTATGGCATCACCTTTCAAGTTGAGGGGGCCGATGATTTTGCTAATGGTGTTGTCATGGGAGGAACCGAGAGAGTGCAGATGGAGGAGATATGTCTAAAGAGAACTAGATTTAGGGGTGCGCCTTGGCGTACGATCCCGTTGAATATGAAATCTAATAGAAATAAATAATTGAATAAATACATCCAAATGGTAACGGATCGTAGTGTCAAGGTCGAAATTTGATAGAAGATGTCAAATGAGATTCTAATTTAATGGCGAAATAAATAAATTCAAGAATTGATTTACCACATCGAGTAAGAATATATACATATTCTCATCAATCTTTATATAGAGAATGACTGCAAAAGTTACATACAGAAATCACTTATTATCCAACTGGATCTTCCACTATTCTGCACTGAAGGAAAGAGGCGCAATATCAACAACAACATTAGGTGAGGAGGACATCATGGAGATACTCCAAATCGATCCTCAATGCCCCAAATCCTAGTCCAAACAGAATATAACAAATCAGGCATAGATGCACAGCTAAAAAATAACACAATATGTATCCATCCCATGAAAGGAAACATGCATGCCCACCTCACAAGAACCCATTACAGTAATGGCTAGGCCACCAAACAAAATAATGTACACATCGACTATTTCTTAGAAGCCGTGGAATAAATCAGCTTTTATACACAATGCTTTGCTAACAAATTTGCGTGATGATTTTGCTGAAGCACTAAATCAGCTCCTAAATGTTTATATTAAAGCACTAAATAAGTGCCTAAATATTTATATTTTGACTACTGTATGTGTTTTCATTATCTTAAACTAAACACCTCATTTTACAATCTCTTTTCAACAGATTCAGTTAGCTGATTATTATTTTAGTGTTTCCTCATCTAGCTACAAAACGACAATGAACTGCAAGATTTCTACCTTAGGACAAGGTTCTTCCAAGTATCAGCTTCAAGAACAGAACAAAATGAGAACATTAACCGCAGAACAACGGGCACTGGACTATAAAAAACAAATTCAATAAATAATTATCTCTCAGTAGATGACAGTAAAACAAAACTTCAGAATCATGGTCAAGTGTGCCTAGCAGAACACCGGTGGTGCAGTAACAGTGAAAAATCAAACTTCATATGTATATGTAAAAGCGTGAAAACACAGTCAGAATCATAACCTTTATCTTCAGTACAACTGAAATCTAAAGCGGCAAAAAAAGATGATCTGTTTATAAGCTTTGAACTTTTCTTATAAATGTTAGGTTCTAGCACATCATGTGCATGCCTTTATAAAATTTCGGGTTTGCATCAATTAAATTGGTATCGAGGTTAGATAATAGATGCAGAACGGAAATTCTATGTATGCACATCATATGCTAGAACCCTGTACAAGAGAAAGTAGTGTATGTATGCATGTCTGACTCCAATAAATGGCTTCATTTGATTAATGGGCTAAGATGATTTTTAGTGCCTACTATCATTTATAATAATTTTAAAAAAATGGCTGTGTGGCATCACCTGCGGCGGGAGGAGACCAGGCAGTTAGTCCATTAAGGCGTACAATGATGCAAATTGATCCACCGAAGAATCCATCGACAACTGAGCCCTCTGCTGCATCGACAATTATGTTCTCATGTCATACCGAGCCACAAAAAGAAAAGGTGGTTGGTAGGAAACTGAAAGAGTGTGTGTTCGAGTTCGATATCCTTACTCCACCTTCTCTAGCAGCAGCACATTGCAGCTCCAGGCAATGAATATAAAACACTAACCACTATTCGAAGTAAAAAATAGGCATATATATATATGAACTCGATATTATCCAGAATTCTTGAGTACAGAACAAAAAAAGAAACATAGTGCTCCTGATAACCCATCCAAATACAAACAATTCATTATTACTAAGAAATATAGTGAAATTAAACTACTCCTATAAATAAATAAGAATTGAAAATGATAAAATCATAACATACAGATTGTCAAGAAAGAGAAGATACCTTTTTCCATGGTGTCCCTCCGCATTTGGATAGAGCAGCAAGGACTTGCTAAATCCAGTATGAGCCGTGGGCTTTCATGCTAAGCCATGTAAACCAAATTTTAAAATTCAAATTAGTAAATATAGGGATCACATCAACCTAGGCCAGGGTGGCGTAGTTTACCTCAGGATGGTGCAGACACAACGATATCACCTGTGTTGACGCCCTGCGCTTGTCGAGGATATCCATCCCAACGCACGACAAGATCTGAACACTAATTGAATTTTCATGCTGAACTCACCTTCCTCTATTTTAAGATATCTATTGGTACATATATTAGTATCAGATCAAATCCTTGCCCATATATATGATAAATATAAAGAAAGTACCATCCCTTGGTCAGATCAACCTACACAAGTAGCAAAAGTTTAATATTTTCAGACACACAAGTAATGGTAGCCTGCATATGAAGTAATCAGAATTACAACAATGCAAGGCTGGAAAAATGGTGAACCTATTGTCATAATTCTTTTCAGATGTAATATAAGTCAGTAGTTCAAAATCCTTGAGCATCCTAGAATAAAGGAACAGTGAAATATATATTTTTAGAATCATCGACAATTGTTAGAACATGGGAAGAGCTTATCATCAGCATCAATTATGTATTCTAATCCATGGATGCATCACGTATAACCAATCTATGTCAAAGAAAAAACTTACCGGGCTGAACTCAAAAAATTAGGAGATAAGGTTGCCGCACAAGGCCTGGCTGCACGCGGAGAGGGGCGGACAGGTTGTTTTCTATATCTAGAGCATGGGGGTGGACTCACGTGCTTCTTCTCCATGTAGTGGATGACAATGCCAACATCGCAGACGCCGGCCATAGTGTTCCCCTCGCGTACGGCCTCGAGTAGAGTCGGGAGCCTGACTTAGGCTTGCACCACCGTCTCTAGCGTAGCAGCAGCCTGCGCTTGTCGAGTTGGGCGCTGGGGGCGCGCCTGCCATCGCAAAAATTTGGGAGGCGGCCTTCCTCTCCTCCCAACGATGGCCACGCCGCAGGGCAGGAGTGCAGCGGCTTGCACTGTGATGGCAGACGTCTCTCCCTATGGCTAATGCTCGATTAGGTTCCTCAAGAATTTACACAAACATATGGTGTCCATACCTGCAACTTCATAGTCAGAACAAAAATTGTGGAAAAAAATGCACAAACAGATTTGACTACGTATGATAATTCTAGTCTAATACACCCCAATCAAATATACCTTTTGGATCAAGAAATAGAAAAGGGAGTTCACCTTGCTTCATCTGTGGAGGATCTCTACATAGAGATGTGACCATGTATGATAATTCTAGTCTAATACACCCCAATAAAATTAACTTTTGGATCAAGAAATATAAAAGGGAGTTCACCTTGCTTCACCCGTGGAGGAGATCTACACGGAGTAGCCATGTACTGTTATGCGCGAGAGTGTAGCAACATAGCTTATCAACCATGGGGAGTCGACTGTCGTGCTGATGTAGCTTTCAGTTAGGACGAGTTCACTCCTCCTTGCCCACCTCAGCATTGTTCCTCCTTCGCCTCCTTCCCCACTGACTAAGCCTAGAAGACCATGAAGGAGCACTTGGGGTGAGTGAGCTTGAATCCGGGGCGGCGGCCAGGGGAGGGAGCTCGTGGGGGTGGGGAAGCGGCCAGTGGAGGGCGCGGATGGGGATGGGGTGGCGGCCAGGGGAGGGCGTGGGTGGGGATGGGGCAGTCGGGTGATGGAGCTTGAGGCTGGGGCGTGGGGGTAGGGCGGCGACCAGGGAGGGAGTGCGTGGGAGTGAGGCGAAGTGGCTTGTTTCCATGGCTACGGGAGCGCGGGAGGATGAGGCGGTGCCCTGGGAGCTTCGCGGCCTCCAACCGGCCTCGGCGCCAACAAGGTGAGGGATGAGGAGGAGAGCAGGGGCGGCGGGGCGGAGGAGGAAGCACGGGATTCCATGTCCTAGGAGGAGGATGCAACCAGGAGGAGGAGGGGCGCCGCCACACTATTGGGAGGAGAAGAGAGGAATCGTGGGGAGGAGAGGAGGGATGGATTGGCTCTAGGTTCACCACCGTGCCTTTTTGTCCCACGCAAGGATACCTCAGGACCATCACCCACGTGCGATTCACCCTAGGTCACTTGACAAGGAGGACCAACCCAAAGGAGGGCCCGCACACAGCCGCAGGCGGGTAGACCATCACCGTTACATAGCTTGATCTACTGCTATCTGGAGCGAAACAAACGGCTGAGGTCTTCCCCAGAACACCATCCGACAGTCCAGAAGCTGAAATCGCTGTGGAGGCTCCCAGGGGTCTCACCAATTACATCTTTAGATGCAGCAAATAGAGATCAGGAACCGAAGGAATCTAAACCGAAGACTAATAATTCAGCTTCTGAAACCTCCTCGACGTCTCATGATGGTAATAAGGCTCTAGCACGTGAAGTTTCAATCAGCTTTGGTTCTTTTGACAAACCTTTCCTCAGCCTTTCTGCCGTGAAAACTAAGACTGCTCATCGTTCTTTGTTGTGGGGTGACCGTGTAGAAGATGAGGATGACTCCCTGCCTTCTCCGATCTCTCATTCTGCACATGCATGCCCTCGACTGAGCGGAAAACGTACTATATCTGTTCAGCTGCAGCGTAACACGGGACTAGATGTCCTCTCACCAAGTTTCTCTACGCCTACAATAGGTGTGCCCTTGACGGACACAATGCAGATCAGTCAGAATGTTACGGAAAAAAGGAGCTCGCTACCAAACTGTAACACTGCAGCTACAGAGGAAGTCATTTTCGCAAAGGAGGTGGTGCATGAGGCCACGCCTTCCTTGCGTTCGCAGTCGAGGTCACTTACACAGGAGGACAATATGATCGTTCCCTCGACGATCGACTGCACCGTAGCTACTGATGGGTTTCATTGCGACATGAACGAGGGGCGGGAGGCCATGTTGTCCATACAGTCGCCGTCGAGCACTTCTTGTAAGGGGAACGAGCTGGTTATTGACTCGCCTAAAACTCCAGGAGGGAGTATTACGTCGAGCACAAGGCCACGCGTCGGTACTGGTGTTTTCCTTGGAGGCCGCTACACCCAGGAGGAGGTGGTGGCTTTCGGTGGCATTCTGGCGGTGAGTGCGGATGTGCGATCAAGTGATCGAATTCGTGCTCAGCCAAACGCCGACGCGTCCCAGCTACAGCGAGCTCAGCAGCGCGCAATGGCATGCGACCGTCCTTCTTGCTTAGGTACAAAACTTGTTACTAAATTTTCTTTGTCAAAGTTTTCAAATGATGAGGTTTTTGCTAGGGCTACCAAATTAGGTGTGTTGATGGGTCAGTCACCGTCACAAATTTCTCAATCTGTTGAGTTATTAAATAAACTTGACTTGGAGCGTACACTTATAACTCTAAAGAAAATAAAGAGAAAGCAAAATCAATTGACGATACTACTCATAGTTTAATTCTGCATAATGCTTCTTGCCTAGCGGAGGATCTCGAGGAGGAAGAGCAACAATAAAGAAACCTAAGAGTAAGAAATCTAAGGATTCGCTTGCGATTCGTCGAAGTGTGAGAATTAATAAAACAGTAAAAGTTGTTTCAAGATGAAAGGGTGCTTCTGGAATAGTGATGGTTTTGGGGACACTGCGAAACATTTTTTTGTCAATGAATCAATAAGAGAGCACAAGCTAGATTTTTTTGCAATCATGGAAACCGGTAGATCAAAATTTTCAAGCCAATTTCTTAAGCATATTTCTGGAGGTTTAGACATTGCTTGGTATTGTTTACCACCAGATGGGATATCCGGGGGCATGCTCATTGGTATTAACATGGCTTCATTTAATGTTAAAAACATGGTATCCGGAGATAGTTGTGTTAAATTACACATGGTATCCAAGATAGATGGCTTTGAGTGGTTCTTAGTACCAATTTATGGGGCAGCTCAAGATGCCAAAAAGCATGATTTTTTGGCAGAGTTGGTCCGCACATGTGAGTCTGAAACGCTTCCTATGCTAGTTGGAGGATATTTCAATATCATCCGTCGTCATGACGAGAAAAATAATGATAATTTCAATGCAAGATGGCCCTTTATATTTAATGCAATAATTGAGAGTCTAAACCTTAGATAAATAGCTCTATCAAGTAGACAATTCACATGGGCAAATCGTAGAGAAAATCCTACTTACCAAAAGCTAGACAGGATTCTAGCAACAGTTGAATGGGAACAGAAATACCCTCTTATCAGTGTTCGGGCTTCAACAAGATCAGGTTCGGAGCATACTCCACTTTTACTTGATTCCGATGAACAAGCTCATCTGGGAAACAAAGCGTGTTTATCTTTTGAGCTATCATGGTTGCGCCAAGAAGGCTTCTATGAGATGGTTGCTCATGAGTGGGCTTCTATTTCATATGGTAACACACCAATAGATTTGTGGCAAAACAAGTTGTGCCATCTTCGTAATTTTCTGAGGGGTTGGGTAAAAAATCTTAGCAGCGTTTATAAGAAGGAAAAAGAGTGTCTCTCCGATCTAATCGATCTTCTAGATCAAAAAGCCAAAACTATTCCTTTAACGCGTTCGCAAAGAGATACGATGAATAAGGCTAATGATGATTTATCAAAGCTTAGACGCAACGAAGAGTCCAAGTGGGCTCAACGGGCGAAATTTAAGCACATCCAGGAAGGGGGAAATAACACAAAATAATTTCATCTCATTTCTAATGGTAAACACAGGAGGATGAAGATCTTCCAACTAGAACAAGATGAAGGTACTATCGTAGGACAAGAAAAATTAAAAGTGTATATCTCGGAATATTATAAGAACTTATTTGGTGAACAGGTTCAGAATAACTTTTCAATGATTGAATCTGAAACAAATGATATACCTCAAATTTCAATGGAGGAAAAGGCGATTCTCAGATCTGACTTCATAGAGAAGGAGGTATGTGATGCAATTATGCAAATGGAAAGAAATAAAGCATCGGGCAGACGGTTTCCCAGCTGAGTTCTACCAAAAAATTTGAAGCATCATAAAATGTGATTTGATGGCTATGTTTGAAAATTTTCACCAAGGAGAACTTCCATTGTTTCAGCTAAACTTTGGGACAATCATTTTACTACCAAAAAAAGAAAATTCTATACAGATTTAGCAGTACCGCCCCATATGTCTATTAAATGTGAGTTTATCTTTTTTTACAAAAGTGGGCACCAACCGTTGACGAGGTTTCATCTCGTCAGTGTCCATTGTTATGGACTTGGGTTTTGGAGAAGATGGGGATGCTGGAGATCGTGGCACGGTTAACAGACAAGCAACCAGGGGACACGAGATTTACCCAGGTACAGGCCCCCGGAGGGAAAACCCTACTCCTGCTTGTCTGCTCTTTGATTACGGCGGAACCGAACGTTACAGGGTGCGCAGATTCGATCTGGCGTGGATGCATGTGCGAAAGTATGAGTCGAGTTCTATTGTGGCGGTGGAGATCGTAGATCTGTCTACTGTGTACGCTGCCCTCCTCGTTGGACCCTCCTAGCCTTTATATATGGGAAGGCTAGGTCTGTGAATTACTGAGTAGGTTACAAGTTAGATTCGAACTCTAGTCTTGAGGTTTCCTTGTCTTGTGTGCTTGGGACTCCGTGTCCATATGGGCTTCGTTCCAGTCGAACTGTCATAGGCGTCATGGACTCGGGCAGGTCGTCGAGTGGGCCTTCCGTCAGGCTGGACTAGGTAGGCTAACATCAGGTACCCATAGGGTATAACCATGTCAGTAGCCCCCGAGTCTCCATCCGAAACGTAGATTCGGGTGGAGACTTAGTTGTCTTGAACCTTGTATTTGGATGTCGGAGTCGAAAGTTGTGTCGAGTGCGAAGCACTTCATCCGGAAGTTCATCGGGTCAGCTAAATTTGTTCGGCTGTTGTAAAGGAATCGACATCGTGGACGTAGTCAACACAATGGACTATAGGGTGCGCGACCAGCGCTCCCTATGGGAGTAGCCCCCGAGTGTCTGTTCGAGTCGTAGACTCGAGCAGAGACTTTAATTCAGCCGTTGTTCAGCTTCAGGTCCGTTGGACACAAATTTTTCGGATGCTTGAGTCCATCCTCCCTATGGGAGTAGCCCCCGAGTCCGTAGTGGAGTCGCAGACTCGACGTAGGACTCGAAGAATAGTTCAATGATTTAGTACTTTGATCATTTTCGGGTGCGCGGCAAGCGCTCCTGATAGGAGTAGCCTCCGAGTGTCTGGCGGGGTCGTAGACTCGGGCAAAGACTCGAGTCTTGTATCTTGTAGACGCAGTGGACAATCTCGCGGGCGTACCGCTGACCCGGAAGTACATCGGGTGCGCGACCAGCGCTCCTGATAGGAGTAGCCCCCGAGTGTCTAGTTGAGTCGCAGACTCGAGTGGAGACTCATGCGAGGACAAATCACTGACCCGGGAGTACATCGAGTCAGCGTCTCATGCATAAGGAGCCAAGAATTGATGCAATCCGGAGTTGGCGTGGGCGGAGTCGGCGGCGCTTGAAAAGGACTCGACGTTGCGGATGAAGTCAACACCGTTGCTTACATCCGGGTGAGCGACCAATGTCGTGTCTTCGTAGCATCAAGCGATGCAACCATCCAAGGAGGGACTCGACTCGGGTCTTGATTGTATGGCGTAGCCAGCTCTTTTGTCGACTCCTGTTGGAGGACCTAATAGAATAGCTCGACGCGGTCGATATTCTTGTAAGCTGCAGAAAACATAAAGAATTGTGAAGTACATGTATCTTGTAAAGAATATTTTCCTGTCGGCTTGTATAGTAAGATTCTGGTGCCGATCGAGTCGACACTTTTGCACTGTATGCTAGGCCTTTTCGTTAGCCTGATTACCCTTAGTCTCAGTACCTTGCCGAGGCACTCGGGGTTCAAGGATTCAACGATCAGGCAGAATCAGCTACTCGGGCTGTCGCGTTCGAGGTGCTCGAGTGCGTGGAGCCGATGGCACATTAGGTTACTCGAAGAGGGCGCAACCCCCGAGTGTTTCGAGTGCGATTAAAGTAAGAAATAAAATCAACTCTGAGTAGAGAACTTAGCTTTGTTGGTTGTAGTTGTCGTGGACGAAGTCGACGCGATAGTGGGTCATGCGGCGGACGTAGTCAACGCGGCAGACCACGGTCATAGCAGCGACGGGTTCCTGAGGTCGATGGCGATAGCGAGCTCCGCATCCGAAGATTGTTGCAATCGAAGGCCGCACTAGGTCATCGCATCCGAAGGATGTATCAGTTCATCGCAGCCGAAAGCCGCATCGGGTCATCGGAGTCGAAGGCTGTAGCGGGTTGCTGGAGCCGAAGGCCGCGGCTGGTTACCGAAGTGGAGGGAGCCCCCGAGTCGTTGGAGCCGAAGATCGTAGAGGATCACCAGAGTCGAAAACTGCAGCAGGTCGTCGGAGACGATGACGGTGGTGGGTAGCCGTAGTCGAAAACTGCAGCGAGTTGGATTTTCATCATTCGGGGTCGGCACGGCAGACTCGTTGGATTCACATGGGCAAAGAGGTAGTTGACCCTGCACATCGCACTTGGCATGACAGATGGAATTGAAACTGTCGAAGTCATCGGAAATTTTACGGACCCGACGCAACGAAATCGTCTCTTGTGTCATCCATACTGCCTTTTATCTTTTTTTTGTACCGATTTTGACAACAACTCGGATCCATAAATCTGATACGGATGCTCCAACGGAAGGATCTGGGCTAGCTATCTTTGATTGATCCCTTTTTTATTTTGCCTTTGTTTGAATCACGTGGACAAGTGCTTGGCCTAATTGCCTTGATAGCAATTGATTCCCTGTCTTCACGTGGCATACTAGTAATGATTGATTCCTGTGACTGATGAGGATTTGCTTGTCGTGGCCCGTGGCTTTATGGACTGAAATTTAAAAAACCATCGGTCGCTGGCCCTTTCGATGCACAGGACGTGTAGCCCGTCCTGACACGACTCGATTCCGCGTGTCGCTGGGTCGTCCGAAAACAGCTCAGTTGTAGTTGACGTGATCCTTGTCTTTTGATGAACACGATTCGCTGCAAGACGCCCAGGAGCTGGCGCTGCCGTCTCCTCTGACTACGCGTGAGTTGGCAAACCTTTAGCGATGATGAAGTCGTGTCGCCGTTGACGATGAAGCTGACACGCTAAAGTAGATCTGTTTCTCAGTAGTCGTTGAATCGTAGATCGCTTCGGATGGGACCATCACGATCGCACAATCAGCGTCCCCAGCTCCCACAGACGGCGCCAATTGACGAGGTTTCATCTCGTCAATGCCCATTGTTATGGACTTGGGTTTTGGAGAAGATGGGGATGCTGGAGATCGTGGCACGGTTAACAAACAAGCAACCAAGGGACACGAGATTTACCCAGGTTCAGGCCCCCGGAGGGAAAACCCTACTCCTGCTTGTCTGCTCTTTGATTACGGCGGAACCGAAGGTTACAGGGTGCGCAGATTCGATCTGGCGTGGATGCGTGTGCGAAAGTATGAGTCAAGTTCTATTGTGACGGTGGAGATCGTAGATCTGTCTACTGTGTACGCTGCCCTCCTCGCTGGACCCTCCTAGCCTTTATATATGGGAAGGCTAGGTCTCAGGTACCGATACGAGTAGGTTACAAGTTAGATTCGAACTCTAGTCTTGAGATTTTCTTGTCTTGTGTGCTTGGGACTCCGTGTCCATATGGGCTTCGTTCCAGCCGAACTGTCATAGGCGTCATGGACTCGGGCAGGTCGTCGAGTGGGCCTTCCGTCAGGCTGGACTAGGTAGGCTAACATCAGGTACCCGTAGGGTATAACCATGTCAACCGTATTACGTCCATTGCCCACAAAGTGATTCGACCAACTCAAACGGCGTTTATGCTAGGGCGACATATTCTGGAAGGGGTTGTTGTTCTACATGGGACCACTAATGAACTTCATAGGAAGAAGATGGATGGTGTTCTTCTTTAGATAGATTTTAAAATAGCTTATGATAAGGTTAAATGGTATTTTTTACAAAAAGCGTTACGAATGAAAGGTTTTGGTCTGGTCTGGTGTCAATGGATAAACGATTTTGTGAGAAGAGGCAGTGTGGGTATTCGCGTTAATGATGATATTGGACACTATTTTCAAACTATGAATGGTTTAAGATAAGGAGATCCGCTATCTCCTATTCTTTTTAACATCATCGCTGATTTTTTGGCCATTTTAATTGCTAGAGCAAAGGAACATAGCCAAATAGAGGGACTCATACCCCATCTAGTTGAGGGAGGAGTATCTATTCAACAATACGCCGATGATACAATAATTTTCATGGAACATGACTTCAGAAAGCTCTAAACATGAAATTAGTATTATGTATTTTTGAACAATTGTCGGGTCTCAAAATCAACCGTCATAAAAGTGAGATCTTTTGTTCCAGGAAAGCAAAAGAAATGGAAGATGATTATAAGGAACTATTTGGTTGTGAGGCTGGTCTTTCCCATTTCGTTATTTGGGAATTCCAATTCACTTCAGAAAGTTAAGAAATGGTGAATGGAAACTTGTTGAAGATCGTTTTGAAAAGAAATTGGCATGTTGGTTAGGGAAATTATTATCATACGGAGATCGTTTGGTACTAATTAACTCAGTTCTAACAAGTTTGCCAATGTTTATGCTATCCTTCATGGAGATCCCAAAAGGGGTTCGCAAAAGATTGGACTTTTTTAGATCTCGTTTCTTTTGGCAAAGTGATGAACATAAAAAGAAATACCGGCTAACCAAGTGGAATATCATATGCAGACCAAAGGACCAAGGTGGTCTGGGAGTCGAGGTATTAGATATTAAGAACAAATGTTTACTCAGCAAGTGGTTATTTAAACTTTTGAATAAAGAGGGTGTATGGCAAGAGCTATTAAAAAATAAAATATCTTCATTCTAAGACACTATCAAAAGTGCAAGCAAAACCTACAGATTCTGCCTTTTGAAAAGGCTTAATGTGTGTAAAAGAGGATTTCTTTGCTAGAGGATCTTTCATTGTAAAAAATGGTCAGAATACTAGATTTTGGGAAGACACGTGGCTGGGAGATTCTCCTTTAGCTTCTCAATACCCATCTCTTTTTAATATCGTGCAACGAAAGGAAGTTTCAGTTGCACAAGTGATGTCTAACACTCCACTCAATATCACCTTCCGTAGAGCTCTAACGAGAACTAAATGGTTAAGATGGCTTAATTTGGTAAACCGATTGATGGAGGTTAATTTAGCAGATGGAGAAGATCAGTTTAGATGGGATCTAACTTTATTGGGAGCCTTTAGTGTTAAATCAATGTATTTAGACTTACTCAATGGACACACAAGGTTCCTACTTAAGTACATTTGAAAAATCAAGGTACCACTAAAGATAAGAATTTTTATGTGGTTCCTAAATCGTAAGGTTCTTCTCACAAAAGATAACGTTGCTAAAAGAAACTGGCAAGGAAATCAAAAATGTTTTTTTTGACAAAGATAAAACTATACAACATTTAATTTTTGAATGTCCTTTTGCAAAATAATTTGGCGCATTTAATTTAGCCCCCCAAAAAATATTAAGGATTTATTTGGTAACTGGCTATGTGGTGTAGATAAACTTGAGAAGGTTCAAATACAAGTGGCTGTTTGTGCTTTACTCTGGGCTATATGGCATATAAGGAATGACATTATTTTTTAATAAGCCATTGACTTCCTCTTTTATGCAGGCTATTCCATTAACTACCTACTGGATCCGTATGTGGTCCTATCTTCGGTCAGAGGAGCGCAGACCGGTCATGGCTATTGGGAGCACCCGTTTGGAAATGGTTGTACAGGATTTATTCAACCGGTGCGGCTGGCGTTTTGATATTAGAATTTAGTGTTGATGCATCAGATGTTATTCCTAGTAGCTCTTTTTAGATGGCTCATTCATGTTGCAACTCTTTGTGATCTATGAGCGGGTTTGTAAGACTACTATAATAAACTGAATAAGTTAATAAAGGCTATATGCATCGGTCGATGCAGAGGCTGGGGCTATACCCCTTTTCAAAAAAAAAAGATACTAGAATCATAATGGAGGAAGGACAAACCTAAGCATTACATTGGCGTCTCCCAACAGCCGCTGCCCTGCTGATGGCACCAGCCAAACTAATCCTATCAAGAGAACAATGAAACGACTAGAGAAACTATTAGCCAATCGCTCTAATTTCCGTTTTGGTAATTGCGGTTCTCAATCCTCGAACGATTCCGGATCTTAGTTTCTCTCCACTATGTCGGTTATGCTAGGATTTCGCTCTCGCTCCGGCGATTCCGGATCTTAGTTTCTCTCGACAACTTCTGGCCGGCGGCGAGATCTCCTCCGCCCCACCCCTCTTGTCTTCTGCCTCGGTGATCCCGCGGCCCGGCCTGATTCCCCTGCCTCGTTGCCTGGCCTCGTGTTCGGGGCGATTAAGGGGTAGACTCTGTTATACTGCCCGCCCTTGGCTCGGGTGCTTGGTCTATGGTCGCGGTTGGAGATGGCAGAGCACGTTCAGCTGGCGGCGAAGGATATGTCCGGGAGCTCGAACTCCCGTCAGAATCTGGCGATCCCTCCACAGGATCTGCCTCAATCCAAGGATTCGTTAGGCATCCCAAAGTCTGCAAACACGGCCGATGGCGGTGTAGCGGAGATGATGGGACGTCTTCGCCTCACTACCCAGGAATCTACTCCCTTTGTCCTGGAAGATGGAGGAGACGATCAGGATTGCCCGGACTGGGCTTTGATTGGGAAGGTACTGGCACCGAATACGTTCCATATTTCCACGATAAAATCTGCTCTTCAGGCTGCCTGGGGTAACCCAAGGGTTTGGAGTTCAGATCGCTTGGGGCCAATATTTTCCTTGCTGTTTTTGCTAAAGAAGCGGACAAGATTAGGGTTCAAAATGGTGCGCCATGGATAATGGGAAATACGCACTGTGTGATCCTCAATGAGTTTGATCCGAAGATAAACCCTGCTGATGTTCGCTTTGATAAGCTGACGATCTAGACGCGGATCATGAATCTGCCTTTTGGTCTAATGAATGATCATCGGGGCAAAGAGTTTGCTAGTCGGCTGGGCAAGGTTGTGACGATGGAGGTGGATGAGAAGGGGCGAGCTTGGGGTGAATTCCTGCGGGTCCGTGTCCTTGTTGATGTGAATGAGCCTCTCGCAAGATGCCTGTCAGTTTTCTCTCAGCACTGTCAGGCCACTAAACATTACAGGGTGATGTACGAACGTATGCCGATGTTCTGTTACTCGTGTGGTATTATTGGCCACTCGTCTACGAGCTATCTGACGCCTGCTGAACATGATGATGAGGGTTTTCTACCATATCATGGGCCAAAGCTTTGTGTACCGGATGAGAGGAAGAAGAAGCAGTCCGGGACAAGTTCGAGCCAACACTCCTTCCCTAGTGTACAGGGGGTCGTGGCCGGGAGCTGGCCGTGCGGGCCATGCCAACCAGGCGCGTAGGACGCCTGATCGTCAGGATCATGACAAGGATACGAGTGACGTCAACTCACCGTCAAAACAGAAGAAGCCAAGGGCTAAAAAGTCTAAAGAGACTAATGGTGCGGATGGCAAAAAGTATTCGGTTAACCGTGCTATGGAGGTAAGAATCAGTGGGCAGAAACGCAAGGTTTACAAGCCAATAGAGCCGGTGACTCCTGCGGGGGAGAGTATCCCTCGCCTGCTTCTTACTGAAGCGCCTTCTAGCGTTCCGACCACCATTTCTGATGCCACGGGGGATGGTGGAGTTGCTGTAGTGGCAGACTCAAACAAGAAGCAAAAGAAGGATACTCCTAATGGGCACTTTCGATCGGCGGATCAGGCGGAGGCTGCGATACAGCCCCGCCAGATGCAATGAGTATCCTGTGCTACAACTGCCGAGGCTTGGGGTTGAACTCGGTAGTTGGTGAAATCACATCGCCCCGCTTTCTTCTTCTTATCAGAGACAAAGATGAAGGACACTAGGGCCCAGAATCTTATGTGGTCGCTGGGTTTCTATGGCAGTTTTACTGTAAGTAGTGAGGGCCTCAGTGGGGGGCTCACTCTTTTCTGGCTACCACAGTATACAGTAGATTTGAAGGGCTATAATGCACACTACATCGATATTAAAATCTCCTCTGGAGACTCCGTTCCTTGGAGGGCAACCTTTGTATATGGTGAAGCGAGACGAGATATGCGACATGAGTTTTGGTCCCTGCTTAGAAGATTGAGGCCTGAGTGGGAAGGACCATGGATTTGTTGTGGTGATTTTAATGAGGTTCTGCACCAGGACGAACACTGTGGCGTAGCTGAAAGAACTGTGTCATAAATGGTTCAGTTTCGAGACTGCCTTGATGATTGTGGGTTGGTTGATATTGGCTATACTGGGCCGAAATTCACGTGGAACAATCGCCAGGACGAAGAGCACCATGTCAAGGTTAGACTCGATCGGGCCATGGCCAATAGTACGTTCATGAATTTGTTCAGAGGTGCTTGGGTTGAGAATGTGATCACTACGGCGTCTGACCATCTTGCCATTAACATCACTCTATCGGGATGCTCGGACGTTGACAACAAACGGCCGGTGCAACATGGTTTTCGCTTTGAATCTGCGTGGCTTCAAGCGTTAGATTACCGAGACACTTTGGAGAAATATTGGACTGATGGAATGTCTGGTATGGGTCTGACCTCGACTTGGTCTACCCTGCATGCTGTTGCGGCCTCTCTGAAGAAATGGGGCCGGGAATCTTTTGGCGCAGTTAAAACAAAATCAATAAGCTTGAACATCGGCTCAGATCCTTGCGGCTTGGGGAAACTGAGGGTACCGATGTGGATATTAGGTCGACGGAGGCTGAGAACTGTGAGTTGTTCGAAAGAGAAGAAATTATGGCCCGACAACGATCTCGAGTGAATTGGCTGCGGGATGGAGACAGAAACACCGCCTTCTTCCATGCTAGAGCTTTGGCCCGCAAGAGAACAAACATTATTAAATTACTAACAAGGGAAGATGGCTCTCGCTGCGACAATTTAGAGGGGATAAAGGGAATGGTTCAGAGTTTTTATGGGGACCTTTTCACAACTGAACCATCAGCCTCTATTGATAATGTGTTGGATGTTGTCCCGTGCAAGGTTAGCCAAGAAATGAATGACGAGTTGTTGAGCGAGTACACCAATCAGGAGATCAAGGAGGCTCTATTCCAAATGGGACCGACAAAGGCGCCGGTCCCGGATGGTTTTCCTGCTTTGTTCTACTAGACACACTGGGAGTTCTTTGGGGATGAGATTTGCCATGCTGTTCGGAATTTTCTAGAAGGAGGGATATTCCAGAGGGTTTATGCGATTAAATCATTGTTCTAATTCCCAAGGTAACCAATTCTGATCTTCTAAAAAATTTCAGACCAATTAGCCTATGCAATGTTCTTTATAATATTGCTTCCAAAGTATTGGCTAATAGGCTAAAGATTATTCTGCCATCGATTGTTTCTGAAAACCACAGTGCCTTTGTGCCGGGCAGACTCATTACTGATAATGCCTTGATTGCATACGAGTGCCTGCACACCATTAAACAACAACAATCGAAGATGCCCTTTTTTGCTTTGAAGGTGGATATGATGAAAGCATATGACCGCGTTGAGTGGATTTATTTGGCGGGATGTCTTCTGAAGCTGGGTTTCTCGGCTGTTTGGGTTTCCAGTGTTATGCAATGTGTAACCACTGTTAAATATGCTGTTCATGTTAATGGGGAGCTAACAGAACCTGTGATTCCAACAAGGGGCATCAGGCAAGGGGACCCTATAAGCCCCTACCTCTTTCTTCTCTGCACCGAAGGATTGTCTTGTCTTCTGCAACAAAAGGAGCGCCAGGGTGAGCTACAAGGTATCAAAACTGGCCGACTTGGACCTCCTATATCCCACTTACTGTTCGCAGATGACAGTATATTCTTCGCGCGTAGCAATGGAAGAAGTGTTGAGGCTTTACATAGTACCCTTGAGACTTTCTACCAAGGATCGGGACAGAAGATCAATAGGGACAAGTCGTCTATTTTCTTTGGTGCTCGTTGTCCTGCTGCTGTCAAAACTGCGGTTATGCACAAGATGGAGATTCAAACTGAAGCACTCAACGACACATATTTGGGTATGCCCACCGATGTTGGTCGCTCACCGGTGAGTGTCTTCAGATTCTTGTATGATCGCATGTGGAAAATAATGAATGGCTGCTCTAATAGACCCATGTCTCGGGCGGGCAAAGAGGTGTTTCTCAAATCGATTATTCAAGCCATCCCTGCCTTTGTTATGAGCTGCTTCCAATTCCCTAAATCCTTATGTGATGACATGAGGAAAATTATCTCGAACCATTGGTGGGGTATAAAAAAGGGGAAGAAGAAAATTCATTGGAGATCCTGGCAATGGCTTACCACTCCTAAGGACTTGGGGGGACTGGGTTTCCGCGACATGGAGCTGTTTAACCAGGCAATGCTGGCGCGCCAGGGTTGGCGCTTGCTCAAGGACCCTTCCTCTCTCTGTGCCCGGGTCCTGAAGGGGCGGTACCACCCGAACTGTTCTTTCTGGGATGCGCCTGCTCCACGGTCGGCGTCCTATACATGGCAAAACATTCTGTGTGGGCGTGAGCTACTGAAAACTGGTGTCCGGTGGGGTATTGGAAACGGCGACTCGACAAGAATTGAGTCTGACAACTAGATACCTGGTGTGACCCGTGCATTGTTAAGACCTGTGGCAGACCTGTTGGAGGATCAGCGTGTCAGTTCTTTGATTCTGGAGGATACCCGGACCTGGGATGTGGATTTGGTGAGGACCATTTTTGATGAGGAAGTGGCCGACCGGGTGCTGCAGATCCCCATTAGTAGGCATGGTGGGGAGGATTTTCCTTCTTGGCCTTTTACACGCTTTGGTCTTTATACAGTCAGACCAGGGTATAATCTTGCATGGACCTGTCTTTTCAATGAGGAACGTAGTGAAAGGGGCTCTGGATCATCGTCCAGTACTATTGATGAAAGGAATTTACTGTCATAATCACTTTTGGTCTTCGTTAACAACAAGTAGATCATTTTACAGTTTGTCACCGTCCACAGGTTGGTATTATGATAAGTGAAAAGTACCCTCACACTTGAGAAAGTTTCCTGCAAGAGTGACAGTGTTATGGAAATTCCAGACCGGAGTCTCCAGTGTGGTCCGGAGTTTCGGGATTTGTCCCCGGTGGAGGCTTCAGAATCTTGGCTGGGACATTCTGAATGGGGGTCCGGAGCATGGTCCGGAGGCTACACCGGAATCTCCGGTCCTGACTCTGTCCAGAGTCTCCGGTGTTGAAGGACCGGAGTCTCCGGTCAAGTTGGGTCATGGCAGGTCCAGGACATCCAGATGGGCGGTCCGGATGCTAGTCCGGAGATAGACCGGAATCTCCGGTGTAGACCGGAGTCTCCGGTCTGACTTTTTTCCAACTGTTAGAAAACGGTTCGTGGAGGGAGCTGCCTATAAAAGGGGACCCTTATCTTCTTCCTCCAGTTGCCCGAGCTGCTCAAGAACACAAACACCATTAGAGCCACCAAATCTACAAGATCTCTCCATCCAACCATCCAAAGTCATTGATCTTTAGAGAATCGAAGGAGAAGGCCTTGATCTACAGCTTCACCAAGAGAGATCTTCATTTCCCCCTCATTCACTTGAGGTCCCCCAAGCTCTAGTGTTTCATTGGAAACCCTAACTTTGATTTGGTTCTTACAAGCTTGTCTTTGATTGTTTTGACAGCTTGCTTGTATTTGGGAGCCTCCAATTAAGTTGTGGATTTGTGCCCCAAACTTGTAAAGGTGTCGGCTTCCACCTTGAAGGTTGCCGATATAGTGGAAGGTGGATCGATCCTGTTGGGGTGAGGTTCATCAGAGAACAAGGGAGGCCTCTCATGGCGTTGGTGGATTGAAACCACCCCCTCTCCAAACGTAGACGTACTTCCCCTAAAAAGGAAGGAACTACGGAAAACAAATCCTTGTGTCTCCGTGTCCACCTCTTTGGTTACTTGTATCCTTTACCGCACATTACTTACTTGTTCTTTCTTAGTATTTTGTTAGCTAGTGCTTATTTCTCATATAGGTAAATTCACCTTAGTTGCATTATCTAGAGAATTTACCTTATTGTCAAACCCTAATATGAAAAAGAATAAAATTTGAAGTAGCACCTATTCACCCCCCTCTAGGTGCCCATATGATCCTTTCAATTGGTATCAGAGCCTCGGATCTTTATTTGGGCTTTACCGCCTAAGAGAATATGGGTAGCAGCAAAGGGGATGGTGATGGTGAGCCCACCACGGTGACCATGGAAGGTCTCAAAAACTTGGAAACAAGATTGATCTCTTCCTTGGTCAACAAAGTCAAGAAGATTCTTGAGCAACTTCTTAAAGACAAAAATGCCTCATCATCCCCCTCTCCTCAAGAGGAACCTCCATCCGTTTTACCTAAAGGGAATGCTTCGGTATCCCCCGAGAGTATGATGTTGGGGGGTAAACAAGATAACCCTAATTCCTCCACACAAAATGATGGTGGGAAGGGTGAGCACCGTGACTCATGGTACTCTCCCGACCCTCCAATCCCTCGCCCTCATGTTTACAATGGAGGTGACCCACCCAAGCTTGAAGAATCTGCTACTTTTTCTCAATGGCAATCTCTAATGAGAAATCCTATGCGCAGCTCTTGCATTGAACTATGGAACATCATCGAGCATGGACTCTTTATTGGGGATCCAAACAACTTGACACTCAACTCAATGCCACTACTTTGCATATTATTCAACAAGGGTTGGGTACAAAGGATTACCCACACACTCAGCACTTTAGCATTGCCAAGGAAGCTTGGGCTGCTCTCACCGTTTTGTTTGTTGGAAATGAGAGCATGTGGAGGAACCGATATGATTCACTAAGCAATGAAGCCGAAGGCTTCTACATGATGGAAGGTGAAAATCATGAAGACATGTACCGAAGACTCAAGACCACCGCCACCGCTTTTAGAAATGTGGTGCCTCACATGTGGATGATGCGTGGATAAAAGGGAAATATGTGAGTGCACTCATGCCCTTTGATCCCACCGACTTGAAGATCCTACAAGGAAGACACAACTACCATCTCATGACCTCCAATGAAGTTATGCAAGAGATGGCGCTTTCAAAGTTGCCTCCAAGAATGCCAAAGATGCCCGTGCTCGTGCCCTTGGTATGAGCAATGTTGTCAACGTTTCTTTGAAGGCCAAAGTTATGGACCATGGGGATGAAGACAATAGTGATGAAGGCCTCTCCAGGGACCACCCCGATGAAGTCAAGATTGCTCATAGTCAATATATGGAAGAACTTTGGAAGAACCCCGCCAAGGCCAAGATGGAAATGCAACGAAGAAGCAACCCAAATGGGAAACGAGAAAATACCACTAGATTGAGAACTTGCTTCAATTGTGGTGACCTCTATCACTTTGTGGCAAGTTGCCCCTATGAGAAGAGAGAAGATCATGGGGGTAAGCTTGTGTTGAAGAAGACTCTCAAACCACCTTACAAGAAACCCTTCATCAAGAAGAATCCCATCAACAAGAAGTCGGGAGAAATTGTCTTGATGACTCATGAAGAATACTCCTCGGACAATGAAGATGATGAAGATGAGGAAGAGGAAAGTTCTAATGGTGTGGCGACCCTAGCCACTACTTCTACTCCGACATTCTCACTCTTTGATTCTCCAAATGAGAATTCTCCCATCAAGAACGTCACTTGTCTTATGGCAAGAGGAACGGAGGTATCCTCATCATCCCACTCCACTCCCCTAGCTAATGATGAAATTGATGATGAGATGTCTCTTGATGTCAAAAGGGAATTAATTGCTTTTGATGAATTTATGACTAACCTTCAAGGGGATGCTAAGATACATTTTGGAAACATCTTAGATCAACTTTCCCACACTCAAGAGCTCCTAGATGTAATATGTAAACTTGGGCATGAACACATGATTGAGTTAGAGGCGTTAAACAATGTTCTAGAAGAAGAACAAGAGACTAGGATGTCACTTGAATTAAAACTTGAAGGGCTTGATGATGCCAATGACATTATTGTTAATAAACTCATCAGAGAACATGATCATTCTATGGCTAAGTGCAAAAGGGCTAAAAAGTACAAGATTGAGTTTGGTGTGGTTCATGAAAAACTTGTCGAGGACTTTAATTTACTAGAAAAGGCTCACAAGGCTTTGAAAAGTGAATTCTTGTCACTCACAAAGTCCCATGAAACGCTGCAAACTCAATTGGAAAATATTCCCTCACCTAGTAACTTCATTCCATCTAGTAGTACAACTATTCTTGAATTAAAACTTGAAGGGCTTGATGATACCAATGACATTATTGTTAATAAACTCATCACAGAACATGATCATTCTATTGTTAAATGCAAAAGGGCTAAAAATTACAAGATTGAGTTTGGTGTGGTTCATGAAAAACTTGTCGAGGACTTTAATTTACTAGAAAAGGCTCACAAGGCTTTGAAAAGTGAATTCTTGTCA
The DNA here is from genome assembly GCA_023614405.1 of Avena insularis. Taxonomy (NCBI): domain Eukaryota; kingdom Viridiplantae; phylum Streptophyta; class Magnoliopsida; order Poales; family Poaceae; genus Avena; species Avena insularis. The sequence continues at coordinate 25,260,312 of CM042691.1, read as the reverse complement.
CTCACAAAGTCCCATGAAACGCTGCAAACTCAATTGGCCAATATTCCCTCACCTAGTAACTTCATTCCATCTAGTAGTACAACTATTCTTGAATAAAATGCTAGGTTGAAGGGGGAGCTAGGTTGAAGACACAACTACCATCTCATGACCTCCAATGAAGTTATGCAAGAGATGGCGCTTTCAAAGTTGCCTCCAAGAATGCCAAAGATGCCCGTGCTCGTGCCCTTGGTATGAGCAATGTTGTCAACGTTGCTTTGAAGGCCAAAGTTGTGGACCATGGGGATGAAGACAATAGTGATGAAGGCCTCTCCAGGGACCACCCCGATGAAGTCAAGATTGCTCATAGTCAATATATGGCTTTCTATGCAAAGAACTTTTGGAAGAACCCTGCCAAGGCCAAGATGGAAATGCAACAAAGAAGCAACCCAAATGGGAAACGAGAAAATACCACTAGATTGAGAACTTGCTTCAATTGTGGTGACCGCTATCACTTTGTGGCAAGTTGCCCCTATGAGAAGAGAGAAGATCACGGGGGTAAGCTTGTGTTGAAGAAGACTCTCAAAGCACCTTACAAGAAACCCTTCATCAAGAAGAATCCCATCAACAAGAAGTCGGGAGAAATTGTCTTGATGACTCATGAAGAATACTCCTCTGACAATGAAGATGATGAAGATGAGGAAGAGGAAAGTTCTAATGGTGTGGCGACCCTAGCCACTACTTCTACTCCGACATTCTCACTCTTTGATTCTCCAAATGAGAATTCTCCCATAAAGAACGTCACTTGTCTTATGGCAAGAGGAACGGAGGTATCCTCATCATCCCACTCCACTCCCCTAGCTAATGATGAAATTGATGATGAGATGTCTCTTGATGTCAAAAGGGAATTAATTGCTTTTGATGAATTTATGACTAACCTTCAAGGGGATGCTAAGATACATTTTGGAAACATCTTAGATCAACTTTCCCACACTCAAGAGCTCCTAGATGTAATATGTAAACTTGGGCATGAACACATGATTGAGTTAGAGGCGTTAAACAATGTTCTAGAAGAAGAACAAGAGACTAGGATGTCACTTGAATTAAAACTTGAAGGGCTTGATGATGCCAATGACATTATTGTTAATAAACTCATCAGAGAACATGATCATTCTATTGCTAAATGCAAAAGGGCTAAAAAGTACAAGATTGAGTTTGGTGTGGTTCATGAAAAACTTGTCGAGGACTTTAATTTACTAGAAAAGGCTCACAAGGCTTTGAAAAGTGAATTCTTGTCACTCACAAAGTCCCATGAAACGCTGCAAACTCAATTGGACAATATTCCCTCACCTAGTAACTTCATTCCATCTAGTAGTACAACTATTCTTGAATAAAATGCTAGGTTGAAGGGGGAGCTAGCCAAGGCCACATTCCCACAAGGCAACAAGTCCATTGATGATCTTTTGAGTAAACAAAGTCCTAGTGGTGAAAAAGGGGGCATTGGCTTTGTCTCCAAAAATAAGAAAAAGAACAACAACAAGAAGAAGTCTAAGCCCACACAAGAGACCAACAAGGCCATTGTTGATAGTAAGACCACAAGTGGTAAAACTATGTCTCATGATGACTTCGCGAGAAGTGCTAACCCTCACTATGTTCTAATACGTGATTATTATGGTGATGTGTATGCACAATATGTTGGCCCATATGATGGTTATATTGTTTGGTCTATTTGGGTTCCCAAGACCCTTGTTGCTAACAAAAGAGGACCCATTGAAAAATGGGTACCTAAAATTTAGCTTGACCTTTTGTAGACATATGCTTCCGGAGGGTAAAAGTGGGTGCTTGATAGTGGTTGCACAAGTCATATGACCGGAAGCTCTTCTATTCTCCAAGATCTAAGGCCAAATGATGATCAAATATCTGTTACATACACCGACAAGTCAAAGTCTAAGGTAATGGGTTTCGGCAAGGTTGTGGTTGCTCACGACATTACACTCGTGAACGTCATGCTTGTTGAAACCCTTGGTTACAATTTACTTTCCGTATGTGCTCTTGGAAAGATGGGCTTTGCCGTCTTTATAGATGATGATATTGTGGTCCTCATATGGAGCAAGTCTCTCAAGGTCGCTTTCATTGGGTATGTCGAACATGACTTGTATGTGATGGACTTTTCGGGGCAAACCACTACAAGTGCGATGTGCTTATTCGGAAAGGCCGATGTGGGTTGGTTATGGCATCGCCGGCTAGCCCATGTCAATATGAGAACTTTGCAAAGTCTCCACAAGGAGGGCCATATTGTTGGACTAAAAGAAAATGTTTCCTTTGCCAAATATCGTGTTTGCAGGGCGTGTGTTCTAGGAAAAATGCATGATGCTCCCCACAAGCCAAAGAACATCATCAAGTAAACCAAGATCTTGGAGCTCCTTCATGTGGACCTCTTTGGTCCTCCATCTCATGCAAGTCTTGGTGGGAAGAAATATTGCTTGGTGATTGTTGATGACTTTTCAAGATACTCTTGGGTTTATTTATTCAAGTTAAAAAGTGAGACCCAAAAGACCTTCATCGACTTCATCAACTTGGTCCAACAGCAATACAATGTTCCCGTGTTGATTATAAGAAGCGAAAATGGCACCGAGTTCAAGAACTATACCTTGAATGATTTTATTAGTGATGAGGGGATAAAACACCAATATTCCGCTGCATATACCCCTCAACAAAATGGTGTGGCCGAGAGGAAGAACCGGACCCTTATTGAGATGGCTAGGACCATGTTGGCGGAGTTTAAATATCCATATAACTTTTGGGCCGAAGCCATATCTACCGCTTGCCATGCATCAAACCGGCTCTACCTCCGCAAAAAAATCAACAAGACTCCATATGAAATACTTACCGGTAACAAGCCCAACATATCTTACTTCCGAGTGTTCGGTTGTAAGTGTTTCTATCTCATAAAAGGTGTTCGTTTGTACAAACTCGAGTCTAAAGCATTAGACGGTATTTTTGTTGGCTATGGTCTCGAATATCACACTTTTAGAATCTATGATAAGCTCTCCGGAGCCGTCATAGAATCTTGTAGTGTGACCTTCGAAGAATATGATGGTCCCCAAGGGGGGCGTGTTGATGCTTGTGATGCAGATGATGAAATGCCTCAGGATGGCATAGGAAGAATGGTTGTGGGATATATCCGCCCGTTGAGGAACCCCTTATGGCAGATCGAGAAGAACTATGTTCCACTCAAGTGGAGCCCTCATCTTCACAACATCAACAAGCTCCAACCATCGAGGAGGGCAATGACTCAAGCCAATGACAAGATGTGGACCCTCAACATGATGATCATAGTGACAACTCTAGTCAAGGGGAGCTTGATTCATTCTCCAGGATGTCAAGTGGTGCCAAGGAAATTACTCAAGGAAGATCCGTACAAACTGCCTTGAGACAAGCTCAAATCGATGCTAGAAGAGTACTTGATCAAGACCAAGGTCAATCTTTGCCCCTTAATGAAGAGAATGATACCGACGATGATCAAGGTCAAGTGAATGGTCAAGACGAGGACCAAAATGATGAAGAGGTTCCCCTAGGAACAATGAGGAGATTCACACTTGTCGCGAAGCTAGAAAAGAGAAGATGTATGAATTAAGAGACCACTCTCTCCAAAATGTGGTTGGTGATCTTAGGAGAGGCATTACCACAAGAGCACAATTGAAGAGGTTTAGTGAACACCAAGCACACATCTCCATGATTGAACCAAAGAAAGTGTGGGAATCTCTTGAGGATTCGGATTGGTTGGAAGCTATGTACACAGATCTCAACAACTTTGAGAGAAACAAAGTATGGAAGTTAGTTGAGAAGCCAAAGGATTGCCGCAATGTTATTGGCACAAAGTGGATATTCAAGAACAAGCAAGATGACCATGGAATTATAATAAGGAACAAGGCTATATTGGTAGCACAAGGGTTCTCTCAAATTGAAGGCATTGACTACGGAGAGACTTATGCACCCGTGGCTCGCCTTGAGTCCATCCGTATCCTTCTTGCTTATGCGGCACATAATAACTTTAAGTTGCAACAAATGGATGTAGAAAGTGCATTTCTTTATGGTCCATTAAATGAGTTGGTATATGTTAAGCAAACCCCGGGATTTGAGGATCCCAACTTCCCAAAACATGTCTACAAGCTTGATAAGGCGCTCTATGGGCTCAAGCAAGCCCCACGCACGTGGTATGAGAACCTTAGAGAGTTGTTGTTTGACCGTGGTTTTGAGGTTGGGAAAATTGATCCCACTCTTTTTACTAAGAAGGTCAATGGGGAGCTTTTTGTATGCCAAATATATGTTGATGATATTATCTTTGGATCATCTAACAAAGCATTTAATGATGAATTCTCAAAGCTTATGACTAGTAGGTTCCGGATGTCTTTGATGGGGGAGTTGAGAGTATTTCTTGGTTTTGATATCAAGAAAGTTAGAGGAGGGACATTCTTCAATGAAGCCAAGTATACTCAAGATATGCTCAAGAGATTCAATATGCAAGATCTAAATGGAGCTCCAACTCCCATGGCTACAAAGACTCATCTAGAACAAAATCCAAATGGTAAAGATGTGGATCAAAAGGTATACCGGTCTATGATTGGTTCTTTGCTTTACCTTTGTGCATCTAGACTCGATATTGTGTTGAGTGTAGGTGTGTGTGCAAGATATCAAGCGGCTCCTAGAGAAAGCCATTTAATGACAGTCAAGATAATCTTTCGATATTTAGTTCATACCCCATTTTATGGTCTTTGGTAACCTCGAGGCTCCACATTTTCTCTTTGTGGATACATGGATTCATATTGGGCAGGTGATAAGGATGATAGAAAATCAACATCCGGGGCTTGCCAATTCCTTGGTAGGTCCTTGGTATGTTGGTCTTCTAAGAAACAAAAGTATATCTCTCTCCACCGCCGAAGCCAAGTATGTGGCAGTTGCTAGTGCTTGCACCCAATTTCTATGGATGAGGCAAACTTTAAAGGAATATGGTGTCCATTGTGACAAAGTGCCTCTTCTATGTGACAATGAAAGTGCTATTAAGATTGCCTACAACCCGGTGGATCACACAAGGACCAAGCATATTGAGATTCGCCATCACTTTATTAGAGATCATGTTGCTCGAGGAGATATTGATCTATCATATGTGTCAACCAAAGATCAACTTGCCGACATCTTCACGAAGCCACATGATGAAGCAAGGTTTTGCTATTTGAGGAATGAACTAAATATCGTAGATTCAAGGAGCTTGACTTGATTATCTTGCATTCTCACCTATGACTTGACCCATATTTGGTTTGGGTGTAGGCATGGATATAGGGGGAGTGCGGTCCTAATTGATTGGACCATCCCTCCCCCCATTATGCCCAAAGCAATCAAAATCATTCCTCTTAATATCATTTTGTGATATGTGATGTTAAATGACGAGTTTCGGTAATGGACCCAAGATATATCTTCATGGTGCCAAGCCGAGTATACTCAAATATGGTGGCCAAGGCCACCGCCCTCTATCATTAGAGAGGTTTGTGCTTACTCATGTTTGTCATTTGCTTGATCCGTGTTGCTTTGAGCCTTTCCGAACATTTTTATGGATCTCTATGGCTCTTATTGGTTCTTCACAGTTTTGATATATCAACCCAATCCTATTTCCTGTCTTTAACCTATCTATCTCTCATATGTGTCCCCAAACACCTATCCTGGAGTTTTTGGTCGAGGAGGACTGGAGTCTCCGGTGCACATGCACCGGAGTCTCCGGTCTAGACGGTTTCTGCCACTTATAGCAAGGGGACGGCGTGAACTGGTACAACAGTTCCTCATTCTTCACCTTGTCCCCCTCCTCCTAACCCGTCGCCTCCCATTCCAAAACTCCTCCACGGAGGTCAAGAAGCCCCCGGGATCCGCCGTACCGCCAGCCAACCTTCCCCTCTCCTCCAATGGGTCATTCCCACCGGAGGAATTGATCCCATGGACAGATCTGGTACCTCTCCTCCTCTTTTTCTCCTAGGGTTCATCTCTAGATGTGTTTTTGAGGATTGGTGTTGATTTGTCCATTGGAATCACTTGTTTGCGTGCGCTCTAGTACTTTTGCCTTGTTGCATTGCTTGATCTACTAGATTCACCCCCACCAACATATCCCCATCTCACACTTGAGCCTCCCGACCGGAGATTCTGGACCTAGGTCCGGAGACTCCGGTCTGAGCCAGAGACTCCGGTATGAGGTGCGGAGACTCCGGTGTTGGGTGAATCAAAACAGACCCGAATTGCATCAAAGCTCTTGTACTACATTATTGGGACATATATACTCATCTCCATGCTATCTTCCTCACTGCTGTTCACAGGTGATGGTTCTAGTCGTCCTCGTCGTACCAAGGCCAAGTCCCAAAGGGGAAATCCTCGCTATGATGAGGCTCAGGGTCAGTTTATCATGCCTCCTTCCAACCGTAGATAGCAGGCATGTGATGCAGCTTATTTGAAGAGGGACTAGGAGAGGGCTGAACGAGAGGACCGTGCCAAGAAGGCCAAATATGACAACCTTCAGTCCTTTGCCAAAATGTCAAAATAGGAATACCGTGACCTGAGAAAGACGGATTTTTATGCACTACCTCGTACCTGCGATGACCCTCGTTTCTAGAGGAAGGAACATACTGTGTTCATGAAGGATGTGTATGGTGTGCTCACCAAATCACCTGTCTGCCCTCAGAAGTTCATGAGTGTTGAGCAAATGCGCCTCAGCCCCTATTTCAATGATGCTTTGTGGATCTGTGAGGAGCTAGGACTGTATAACTTGATGGAGTTGTGTGAAGACTATAATGTCTACCTTATACAGCAGTTCTATGCCATCGTTGTGTTTGGGTCTGATCAGTACAGGACCATGGTTTGGATGTCTAGCACCACTCGTTGCACATCTACATTCCATGACTTTGCCAATGTCATATTTGAGATCTTTCATGGAGTATCCACTCCCGTTGGGCTGCGTATGCACTCTGCATTTCTAGGTCAGAACAAGATGAAGCTGGCACCTCTGTATGACGAGGGTGTTGTAGGGGGGTCCAATGGACTCAAGACTCTCTACAACCTTATGTTGAGGATTTTCCGTCATACCATTGCACCAAGTGCTGGGAATGACGATGCTATTAGGGGTGGGCTTGTCAACCTTCTATACCACACTCACCGGATCTACAATGCTGGACCAGAGGCAGATGCTGAACCTATTGATGTGATGGATTTTATTTTCTAAGAGATGTTCCATGCTATTTTTTACAAGAAATCTCCTCCATATGCACCCTTGGTTATGAGGCTCATCAACTCCCAGGAGCATAATTCTCCACTTGGCATACCACCACACCTCACTGAGCACACTATGGTCTCACTGCAGCAGAAGGGGCGTATGGGTCCTGCTCCGAGGCGTCGCTATGGGGATGATGATGATGATGATGAGATTGAGACTGAGAGGGCTCCCTCTCCACCTAGAGTTCAGAGGAAGAATGCCTCCAATGCCCCTATGCCTACTATGACTCGAGACTATGTACATGAGCGGGTCAAGAAGGCCAGCTTTTGGGAGAGGACCCTTTGTTGCATGAACGTTGACATCCGTAAGCAGCAGCATGCATCCTACCAAAGCAACCGTCGCATTGAGAAGCTCCTCAAGGAGATCAAGGAACAAGGTGTTGGGGATAATGAGGAAGGTGAGGATGAATACAATGATGAGCATGGTGCTTAGCAGTCCACAGAGTCTGACCACACACTATCGTTTGGGGCATGGAATGCCCAACAGGATAGCCTGGTGGATTGGAAGACCTTTGCTGATGTCACCTCCGGTTTCGGGTACCAGGATACCTCCTCTTCTCGCCCTCACAGCAAAGGGCCTTCTGTCCCTGAAGATGGTGATGACTATGATGAGGGTGGTGATGACCAGGATGAGGAGGAGGATGAGGATGACGATGACTACTGAATTGCTGGGGCGCTAGCTTAGGTCTTTTTCCCTTTTTCGGTGTTCCGACGCCAAAGGGGGAGAAGACATTCTCATCGTTCGTTTTGCATGGGTTTGGGCTTTGGATTTGCTACTATCTGCTTTCATTTGCCATATTCGAACTTTGAACTTCATGTGTGTTATTTGCTGTTCGTGTGTGTGAATATGTGCTTGTGTGCACTATCTATTGTAACTCATGTGAGATTTATGTGTGCTATCGTTGATACTATCTACCTTGCATGATTTACTTATTCACCTTATTGCACATAGTCAGGGGGATCCCCATATATTTATTCCATGCAAAATCACTTGTTGTCATCGAACACCAAAAATAGAGAGATTGAAAGGATATTTACTGTCATAATCACTTTTGGTGTTCGTTAACAACAAGTAGATCATTTTACAGTTTGTCACTGTCCACAGGTTGGTATTATGATAAGTGAAAAGTACCCTCACACTTGAGAAAGTTTCCTGCAAGAGTGACAATGTTATGGAAATTCCAGACCGGAGTCTCCGGTCTCCAAAGACCGGAGTCTCCGGTGTGGTCCAAAGTTTCCGGATTTGTCCCTGGTGGAGGCTTCAGAATCTTGGCTGGGACATTCTGAATGGGGGTCTGGAGCATGGTCCGGAGGTTACACCAGAATGTCTGGTCCTGACTCTGTCCGGAGTCTCCGGTGTTGAAGGACCGGAGTCTCCGATCAAGTTGGGTCATGGCAGGTCCAGGACATCTAGATGGGCGGTCCGCAGGCTAGTCCAGAGATAGACCGGAATCTCCGGTTTAGACCGGAGTCTCCGGTGTAAAGACCGGAGTCTCCGGTCTGACTTTTCTCCAACGGTCAGAAAACGGTTCGTGGAGGGAGCTTCCTATAAAAGGGGACCCTTATCTTCTGCCTCCAGTTGCTCGAGCTGCTCTAGAACACAAACTCCATTAGAGCCACCAAATCTATAAGATCTCTCCATCCAACCATCCAAAGTCATTGATCTTTGGAGAATCGAAGGAGGAGGCCTTGATCTACAGCTTCACCAAGAGAGATCTTCATTTCCCCCTCATTCACTTGAGGGCCCCCAAGCTCTAGTGTTTCATTGGAAACCCTAACTTTGATTTGGTTCTTACAAGCTTGTCTTTGATTGTTTTGACAGCTTGCTTGTATTTGGGAGCCTCCAATTAAGTTGTGGATGTGTGCCCAAAACTTGTAAAGGTGTCGGCTTCCACCTTGAAGGTTGCCGATATAGTTAAAGGTGGATCGATCCCGTTGGGGTGAGATTCATCGGAGAACAAGGGAGGCCTCTCGTGGCGTTGGTGGTTTGAAACCACTCCCTCTCCAAACGTAGACGTACTTCCCCTCAAAAGAAAGGAACTACGGAAAACAAATCCTTGTGTCTCTGCTTCCACCTCTTTGGTTACTTCTATCCTTTATCGCACTTTACTTGTTTTTGCTTAGTATTGTGTTAGCTAGTGCATATTTGTTATATAGGTAAATTCACCTTAATTGCGTTATCTAGAGAATTTACCTTATTGTCAAACCCTAATTTAAAAAGAAAGAAAATTTGAAGTAGCACCTATTTACCCCCTCCTCTAGGTGCCCATACGATCCTTTCAGTTGAGAACTCCAAGCTTTGGAAAAAAACTGTGGGCAATCAAAGCGCTGGGGAAGATGAAGGTTAATCTATGGTGGTTTGCACATGACTGCTTACCCTGTGGACACCAAATGCAGAGAAGGCACATCCCGGCTTGCTCGAGCTGGATTTTCTGTGGACGACATGAAACAATCGAGTATTCCATTTTGTTCTGTCAGTTTGCTCGGGAAGTCTGGGAGGAAGTGCGGGCTGTCCACCAGATCAGTCTTCGGAGGAAGAGCTTTACATCGGTCAGCGTCTGGACTCTTGATTTTCTGGAGTGGTGTACTGACATGGAGGCGTCCGCCATGGTGGTCACGGTGTGGCATATCTGGGATGCGAGAAATAAAATCCAGGAAGGTGATCCACTTGTCCACCCCAGATCAATCCCCAAGAAAGCTCTAGCCTATATCCATATGATTGCTGCGCATCTGTACAAGCCGATTGCTAACCACAGTCGTGAGACCAAATCATCAGTGCTCAGATGGTCTCCGCCGCCGGTTGGTACGGTACTGGTGAATGTTGATGCAGCGATCTTCTCGGATTCTCGTCGAATGGGAGTCGGCGTTGTGATCCGGGACCACACAGGTAAGTGCTTGGCTGCCTGCAGCGAGGTACAGGACGATGTCACTTCTCCGGAGATTGCTGAGGCGATGTCTCTGAGGCGTGCGTGTACCCTAGCCAAGGATGAAGGTTTTCACAAAATCATTATCCATTCTGACTGCCTCTCAGTTGTGAATCGGGTGAATGCCGTGGAGGATGATCACTCCATTTGTGGCCCTATAATCCATGATATTAGAAATGTATTGGCCTGGTTTAGTTCTTACACTGTCAAGCATACCTCTCGGGGTCTGAATGTTGCTTCTCATACAGTAGCTAGGTTGAGTGAGTCTTTAGGCTATGTTGTGTGGCGGGGTGTGCCTCCGGATTGTATCCATGAGACCCTTTGTAATGACATTATGATTTGTGATCAATAAAGTCCTAAATTCTCTTAAAAGAAATCGGTCTCGTATTATACCATTTTGGCCCCGGTGGTGGCCGTCACGCAGGGGCGGATCTCCGATTCCAGCAAACTTACGCAAGGGATTCTCTTATGGTAGTTCAGGCCATTAGCATCACTGGGCCGACCGGAGAATCTTGCATGCACGCTATCTGCGACAGTCCTGTACGCAGGAGAAAGTGTGGCCTCGTGGTAGATTGGCATCACTAGCAGCAGTTTTAGCTTCGTCCTCCTCTCTTCAGGCAGTACTCCCGCTCTACTAAAAATATTAAATACCATTCTCCTAAGAAATAATTTTAATATACCCCTATTTTAAAATATCAAAATAAGTGATGCGGTCTTGATTAGATACGCACATAGAAAAAGACACCGTATCACTTACTCCCTCCGTCCCAAAATAACTGACACAGCGGTTGTTTTTCAAAAAGAACCCTATGTTTTTTCACCTGAACCTGAAGACCCTTCGCCTACCTCTCCTCCTCTCGTTCCTCTCCCCACCACGACACACAGCCTCCGCTGCCTCCGGCCCTTCGCCTCGTCGCCCCCGTCCCCTCACCTTTCTGCCAATGCCGCCTCCTCGCCTCGCCTCTGCCTCTCGCCTTGCCGCCGCAGTCTATCCTCACGGCCTCCGTCCCCCAGTATCACTGCCACCATCCCCTTGCTTCGCTGCAGGTCACAAAGATGGATTTCTTGTGGACGGCAACGACAAGGCAGTAGAAGCGGCAGGGGATGAAGATGAATCTGCCGCTAGAGATGGAGGGCATCCTGCAAGGCTTCGATCTGTTCACGTTGAGCTCAGACGCCCTGGTTTTCTTCTTACGGACAACTCTACCTTTCTTTTTGCTAGAGACATCGACTTCTTGACCTGCTTCAACCTGATCATTTGCTTCTTTCCATATCATGTTAATAGTGCTTAGACTTGTTTTCAGGAGACTTGCAACGAGTTGTTTGTCTTTTTTCAATACTTGTCCATATTTGCTTTCGATTACTTTTAGAGCAAAATAAGCACCAAACCTTTGCTCATCCGTCAAGTTTACCGCATTTCTTCTTATTTCTTCTTCTTGGGTCAAGTTCAAATCAAACTGTCCTTCCTCATCATGTTCATCATCATTTTCTTCCTCGGGTATCCAGTTCATCTCAGGTGGTCCTTCCTCATCAACTTCATTACCATTTTATTGATCAGGTAGTCCTACTTGATCAACTTCAGTATCATCTTCCTCGGGTATCAAGTTCAAATCTGGTAGTCCTACTTGATCGACTTCAGCATCATCTTCCTTAGGTATCAAGTCCAACTTAGGAGGTTCCTTCTCATCAACTTCAGCTTCATCTTCTTCCTCGGGTAACCAATTCAATTCAGTATCATCTTCTTCATCGGGTAACAAATTCAATTCAGCATCATTTTCTGGATATATTGGGATGAGGTGGTGGTTAGGTTGTACAACATCAGAGTCACTGGTTGGAGGGAATTCAGCCTTGTAGATATTTTCTAGGTCAGAACACATTCCTGTGAAAGAGCGAGAACGGGGGCATGACATGTTTTATTTTGAGAACACGAATAACAACAGATCAATCCAGCATACTATTTTACCGTGTACCAAAGGTTGAGAGAACATGCTGTACTTTTGGCATATCGTTTTATAGTTCCACAAATCCAGCCTTGTCTTAGGTACTTTCTTTCTCTTGGAAACCAGCTTATATAGTTCTTCGCCATCAAAATGTTTCTTTAGATAGCTGTCCAAAAGTATGAATTAGACATTGCTCAAGAGAAAAATAGGTATGAAACTTACTCATTGAAACTTACGCATTGGAGAGCACTAATTTCTTATCAAATTTCGACCTTCTCTTTTTATTTTGTACTCCCAGCATTTTGTTTCTTTGGTTCTCTTGTATTTCCAGCATTTGAGTACTTGAGGTGGAGATGGTTCACCAAATTGATTATTCAAGTATTAGTGAAACTGAACCCTGCAAGTAACAGTTTTCAGGAACTAACTGTAGAAATTGTACAGTGCAAGTAACTAAACTAACATTTGTCTAAAATTGTACAATATAACTAGCTGAATTGATAGTAAAAATGTTGCCAAGAGTGAGAGTACAGAACCATTTTTTCTATTGGTATGTAGAATTGAGCTTACTATACCTACTGTATAGGCTTGAAATTAGTGGCAGTGTAAGAACCTAGAACTAGTTATATGTGACTTATTTAACATAATCAACAGGTTGGACATTGGGGAGGGCAAGGAATAAATCTTGATAAGTGCCCCAAGAGTAAACTTCAGAGCCAGTGTATCAGGTACCTTGGACCGGTATGTTCCTCTACTCTAACATGAACAAATATGAGAGTTTCAGCAAGTTATATATCTAATCATTACTTTTGTATTCTGTTCTAAAGGCAGCACTATGAAGTAGTTGTGGAGGGTGGCAAGCTTGTCTTCAGACAAACTGGGTCTCTTGTGCACAGTCAGATCACTAGCATTATTATGTGCAATTATATTATGTTTTATGATTGAAATCATTATGAACTGAAAATATATTACAATCTACTAGTATACATGATAGATGAACTGAACCAGCATTGAGTGGTTTTCATATTGAATTGTTTCTTGCATTGTGGTAATTACCAATATATCTAGACCACATTTTACTATTTCTCTGGTTACTCTCAGTCACACAGGTTTGACACAACATGCTGATAAGCTACTTTGCTACTCCTGTAATAGTCTACTTGCTACTGTCAGTAATAGTCTCCAATACAAGTTATGCATTGTCCTAGTTAGAGACGGCGTAACTTTGCTACTGCTATAATAGTCTACTTATTTTTGCCTGTTGGTTTTATAAAGTTGTCCAATTAATTTGTACAAGCGTTGAAGTGTGTAACTATTCAACAATTGTCCATTTTTCAGGAGTACAAACAATATCGCCGATGCATACGGTCCATGCTCGAGGAGAGGTCGAGGAGGCCAGGGATGTGCTCCTGCTCAACATGGGCTTAAAGGAGAGGTCGCGGATGTGCACATCGCCTCCATGGAGCCCTGCCCGTCACCTCTGTCGAGATCCGGCTAGCAGGAGATCTCGGCTAGCAGGCTGGCTGGAGGATGCTTGGCTCCCCGTTCGGCGTTGGCACCAGCGGCGGAAGAGATGTCGAGGGGCACCGGGCTCCTGCTTTGCAGGGAGCGGGTGGAGCTCCTGTCTGTCCGACGAGGTGCTTGCTGGGTGGTGCGAGGCGAGGGTGCAGTGTGGGAGCCAAGCAGCAGCCTATCAGGGGCGGTGCAGGATCTCCGCTGAGCAGGGGAGGTGCAAGAACTCCAGCGTAGGGGCGAGTAGCAAGGGAGGTGCAGGAACTCTGGCGAGCAGGGGCGCCGGCGTGCAGGGGAGGCGCGGGAACTCCGGCGAGCAGGGGCGTCGGCGAGCTGAGGCGGTGCAGGGAGGCCGGCGAGCAGGGGAGGGATCGTTGGATCGCAAGCAGGGATGGGATCGTGGGATCTCCAGCAATCGGGAGCTGATTGCAGGACCTGCGGGCTTTGATTCAAAATTAAAAGGGGTTTCTTGTAAAATGGAGTATAGTTCAAATAAAATCCTCCCTGAGGCGGTACTCCTTATTGTTCCTGTGTGAAAGTTTCTTATCTGTTTTTCTTCAGCATGTGAGTGATTTATTTGTTTTCATTTTTATATTAGACTATTTATGTTTGGGTCGAGATAATACATTTTTACTATGGTTTATATTAGTTGCAAGCTACAAATTTTTTACATGCAACAAATTTGCACTTTTTTTTGGAAATGGGCGCATTTATTAACATAAATGTTTAATGTTTACACCCGGCCTCTGGATAACCAAGATGCACACAGCCAAATGAACGACAGAGAAAAAAGTAGACAAGCATTACAAAAAGGCACTATCAAAAAAGTCTTTAATCTAAGATAGATCAATCCTCAAATCACGCGACCATCCATGTCGGGAGAAAATATCCCTCGCCGTGTCCTTCAATCGCGTACATCCCTCCACAAATAAGTCACGAAACTCCATGCGTTGGAGAATAATCCATGATCGGAGGATAGACGTGGCTCGATAAATAACCTGTAGAGGAGAAGACACAATGTTATTAAAAACTTTGTCAAATCTACAAAGCCATAGCGACCATATAATAGCAAGCGCTCTCACCCTAAACAAAGTTTTGTACTTATCAACAATTCTATACAACCAATTACCAAAAATATTGGTTACGAAATGTGGAGGAGATAAACCAGAAGCTATTTGAATGAATGACCATATAGAGCGAGCAAATTTACAATGGAAGAATAAATGTCGAATTGTCTCATGACAAAAAATGCATTGTGTGCTTCCATGCCAATTCCTCTTTGCAAGATTATCTTTTGTTAGAATTACCCCTTTCCGTAGATACCATGCAAATATCTTCGTCTTAAGGGGTATTTTCATTTTCCAAATTTTACTATTATCATCGACTGGGATATCAGGTTGGACCAGAGCTCTATATAGTGAGCCAACGGAAAATTTACCACTTTCTAATAATTTCCATTTGAACACGTCAACACCGTCCGACAACTGTATCGTGGATAATCGTAATAGTAGATTGTTTAAATATACCAGTCGAGGCCCAATGAGACTCCTTCTCAAAGACACATTAGAAGGATTGTCTTCCATCACTGTGGAAATTGTATCCCCTTTGTGTCTAATAATCGAATATAGAGCTGGATATTTTTCGCGAAGAGTAGTTTGGCCAAGCCACTTATCTTCGCAAAACCTAACTTGTGATCCATCCTTACTCTCGAAAGCACCAAAACAAAAGAAATGTTTTTTGGTGGCCATAAGGCCCACCCAAAAATGTGAATCACTGGGTTTCCAAACCACTTGGGACACAACTTTGGACCGCACATATTTCCTCCATAACATGGTTTGCCAAATAATTGCTGACGTGGAGCCTCTGGGAACCCCAAGAACAGGGTGTGAAGCAGCACAGCAGCAAGTTTTCCCTCGGTAAGAAACCGAGTTTATCGAACCAGCAGGAGGAAGGAAATATCACACAGGTGTTGCAAGCAACACGGAAACCTGCACAACACAGACTCAAGACTTTGCCCCAACGAATCAATGAGGTTGTCAAGCTCACTGGTTTTCTATAATAAAGGATTAAACATATGGTGTGGAAGGTAATGGTTTGCAGCAAGTAAAAAAGTAAGAGTGGAAGATGTATCAATGGTAAAGATTGGACCGGGGTCCATAGTTCACTAGAGGTGCTCTCCTAAGGTAAATAACATGGCATGAAGGATAAACAAATTACAGCAGGGCAATTGACAGGAACTGAGCAAGGCATAACAATTCAATACCAAACAAAAGATCCTATGAGATTCGATTGGGCAATAAAACAATATACATAGACCGCCATCCAATTGCATCTATGACTAGAAGTCCACCTTCAGGTTATCATCCGAACCCCCTCCAGTATTAAGTTGCAAGCAACAGACAACTGCTTTAAGCAAAGCGTGTAAGGTAAACAATCCACTTGTTCCATGAACAAGAGACCGTTGTTTTCTCCCTAGTAGCAACATCACATCTAGACCAAAAGATATTTCTGTCACTTCCCTTGGAAACTAAAGGCATGAACCCACTATCGAGCATAAATACCCCCTCTTGGAGTCACTAGCAAGTACTCGGCCAAGATAGCTACTAACAACAGAGAGCATGCAAGATCACAAAACAACACAGACATGATAGTATCAAATAGACAAAACTATGAATCAATCTGACATAGTAATCTCAATATCCATCGGATCCCCGCAAACACAACATGCATGATTACAAATAGATTAGATATTGATCATGAAAGGAGATCACAAGATCTATACATGAAAGCACAAGGAGGAGATACAACCATCTAGCTACTACATGGACCCATAGTCCAAGGTGGAACTACTCATGCATCATACCAGAGAAGAAGGCCTCCGGGATGATCTTCCCTCTGGCAGGGTGCCGGGAAGAATTTCAGATCCCCCCGATCTAGGGATGACGGTGGCAACGGCTACAGAAGGTTTCGTGGAGTTCTGATCGGGTGCCTAGGGTTTCTACATCAGGGGCTTCTTATAGGCGAAGAGGCGAGGCTGGGAGGCGGCGAGGGGGCCCACACCCTACCCAGGCGTAGGGTGGGCCCACCCACTCCTAGAGGGGTCTGGCCGCCCTGGTTCACTTCTCCATCTCTCCTCTGGACTTCGTGTCGCCACGGTAAATATTGACTTTGGCTTTTGCCCCGTCCAATTCCGAGAATATTGATTTTCTGCCTTTTTGGAACCAAAAACAGAAGAAAACAGGCAACTGACACTGTGACAACTTGTTAATAGGTTAGTTCCAGAAAATATATAAAAACACCTCAAAGTGTAGGCAAAGCAAAGAAAAGTAGATACTAAACAAGCATTGAGCATCAAAAATTATAGATACGTTTCCAATGTATCAAGCATCCCCAAGCTTAACTCCTGCTCGTCCTCGAGTAGGTATGTAACACCCTCGCCTGATAAGGCTGAGTTCATGTGTATAGTGCCAATACCTGGATCGGTTCACTGGCACACACAGTACAAAATGATACCAAATATAACTGTGCATCATAAATACAACGAATACGATCCAGAATTTACATTATTTATTCAAGTACACAGCGGAAAACGAATACAAGGTAGATCTCCATCCTCCAAATGTGCCACAGGCGAACAATTGTTGAGTGGAGTCTCGCGACCTATGAACGATCACTCAGATACGATATAACCTGCAACATAAAACGTTGCAGCCACGAATGGTCAATACATTGAATGTATGGCAAGTAGGCTAAAGTGGTTAACAACAGATCTATCAACTACATGCTTATTTGGCCAAGTGGAGTTCAGGCTCATTTGCATAAAGCAACAGTTTTATCCTAACATTTGTAACGAAGTAGTTTTCCAATACGATAAATAGGACACTCTGGTTCACTCCCAGGTGCTCCTACCCAATTAAGTTCACCCAACAAGTTTTAAGTAATTGCTAAAAAAGGATGAGTGAGAAATATCATAGCATCAGTATCAGGTCGCTCAAATTGTCCATAACCGGGGACACGGCTAAGTACTTAGTATATACACCCTACAGGGGTTAGTACACTTTATCCATGTGACATGGCCAGCCCAGCTCGTACCACCACTCTCATATTGGGTGATGATAGGGAGAAGTCCAAGAAGGAACCGTTCGGGAAGTAGCTCCCCGAACCCGACACGCACCGGTCCAACCTACACTATCTACATCCTTGGATACGTGGGTTCGAGTTACCACAACCTACTGAGTCCAACCAACCGCCCATTCCATTATTGGCACATGGTTGTACACACAAGTTACCAAATATAGAAACCAATCCTTTCTCAGTGTCCTGGGTGCCTTTCCGCAATGATACCACCAAAAATTATCAATCATATCACACCCAGGAGATTCATTGATTAAGTTGTTTTAGTTTTCGCAAACCAACACATTTAGAATCAACATCAGTGATGTAACCCAGCCCTCGTTCATCATAGCATGGCTAAGCACATCTACCAACGGTGGCTCATAAACAAGGAATGCTAGGGAATAATATGGGACATAGCATAGCATATACACATCAATTCCTACATATGCAATTCTACAAAAACATTTACAATGCATAGGAAAACAGTAGGACATTTATGACCAAGATAGCACAACTTGCCTTTGTTGTAGATGTAGTCGATTAGATAATCCTCACAATTATAATAGCCTCTTTCGCAATAACCACAATACTTGCAATCATAGTAGTTGCAATCACAGTAGTTGCACTCCTCGCAATCTAACGTTTGAAGCAAACACAACAAACACCATTCAAAACATTGCAAACATACAACAGTGCAACATTACAAGAAAACAATGATGAACAGATGCATGCATGATGATTTAATGAGTCACAATGGTTGCATTTAGTGTTCTGAACATAATTAGATTACATGATGCACGTGGAAAGTCATTTAATGCACTAAAGCTTTTATTACTAAAGTTGTATCGATTTTAATATGGTATATACCACTTTAATTGAACTAAATATGTTTATGTCGTATTAAATTGTGAACTAGATGCTACTGGATAGAGGTAATGCAATTTAGAGACAGTGGGCAATTTGAATCACCTAAAAAGGAGTTATAGATATTTTCCTATGATTAAAACACTATTTCAATGGGTTTAAATATTTCTGTATGAATTTCTGTTTTAATAGTACCAAATAATTTGTCATGCAATTTCTCTGTATAGATATTGTCAATACAAACCTTAGCACTTGGATTCACCCTAATCGGAGTTATAGATCTTTTTGTATAATTTAAGTAGTGTTTAATGGGTTTTAACTGATTCATATAGTTTCTGTTGTCTAAAAATCAAACTAAACTTATATCTGTTATCTCCATGGAATTGTGATTTCAGGGACATATTATTTGTATTTTTCTAAGCAGTATTTATTTTCTTATGAATTTATTACTCTAAATAGGCCATTAAACCATTTAAATCTTCACGGCAAAACCTTATAGTCAAAGGCTGAACTAATTGCATATTGATGATCTACATGGAACCAGCTTTCGATCGGTATATCATTTATATTTTTGTGACAAGCAATTAATTTACTATGAATTTAATGATTTATAAATCCATTAAAACTAATTAAATTGCTACGGGTTAAATAATCCGCAAAGGCTAGATACAACCAGATACTATTAATATATATTATAGTAGCCTCAATTTGATATATTGTTCATATTTTTCGGAGTTACAGATAATTTCCTATGAATTTATTAACCTAAAATACCATTAAAACTAATTAAGTTACTGCAGTAACCACGTACATTAAAAGTTGGATCTATTCTGATAAGATGATTCTACGTGAAATTATCTTCAATTTGATATATTATACGCAATTTTTGGACATGGTATGAATTTTTAATGAATTTTACAGGTTAGATCTATAATGTGCAATTTTAAATTCGAACGGAATATTTCAGGGAATATTCCGCTAACTGGACAGGTTGACTTTCATGCTGACTGGGACTAGATGCTGACCTGACGATGATGTGGCGTTGATGAGGAAGCTGATCGGGATGACGACATGGCACGCACCGGTTTGATTGGATCTTGACCGTTTGGATAGGATCCGGTGGCTAGAAGAAGAGATTGACCCGATTTTTGGCTCAGAATAGACAAGAAACAGATCTGTATTAGAGAGACAAATCCGTATGTCAAATTGAAAAACTTAGAACATGAAAGTTGTGGGGAATCATTATTCCTACCTTCTCACCAAAGGAATTTGGATTTGAAGAAACGAGCGCGAGTACATCTTGGATTTACACCGTCAGATCTGAAATATTGCGATGCGAAATTCTCCGGCTGTGGTGGATGAAAAGAGGTGAGGTTTGTCGGGATTGAAATATTTTGACGAGTTCTACAACTTCAGTTTTTTGACCGAAGGCAAACGACGAAGTCTAGATGGGTTAAAAAGCAAAGTAAGATTCGGACATGTGTAGATTCGGGATTTCAGAAGAGAAACTCGTACAGCTGTGGCTCCACGATTTTATATGGAGGTTTAGGACGGTGGGGAGATAGGCCTTGGAGCAGGGAACAAGTAGAAATAAACGGAAGTTGATTCAGAGTTGTAGATAAAAAGTTATGAGAGTTTGAGTAGAGATAGGTTTAGCAAAAACCGATTTGCACGCTTTTTAAAGCAAATGCACACGTACGTGCACGCGTGCCTGCTCCCGTCGCCTGGCTCGGTCCGGTTCGGTCCGGTGGGCCGGCGGCCCGCTTAGGTTTTTTCTTTTTCTTTTTCTATTTACTTGTTTCACTCGTATCTTTTGCATACGAACTCCAAATGATATGATTCTTATTTCTAAATTTTTCTAAAATCGAATAGATCATTGTAGGATCATATTTGTAATCTTTTTACTAGTTTGCAAGTAGTGGGTTTATAAATCCTTGTATATTCCATTTTATTTATATCTTTATTTGTTTGTATTTATTCCATAACTTTTTCATAATAGCTCCAAATGAGCTTAATTTTGTTTCTAAAATTTTGTAATATTAATTGGATCTATTTAGGCTATAATTATCAATAATTTATGCCTTACAATAGTGGTTTTATAAAATCAATTTAATTCCTTTAGGAACATTTGGGCAAATCATCTATAGGATTTAGATACTAGGATTTGGATTCAGTTTGTGAGATCTTTGCATGGATGTAATAAAATGCTTATGAAGGCTTCATGATTTTCATTTTGAAATCTTGCACACCAATTCTACAATCCATAATCAATCCATTCCCTTTTGCCTATATGGCTACTTAGGTCATAACAAAAGAATATAGGATTTTGAATTCAAGGTTGAGAGGATTTTCTATTCAAAAAGTTTCTTCTCTTTGAGAATTTTCAACATAGTCAAACAATCAATCAAACTTATTTATTTATTTCACATTCCAAAATTAGGAGAATTTTGGGATGTGACAGACTACCACCCTTAAAAGAAATCTCGTCCCGAGATTTGGGAAGGCTAGAAAGAAAGAAAGGTTCGGGATCCTTTAGGGCGCTACCACCCTTAAAATAAAATTGACTAGGTCATTTCTCGAGGATTCACTTAGCTCAGATTGGTTCTCCTTTAGACTTTTATTGGCACAATGTCTCTAGCACATTCTAAACATCATGATTGATAGTTTCTGAGAAAGCACTTCTTAACTAGCAAAACTCTCATGGTGCGCAAATAGGGAACATTTACTTCACGGTGCCCATAATTCACGGTTGGGATTCATCCTTACCGTACATTCCTATGCTTAGCAATGGATGCTTTTAGAAGGGTGTAAAAATATACCATTCTAGGGTATAGGCTCAACGTCGACTCTCTGCTAAGGTTGAAAAGACACTCAAGATCCACAAAGTCAACAGTACAAGAGCGAATAATAAGAGTAGTAGGAATGATGATCAATCCATCCTGCACCCAAATCATTACCCTGTATGAGGATAGGTGAATCACGTTTTTCTATCACTCGGGCATTCTCACTTGCCTTGAAGAATGTTTCCATGGGCAAGAACTAATGCTCTATGTAGACTCCCATGTATTCAATCAACAAAGCTACTACTAAAATTAAACTATCGATACATCAACTTTCAGGTTGTGTAATCTACTACATAACATCATTTCAACACTTCATACTCTCACATCTCTTTTTTTCCATTAGATAAAGCATTCTCCTTCCTAAATGCATTGTGTTGTCAAACCTTTCGCTTAGCACATCATTATATCTCCCAGGGTTCAAGATAGGGAAGAATAGATTCTATAGGAAAGAAACTACTAAGAAAATAATCCTACCCATAACTATACAAATCAATCAATGTCACAAACAAGGAAACAATCATAGGAAATCAACACACAATCAAACACTTTTATAATAACATTACATGGGTCTAAATATAGCATTATATAACCACAAAATAGTTTAAAAGCATTGGGAACAATACTAGAGTAAAATAGAGCAACATATAAGCAATAAATAAAATCTGTCAAAACGGTACAGCAGACTTCACGAATTTTTCTGACCGACCTAAACGCGTCAGGACTTTTAGAAATTTTTTGTGCGTGTACTACAGGTAATTACGCTCTAGATCCTATGTTTTTAGATTTTTCTGAGTTACCCATAAAATATGAAAAATCGCGCGGTACAACATGTCAGGCAGAAAACTGCAGCAGTTATTCCACGAATTTCAATCAATTCACACCATTAAAATAATTTTAAAACCACACGAAAACTGCAGCAACTTTAGAGTTTCAAAACAACAGATCCTAAACAAGGCATCGCACGATATGGTTCAGTACAAACAAACAAGCAACCTATATTGTCATACCACATAAGTTGGTAAGAACAATATGCTAACACGATAGCGATGATCTCCTAAAGAGATAAAATATGGTGGTCCAGAACTAACCAAACATGGTGAGATGTTTATTTATGTCATATTATTTGTTCTTTACTTGTAGGCCAACTCTCATATAGTGATTTGCTTTATAGAAAACTACTAATAACATTTTCCAATTCTTGTAGTTTTTATGGTAGATCACTTCTTCTACTAATCAAATGAATGGACATCTATAAGTTTGAACAAGGAGAGGTGTTGGAAAATGATAGACAAGGAATATAAGAACTCTAATAAGTATAAAATATGATATTTCTCCCAATAGAGGTCTTCTATTGCTAATCCATTTCTAAGGTCACGATCCTACAGTCAACACATAGCTCTGATACCATCTTGTAACACCCTCGCCTGATAAGGCTAAGTTCACGTGTATAGTGCCAATCCCTAGATCGGTTTACTGGCACACACAGTACAAAACGATACCAAATATAACTGTGCATCATAAATACAACAAATACGATGCAGCATTTACATTATTTATTCAAGTACACAGCGGAAAACGAATACAAGGTAGATCTCCATCCTCCAAATGTGCCATAGGCGAACAATTGTTGAGTGGAGTCTCGTGACCTATGAACGATCACTCAGATACGATATAACCTGCAACATAAAACGTTGCAGCCACGAATGGTCAATACATTGAATGTATGGCAAGTAGGCTAAAGTGGTTAACAACAGATCTATCAACTACATACTTATTTGGCCAAGTGGAGTTCAGGCTCATTTGCATAAAGCAACAGTTTTATCCTAACATTTGTAACAAAGTAGTTTTCCAATACGATAAATAGGATACTCTGGTTCACTCCCAGGTGCTCCTACCCAATTAAGTTCACCCAACAAGTTTTAAGTAATTGAGAAATAAGGATGAGTGAGAAATATCATAGCATCAGTATCACGTCGCTCAAATTGTCCATAACTGGGGACATGGCTAAGTACTTAGTTTAGACACCCTGTAGGGGTTAGTACACTTTACCCATGTGACTTGGCCAGCCCAGCTCGTACCACCACTCTCATATTGGGTGATGATAGGGAGAAGTCCAAGAAGGAACCGTTCAGGAAGTAGCTCCCCAAACCCGACACGCACCGGTCCAACCTACACTATCTAGATCTCTGGATACGTGGGTTGGAGTTACCACAACCTACTGAGTCCAACCAACCGCCCATTACATTATTGGCACATGGTTGTACACGTAAGTTACCAAATATAGAAACCAATCCTTTCTCAGTGTCCTAGGTGCCTTTCTGCAATGATACCACCAAAAATTATATTTCCCATCACACCCAGGAGATTCATTGATTAAGTTGTTTTAGTTTTCGCAAACCAACACATTTAGAATCAACATTAGTGATGTAACCCAGCCCTCGTTCATCATAGCATGGCTAAGCACATCTACCAACGGTGGCTCATAAACAAGGAATGCTAGGGAATAATATGGGACATAGCATAGCATATACACATCAATTCCTACATATGCAATTCTACAAAAACATCTACAATGCATAGGAAAACAGTAGGACATTTATGACCAAGATAGCACCACTTGCCTTTATTGTAGATGTAGTTAATTAGATAATCCTCACAATTATAATGGCCTCTTTTGCAATAACCACAATACTTGCAATCATAGTAGTTGCAATCATAGTAGTTGCACTCCTCGCAATCTAACGTTTGAAGCAAACACAACAAACACCATTCAAAACATTGCAAACATACAACAGTGCAACATTACAAGAAAACAATGATGAATAGATGCATGCATGACGATTTAATGAGTCACAATGGTTGCATTTAGTGTTCTGAACATAATTAGATTACATGATGCACGTGGAAAGTCATTAAATGCACTAAAGCTTTTATTACTAAAGTTGTATCGATTTAATATGGTGTATACCAATTTAATTGGACTAAATATGTTTATGTCGTATTAAATTGTGAACTAGATGCTACTGGATAGAGGTAATGCAATTTAGAGATAGTGGCAATTTGAATCACCTAAAAAGGAGTTATAGATATTTTCCTATGATTAAAACACTATTTCAATGGGTTTAAATATTTCTGTATGAATTTCTGTTTTAATAGTACCAAATAATTTGTCATGCAATTTCTCTGTATAGATATTGTCAATACAAAACCTTAGCACTTGGATTCACCCTAATCGGAGTTATAGATCTTTTGGTATGATTTAAGTAGTGTTTAATGGGTTTTAACTGATTCATATAGTTTTTTTTGTCTAAAAATCAAACTAAAATTATATCTGTAATCTCCATGGAATTGTGATTTCATGGACATATTATTTGTAATTTTCTGAGCAGTATTTATTTTCTTATGAATTGATTACTCTAAATAGGCCATTAAACCATTTAAATCTTCACGGCAAAACCTTATAGTCAAAGGCTGAACTAATTGCATATTGATGATCTACATGGAACCAGCTTTCCATCGCTATATCATTTATATTTTTGTGACAAGAAATTAATTTACTATGAATTTAATGATTTATAAAGCCATTAAAACTAATTAAATTGCTAGGGGTTAAATAATCCGCAAAGGCTAGATACAACCAGATATTATTAATGTATATTACAGTAGCCTCAATTTGATATATTGTTCATATTTGTAACATCCCAAAAATACTAAACTTAAATCATCCAACTCTAATCATCAAAATTAGGGTTAACAAAAACTTTTCTAATTAAAATTATGAAGGCATGCATATGTGTATGCATTTAATTTGAAATTCTTTTGAACCACCTTGTTTTTATGTTTCTTTGCTTGTAAACTGTTTCTTAGGTGAATTAAGCATCATCTAAAACATTTCCCACACTTTTCCTAAAGACAAATAAATCAAAACCAATAAAATAAAGGAATGGTCATTTTGACCAATTTAACTCCCATGCCTACTTTGGCTGTCTCAAACTTTCAGAACCTAACAAAAACTTTTCTGGATGTTTGCACCCCTTGATTGTACTCATAACAAAGTATCAAGGCCCACTTTGTGATCATCCAGAAACTTTCAAATGCATGGTTTAAATGACAATTCAAAATTGAATCTTTATCATATGGGAAGATCCCACTTTTTCAAAAACCACTCAAACATGCTCAACTTTCAAAACCCAAGCATCTGCAGACTCACCAGCACCAATCTAGCACAGCCACCAAAAATATTTTCAAAATTCAAAACTTAAATTCATGCGGCCATTTCATCAAACGGGTTGCAGACACAAATCATACAAAATCTAAACACTATAGTGAGCAGTGATTGAAGCCTAACTTGTTCCCTCTCTGGGCACCACTAGCCTTAGTAGATCATCTAACAACCTTAACTAATCACTAGCACCATTGTAAGCTTGGCATTGCCATCAATGGTGAACAACCGAGCACACCCATGCCACCCTAGTGTCGACAACAAGCTAGGAGGAGAAACAAGCCTAGCCAGCATGTCTGGGAGGCAGCCCACCGTCCACCGCCACTCCCTATCCACCGCTCGAACCTTTCCAACCACTGGACCACACGCACGGACCGCAACCAGACCGCTAGCGACCGTGCAGAGCGTGCGCCAGAGCGCCACCCTCGACCGAAGCCCACAGACCGCGCGCCGCCCTCGTCGCGTGCACACACGATCGCCACCGACCCAGGAGACCGCCAGACATCCCCGTTCGCCGCTCCGTGACGCACAACCACCGCTCGTCATCGAAGACGCCGCCTCTGCCGCGCAGAGTGTCGCATGTTCCAGACCAAGCCGCACCGCCCCACGCCTCGAAACCATGTCGTGGAGCATCTCCAGGGAACACTGCACCGTCCCCTACCTTCGCCCATGCCAATAGCCGCCTGTACCATCGCCCCCGATGAGCTCACCGTGCACCCCGTCGGTCCCCTCGCTCGACTATAAATAGAGGCCACCCCCAGTCGATTTCTTCACACCATTCTACTCCCCTCTCATCACTGATCGTGCCACACCGTTCCCAGAGCAAGGCGAGCACCACATCGCCGGAATTTCACTGGAGCCCGCCGCCTCTAGAGAAGAAGGGCGCCATCGATTTCGTCCACCCCAGGAACTGCCGCGACCATCCCCGAGTTCGCTGTCGTCGACTTTGTCGTTCGCCCGCCTCGCCGACCCTCGCCTGCACCCCGGTGATCCCCTAGCAACCCCCACTGGCCGCGCTAGGTTTCTTTCTCGCCGGCGTTGCCCAACATCGACGATGACTCTCAGCCGTTGGATTAGAATCAGATCGAACGCACCACGTTGCCCCGTACCGCTTCGCACCCCCCTGTCTCACTGACGAGTGGGGACACCCACTTAAGTAGCCCGCGGGAGCACTGCGCTTAGCAGGCCGGCCCGTTAACTTTTCCCGCACAGCCTAGTTATTTGAATTAAACCTTTTCCATTTGTTTCGAACTCACTTCTGGACCCAACTTCAAAAATCAACCCATATCGATTCAGTGCATCAAATTGAATGAAACTAATTTTGTTAGAAAGGTCTGGGAATGCTGAATCCAAGCCCGTTGGATTCAAGTCATTTGGATCTATAGATCATCCATGGTAAAAATAACAAGGCAGAAGCTTTTCTGCATTCAAACATTTTTCAAATTTAAACCATAATAGCTTTTGAGTTGATTCCAACTCTCAAAAATCACATTTAACCATACCTTTCAGAATATATAAAAATATATAGGTTTACTTGCAGAAATAATGTTCAAGTAATAAAAGAATGCCCCATAGGCATTTCTAGTCACTTTAATTAATTCAAATAAAAGGGTGAAACCTTATTAAATTGTGACACCACTTTAAATTACATTCCCATGAACTAGAATATGTGGTGATGACATGTGTCAACATGTTCCCATGTTTGGTTTGGAGAATATTAAATCTTAAGTAGTTTTTCAATGAGTAGAAATTACTTTTCTAAAAATAAAAGGAATTAAACCAAGATTTAATCTTGTAATGTTAGAGATGATGTTAGATCATCTATAGGACCCTTGTGTGTGATGATTGCAAGTAGTTAAGTATTTTTTGGTGATTGTGTACCTCGTATTTATTTATAGATGCTAGTACCGACCAAGGATACGAGGAGGAAGGAGGATACTACGAAGAAGAAGCCGAGGAGAACTTCAACCACTGCTCTGCACAAGGCAAGCTAACACTTGCAAGATACTTACCTATGCAAGCCTAATACTACTAGTGAATGTGCAAGCTAACCCTTACAAGATACTCTACTGAGGCAACAAACCACTATTTGTTACATTGTCAACTATATGCCTTAAAGCATATATGATCATAACCACTTGATAAACCAATCCTAGTTTTTACTTGCAAGCTTCTTACTTTATTTCTTTATCAAAGCTCTTACTTAGAGTTTACTGGAATAAATGGTAGATACTAGCAGGATATGTGAAGGTTGCATAAAGAGCATAAAATTGGGCCTATGCTAGATAATCTTGATGTCATCTTAAGGCATGAGAGTGAACTTAGTTAGAACTCCACTAGTTTACCACCCCTCATTATTGCTTACCCCCACCTATAGATGCTAGTGCTAAGCATAAAACTTGATCAACTTTAGATGGGAATACTTGGTGGAAAAATGGTTACGAAAACCTTGGAATGATGGATCATTCTATTGAAATGTTTTGGACATGTGTTTCCAAACACCTGATGATTTTGGTGATGAAAATGTTGAGGCATGAGCCTTAGCCCTTTATAAAAATGATGGTTGTCTGGATGCGATACCATTCAAATTTTATCGTACAACCACAATACCCGAAGATTGGGTAGGGCTTGACTGGAAACTTATATACCTTAGTATTAGTTCCCTCACGGCCAAGGTCTGAGCTGAGGCTACCTTGTCAAGATTGTCCACCTGTGTAGTACCCAAGATGATAGTTGGTCATGGTTGGGAGGCCAAACTCACAGGAGAGGTGCTTATACTAGGGAGTGTAATAGAAAGGTTAGGATTGATTATCCGCATACTGAGTATGGTGAATTCAGGATTTGTTCCTGACGGATGTATCGAATGTTGTGGTGAAAGTGTACAATCTCTGCAGAGTGTCAAACTATTCGAATAGCCGCGTACAGTTGGAGTGGCCATACTATTCCTCCGTCAGACTTTTCAAAATGACTTGTGAAATGAATTGAGACTTTGACGTGACCACAACAGGGTGGTGATATGAAATACAAGTTCCCACTTAGGTGTTATAAACTTTCAACTAGCATTCGTTGCTTCTAAACTTAGTAGAGATAAATCTGGCTTTTGCAAAACAACCCTAGAGCCTAGTGTCCTATTATCCAAAAACCCCTTTACTTGTTAGTATTAGTTTGCGAGTACTTAAAGAGTACTCATGGCTTTGTCCCTGGCTATTCCCATGGCCAGACTATAAAGAGGAGTACCTGGAGGATGGACCCCAGGAAGGTTACGACAACTAGGATCATCTCCCATCGTCAGCATTGCCTGTGACCCTGAAGATGGAGCATTGCCTATGCTACCGTTATTATTACGTATTCCGCTGCTTGATGTTGTATTAAGAACTGGATCATGAGATCCCTATTTGTGTAAGAACTTATATACGGTTTGTAATGGATGATATACTATGGTATCCAATTCTGTTATGTCTCGCAAAAATGGTAATCTTGGGATTGCGATGTATGGCATAACAGGCATCTGGGATAAAAAATCCGGGTGTTGACAATATTTTTCGGAGTTACAGATAATTTCCTATGAATTTATTAACCTAAAAGACCATTAAAACTAATTAAATTACTGCAGTAATCACCTATAGTAAAATTTGGATCTATTCTGATAATATGATTCTACGTGAAATTATCTTTAATTTTATATATTATACGCAATTTTTGGACGTGGTATGAATTTCTAATGAATTTTACAGGTTAGATCTATAATGTGCAATTTTAAATTCGAACGGAATATTCCAGGGAATATTCCGCTGACTGGACAGGTTGACTTTACATGCTGACTGGGACTAGATGCTGACCTGACGATAACGTGGCGTTGATGAGGAAGCTGATCGGGATGACGACATGGCACACACCGGTTTGATTGGATCTCGACCGTTTGGATAGGATCCGGTGGCTAGAAGAAGAGATTGACCCGATTTTTGGCTCAGAATAGACAAGAAACAGATCTGTGTTAGAAAGACAAATCCGTAGATCAAATTTAAAAACTTAGAACATGAAAGTTTGGGGAATCGTTATTCCTACCTTCTCACCGAAGGAATTTGGATTTGAAGAAACGAGCGCGAGTACATCTTGGATTTACACCGTTAGTTCTGAAATATTGTGATGCAAAATTCTCCGGCTGTGGTGGATGAAAAGAGGTGAGGTTTGTCGGGATTGAAATATTTTGACGAGTTCTACAACTTCCGTTTTTTGACCGAAGGCAAACGACGAAGTCTAGATGGGTTAAAAAGCGAAGTAAGATTCGTACATGTGTAGATTCGGGATTTTGAGAAAAGAAACTCGTACATCTGTGACTCCACGAGTGTATATGAAGGTTTAGGACGGTGGGGAGATAGGCCTTGGAGTAGGGAACAATTAGAAACAAACGGAAGTCGATTCGGAGTTGTAGATAAAAAGTTATGAGAGTTTGAGTAGAGATAGGTTTAACAAAAACCGATTTGCACGCTTTTTAAAGCAACTGCACACGTACGTGCACGCGTGCCTGCTCCCGTCGCCTGGCTCGGTTCGGTTCGATGCAGTGGGCGGTGACGCTTAGGTTTTTTCTTTTTCTTTTTCTATTTACTTGTTTCACTCGTATCTTTTGCATACGAACTCCAAATGATATGATTCTTGTTTCTAAATTTTTCTAAAATCGAATAGATCATTGTAGGATCATATTTGTAATCTTTTTACTAGTTTGCAAGTAGTGGGTTTATAAATCCTTTAGGAACATTTGGGCAAATCAACTATAGGATTTAGATACCAGGATTTGGATTCAGTTTGTGAGATCTTTGCATGGATGTAATGAAATGCTTATGAAAGCTTCATGATTTTCATTTTGAAATCTTGCACACCAATTCTACAATCCATAATCAATCCATGCCCTTTTGCCTATATGGCTACTTAGGTCATAACAAAAGAATATAGGATTTTGAATTGAAGGTTGAGAGGATTTTCTATTCAAAAAGTTTCTTCTCTTTGAGAATTTTCAACATAGTCAAACAATCAATCAAAATTATTTATTTATTTCACATTCCAAAATTAGGAGAATTTTGGGATGTGACAAGGTAAGTGATAAAAAGAATATTTTTTAGGTGACATGCACCATCAAAACCAAGATCAAACCATTTGCAAGCATTGAAAGATGGGAACAAAGAACTCTAAACATGTGCATGAAAGATGGAGTTCTAACAATAGGACATAGTAACTATGCATGCAACATGAAAGGCTACAAACAAATATCATGAATAACACGCATTGAAAAACGTTTGTTTGTTTCACATAAAGCAAACATGGCATAGTGGCAATCAGCTTGTCCCTCATAGAGTAGCAAATAGATGCATAGGACACCTTCAAAGTTCACAAGGGTGACTAGAAACAAGTAGCACAAAAACAAGTAATATCACAATATGCATCAATCAATAAGTTTTGGGACACTGCACACATAAAGTCAACTATGCTCTCTTAATGGTGCCTAAAAGTAGAAGGTGGAGACTCAAATAATGGTGGAAGAAATTCCCTTTATAAACGGAAGCAGGGATTTCAAGTTTCAAAAAGAGCTTCCAAAAATTATGGTACTTGTTAGCTTTCATCCCTCATTGCCCCTATCATAAGCATCTTGAAGTGATTAAAGTTAAAGTGAACAAACTATGGAGTATATGCTTGAAAAATTAGAATTTGGCAATCTCAAGTTCCTTGAATACGAGGACCACACCTCATGCTACTCAACTTCTTTCACCTGTAAGTTCTTGTCATTGTAAGTACATGTGTATCATAGAGAACTGCCAACGGGGTATCCCTTGCACATGGTACAAAAGTGTAAGGTTCCCAACCTTTAATAAGGTAGAGATCCCTGTGTTTACAATGCTAGTCCCTGGATCAATAGCTAGCATCCACACTTAAGATGTAATATCAAGAAACAAAGGTCATAATACAAATTTAACCAGGAATAAAATAATTTATTACATCTTACATAGCTCATTTGGCTATCTCATTACAATGCAGCAGAAATAACTATAGCATGGAGTCCTTTATCTTCAAAATTCCACAGGCAAACATGTTGGTTGTAGACTTGTAATCCTAATCAATAAACTTCACTAACAGCAAACAAACCTGCAACATAATAAGTTACAGCCACAAGGGTCAATACATTTGAATTGTATTGGCAAGTGATACTATGGTAGTATAGGGGAGTCTATCATCTATATGCATTTGGCTAAGTGGAGCTTAGGCTTGCTTTGCTCAAAATAGATTTTCCTTATCATTTGAAAACACTAAGTGTTTGCTTGAAAAAATCACCCAAGGCATCTCCCAATAGAAGTTGGTGATCCTTTAACCCTTGTTCAACCACAAGTTTTTAACTTAGAAATTGGGATGAGGAGATTCTTGATAGCTTCCATGTCTTGATGCTCAAATTGTCCTTTACCAGGGACATGGCTAAGTACTTAGATTTTACACTCTGCAGAGGTGGTGCACTTTCCCCACAAGACTTGGTTTCACCAAGACAAGATCTTTCAGAAGCCTTCCCTTAGACCAGAATGGACGCGTTCCAACCTATCATCCCCTACCACCAACTGTCCATTTGGCTAAGTTATTGCAACCTAAATGATCCAGGCAGAGCCCATAATGCCAAGTGGCTGCACTTGAAGCTTCTCAACATTTGACATCTCAAATCTCTTTGTTCCTGGGTGGCCATACACAAGTGAGATACACAAGGTAAACCATAGAAATGGGCCTTGTGAACCACTCAACACAAACCATTCCTTCCATTCCACCCAGGTGATTCATTCACTTAGTTGTTTTATTAAACAAAACACAAGTCCCTGACTTAGAAACATTTCATAGTATGAATATAATCCACCCTTGTTTTCTACTAGCTAATCTAAGCATGATAGTAGTAGGAATCTTAACTTAGGAAATTTCTACTAAGGTTTCATCTACTAGGATTTCCCATGGCATAGTTTATACTTAGCAAAAATTCCATGCAAGTCCTACATAGAAATATCACTAATGCATAGTGAAAATAATGGGACAAAAGTATGAAGCATCACTTGCCTTTTTGGTAGAGAATATAAGTTCACTCCTTGATCTTGCAATGTTCACACTCTTCAAAATCCACTACAATTCAATCAAGCAAGCAATATTTCAATCTACCATTCAAGCAACATCACATAAAATAATAGAAACAAAACAATGCATGCAAGCATGCCAAACTTTGTTTTATTTACAAAAGTGGTTTCTAATAGGTTATAGATATTCTAAAACACTTATTGGTCATTTTATAAAAATGGCAAAACCATTTGCAAAGGTTTTTACTTATAAACCATTTTAATATCAAATCAATATTTTATGTTGTTGAAAATGCCTTTAGCAAAGCAATAAATTTTATAGGGTTCACAGAATATGTTTTCAAAACATAAATCTTTGTGTTTAGGTTCAGAGAGTTTAAATCAAAACATTTCCCAAAGGGTTTTCCTCCAAAAGCATTTTTAATATATAAACATTATTTTTATTTGACTAGGAGTGCTTTAAATCAAAGATTTATTCTTTTGCTTCACCAAATATGTTTTTGAAACCACAAATTGATTTCTATGGTCATTAGGTTCAAAACAATCCATTTGCCAAAGGTTCCATCACAAAAATAATTTTATATCTATGGTCAGTAGGTTAGAACAAATTTTATATCCAAAATATACCTACACAAGTTTCTGCAAAAACAACCATTTTATCAGAAACAAATTACTAAACAAAGGGCATGGTTGGGTAGGATTTGTCTTGCTGATTCCATTGATATAAAATTTGCAAATATTGGACGTGTGGTTTGAAAGTTATGAATTTTACAAAATTGAACAACAAATAGATCAAATCTGTTTTTATAACAGTAGGCAGGGCCATGTGGGCTGTTCTGATTCGTCGAAAACGGTCCGCGTGGATCGCGTGCTTTGAGGCGTTGGATCTAACTGAATCGTGCGGCACAGATCAAAAGGTACCTCTTCGCTTAGTTTCTTTCGTGTGCGTTGGATCTACATCCTATGGTTGACGATCAAGCAACCATCAAGTGGCAGCGCTGGAGGCGGCGAGTGGCGGCGCGGGATCTGTTCGCGGTGGTTCTGGCGAAGAAGGAAGGAAAGGAGGGAGAGAAGATGCTCACAGTGTTCGCAGCATCGTGGGGAAGCTCAAGGCGGTTGTCGTTGCTGAAGGGGCGCATAGAGTCGACTGGGATTCCTCGCCGTAGTTCTGCCTGGCGTCGGGCTCGCACTGGCGTCGTCGAGGACGTTGGTACAGGGCACGGGAGAGGGGACAGAGGGTGCTGTTAGTTTCACACGCGAGTCACGGACAATCGAGCATCAAAAGAAGGGCAAGGGGTGGTATATTCTTACCAGGAGGACTCGTCGGAGTCGAGGCCGACGGCGGCGATGCTCAGTTGTCGTCGTTGCCGATGCTGCGGGTCAAGCGCGAGCAAGCTGATGCCACTGGGAGGTGCGGTGGTTGATGGGGAACAAGTTAGCAAGGTCGGGGGGGCAAGGCGTGGTGAGGTGTGGTCGGAATTACTGGCGAAGCTCGTCGGAGACAGAGAGCTTGAAGCAAGAAATTCAAGCAGCCTTGTGGCCGAACGGGACGGGCGAGCGAGGGGAAATGGAGAGGGGTCATGGGCGTTTAAGGAGGCGTAGTCACAGCGAGGAGTAACCGCGGCGTTAAGGCGAATTACACCGGCAAATAAATCGGCAGCAACGGCCGGGGAGGGCGTGGTCAGCGTGCGGGGTGGAGACGACGATGAGGTGGCAGTGGGGCCTCGTTGTCAGCGTGAGAGAGATAGTGGGGGTGGGGTCCGGTTGTCATTCGTTGTGCGGGTCAATTCGTGAGTGAGAGAAAACGCTTCGGGGGAAAGGAGAGGGTCAGCTTGGGTGAGAGGGGGAAAGAGAAGGGGGGGTGGAGGTGGGGTGCTGGGGCTGGTGGGTTTCTTGCTCATATTTTTTTCTTCTCCTGTTATTTTTCTTTTTCCAATTTGATTTTCTGTTTGATTTTGATTAATCATTTCAAACAACAATTTGATTTCAAACTTCTCTCAAACTTTGTGTGTAATCAAATACTGATTAACAATACATTCTGAAGTCATATTTAGAATAATTCATTTATTCTTTTTAGGGTCTTTTAATTATTTAAAATAGGCCCTTGCATTTATTCAAATAAGATTTAATAATATTTTCAAACTCCATTTGAAATCTAAATCTTTTCAAATCTTTTTAGTAGGTTTTATTTATTTATTAAGGTGTTAAATAATTCACCTTGATTTATTTGGAATATTTTAATATAATTTATTAATCATTTAAAATTGGGTATTTGTCTTTATTCCAATGAAATAAAATATAGTTTTTAGTTCCATAAATTTAAGTTGGAAGATTTCTTTGATCTTATTTGATTTAATTAAATAACTTTTATTCCACTTGGGTAAATTCCAATTATTATTTTCCCATAATTTAATTAATCATTTATAATAGGGATTTTATCTTTATTCAAATAGAATAGGATTTGGTTAATGCCCTCTTAATTAATTTGAAAATTCCTTATCCATTATTTTATTTGGATTTGGATTTTATTCATTCCATTTGCTTATGGTCTTGGCCAAGTTTTAATTTGGTCTTTAAATATTCCTCATTTAATAATTTCTTTCTTTATCTTATAAAATCCATATCTTTTTATTTATAGATCCAAACTTGGTGATTCCAATTGGTAAAATCTTATTTAATATTTGTTTATCCTTTTAAATATCTTTAGGATTATTTGCTCACCATTTGGTATGGATTTCTAGATAGGTGCTTTATTAGCTTTGGAAATTTAATTCCCTTATCTTATTAAATTCATAAGATTTTATCCATGGCTCCAAATTAAGTGAAACCAATTTCTATTGTTTTATAATATTTCTAATAGTCATTCTTGATCAATTTGAAATGTTTGTTTGACCAATTTTTATGTGGATCAAATCCATAGTCTTAGAGATAACTTGAAAATGATTTTCTTCCATTAGGGTTTTAGGGTTTTGTTTATTTCTCAAGTGTTTAAATTTCCAGTTGCATTTATGAAGAATGCATTTCACTTGATTTGAATTTAGTTGGATTCAAATATTAACCAAATTTTGTTAAAGATGGGATTTTAAGTTTCCAATTAGAAACAAAAGTTTCTTTTCACCCTAAATTTCAACAATTATTTATTTTGTTTATTTATTTTTCACATTACAAGATTTGGAAAATCTTGGGATGTGACAAAAATCTATCCCATAACAAAAATGACAAGGCAAGCAGACAATGATCATCTCAGCGATCTTTTATTTACTCTATGCATAGCTTTTTATTGAGTATGCTTCATAGATAGCTCACTATGGTGATGCTGCAAGTTTCCACCATGATTAGGCATGGCTTAGGCTAGTGGCCCATGCGTTTCTCTAACACAAAATACACACTCCATGGACTTACAAGTTCCTTCTTTATTTCACACCGGTGACATCCATAGACAAAAGAACATGATATCAACTTAGTACAAAGTACAAGTGCAATGTTGAAAACGTTCCCCATGATAGCGCGGTTATTCTAATTCCAACGTATAAGTGCAAGCATATACAACATAGATGGCACAATGGTTCAAGTTTATTAGGGGCAAAGAATATAAAGTGTGCCATCAAGTTTTTGAGGGATTTAATCACTAAGTTTTCACATACAAAATAGTTTTTAATTGGAATATAACAGAAAACAAGAATATACTTGGAATGATGTAACACACCATGCTTAGGAATTTATAGTGGACACTTTGGAAAAACTTGGTTTCTTGGGAGTTAGAAGCATGAGTAGAACTTACTCATACAAGTGGAGGCTAGCAAAAGACTGGGAGCAACCAACTAAGAGAGCAATAATGGACATAATCATGCAGAGCAACAAAACATTAGTAATCAAAGCATAGAGTGGTACTACAAGTCAAGGACTAAATGATCATAGAGGCTATGGTGACTTTTTCATAGTCATAACATGGTGTGAGCATGTACCAAGTCAACCCAAACAAAGCATCAAAGGAGAATACCACAATACTATGCTTTTGCATGCTAAAACAACGCATAATTCTTTCAAGGCACACTTAGCAATACCAATTGTTTGGAACAAGACATGCTACAACAATAATCATTAAGCATTAGGTCAAAACAACACCTAGCATGTCATGCTAAAGTCTAAGTCACAATCAATGCAAGCTCCTCTTGCACTTTCAAGCAAGAACTTACTACTCCATTCCAACACCAAGCAACTTATTTGAAACAACACAGCGAGAACGAGGGTCCAAACTACTTTATTCAAGAAAACTAAACAAACCAAACAAAAACTAAGATGCTCCAAGAACAGCACAACTGTTCATGAAACAATAAAAACGAAGTGTCCAGACAGACCTGAGCTTTTTATTGACGAAGAAGGGGATGCCTTGGGCATCCCCAAGCTTTGACGCTTGTAACTCTTGGATATTTCTTGGGTACCTGGGTGGCATCCCCAAGATTGAGCTTTTGTCCATTCTTCATCTCATTACATTATTCTCTCTCTACACCTGAAAATTTTCCTTCATACAAAACTTCACACAATCTTCATTAGCAACATTAGTGTACTCAAAAGATAATAGACCTTTTGGCAAAGCTTTGGAACATCAAGACTTTTCACTAAAAACACAAGATACTATAGCAACTCCTTCAAAAAGCTCAATTCCCCAAAAGAGAATTCAAAAAGGAATCAATAAGAAGCAAATGCAAATAATGGCAGAAATCTGTCAAAACAGATGGTAGGTAGAAACCTATTTTTTCGAAAATCTTCTGTTGCTAAAATCAAAAAGTGTTGAACTAAAGAAAGTTATCTAACATACGGGGTGATGTATTCGTAAATTTTCATCGCAATCGGAGTTACAGAGACTCCTCACGAATTTTTTTCGTGGAGGACAGAAATCTGTTTCGGGACAGAAACTCTCCAATTCTTACTTCCCTCTCATTAGAGGTCATTCTTGGACAAAAAGCAAACAAAAAGGATAAGAAGAGGTCATTAAAGAAGTAATAACTTCCAAGACTCAAGGAAACTCTTGGGTTATCTCCCAACAATTACTTTTCTTTAACGTCTTTAAGTTAGGCACAAGAAGTTTGAGAAGATGCTCACATGAGAAATATGAATTGAAGTAAAAGAGAGCATCAAGAAGCAAATTCAAAACACATTAAATTCTAACCCTCTTCCTATTCATCGGAATCTTGTACACAAATAAATTCACAAAGAACAAAGTGACAAGCATAGGAAGATAAAACAAGAGTAACTTCAAAACTTTCAGCATATAGGGAGGTGTTTCAGTACCATGAAAAATTCTACAACTATACTTTCCTCTCTCATAATAAGTTTCAGTAGCCTCATAAATAAACTCAACAATATAGCTATCACATAAAGCATGCTTTTCATGATCTACAAACTCATAATTTCTATCAAGCTCAAAAACAGTGGGATTCAAACCTCCATAGGTTTTATCCAAGGTAGATATATAATGACCCACAAGTGTAGGGGATCGCAACAGTCTTCGTGGACAGAAATCTATTTCAGGACAGCAACTCCCCAATTCTTACTTCCCTCTCATTAGAGGTAATTCTTGGACAAAAAGCAAACAAATAGGATAAGGAGAGGTCATTATAGAAGTAATAACTTCCAAGACTCAAGGAAACTCTTGGGTTATCTCCCAACAAGTACTTTTCTTTAACGCCTTTAAGTTAGGCACAAGAAGTTTGAGAAGATGCTCACATGAGAAATATGAATTGAAGTAAAAGAGAGCATCAAGAAGAAAATTCAAAACAAATTAAAGTCTAACCTTCTTCCTATGCATCGAAATCTTGTACACAAATAAATTCACAAAGAACAAAGTGACAAGCATAGGAAGATAAAACAAGAGTAACTTCAAAACTTTCAGCACATAGAGAGGTGTTTTAGTACCATGAAAAATTCTAAAACCATACTTTCCTCTCTCATAATAATTTTCAGTAGCCTCATGAATAAACTCAACAATATAGCTATCACATAAAGCATGCTTTTCATGATCTACAAACTCATAATTTCTATCAAGCTCAAAAATAGTGGGATTAAAACCTCCACAGGTTTTATCCAAGGTAGATATTTGATGACCCACAAGTGTAGGGGATCGCAATAGTGCTCGCCGGTAGTATTACCCAATTTATTGATTCGACACAAGGGGAGCCAAAGAATACTTGCAATCCTTAACAACTCAGTTGTCAATTCAGCTGCACCTGGAAATAGTTCTTGCTCAGAAAAGTTTATCAGTATTAACACTTTCGTAGTAGCAACAGCAAAGAAACACTAACAACAGAATAGGAGCAATAGTAACAGCAATAGTAAACATTGGGATATGAGCGTGATAGGCACAAGGATGGATGGACGGGCCTTGCATGGACGAGTATAAACATGTAACTTCAATATCTAGGGCATCGCAAATAAATAATAACAAGAATCCAAGTACTAAACAATCCTAGGCATGTGCTCTAAATATAGTCATACGTGCTCACAATGAGAACTTGCATAACATCTTCTGTCCAGCCAGCCCGTGGAAGCAGGGCCTCTAGGGAACTACTAATAATTAAGGTGATCCTTTTAATAGAGAACCGGAGCAAAGCATTAACACTCCGTGAATAATGTGATCCTCACACCACAGCCATCCCCTCCGGTTGTCCCAATTTTTGTCACTTCGGGGCCTTTGGATCCGGACAATGATATGTGTACACAACTTGTAGATAAGACCACAAATAATACTATCATAATGATTCAATAATAAGTTCAGATCTAAGATCATGGCACTCGGTCCCTAGTGACAAGCATTAAGCATAACAATTTGCAACAAAGTCAAATAGAACTAATAGAGATACTAGGC
This sequence comes from Avena insularis, assembly GCA_023614405.1. Classification (NCBI taxonomy): domain Eukaryota; kingdom Viridiplantae; phylum Streptophyta; class Magnoliopsida; order Poales; family Poaceae; genus Avena; species Avena insularis. The sequence continues at coordinate 25,220,654 of CM042691.1, read as the reverse complement.
ACTATGCCCTAACAATCTTATTCAATTACATGATAGAACTCATCCCCTACCATCCCCAATCCTACAACGGGGGATTACTCACTCATGTGTGAGGGAACATCGATGGTTGATGGAGATGCGTTGGTGATGACGATGGCGGTGATCCTCTCCAAATTCCCCGTCCCGGCAGGGTGCCACAACGGAGTTTCTGGATCCGAATCTTGGTTTCTTGTGGCGGCGGTGGAGCGGAACTCTTTTTGGAAAACTATCGAACCCCCCTCGTGATGGGTTCATAGCATAGAAAACAAAAAAATTTACTACGATGGGAACAAAGCACCAAGATCTATCTACTAGATACAAGCAACGGGTGGATATACAACCATAGAATACATACCCTCGAAGATCATATAGCATTAACAAGGTTGTAATCGTGTATGATGTAGTCAAACGCTTGCCGATCTCAAGATCGTGATGAAGTCCATCTGGTCCAGGCGGTCCAGCACCATCACGTCCAGCACCGCAAAGCAGCGGTGCATCCGTGATGGCACACACGTCCGTGTACCCCGACAACCTACGTGCCCTCGCTCCAGCGAAGCAGCGGAAGCAGCAAATCCTTCCAAAAAAATCCACCAGGAACATGTATCTTGCTGATCCGAGACCATGGGGAAATTCTAAGGGGGGAGAGATATCCTTCGCGAGGAGGTGTGAGATGAGAGGAGGGAGTGGGGTGCCTTTTATAGGGATAGGGGGGCAGCCCCCTCCCATGGCGTGGAAGCCATGGAGGTGCCCCCACCTCTTCCACATTCATGTGGGTGCAGCTCTCACTCGCATACCACCCACTCAAAATTCCACTCACCTCCATTAAGTTTCCACCAAATTTAATGTAATCTCTCATTAAATAAAACTCTTTTATTTATTTATTCAGAATTTTTTTAATTACTTTAATTAACAAAAATTCACATAAAACCCCTTGCTAGTATTCCATTTCACATGCAAAATCAGTTTCAGCAATTTCAACCGAAACAGTTTCGGTGTCTAGTGAAATAAATTCCTGCGCTTTCCTTTTTCTTTCTTTGGCATATTATTTTCTCCAAATGGTGTCGTTATCCCTTAAGTGTGTCACCCTACGGTTCTTGAATAATGTAGACATGATCGATACCCCTCTCCGATCAATAATCAGCAGCGAGGCCTGGAGATCCGTACTGACTCCCACATATTCAACGATGACTTCTGTGATCGTGTGAACCTTATACGCATGTAACTCAATCCCTTTGTCTTGCGATATATTACATGTCCAAGATTCGATCATCGGTATCCCCATACCTAGTTTGATCTCGTTACCGACATGTACTCTTTTCTTGTTCCCGTGATATAACATTCTAGTGATCAAATCACTTGCTTGCAAGCTAATCAATGTGATATCACCGAGAGGGCCCAGAGTATATCTATTTGTCATTGGGATGGACAAATTCCACTCTTGATCCATGAGCCTCAACATAACACCTTCGTAGCATTGAACCCATCTTTATAATCACCCTGTTATGGTGTGACGTTTGATGTTATCAAGATACTCTTCCGGTGTTAGTGATTGGCATGATCTCATGGTCTAAGGACTAAGATTACTTCGCATGATGTTATAGCAATATAAACACAATGACCTTGATCGTAATGCTATACTTCGGATGAATGTTCATCACACCATTCCATTAATGTTGTGACCTCGTTATTAACAACATCCAATGTCCATGATCAGGAAACCTTTGATCATCTTGTTAATGAACAAGCTAGTTTATAAGAGAGGCATAACTAGGAACTTCCTTTTTGTGTATTAAACACACATGTATTAAAGTTTCCATATTAATACAATTATAGCATGCAAAATAAACATTTATCATAAATAAGGAATACGATAATAACCACTTTATTATTGCCTCTCGGGCATATTCCTTTTAGTATCCCACTTGCACTAGAGACAATAATCTAGTTTAGAAACTTTGAGTATCGAACACTTATGGCTTTCTGGTGTTCCATATACGCAACTGCAAGTGGTTAACATAATCTACGGATCTGACTCGTTTAGGTCCGTGTGTATTTGCATGTCTTTGCGTCTCCACGCATCACTCATTCTCTAATGAGATGGAATTGTATAAATTTGGTGTTTTGGTGAGACCTTTAGTTCCTTGGGGTTAAATCATGTCGATACTATTGTTGTACAATATATCTTTCGTGTTAGACCGTTGCGAACTACACCTTAGTTTGATAAAAAACTACTTGGCACAAATGCCCTCCTTTGCTGCTACTATAGCAGTCATATACTTATCCTTTTGTTGTAGTATCCGTCACAATGTATTAACTTTGGACTTCATACAAATCCGTCATGGAAACTCCTTTCCATTTCATTGTGCCACCCATATTTTAAATTGAGATAAACTTAATTTTGTATCTTGTGACAAAACTAGTATCAATGTAAGGATTTACAATGAACTATTTGTAATTGTTTGTCACCTCTACACAAATATATTCTTAGTTCTTCCAAAAGATCATAAGAATATCCCCATTATCGTCCAATGATCATTTTATGATTCATTCTGGTATATTCTCATAACATTTAGAGCATAGGACATATCTGGATTTGTACATATTATGGTATGATTGATCAAAACATCCTTGTGATTTAACTTATCAAGTGTCAAAGCACTTTAATCTTTTTCACTTATTTTTTCCATGCGACAAGAACAGTTTCTTGTCGTTTCTATATTGAACTCCTTCAATATCTCATATATGTATGTTTGGCACAACCATATTAGCATCACATTCTATCCACTATAGACATTCATGCTAAATATTCGGGTTTTGCCTAAGTCTTTCATCGAAATGAAATTCTTAACCTTTGTCAATAAAAATTACATCATTTCTAATCAACAAGATGTCCTCCACATAATGTATTAGAAATATGTCTTAACTCTCCCACTTAATTTCTTGCAAATGCAAGCATCTTCATTGTCTCCAGATGAAAACTCCTTTTGCATCACGGTGAAGATTCCAACTCCGCGATGCATACTTCAACCATTGAAGTTTGCATGCCCTTTAAGCATCCTTTGAATTAACAAAACCCTTTGGACCATGTCTTGTACACGTCCTAGGTAACCATTCTATTAGAAGAATTTTGTTTTGTTTATTCATCTACCATATACCAAATTATATGTAGTGCTTGCTACTTTAATCCGTCCAGACTAAATATCGCTATGAAAGATCAAATCTTGTCATAGTCAACTCCTTGAACATTGTCGTAAAATACTTTACCGACATGTCGACTATTTCATAGATGTAAAACATCCATGTCTGTTTCTTTATAGATCCAAATATGACAGATAGGTTTTTACACCTTTCCGGAGGGTCTTCCAAGTTCAAAACTTGATTTCTCGTCTATGGAACTATCACGGATTTTATGGCTTCAAGCCATTTGACGGAGTCAGGGCCCATCATCGCTTCTTTGCATGTAGTCGGTTCATCATTGTCAAACAATAATGATTTACTCTCAAGTCTCAGTATTTCATTGTTTATCTGACCGACTTGGTTCGATAAGAACTTAGACCTCCATGACCACAACATTTGAGGCACGTGAGCCATGAGCATTCTGGCTGCCTCCGGAACATTTTCCGGCGCTGCACAACTCAGCACATATAGCTAAGGTTCGTTAACCTTATTAAAGTTCTATTGTCCTCCCACTTAACCTTTTATGAAAAACTTCTTTTTCAAGAAACTTCACATTTCAAGCAACAAACCCTTTTGTCCTTGGTGTTATGGAGGAATACCCAATTGTTATTCGAAATAACCTACAAAGACATGCTCATCCGACTTCGGTTGTAAACATCTTACTTATGTTTAGCATACCAAAATTTAAGAAATGACAACTTGGATTTTACCACAAACCATAACTCATATGATGTCATTTAAACGAATCAAGATGGAGCTCTTTTTAGTGTAAAAGCGGTAGTCTCGAAAGCTTTAATCTTTTAAAACATAATGGCAGCTTTATAAATAACACCTTTGATCCAACCATGTCAAATAAGGTTTCATTACAAATATCAAACGCTCCATACTCCTATGGTGTTTCGGGAGATATAAATCTAGGTGTTTTGCTAAACTTGCAACTCAAATAAATCCCTTTATGATAAAATCATAATTCATTTATTTTCTTGTTACACTTGTAACTCAAATAAATCCCTTATGATGAAATCATAAACCATTTATTTTCTTGTTACAATGATTTTCCACTTCATCTTGAAAGTCTTTGAACGTTTTCAAATATTTCACACTTCTTTCTCATTAAGTGAATATTCACTCAAATTTCCGGAGAAAGCATATGAATTTGAATTCCATCGCTTACGACTATACATAATGGACTACATACATCGATATGTATAAATTCCAATAATTTTAGTCGATCGTTTTTCTTTGGCCTTTGAACAGAGTTTTAATTATCCAGAGGAAAGTCTCACAAGCATAACTTGATCAAATCAAAGACTCCAAAAATCCATGAAAATGGAGATTCTTCATGTTTTCTTTCCAATATAATTTAAATAGCGATGCCACTTTGTAAGTGATCTTTCAATCATTTGTCTTGCGACATTTTAGCATTAGCTTTATGGATGTGATTTCTCCAACTAGATTTGTAAATAATCCATCTTATATGGAATACGGTAATTATTTGAACAACCTTTGTTAAAATAATACCTGATTTAAATAACAATTATTAAAACAAATCTTGAAGGCATGCTTTGATGTCAACGAGAAATACAAACAACGGTTTGTTTGTTTTCGACGAACATCATCACATATTCTCTTGCTAGTTACTTAGGCCATTGTGGTTCATGAATTGCGTCGTTCTGTATGAAATTTCATACCAACCAATTCGGTATCCAATACCCAAGAACCACATTGTTTAACAAGCAAAGAATACAACCAGAACAGGTATATCATCTATATACCTAAATTGGATATTTCCAATCTTTTCTTTTCTGCCAAATATATTTTATAGATTCTCTTTCAGCATTTCCTTTTTTCCTTTTTAAAAGAATCTATCAACATCAAAAGTGGCGCCATATACATGACACATAGTCCAAAGCGTGTATATTCAAATAATAATACCTTTGGACTTGCACTTTGAAGTAGATCACCATCATCAAAATGATCGGCATTCTTTCAAAATCCATTCTTTAGTAATCTTTTAGTGTAGTAAACACTTTACATACATCTTCTATTCACCCTTATCATGACGAATTTCATGATCAAGATACTGTAGCTTATAAAGGTGAATCGTGAGTATAATATTACTTTCCAAAACCCTTTTGGATGATTAGGATGTCTAGCATCTCCAACCTTTGCAAATTCTCATCCAATATGAGAACATATATTATACTCTATCATATTGCAACCAAAAATTTTTTTCAGATATCATTATATCTGCCACACTTGATGGTTTCTGAAACAATTCTTTTCGCTCCTAGATAAACTTGATATTAAAACAATCAAGAATCATGGAGGCAAAACATGATACTTAAGATACTAACACTGGAATTGTTACTCTCGATTTAATACCAATTATTAAATTTCACGGAGTAAACAGAGTTTTTTGAAAGTTTGCAATAGGACTTTAAACTTTAGATTGACACTCAACACAATACGATACCAGTTCGTAAAGTAAATATCCAGAAATTTATAGTTCTATTATCTCAATTACAACTAAGCATAAGGTGGTGAATGAATGCCAATGACTACAACAAATTATGCAAATTCACTTTGATTTAATTTATGATAAATTGAGTTCTTCTAATCCAAATTAGAAATAAACTCCCACTAAAAAACGACATCCTTGTGCCTTTTTGGTGATTACATGAACAAAATCCACTACACCAAGTCCGATCATCACGTGAGTCGGTGTAGCTTCAAAGGCAAGCATCCATATGGTCATCATATCAAAACATATGACTCATGCTTAATCTTCCGGTCCGTGTTCCGAGGCCATGTATGTACATGCTAGGCTCGCCAAGTAATAACCTTAGTATTTGCATGTGTAACTGTCTTACACCCGAGATATGCTCGTGGATTCAAGTACACCCGATCATCACGTGATGTCTTGAAGCGACGAAACATTGTCGGTGCATACTTAAGGAAGAACACATTTTTATCTTAATATCTAAATGAGGTATCATCTTATTATGCTAATAAAACGCCAAAAAAGCAATATAAGATGCAACAAACATCACATGTTAATAAGTGAAATGATATGGTTCTTGCACTTGATCTCCATCATGTGCATCATGGTATGATCACTATCATACCTCTATGTGTAAGGCCAAGGTCTATGGAACTTAGACGGAATGTGTGTTGTAAGAGTATCGACTTATACTTCTACTTACAACATCACCATATCATGACACTAGCCCAACAACAATCTAAACTAGACGCCTCTAATTTATCCATTGCAAGTTTTACATGGCTTAGGGCTTTCGAAGATAGAACCGTTCTTACCTATGAACATGAACCACAGCGAGGATAACCAAATTGTTGACAACTCGTTGCAAATTAGATATTGACTATAGTAGGAGAGACAGACACCCGCTAGCCACTTATACAAAACTAGTTGCATGTCAAGCGTGGAACAGGTCTCATGTGTGAGGACGTGTAAAGTTTGTCCGGGCCGCTTCATCCCACTATGCCACCAATATCCAAAGTACAACTAAGAAGCAATAAAATGATCATTATCGCCCACATACTCATATGTGTACTACCCATGCAAAGCAACTACGCATAGATCCGGCTCTGATACCACTGATGGGTTCGCAGCATAGAAAACAAAAAATTTCCTACAATGTGAACAAAGCACCAAGATCTATCTACTAGATACAAGCAACGGGTGGATATACATCCATAGAATACATACCCTCGAAGACTGTATAGCGTTTCTGAGGTTGTACTCGTGGATGATGTAGTCGAACGCTTGACGATCTCAAGATCGTGATGAAGTCCATCTGGTCCAGCCGGTCCAGCACCATCACGTCCAGCACCGCAAAGCAGTGGTGCATCCGTGATCGGACACACGTCCGGGTACCCTGACAACCTCCGTGCCCTCGCTCCAGCGAAGCAGCGGAAGCAACAAATCCTTCCGGAAAAATCCACCGGGAACATGTATCTCGCTGATCCGAGACCATGGGGAAATTCTAAAGGGGAGGAGAGATCCTTCGCGAGGAGGTGTGAGATGAGAGGAGGGAGTGGGGTGCCTTTTATAGGGAGAGGGGGCAGCCCCCTCCCATGGTGTGGCAACCATGGAGGTTCCCCCACCTCTTCCACATTCATGTGGGTGGAGCTCCCACTCACATAAATAGCCACCCACTCAAAATTCCACTCACCTCCATTAAATTTCCACCAAATTTAATGTAATCTCTCATTAAATAAAATTTTTTTATTTATTTATTCTGAATTTTGTTAATTACTTTAATTAACAAAAAATCACATAAAACCCTTGCTAGTATTCCATTTCACATGCAAAACCAATTTCAGCAATTTCAACCGAAACAGTTTCGGTGTCTAGTGAAATAAATTCCTGCGCTTTCCTTTTTCTTTCTCTAGCATATTATTTGCTCCAAATGGTGTCGATATCCCTTAAGTGTGTCAACCTACGGTTCGCGAATAATGTAGACATGATCGAGACCCCTCTCCGATCAATAATCAGCAGAGGGACTTGGAGATCCGTACTGGCTCCCACATATTCAACGATGACTTCTATGATCGTGTGAACCTTATACGCATGTAACTCAATCCCTTTGTCTCGCGATATATTACATGTCCGAGATTCAATCATCAGTATCCCCATACCTAGTTTGATCTCGTTACCGACATGTACTCTTTTCTCGTTCCTGTGATATAACATTCTAGTGATCAAATCACTTGCTTGCAAGCTAATCAATATGATATCACCGAGAGGGCCCAGAGTATATCTATCCGTCATCGGGATGGACAAATTCCACTCTTGATCCATGAGCCTCAACATAACACCTTATTAGTTACGAACCCATCTTTATAATCACCCTGTTACGGTGTGATGTTTGATGTTATCAAGATACTCTTCCAGTGTTAGTGATTGACATGATCTCATGGTCTAAGGACTAAGATTACTTCGTATGATGTTATAGCAATATAAACACAATGACCTTGATCGTAATGCTATACTTAGGACGAATGTTCATCACACCATTCCATTAATGTTGTGACCTCGTTATTAACAACATCCAATGTCCATGATCAGGAAACCTTTGATCATCTTGTTAATCAACTGAGGTAGTTTATAAGAGAGGCATAAGTAGGAACTTCCTTTTTGTTTATTAAACGCACATGTATTAACGTTTCCGTTTAATACAATTGTAGCATGCAAAATAAACATTTATCATAAATAAGGAATACGATAATAACCACTTTATTATTGCCTCTCGGGCATATTCCTTTCACCTTGGTTTTTAGGTCGAGAGGCAACTTATAGGCGCAGAGGGAGGCTGAGGGGATGTTTGGGGTGGCTGCACCCACCTAGGCGCGGACAGAGGTGGGCCCGCGCATGGAAGGGGTATGGTCCCCCCCAGGCCCCTTCTCTGTCTCGTCTTCTGGCTTCGTGGATCTTCTGGTGAAATATAATTTTTGGCATATTTTCCGAGATTTTTCCTGATAGTTGATTTTCTGCACAAAAACTAGACACCAAGGTAACTCTGGTGAAAAAAGCATCAGTCCGTGTTAGTTGTATCCAAATCACACAAGTTTAGAGGAAAAACAATAGAAAAAGTGTTCGGGAAAGTAGATACGTTTTGGACGTATCAACTCCCCCCAAGCTTAGCTTGTTGCTTGTCCTCAAGCAATTCAGTTGAAAACTGAGTGCAATAAAAGAACTTTCACGAACACATTTGCTTCATATGATGTATATATTCTCAGCACAGGAGTAGATGCTTAAACCATTCATAATAAGAAGTATGCAACTAAGTCTACTCAACAGTCATTGCAAGCTATTAAGAGAAACCAACTCAATAATAATAAGTAGCATGAAACATAAACATAAGCAACATTCCAATGCTCATTGTAAGGTATGATAGAGTGGTATCTCGCTTGCCTTTGTTTGTAGAGCACAATATAAATGCCAAGGCACCTCTGAAGATCATGTGAAGACTAGAAGTAAATATATCAGATATACAAGCATCAAAGTCATGACATAATTAACCAAGTTTTGGAAAAGAATGACAATTATGCTCCCAAGAAGGCGCTCATAGAATAATTGGTGACTCGACAAGGGAGTGAAAACGGTTTTGAGTTTGAAAGGCTTCTTAATGCTGAAATAAAGGTACTCATTAGCTTTGAGCTCTCATTGCCCCTATCATAGGCATCTTCATATGGTTAAGGTGAAAGTGAGGTCCATTATGAGTTATATGCTTGACAGACCATAAACTGGAAATCCCAAGTCCCTTGAGTACGAGGGCCTCTCCGCATGCTACTCAACTTTGGTTACCTGCAAGTTCTTGTCATTGTTCATACATGCATATCATAGAGAACCGCCAATGGGGTACCCCTTGCACATGATACAGGAGCTATCCCGTGATCAAAATGACAAGGAAAGCAGACAATGAGCATCTCAGCGATCTTTTTATTTACTATATGCATAGATTTTTATTGAGGATGCTTCATAGAATGCTCATTATGGTGATGCTGCAAGTTTCCACCATGATTAGGCATGGCTTAGGCTAGCGGCTCAGGCGTTTCTCTGTATAGACTCCATGAACTCACAAGATCTCCTTTTATTTCACATCATCGACATCCGTAAACAAAAGAGCAAAGTATCAACTAGATAGGATATCCAAAAGGTGTTGAAAGTGTTCCCCGTGACAGCACGGTTCTGCTGATTCCCAGCATATAACTTTCATGGACAAGTCACAATGGTTCAGGATTATTAAGTGAAAGGAATAAAGTGTGCCATCAAGTTCGTGAGAGATATACTAACTAACTTTCTCAAAACAGACAAACATTTTATTTGGAAGAAAACAAGGCATATTGAATATGCACTGAAATAGAAAACGATGCTAATAGGTAGGTATGGTGGGCACAGTTGGCAATGTTGGTTTTGGGGAGTTGGAAGCATAGGTATAGCGCATACTCAGTGCAAGTGAAGGCTAGCAAAACAGAGGGAGCGACAACCGAGGGACTAACTATGGCATGGAAGTGATACTAGAACTCTGAGGCAAAATAAATCATCGAGGCTTACTGACTATTGTTTAGTCATATGCATGCGTGAGCATGTGCCAAGTCGATACACATGAAACTTCCAGAGGAGGATACCACAATATCATATCAAAATATGAATAAAACAATGCAAGCAAACATTCATATGACATGCTACAACTATTAGCAAGATGGAGCTAATAATAGACAAGCAAGAACTACTAAGCATCCATTAGTAACATACACCTTACAATGAGCAGACTAAGCATGCTCACAATGATGAGTATATGTACAAAAATAAAACAAATAGAGTTTGTTACCAGCCTCTTACCACACCTCGAGTTGTCTTAATCTTCATTATTGCCCTTCACTTGTGTGACTTGAATAATAACATGAAACCAAAATCCATTGAGGACGGCTGAACCCTGAAAAGAACTCACAAAACCAAAGAAGAACAACAAATATTTTTCGTGTTTTCGATTTTTTTAAATAATAAAAAACAAGCAAAGCAAAAACAAACCAAGCAAATCAAGCAAAGCAAAGAGAAACAATGAAAATATTTTTGGTATTTTTGTGTTTTTGAGAAAGCAACAATAAGAACCAAAAAGAAAGTGAAACAATGGATATACAAAGAACCGACCGAACATGATATGTAGATGAGTGTGATGACGGTATACCTCCCCCCAAGCTTAGGCTTTTGGCCTAAGTGGGGCTCAATCCCATGGTGCCCACGTAGGTGTACCTCTGTAGTATGATGAGGAGGCTCCCTCGTCGTGGTACGAGCTCGAGGACTCCCCTATGTAGTGTACAACAGGGTCATATGAGGGCGATTCCTCCTGATAGTGCCCATGGAAGGTAAGAGAGTGCAACTTCTCATCCATCTCCTCCTTGGAGCATGACAAAGGTCCCTGCGAAATACTGAACAAAGTGGTTTGGGGTAGAGGGATCTCTCTCTATCGTCCCCGTCAATAAACAGCATTTTATAGACCAAGTTCTCAAGGGTAGAGCTAGTGGTGACAAAGTGGTGCGCCTTCATGGCAGCAAGATCAAGCCTCTGAGGAGCCAAAACTATATCATTTGGATCAACAGCAATGTACAAGGAAGTAGCAACACGCATAGCAATAATTCCCCCATAAATGAGTCCTTTAGCAGTTAAGCGACGAGCAATGAGAGAACCAAGATTATACTTAGTTTCATTGTTGAGCGCAGCAGCTAAGAAGTCCAAATGATAGCTGGAAATATTACTAGTGTTCTCCCTACCAAGAAAACTAGTGGCAAGATAATAAGTGAAGTACCTGATGGCTGGAAGCTGAATGTTTCTTATCTTACCTGTTGAGCTCTACGGTTATCATCATTGGTTATTCCGCGATAGAGCTCCAATAAATCAGCGGGTTGAGCTGGAATCTTCTTTGCTGAGCCAGCTGTACCAAGTCCTAGAGCTTCAAAAAATTTCTTCAATGACATATGGTAAGACCTGCCATAAACTTTGAAAGAAACATCTACATGGAACATGCTGTTAGTAAAGGAGAAGCTCTCCACAAATGTTTTATTGAGCGTAGCATATTGCGCGCTCTCATCCTGCATAAGGCTTGTTAGTCCAGGCCTCCGAACCAAGGTCATAAAATCATCAAGAATCCAGGTTTGGCAAGGAAAGGTGGAGGGGTGCGCATCCCCTTCATCCCCCTTATCGCCGAATCTCAGAGTAATGAGATCCTCGTTGTATGAGGGCCTAGCACGGGTGGATGATCTTGAAAGATTTTCCCTTCTAAGTGCAACACTCTCAAATATCTCTCCAAATGTGTGGTTGTCCATGACCACCTTATTTTGGAAATGTTTAGACAAATATCAAACCAAGTGATTTCCAAGTTGATAAATGATGAGAAACTACAATAGGAACTTGCTAGAGGACTATACATGCATCAAAATAAATTTTCTAAGCATAGAACAAGCATGCAAGCTCAAACAACCTGTCACCTATAGCAGCAAAATACTCAAGATACAATCTACCAATCACAAATCTAATTGGACAAGTGGAGGAGGCACATACCAAGGAGCAATCTCTCCAAAAATCAGCGGCAAATATGGGATGAGCAAGGAGATCAAAAATCGCGAGAAAGAACATCAAGAACTTGAGCTTGAGCAAGTTTTCCGGTGTTTTTTGGGAGAGAGAAAGAAGATGGATATGAGGGGCACCTTGAAGGGGCCCAGGTGGGCCAGACCCCCCTAGGCGCCACCCACAGGTAGGCCGCGCCTACCATGGGTGTTGTGGCCTGGGGTGGCCCCCTGGGTCACTTCAAGTATCCCCCTACCCCTCTTTTCGAGGAAAAAATTAATTTGAATTTTCTGGGATTTTTCGCGAAACTTTATTTTTGGCCAATTTTTAGGGTATGAAAATTGATTTTCTCGCAGAAACAGTTTTTTCAGAAGAAGCAAAATAAAAACAAAAGCCAAACTACAGAAGCTCTAAGACAAACTAACCAGCAAACAACTAGCAAAACCAAAGCTAGCAAAAGAAAGGCAAAGACTAGGAAGGAGAAAAGTAAAAGAAAGCGAGTATAACCAAAGTGAAACCATTATTTTGTTCATTAAAATCCTTTTGTTAACAAGGTTGATCAAGTCTTGATACCAAAACAATCTTATATGAAAAAAAACTTTGCATTCCACAAGGTGAGTATGTTACCTCATACTTGATAGCAATGGTTCCAATCATAATAGTTTCAAAATTTTCTTGTGGAATGGGACAATATATTTCTCCAACCTTGATGGTCTCAATATTTTCAATGGAATTCAGGGAATATCTCTTAACAACCTTCTTGGGGAAATAAACAGTATGTTCTTTTTCATCAATATTGACTGTTACTTCTCCTTGATTACAATTGATGACAGCACCTGCAATATTAAGAAAAGGTCTCCCAAGAATAATAGACATATTATCATCTTCAGGCATTTCAAGCACAACAAAATCAGTGAAAACCAAGCAATTATGAGCCACTTGAACAGGAACATCCTCACATATACCAACAGGAATAGTAGTTGACTTATCAGCCATTTACAAAGATATATCAGTTGGTATCAACTTTTCTAGATGGAGTCTCTTGTAGAGAGAAAAAGGCATAACACTAACTCCATCTCCCAAATCACACAAAGTAGTTCTAACATAATTGTTCTTAATAGAGCAAGGAATAGTTGGTATACCTGGATCACCAAGTTTCTTAGGAACCTTACCATTGGAGGAATAATTAGCAAGCAAAGTAGAAATCTCCTCATTAGGAATCTTCCTTTTATTAGAGACAATATCATTCATATATTTTGAATAAGGAGGCAATTTAATAGCATCAGACAAAGGAATTTGCAAAAATAAAGGTTTCGTCCACTCACAAAACTTGTTGTAGTGTTCTTCCTCCTGTCACTTGTGTTTCTTACCTGGAAAAGGCATAGGTTTCTGCACCCAAGGTTCCCTCTCTTTACCATGTTTATTAGCAATAAAAACTTCCTTTGTGTACCTAGTGTTCTTAGTGTGCTTCTCAGGTTCTTCCTCACCTTCCTCCTTATCAGGAGCATCATTTTTATCATTACCACTCTCAGTTTCAGCATTAGAGACAGATATACTATTAGGATCTACAGCAGGTTCAAGCGGTTCCTCAACTATTTTGTGTTTCTTTTTCTTTCTCTTAAGAGGACTACCACTACTCTCACCTTGCTGAGAGTCCTGCTTAACTCTTTTAGGGTGTCCTTCAGGATATAAAGGATCTTGAGTAGCTATACCACTCCTAGTTCTAATTCCATAAGCATATTTATCTCCTGAGGCATTAACTAGCATATCCATTTGTACCTTAGCAAGTTGATCAAGTTGGGTTTTAACCATTTGAATGTGTTTACAAAGCATGTTAATATCATTAGAAGTTCTTTCCACAATATATTTCAACTCATTGATAGCTCTAGATTTTTCCAATAAATGATTCTGAACTTGTTTATTAAAATTAGCTTGCTTAACAATAAATGTGTCAAGTTCCTCTAAGCATTGATCAAAAGGCTTACCATAAGGAATATCACCCTCATCAAAGTGTTGGAGAGAGTGTACCTCAATAGTGGATGAGTGGGGAATTGGCTTACATAATTCTTCTATAGGAGGTGGATTCTTCACATCTTCAGCTCTAATACCTTTATCCTTTAGACATTTCTTAGCTTCTTTCATCACTTCATCATTTAATGCAATAACTCCCCTCTTCTTTGGTGTTGGTGTTGGAACTAGTTCAGGCACAACTGGTTCAGGAGTAATAGGCTCAGGTGTATTTAGCTCAGTTGAAGTCCAATCATCATAATTCTTTCTTATCTTATCCATTAATTCTTCAGCATCTGTAGGAGTTCTTTTCCTGAAAACACAATCAGCAAAGCTATCTAGGTATGGCCTAGAATCATCAGTTAGTCCATTATAATAAATATCAAGAAGCTCATTCTTAGGCAATGGACATCTAGGATGTGCATGAATCAAGGCACAGAACCTTGTCCATGACTCCGGTAATTTCTCTTCTTCTCCCTGTTTAAAATCAAAAAGTCTCTGCAAAGAAGCATCTCTAGCACTGGGAGGAAAATATTTCTGGAAGAAAGAAGCAATCAAGCAATCAGGGATATCAATGGAACCAGGAGGTAATCTATTAAACCAAGCCCTAACTTCTCCTTTTAGTGAAAAAGGGAAGATCTTAGTAACAAAGTACTTGCACATCTTAAAATCATCATAGAATAAAGAACTCATAGTAGAAAGCTCATTCATATGAGCCACAACACTCTCATTTTCAGTCCCACAGAAAGGTTCTTTCAACAATATCTAAATAGGACAAATCAAGAGAGAAATCATAATCTTCATCTTTAATATCTATGGGAGAGGTGGCAAACTTAGGATTACGGGACAGTTTAGGCATAATAGTACGTCTAGCAAGGAGACTCTTAATAGCACTAGTACCATGTGTGTTTTGCCACTCTTCAACAAATTCATCAATGAACTCAATGTAACCATCATTAATATCATAACTCTCACTAGACTCAGGTTAGCTAACAGGTGTAACTGTGTCTTCACTAGGAGTTTCGGTATTTCCTAGACTAGCCATAGTAGCTTCTAGGAAAGTACCTAATGAAACACTCGCATCAAGCAAAATAGAAGTAACATCATGAGCATCAAAAGAAGTTTCAGACTCAGCAGTAGTAGCAATGTGTGTAGCATAAGTATGTGGTGGTGGTGTGACAAGCTTACTTATAACAGACGGTGAATCAAGTGAAACACAGGTGTTTAGGACTATACCTCTTCTTGTAGTGGATGGTAAATTAGGAAACATTCCATCAATAGACTTCCCCATGATGAAAGGAGTAGCAGTGAACAATAATAGATCCAAGTGAACTTACAAATAAAGCTATGCTCCAAGGCAACGGTGCGAGAAAATAGTGTTGATGACCCACAAGTGTAGGGGATCGCAACAGTCTTCGCGGGTAGTATTACCCAATTTATTGATTCGACGCAAGGGGAGCCAAAGAATACTTGCAAGCCTTAACAACTGAGTTGTCAATTCAGCTTCACCTAGAAGTAGTTCTTTCTCACAGAAGTTTATCAGTAGCAACAGTTGGGTAGTAGCAACAACAAAGCAAAAGTAGCAGCAGAACAGGAGCAATTGTAACAGCAATAGTAAACAGTGGGATATGAGCGTGGTAGGCATAAGGATGGATGGACGAGCATTGCATGGACGAGTCTAAACATGTAACTTCAAGATCTAGGGTATTGTAGATAAATAATAACAAGCATCCAACTACTAAACAATTCTAGGCATGTGCTCCAAATATAGTCATACGTGCTCGCAATGATAACTTGCACAACATATTCTGTCCAGCCAGCCAGTGGCAGCGGGGCGTCTAGGGAACTACTGGCAATTAAGGTTCTCCTTTTAATAGAGCACCGGAGCAAAACATTAACACTCCGTGAACACATGTGATCCTCACACCACAGCCATCCCCTCCGATTGTCCCAATTTCTGTCACTTCGGTGCCTTTGGATCCGGACAATGATATGTGTACACAACTTGCAGATAAGACCACAAACAATACTATTATAATGATTCAATAATAAGTTCAGATCTGATATCATGGCAATCGGGCCCTAGTGAAAAGCATTAAGCATAACAAGTTGCATCAAAGTCAAATAGAACTAATAGAGATACTAGGCACTATGCCCTAACAATCTTATTCAATTACATGATAGAACTCATCCAATCCCTACCATCCCCAAGCCTACAGCAGGGGATTACTCACTCATGGATGAGGGAAATATCGGTGGATGATGGAGATGCATTGGTGATGACGATGGTGGTGATCCTCTCCAAATTCCCTGTCCCGGCAGGGTGCTAGAACGGAGTTTCTGGATCTGAATCTTGGTTTCTGGTGGTGGCGGCGGAGGAGGACTCTTTCTGGAAAAATATCGAACCCCCCTCGGTTTTTAGGTCGAGAGGCAACTTATAGGCGCAGAGGAAGGCCGAGGGGGTGCCTGCGGTGGCTGCACCCCCTAGGCAAAACCAGAGGTGGGCCCGCGCCTGGCAGGGGAGTCGGCCCCCCAGGCCCCTTCTCCATCTCGTTGGATCCGTGGATCTTCTGGTGAAATATAATTTTTGGCATATTTTCCGGGATTTTTCCTGATAATTGATTTTCTGCACAAAAACTAGGCACCTAGGTAATTTTGCTGAAAATAGCGTCAGTCCGTGTTAGTTGTATCCAAATCACACAAGTTTAGAGGAAAAACAATAGCAAAAGTGTTCGGGAAAGTAGATACGTTTTGGACGTATCAATATTTCAAAAGGATCCACAGGAACATAACATTCATCCTCCTTTGGTAAGCATGGGGGACAATCAAACAATGTAAGGAATAAAGAGTTACTCTCATTAGAAGGTAGGCATGGGTAGATCCATTCTTCCTCCTTTTGTTCATCACTCTCCCCCTCTTTTTCATCTAATGAGCTTCCAGTTTCAACAATTTCTTCTTCCATAGGCTTCTGCAAGGCATTAGTCTCTTCTGTTTGTGGAAAACGCCTATTAAAATATTCAAGAATATAGCCATTTTCTTCCCTGTAATTATCAGAGAAAAAATTAAGTATCTCATAAACCTCAGATTCATAAGGTGCATCATCAGTATTTTCAAGCAAACTAGCAAGTTCAAATGCACCCTTGAAGCCAATAAATTCTTCAATTTGTTCCACATCATAAAATTCATAATTTCCTTTAACATAAGAGGATATGGTAACATTATCATTATACTCACACTAAAAAGGCAGGTGTTTATACCTCCTACAGCAACAAGCTTTATCAAAGCAATAAGTAACATTATAAGTAGAGCACACCTCTCTAGCAACAGTATTCAACTTATCAATTTGTTCCTATAAGTGTTTCCCTTTTTGTGACAAATCGTGTTCCTTATAATAATACTTTTGTTCTTCTGTGAACCCACCTTGCCAATAAGAACTAGTTTCAAAGAAACCATCCATTGATAGAAAGCATGACCAAGCAAGGCAATAACAGACCAGCAACCTGAGTAGGAACTAATTTTTTTGTGTTTTTGATAAGAGAAAGCAAACCAAACTAAACTAATTTTTTTTGAGTTTTTGAAAAGAGGCAAACAAAATCAAGCAAAAGAAACTAAGAAAACTAAAAACAAAGTAAAGAGAAAGTAAGTGAAGGACTCCCCTTGTGAAGACGTCCTTAGTCTCCCCGGCAACGGCACCAGAGAACTTGATGGCTGACATGGAGCCTGTTGGGAACCCCAAGAGCAGGGTGTGAAGCAGCACAACATCAAGGTTTCCCTCAGTATGAGACTGAGGTTATCGAACCAGCAGGAGTAAGGAAACATCACACAAGTGTTGCAATCAACGCGGAAACCTGCACAACACAGACTCAAGACTTTGCCCCAACGAATTAGTGAGGTTGTCAAGCTCACCGGGTTGCTGTAACAAAGGATTAAACATATGGTGTGGAAGGTAATGGTTTGCAGCAAGTAAACAAGTAACAATGGTAAAGATTGGACCGGCGTCCATAGTTCAGTAGAGGTGCTCTCCTAAGATAAACAACATGGCATGAAGGGTAAACAAATTACAGCAGGGCAATTGACAGGAACTGAGCAAGGCATAACAATGCAATACCAGACAAAAAGAT
Source organism: Avena insularis (assembly GCA_023614405.1). Taxonomy (NCBI): domain Eukaryota; kingdom Viridiplantae; phylum Streptophyta; class Magnoliopsida; order Poales; family Poaceae; genus Avena; species Avena insularis. The sequence continues at coordinate 25,202,240 of CM042691.1, read as the reverse complement.
CCTATGAGATTCGATTGGGCAATACAACAATATACATAGACCGCCATCCAACTGCATCTATGAATAGAAGTCCACCTTTAGGTTATCATCCGAACCCCCTCCAGTATTAAGTTGCAAGCAACAGACAACTGCTTTAAGCAAAGCGTGTAAGGTAAACAATCCACTTGTTCCATGAACAAGAGACCGTTGTTTTCTCCCTAGTAGCAACATCACATCTAGAACCGAAGATATTTCTGTCACTTCCCTTGGAAACTAAAGGCATGAACCCACTATCGAGCATAAATACCCCTCTTGGAGTCACTAGCAAGTACTCGGCCAAGATAGCTACTAACAACGGATAGCATGCAAGATCACAAACAACACAGACATGATAGTATCAAATAGACAAAACCATGAATCAATCTGACATAGTAATCTCAATATCCATCGTATCCCCACAAATACAACATGCATGATTACAAATAGATTAGATCTTGATCATGAACGGAGCTCACAAGATCTATACATGAAAGCACAAGGAGGAGATACAACTAAAAGAACATTTTATAATCCCTAGTGTTTTGTGTGTTAGATAACAATATCAAGGATTATTTAATGTGTGTTGAAGTGTTGCAGCTCTCTTTGAGAAAAAGGGAAAAGGATTCTTCCTTTGGGGGGCGGATAATCCGCCTCTCCCTCTTCCCAAGCAGGCGCAAGCCCTAGAAGGGGGGCAGAGTTTTTGCCGGATTTTCTGGCCTCGCTGTATAATCCGCCCCTCAGGGGGGCCGGATAGTCCGCCCCCCTTGCTCATCGCCAAGGCGCAAGCCCAGAGAGGGGGCGGAGTGTTGGCCGGACTTTCCGGTATGGCCGGATAATCTTCCCCTGGAGGGGGGCGAATTATCCCCCCCCCCCCAAGATCTTCACCAAGTTTCGCAGGCGCCAGCCCCAGAGAGGGGGCGGAGTTTCCCTCGGAGAATCCGCCCTTGGGGCGTAGTTTTCCCAGGGGGCGGATAATCCGTCCCCAAAGTTGTGCAACGGCCAGATCTGGGGAGGGGGTATTTAAGCCAGCCTTCCCCCTCCTGCTAGACATGTTGATTCATTCAAAAAAGACGAGATCTGATCTGCAACCTTCATCCAAGAGAGCTCCACCTAGATCCACCCAAAGGCCCCGTCCCTTGGGAATCGAAGGAGGAGAACACGATCTTCATCATCAGCAATCAAGCGCTTCATCTCCTCTCCATTCATTTGGGGAACCACCGATCTAGTATTTCTTGCAAATACCTAGATCCTTGTTTTTGTTTACATTGATAAACCTTGTTCTTGTGGCAGCTTGTTGTCATCTCGGGAGCCCCCAATTCGGTTGTGGGTGTGTGCCCCGATAGTGTTGTAAAAGGAACCGGTTCCCGCCTCGAAGGGATCCAATAGTGGAGAAGGTGGATCAAGCCTCTCGTGGCGAGATCCATCGGAGAATAGGGTGAGGCCTATTGTGGCGTGGTGGTCTTAGAACCGCCCACCCCTCCAACGCAGATGTACTTCCCTTAACAAGGAAGGAACTGGGGTAAAACATATCCATGTGTCTCCGCGTGCTCCACTACAGTTTCCTCGCTCCTCTCTTTACGTGCTTAGTAGTTAGGGTTGCATATAGGAAATTCTCATAGTTGCATATCTAGAGAATTTACTTTGTGTCAAGCCTAAAATTGAAAAAGTATTAAAAAATTGGTTAGCACCTATTCACCCCTCTCTAGGTGCCCATACGATCCATTTCAATTGGTATCAGAGCCTCGGCTCTTATTTAGGGCTTAACCGCCTAAGAGAAGTATGGGTTCCAAGGTAGATGGTAGTGATGCTCCGGAGGTAGTCACCATGAACGATCTCAAGACGTTGGAAACAACCTTGGTGAGTTCAATGGAGGCTAAGATGGAAGAGATGCGTCAATTGATAATGCGTCTCTCCACATCTGCAGCATCACCTCCATCTAACTCTGAGGATACCACTCCGCAATCCAAGGAAATGGGTAAAACTGTTTCTAAAGATAATGAAGTGGTTGGTGATGAAATAAGCAAGAGATCCTCCTCGAAAAAGGATAGCGGTAAGGATGGATGGATACAATGAGGTTTCTCATGTGTATTCCCCTAATCCACCTATCCCTCACCCACATATACATAATAGGGGTGATCCACCCAAACTTTCTGCATCTACTTTTTCTCAATGGCAATTTTTGATGAAGTCTCATGTGTGCAGTTTCTCCATTGAGTTGTGGAAAATCATAGAAAATGGTCTTCATGTTGGAAACCCCAACAATCTCACAAGAAGAGAAATTGTTGATAGCCAACTCAAAGCTCTTCATCGGAAATGAAAGTATGAGAAGGAATAGATATGATGCTTTGAGCAACGAAGCTGAAGGATTCTATATGCTGGATGGAGAAGACCATGAGGACATGTATAGGAGGCTCAAGGCAATAGCTACAACCTTCAGAAACCACGGTGCAGCTCATGTTGATGATGCTTGGATCAAGCGCAAGTATGTCAGTGCTCTTATGCCATTTGAGCCCACAGATTTGAAAAGTCTCCAAGGTAGGCATAACTATCACCTCATGTCATCCAATGAGGTAATGCAAGAAATGGCCGCTTTCAAAGTGGCTGCCAAGAATGCCGAAGATGCTCGTGCTCGAGCTATGGGGGTGCAAAAGGGGGTCAACATGGCCTTGAAGACTAGTGTGATTGATCATGATGAATATGCGGTAGAAGGTCTGGACTGTCCTGAGGATATAAAAAGGATTCACGGACAATACTTGCCTCTTTATGCTAGAAACTTCTGGAAAGATCCAGCCAAGGCTAAAGCTGAACTGGAACGCAAGAGTGGAGCATATGGAAGAAAATAAAATGGTCCCAAGCTGAGAACATGTTTCAACTGTGGTGACCGGCTGCACTTCGTAGCTGAGTGTCCATATCAAAGTAGGGAAGATAATGGAGGAAGACTCATTTTCAAGGACAAGTCAAAGGCTCTATGCAAGAAACAGTTTGTAAAGAAGAATGCTCCTTTCAAGAAGCAACCAAATATTGTTCTAGTGGCTCAAGAAGAATATTCATCGGGAAGTGAAGATGAGGACAAGGACGATAGCTCTCAAGAGGTGGCTGCTATAGCCACCACATCTACATAAACTTCTCTCTTCGACTCTCCGAATGAAAATATCATCAACAAGAATGCTACTTGTCTCATGGCAAGAAGCTCCGAGGTAACTTCTTCCAACTCTTCTTTTCCTAAGGCTATGATTGACATGGATGATCCTACTAGTCTTAAGGTTAAAGAAGAGATTATTGCTTTGGATTATTTCTATACTAACTTGCAAGGTGAGCACAAAGTTTGTTTTGAAGCTCTATTGGATCAGCTAGCCCAAAACGAAGCTCTCCTTGAAGAAAAGGGCAGAATTGAAAGGGAGGATGCAATGGAAATTGCATCCTTAAAAAATGCTCTTGAAGAATAGGAAGAGGCTCGGGTCTCTCTTGAAGAGAGGTTTGAGTCTATTGAAGAGTCACATGATGAAATTGTGACTAAACTTGTTAAGGAACGTGACAATGCTATCACCAAAGCAAAGAAGTTAAAGAAGGAAAAGATTGACTTTGGGGCTGCTCATGATAGACTCTCCGAGGAATTGGAGAAACTTGACAATGCTCACAAGGCGTTGAAAAACGATTTCTCTATTCTCAATGAGTCACATGATCAGCTTCAAAGTCGATTGGCCAAATATGATACTCCTAGCTCGTCCAACTCAACATATAGTAACAAGGAAAATGCTAATGTGGAAAAAGAAGTGATCAAGGACATCACTACCAAGGACAAAGGTGTGCTTGATGAAGTCCTTAGCAAGCAAAGGTCAAATCATGGTAAAGAGGGACTTGGGTATGTCACCAAGTCCAAGAAAAAGAAAACCAAGAAGAACAAGTCCAAGAATGTGCAATCAAAAACAAGCACCACTGAGAAGAATGTCACAAAAGACAAGACTAACAATATTGGTTTTGCAGGGTATCACAATCCAAATTATGAACTCTTTTGTGATGTGTATGGCGATGTTTATGCTTATTATGTCGGTCCCCTTGATGAATATATTTCTTGGTCTATTTGGGTCCCAAAGACCCTTGTTACTAACATGAAAGGACCCATTGAAAAATGGGTACCTAAAACCAAGAAGTAATTATCTTGCAGGGCTATGCTTCCGGTGGGTCGAAATGGGTGCTGGATAGTGGCTGCACTAGTAATATGACCGGAAGCAAGAGATCATCACGGAGATGCATCCAAATCATGATAATATCACAGTCTCCTATGGTGATAAGTCTAAATCTCAGGTATTGGGTCTTGGCAAGGTTGTGGTTGCCCACGATATCTCTCTCGTGGACGTCATGCTTGTTGAGACCCTCGGTTACAACCTTCTTTCTGTTTGTGCCCTTGGCAAGATGGGTTTTGCTGTTTTTATCGATGATGATTTGGTGGTGCTCTTGTGGAGCAAATCTCTAAAGGTCGCTTCCGTTGGATACGTCGAAAATGACCTATATGTGGTGGACTTCTCGAGGAAAGCCACTTCGGGTCCGATGTGTCTATTCGGAAAGGCCGACATGGGCTGGCTATGGCATCGCCGTTTAGCCCATGTCAATATGAGAACTTTGCAAAGTCTCCAGAAGGGTGGCCACATCCTTGGACTAAAAGACAATGTCTCTTTTGCCAAAGATCGTGTTTGTAGGGCTTGTGTAGAAGGAAAAATGCATGACTCTCCCCACAAGAGGAAGACTATTGTGTCATCAAAGAGGATCATGGAATTACCTCATGTGGATTTATTTGGTCCGCCTTATCATGCAAGTCTTGGTGGGAAGAAATATTGCTTGGTCATTGTCGATGATTACTCAAGATACACATGGGTCTATTTCTTCAAGCTGAAAAGTGAGACTCAACAAACTGTTATTGACTTTGCCAATGAAGTTCAACGTCAACACAATGTTCCTATCTTGGCAATAAGAAGTGACAACGGCTCCGAATTCAAGAACTACACTTTGAATGAGTTTCTGAGCGAAGAGGGGATTAGACAACAATATTCCGCTGCGTACACCCCTCAACAAAATGGTGTAGCCGAGAGGAAGAACCGGACTTTGATGGATATGGCAAGATCAATGTTGGCTGAATTCAAGTCTCCTTATAATTTTTGGGCTGAAGCCATATCCACTGCTTGTCACTCATCGAACCGGCTCTACCTCCTAAAGATTTTGGACAAGACTCCATATGAAATACTTACCGGTAACAAGCCCAACATCTCATACTTCAGGGTAGTCGGGTGTAAGTGTTTCTTTCTTATTAAAGGTGTCCGTTTGTCAAAATTTGAGTCCAAGGATTTAGAAGGTATTTTTGTTGGTTACGGTGTCGAATCCCACACTTATAGAGTCTACAACAAGCTCACTGGGATTGTTGTAGAATCTTGTAGTGTGGAGTTCGATGAAAATAACGGCTCCTTTGTAGGGCAAGTTGATGTTTGTGATGCAGATGTTGAAATACCCCAAGATGCCATAAGAAGAATGGGCGTGGGATTTTTCCGCCCCATTGAGGAACCCCTTGTGGCGGATCGGGAAGGACAATGCTCCACTCATGTGGAGACCTCATCTACACAAGATCAACAAGCTCCTACTGTTGGATAAAATCCTGCACCATCACTGCAATTTGATGAAGATCATCTGTCCCCTGGACAAGTTGGTAGTCCCAGGCCGGACTATCCGCCCCCTCCAAGGGGAGAACAATCCGACCCTGGCACTCCAACTCGTTCCAGAGGATCCGGAGGATAAGTCAACAACTCTGAAGCTCCCAGGCCGGATTCTCCGGCCCCCGAGGGCGGATTATCCGGCCCTGGGTCTCCAACTCCTGTCAGGCACTCTCAGGAAGAAGGCTCTGGTGCTTCACCTCCCAGGACAGATAGTCCGGCCCCTCCAAGGGGCGGATTATCCGGCCCTGAAGAGAACAAACTTAGCAGCAATCTTCTGGTATTAATGCAGATCAAGATCAAGGGCAAGGCAGTGATCAAGACAAGGATTCAAATACTGAATCAACTCCTTCTAGAAACAATAAGGACATTGAGGCTCGTCGCAAGTCTCGTGCTAATCGGAACCTTGAACTAAGGGGTCACACTCTTGACAAGGTTGTTGGTGATCTACGACGAAGGGTATCCACTAGAAGAGAACTTGCAAGCTTCTGTGATCATCAAGCTCACATTTCCATGGTTGAACCGAAGAAGGTTTTTGATGCTCTTGAAGACCCCGATTGGGTTGTTGCAATGCATGAAGAATTAAATAACTTCGAATGCAACAAAGTTTGGAAGCTCGTAGAGAAACCTAAGGATTGCCGCAATGTTATCGGCACCAAGTGGATCTTCAAGAACAAACAATATGAAAATGGCATTGTTGTGAGGAATAAAGCACGACTCCTGGCTCAAGGATTCTCTCAAGTGGAAGGAATTGATTTTGGCGAGACTTATGCTCCTGTGGCTCGTCTTGAGTCCATCCGTATCCTTCTTGCATATGCAACCCATCATAATTTTAAATTACAACAAATGGATGTTAAGAGCGCTTTCCTTAATGGTCCTCTATGTGAGTTAGTTTACGTCAAGCAGACTCCGGGGTTTGAGGACCCCAAATTTCCGAACCATGTCTACAAACTCGATAAGGCGCTCTATGGCCTTAAACAAGCCCCACGTGCGTGGTATGAGCACCTTCAAGAGCTTTTGCTAGACCGTGGATTCGAAGTTGGGCAAATCGATCCCACTCTTTTTACTAAGAAGGTTAATGGGGAGCTTTTTGTATGCCAACTTTATGTAGATGACATTATTTTTGGCTCTACTAACCAAGCTTTTAACGATGAATTTTCAAAGCTTATGGTAGCGGTTTGAGATGTCCATGATGGGTGAGCTGAGGTTCTTTCTTGGATTTGAGATCAAACAACTTAGAGAGGGAACCTTTATTAATCAAGCTAAGTACATCCAAGATATGCTCAAAAGATTCAAGATGACGGATCTCAATGGTGTTGCTACTCCTATGCAAACAAAGTGTCATCTTGAGCTCAATCCCAAGGGTAAAGATGTGGATCAAAAGGTATACCGATCCATGATCGGCTCTCTCCTTTACCTTTACGCATCTAGGCCCGATATCGTGTTAAGTGTAGGAGTGTGTGCAAGGTACCAAGCCGCTCCTAAAGAAAGCCACTTAGTGGCGGTCAAACAAATCTTCTAATATTTGGTTCATTCCCCAAATTTTGGGTTATGGTATCCCAAGGGTTCAAGTTTCTCTCTATGTGGTTACACTGATTCAGATTGGGCTGGTGACAACGATGATAGGAAATCAACCTCTGGTGCATGTCAATTCTTGGGCAGGTCTCTAGTGTGTTGGTCATCAAAGAAACAGAATTGTATTTCACTCTCAACCGCCGAAGCTGAATATGTTGCTGCTGCAAGTGCTTGTACACAATTGTTATGGATGAGGCAAACTTTAAAGGAATATGGTGTCAATTGTGACAAAGTGCCTCTATTATGCGACAATGAAAGTGCTATCAAAATTGCTTACAATCCCGTGTAGCATATAAGAACAAAACATATAGAGATTCACAACCACTTTATTCGGGATCATGTTGCTCGTGGTGATATTGCCCTATCCTTTGTGAGCACAAAGAACAAACTTGCTGATATTTTCACGAAGCCTCTTAATGAAGCAAGATTTTGTTATTTGAAGAATGAGCTAAATATCATAGATTCAAGGAGCTTGGCTTGACTACCCTTGCGCAATCACTTGCTCTTATTCATGTATTTGGTTTAGATGCGGGCATAGACATAGGGGGAGTGTGGTCCTAATTTATTGGGCCAACCCTCCCCCCATAATGCCGAAAGCAAGTAAAATCATTTCCCTTAATATCATTTTGTGATATGTGGGTCATCGATGAGCATCGTTTTTGAACTCAAGATACATGTTCGCGGTGTCATGCCATGCGCTCCAACATGGTGGCTTCGGCCACCGCCCTCTTCCTAGAGAAGAGTTGGTTTCTCATGGGTCTCGTTGGATTTTCTTGCATATCTCTTGTTCTTATGGAAAACACACTCAAATTTGGCTTTTGGTCGATTTGATTCTTGCAAATTTGGGTGTGTAGTACCATCTCAGTTTGATGCTCTCAACCCAAGCCTTTCTCTCCCTCCTTGAACCATCTATTCTTGCACACAAGTCCTCTAAAACACCATCGAGGGGTTTTGCTAGGTTGCTCAGGCCTGAATCTGTAATTTACAGAATTTTAGGGGGGGGACTATCCGCCTTAATTGGGGGGCGGATTATCGGCCCCGGGCGAAATCGGCCCCTTATAGGCTGGGTTGGGGAGGGCAGGCTCAAACAGAGCAGCCAGTCCTCCCCCAACCCTACCTCTGCCCCCCAGCCGCCGCCGGAGCATCCGCCTCTCCCGGAGTCGATTCGACCACCGGATTCTCCGGGCTCTCCCCGGATCTTCTTCACCTTGCCTCCGGGTATCTTCTCCTCCGTGATTTTCCTCCAATGAGTGAGGGTAACTCCCTCATCGGTCTCCTTTTGTATGGGATGCATTTTATTTGGTGGAAATCTCGTTGTAGAAGATCCTTGGTGTTGTTCCTTACATGCTAGAATCAGTAGAATTGTAACCCTAGTACCCGATCTGTTTTGCCATGGTAGATCTGGGCCAATCCAGAAAAGTTCTGCAGGGGGCGGATTATCCGCCCCTGCCAGGGCCGGATAATCCGGCCTAGAGATTAAACTCTGGTCTGTTTTGGTCCTGCTCCTGGAATACACATCATTGGTTATGGGTTGCATTGCTACTCTTTCTCCGTGTTTTCTCCTGGACTTGTGCGTATGCTTATCTCCATGCTATCCCTCTAATGCTTTTCACAGGTGGTTCTAAGCCGACCAAGACCTTCGTCCGTCGTTCCCGTGCCCGTTATCTCAAGCCTACTGCAGAAGGGAAGTTCATTGACGAGACCGAGGTCAGCAGAGCAGCAAGAGAGGCTGAACGGATGGCAGAGGCAAGTAAGAAAACTAAAAGGACCGCATCTCACAAGGGCAAACAGTCTCGGCCCAATTACAAGGCTATGGACAGTCTTTAGTATGCCACCATTCGCCAGGCTGATTACTATGATGAGGATGACAGTGATGGTCCCCCCGAGGAATCTATGTTTTGGAATGCCCACTTTCGGGCTATTCATGATGATGTCTATGCTACTCTCAAGCTTCGCCCCATGCATCCCATCAATTTGACTGAGGCTCAATCCAAGACAAGGCTCATTGAGGCATTAGATGTGACCAACAAGATGGGGTTGCACCACCTCATGACTATCCAATGCAACTATGATTCCTCTGTGGTGCGGCAGTTCTTCTCGACTCTGGTGATTTGCGGTGATGAGCGACGTACTATGAAGTGGATGACAGGGACCACCATGATTCAGTCGGACTTTCGCACCTTTGGGCAGGTTCTTGGTTATGCATTCCATGGCCGTGACACCACTTCGGGCCACCGTATCATTTCTCCTCTGAAGCCATCCAAGGATACTGCACTTGCTCCTTGCCTTTCTTGTGATGGTATTGCTGGTACTTTCGTTGGTCTCTCTCCCTTGTATGCCTCCCTTGTTGGCATATTTAGGGACTGCATCGCTCCTAGTGGTGGCAACAATGACAGGATCCATGGCCACCTGGTTCCACTCCTTGCTTTTGCTCACGAGTGTGCCACTAACGCTGGATCAGCCATAGGTTACAAACTGGATGTCATGGACTATATTTATCATGAGATGATGGATGCTATGATCAATAGGCTCTCTATTCCTTATGCTCCTTTCATAATGATGCTCGTCAAGCATATGTTGCCACATGAGGATTTTGGCACTGCTCTGGATGGAATTCACAAGCCCAAGAAAATCTACAACAAGGATTAGAAGACCCATCACCCTTCCACTGCCCCGGAGTCCTTCATGCGTGATGCTCGGGCTAGTGGTCGTCGTTCCACGGTGTACCCAATGGCACGCGAGGTTAAGCAGCTCACTTGGTTCTAGCGGCACATTCTTTGCATGGGCATTAACACTCACAAGGGCCAATATGAGGCTTACCGCAGGGATCACGAGAGGGATCACACGCATCAGCTTATTCTCCACCATGTCTCAGGTGCCACTGGCCATCCACCTCCTCCCACTGCTCCGGATCCGTATGCTCAGTGGAACACCTCAGGGATCAACTATGGCGAGCTTGAGAGTTGCCTCTTTCCTCCTCCACCGAGGGCACCTACTCCTCTAGCTGATGACGATGATGATGAGTATGATGAAGAGGAAGGGGACGGCAATGACTACGACGAGGATGAGGAGGAGTGATCTTCAGGGGCGTTAGCATCGCTCTTCTTCCTTTTTGGCGTTTCGATGCCAAAGGGGGAGAAGTAGTTCTATTAGGTCTCGTGGATTTGCAAGGGTCGGGTGCAAGCATCTTTCTTTCAGTCGTTTATTTGCTTGCTTGTGCCTTTTTAGCATGAACTCATTTGCTATTTGTGTTTGATTAGGTAAGACTCTGTCGTGTTTCACTAAGTTTGGTACTTTATGTGGTATTCATGGATTTCTGGATTTATCTATTGTGGATCTCATGGAATTCTGGATTTATCTATGGAGGCATATTTGATGGCATATGGAATCATGGACCTATCTAATGTATGCATCAATATTGCTGGTATGGTTGGGATGTTCTTGGGGGCTATCAAACAAACTATATTCTTTGGCTATATTCTCATCCCGGTGGTATGACCTTGTTTCCCAAACCACCATGTTTCAATTATCTTTGTTATGGAAGTTGTGTTCTCTCTAGTGTGTGTATTTGTATTCAAGTGCAAATTTTAAATATGCACACATCTAGGGCGAGCATCTTTTATTATTTAAGGTGGCATTAGCCGGTTTCATTGCAAATCCTAATATTGTCATATAACACCAAAAAGGGGGAGATTGAAAGAACATTTTATAATCCCTAGTGTTTTGTGTGTTAGATAACAATATCAAGGATTATTTAATGTGTGTTGAAGTGTTCCAACTCTCTTTGAGAAAAAGGGAAAAGGATTATGCCTTTGGGAGGTGGATAATCTGCCCCCAATAGGGGCAGATAATCCGCCCCTCCCTCTTCCCAAGCAGGCGCAAGCCCCAGAAGGGGGGCAGAGTTTTTGCCGGATTTTCCAGCCTCGCGGGATAATCCGCCCCTCAGGAGGGCCGGATAGTCCGCCCCCCCTTGCTCATCGCTAAGGCGCAAGCCCAGAGAGGGGGCGGAGTGTTGGCCGGACTTTCCGGTATGGCCGGATAATCCGCCCCTGGAGGGGGCCGGATTATCCGCCCACCCTTCCCCCTCCCCAAGTTCTTCACCAAGTTTCGCAGGTGCCAGCCCCAGAGAGGGGGCAGAGTTTCCCCCGGAGAATCCGCCCTTGGGGCGGAGTTTTCCCAGGGGCGGATAATCCGCCCCAAGTGGCGGCGGATAATCCGTCCCCAAAGTTGTGCAACGGCCAGATCTGGGGAGGGGGTACTTAAGCCAGACTTCCCCCTCCTGCCAGACCTCTTGATTCATTCGAAAAAGACGAGATCTGATCTGCAACCTTCATCCAAGAGAGCTCCACCTAGATCCACCCAAAGGCCCCGTCCCTTGGGAATCTAAGGAGGAGAACTCGATCTTCATCATCGGCAATCAAGCGCTTCATCTCCTCTCCATTCATTTGGAGAACCACCGATCTAGTATTTCTTGCAAATACCTAGATCCTTGTTTTTGTTTATATTGATAAACCTTGTTCTTGTGGCAGCTTGTTGTCATCTCGGGATCCCCCAATTCGGTTGTGGGTGTGTGCCCCGATAGTGTTGTAAAAGGCACCGGTTCCTGCCTCGAAGGGATCCAATAGTGGAGAAGGTGGATCAGGCCTCTCGTGGCGAGATCCATCGGAGAATAGGGTGAGGCCTATTGTGGCGTGGTGGTCTTAGAACCGCCTACCCCTCCAACGCAGATGTACTTCCCTTAACAAGGAAGGAACTGTGGTAAAACAAATACCTGTGTCTCCGCGTGCTCCACTACGGTTTCCTCGCTCCTCTCTTTACGTGCTTAGTAGTTAGGGTTGCATATAGGGAAATTCTCATAGTTGCATATCTAGAGAATTTACTTTGTGTCAAGCCTAAAATTGAAAAAGTATTAAAAAATTGGTTAGCACCTATTCACCCCCCCTCTAGGTGCCCATACGATCCATTTGAACAACAATCTAGCTATTACATGGTCCCATAGTCCAAGGTGGAACTACTCACGCATCATACCGCAGAAGAAGGCCTTTGGGATGATCTCCCCTCCGGCAGAGTGCCGGGAAGAACTTCAGATCCCCCCTCGATCTAGGGACGACAGTGGCAGTGGCCACAGAAGGTTTCGTAGAGTTTTGATCGGGTGCCTAGGGTTTCTGCATCGGGGGCTTCTTATAGGCGAAGAGGCGAGGCTGGGAGGCGGCCAAGGGCCCTACACCCTACCCAGGAGTGGGGTGGGCCCACCCACGCCTAGGGGGGGGGGGTCTGGCCGCCCTGGTCCGCTTCTCTGTCTCTCCTCTGGACTTTGTGTCGTCCATGGTAAAATATTGACTTTGGCTTTTGTCCCGTCCAATTCCGAGAATATTGATTTTCTGCCTTTCTGGAACCAAAAATAGAAGAAAACGGGCAACTGACACTGTGGCAACTTGTTAATAGGTTAGTTCCAGAAAAGATATAAAAACACCTCAAATTGTAGGCAAAGCAAAGTAGATACTAAACAAGCATGTAGCATCAAAAATTATAGATACGTTTCCGACGTATCACCAAACACCATCTTATGTAAGTAGTTTAAAAAGCCATTTTCCAGAAGCGCGGTGTTTTTGACTTGCAAATCGTGTATGTCCAGTCCACCAAACTCCTTCGGTCGGTAAACCATATTCCATATGGCCAGTCGATACTTCTTTTCTCACTATCCCCTTGCCAAAAGAATCTTGAACGGAAATAATCCACTTTGTTCAAGACCCCTTTGGGTAATTGGAAAAACGAGATCATATACAGTACCATGTTAGTAAGTACTGAATTTATGAGTACTAGTCTTCTACCAAGGGATAACAATTTGCCTTTCCAACTATTAAGACGTTTTTGTAGCCTTTCCTCAACAAGTTTCCATTCAGCAATTGTGAAACACCGATAATAAATCAGTATTCCCAAATAATTGATTGGAAATTGCCCTCACCATAGCCGAAAAGTTCAGCATATAGGTGGGCCTCGTTTTGGGCCTCGCTAAAACAATACAAATCTCTCTTATGAAAGTTTATTTTAAGCCTAGATAATTGCTCGAATGCTGATAAATTTAATTTCAGATTCTTAGCCTTCTCCAGATCATGTTCCATAAAAAAGATTGTGTCATCAGCGTATTGAAGAATAGATAATCCACCATCAATAAGATGTGGAACTAATCCTTCAATTTAACCATCAGCCTTTGCTATCTTAATAAGGATAGTCAACATATCAACCACTATATTAAATAGTAAAGGCGATAATGGATCCCCTTGTCTCAGTCCTTTCTTGGTTTGGAAGTATTTGTCAGTAACTTCATTTACTTTAATGGCAACACTACCTCCAGACACAAATGACTGAATAAGAGCGCGTCACTCCTCAGAAAAACCTTTTATGTGGAGCGTTTGCTGGAGAAAAAACCAATTAACTTTATTGTAAGCCTTTTCAAAGTCAATCTTAAACAGTACACCATTTAATTTTTTGAGTGTAGTTTATGGATTGTTTCATGCAGAATTACAATACCATCTAGGATATTTCTTTCTTGCATGAACGCAGTTTGAGACGAACTAACAACATGGTTAGCAACTGAGTTTAGTCTAATTAGTTTCTAGCTTTGCCACTGCTAGCAAGGAGGCGTCCAACAGAGGCGCAACAGGAAGCTAGAGACGAACCGATCTGGTTCTGATGGTGCGTCGTGTGTGCGTGACGATGAACCATCATCAACACCTTGTCTTCTGAATGGGCTTTTTGAATTGATGGGCCTAGTTGTTATTTGTACGTGCACTCGTAGTTTTGGACTATGGTTTTGGGGCTGCTCGCTTTCACCACGCGCGTGGACAAGGGGGCGAAGTATCGTGGAGGGGCAAAAAAATTGCGATCTTGCTGATCGTTTCAACGGGCGAGCGAATCATTGGCGGGGGTCTCCCCCCACCCTCCGCTCGTCCTCCCTTCCCTCCGTCCATGAAGGTAAATCACACGAGTATGGAAAAGTGTAAGATCCCTCCTTTGTAAAGGAAAGGATCCCTGTGATTGCAATGCTAGTCCCTGGATCAATGCTAGCATCCACAGTTTAAGATGAAGTACACAGAAACAAAGGTCATTATTACATATCATTCCATTGACAAACATAGTCTTTTACAACTCCATGGCCACAGGCCTAATACAAGAGTTCAAATATATAATAAGGTAAATAATTCTTCATCTTCATGTGCCACAGACAAGCATGTTGAGTGTAGACTCATGACTCCTAATCATCATCAGAATATCCTGCAACATCACAAGTTACAGCCACAGTGGGTCAATACATTGGAATAGTATTGGCAAGTGATACCTTAGTAGAATATTGGTGGACTAAATACTATATGCATTTTGGCTAAGTGTAGCTTAGGCTTGCTTTGCTCAAAATAGGTTTTGCCTATCAGTTGAAAACACTAAGTTTTTCTTTGTCAAAATCTTTCCCAAGGAATCACCAATAGACATTGGGGTCCTTCACCCTTGTTCAACCACAAGTTTTACTTAGAAATTGGGATGAGGAGATTCTTGATAGCTTCCATGTCTTGATGCTCAAGTTGTCCATTACCATGGACATGGCTAAGTACTTAGATTCTTCCATCTGCAGAGGTTGTGCACTTTCCCCACAAGACTTTATTTTCACCAAGACAGGACCTTTCAGAAACCTTCCCTTAGACCAAATGGATGCGTTCCAACCTATCATCCCACTACCATAACTGTCCAAATGGCTAAGTTATTGCAACCTATGTGATCCAGGCAGAGCCCATATTGCCAAGTGGCTGCACTAGAAGCTTCTTAACATTTGTCCTCTCAAATCCCTTTGTTCCTGGGTGGCTTTCCACAAGTGAGATAAACAAGGTAAACCATAGAAATGGGCCTTGTGTAACCACTCAACATAAACCATTCCTTCCATTCCACCCAGGTGTTTCATTCACTTAGTTGTTTTATTAAGCAAAACACAAGTCCAAAGACTTAGAAATATTTTATCATAGCATGAATATTTCACCACCCTTGGTTGCTACTAGCTAGGCTAAGCATGGCATAGATAAACATCTTAACTTAGAAATTTCTAGCAATTCTACAACTACTAGGATTTCCCAAGCATAGCATATAAAGACCAAAATTTATCCATGCAAGTCTAGCAAAATATTTCTAATGCATATTTGAAAAACATAGGAATCAAATCATGAAGCACCACTTGCCTTGGTAGTTTGGAGATTAGTTACAATCCTCACAATCACAATCACTATTTGCACCAAAATCTACACATAAAATGATAGCACCAAATCACATACAAATTAGATACAAGCAAAAATATATGGATGCATGCAATATGATATGTGATGATTTTCTATACTCAACAAGACAAGTGCAAAGTACTGGTTCATAAACAAGTTCAAAACTTGCCAAACAACATTTATTTGACCATTAAAACATTTCTCAAATAATTAATATACACAAAATAGGCCTACACATGTTTCTGTAAAAATAACCATTTTAACAGAAACAAAACTTTAAACACATTGCATATATGGAAAAGGCTTTCTCTCCTCATTCCATTGATATAAAATTCATCAAATTTGGACGTGGGAATCAAAAGTTATGAATTAAACAAGTTTTAATATCTAATAGATCTAATTCAAAATTTTAAAACGAAACCTGTGCCACACGGCGTGTTCCTATTGGTTAGTACCGGTTTGGGCGGATCGATCAACGAGAGCCACACGATCTAAATGAAGACGCACGGCCAGATCTAACGCGTACCCCTTCGCTAAATGAATCTAACGCAGCCGATGGATCCAGATCTAATGGTCGCTGGTCAAGTGACCACTAACTGGCGGCGCGCGGCGACAGTGAGTGGCGGTGCGCTCGGTCTACGGCGTCGTGGCGTCTACAAGAAGCGAGGAAGTGATTGGAGATGCTTACCAGACTCGCAGAGGTGTGCTGGAGGTCAACGTGGTAGTGGCTTGTCAAGGGGCGCACGGACACGGTGGGGATTCCTCGTCGGAGTAGAGCCTGTCGTCGGGCACGGCTGTTCATCGTCGTTGCCGATGTTGTAGATCAAGCCAGAGTCAAACAAGTGGTGCGTTAGATGCGGGGAGTGATACTAGTCATGTGAGTATCAGAGAGAGGGCAAGGGGCGCTCCAGACTAACCAGATTTGCTCGCCGGAGTTGAGTGCCTCGTCGGGTTTGCTAAGTCGTCGACGTTGCCGACGCTCGGGGTTGTCCTAGCATAGAGCAGCGGTGTCAATCGAAGCTCAAAGATGCAGTGGTTGTTCTGGAGAAGCTAGGAGACAAGGGGAGCGGGAAGCTTACCGGAATCGCCCGCTAGAGTGCGTCTGTGCAGCGGCGGAGTGAGCTCGAATACGCGCAGCCTAGTGGCGGAGTGGTGGCGCTAGGTGAGGGGAAATGCTCGTGGTGCAGAGGGGGTTAAATAGCCAGGAGGGGGGCGGCGATTACACGCTGTATCAATGGAAATAACGCTGGCAGTGACTGCGGCGAGGTGACGGCCGAGCGCCTTGGCCGCGCGTTGATTGGGGACGACGCTGACGTGGTCGCAGGGTCCACTTGCCAGCGAGAGAAATGGAGTGGGGATGGGTCCAGGCGGTCAGCGACTCAGTGGGTGCGGGTGCGAGTAAGAAAAACGGTTAGCGGGGTGATGCTGCTAGTCTAGCTGGGTCGAGTTGGCCTGGGTTGGGCCAGAATGGTTGTCTGTTTATTTTTTTCCACTTTAATCCTTTTCTTTTTTTCTGTTTGGTTTTCTAGAATTGGTTTTCAACTTCATTTCAATTCAGTTTGAATTGAAACCTTCTCAAGATTTTTGTACAGTGAAACTTGTACTCAAATATGAGTCAAACACTACTGTAAACACAAACACCCTTGGGTTATTTGAAAATGAAAATAAAACCAAGCCTTTATGAGATGTGATAAAAGGCATATATTTGGTTTTATTTCATATTTTGTTTTGAAACTTTGTTTAAGCTTTTGAAATCACTTAAGTTAGGATTCTAAACAATACTGAGTGAAGATTAGTACCTTTCTCAATAGCAAGTAGCACAAAGGCTAGAGCATTCATACATAAAATAATGAGCTCATATGCTCCTGTTTTGAAATGATTTTGAAATGAAATCCTACATGATCATGGATGCATGGATGATATGCATGAGTTTTTGAAACATGATTTTAGGGATGTTACAAATCTAACCCCCTTAAGGTGAATCTCGCCCTCGAGATTCGGATTGGCTAGCAAATAGGTGAGGGTGGCCTTTCCGAAGATCATCTTCTCTTTCCCATGTTGCTTCTTCTTCGGAATGATGGTTCCACTAAACCTTGCAGAATTTGATAATCTTAGTCCGAGTAACTCTTTCTGCAGTCTCAAGAATCTTGATTGGTTTCTCCTCATAAGTGAGATCACTTTCCAATTGGACTTCTTCCAAAGGTATAGTATCCTTTAAAGAAGTCTCTTCCATTTCTGGATGGCATTTCTTAAGCTGACTCACATGAAACACATTATGAACAGCTGACAAAGACTCTGGCAATTCAATCTCATAAGCTACTTCTCCTTTTGCACTCGAATCTTGAATGGTCCAACATATCTTGGGGCCAATTTACCTTTGACACCAAACCTCTTCACTCCACGAAGTGGTGACACTCTAAGATAAGCTCTATCACCCACTTCATAGGTGACTTCTCTACGCTTAGGATCTGCGTAGCTCTTTTGTCGGGACTGTGCTATCTTCAACCTGTCCTTAACCAGCTTGACTTTCTCTTCAGCCTCTTTGATGAGTTCTGGTCCGAACAAACTTCTTTCTCCCACACCATTCCATAGCAATGGGGTAGTACACTTTCTCCCATAGAGAAACTCAAATGGTGCCATCTCAATACTGGCTTGATAGCTGTTATTGTAAGAAAATTCTGCGTAAGGAAGACTTTCATCCCAACTGGCTCCATAGTCTAGGGCACATGCTCTCAACATATCTTCAAGAATCTGATTAGTCCTTTCTGTCTGTCCATCAGTTTGAGGATGAAAAGCAGTGCTGAATTCCAACCTCGTTCCCAATGACTCATGTAGCTGCCTCCAAAAATGAGAAGTGAATTGGGTTCCCCTATCAGACACAATACTCTTGGGTACTCCATGTAGACATACAATTCTGCTAATATAGATCTTGGCTAACTTAGCACTTGTGTAAGTTGTCTTCACAGGTATGAAATGAGCCACTTTAGTGAGGCGATCCACTACTACCCAAATAGAATCATACCCAGACCTGGTCCTTGGCAATCCGGTGATGAAATCCATACCAATCTTGTCCCACTTCTAATCAGGAATTGGTAGTGGTTGTAACAATCCTGCTGGTTTCTGATGTTCCGCTTTCACTCTACTACATACATCACACAAAGCAATATGTTCGGCGATGTCCTTCTTGAGGTTATTCCACCAAAATCTTTCCTTCATATCCATGTACATTTTGGTGTTACCCGGATGAATGGAATACGGTGAGTTGTGTGCTTCTTGTAAAATCAGTTTCCGAAGCTCCGGATCTTGTGGAACACAGATACGTTTTCCATGCCATAAAGTACCATGTTCGTCTTCATGGAATCCTTTGGCTTTTCCCTTGCCAATCTTTTCCTTAATCTCTTCAATTTCCCTATCTGTCTTTTGGGCTTCTTTGATCTTATCCAATAAAGTGGGTTGAATGTCCAAAGACATGAGATGTCCCTCAGGCACAATCTCCAATCTGAGATCTCTAAATTGGGCACACAGATCATCTGGCAACTCTCCCTTAGTAAGGCCATTCACAAAAACCTTACGGCTTAGAGCATCCGCTACAACATTTGCTTTACCGGGGTGGTATTGCAAACTCAAGTCATAGTCCTTGATGAGTTCTAGCCATCTTCTTTGTCTCATGTTAATTTCTTTCTGGGTGAAGATATACTTCAAACTCTTGTGATCTGTGAACACTTCACAATGCTTTCCCAAAAGATAGTGTCTCCATGTTTTGAGTGCATGGACAACAGAGGCTAACTCTAAATCATGAGTAGGATAGTTTACCTCATGAGTTTTGAGTTGTCTCGAGGCATATGCGACAACTTTCCCCTCTTGCATAAGTACTGCACCTAATCCATGATGAGATGCATCACAATATACTTGGAAATCTTTCTCCAAATCTGGCAAACATAAGACTGGTGCTGTCACTAGTCTCTTCTTCAATTCTTGGAAACTGAGTTCACAACCCTCAGACCAAGCAAATTTCTTGTCTTTCTTTAGCAATTCTGTCATAGGCTTAGCTACCTTGGAGAAATTCTCAATGAACCTTCTGTAGTAACCCGCTAAGCCAAGGAAACTATGAACCTCTTTCACTGACTTGGGAGATTCCCATTCAGTTACAGCTGAAACTTTAGCAGGATCAACTGCCACACCATCTCCTGACACAACGTGTCCAAGAAATCCAACTTCATTTAGCCAAAATTCACACTTGCTGAATTTGGCATATAGCTTGTGCTCTCTAAGCTTCTCAAGTATCAAACGCAAATGTCCTTAATGATCTTCCTTGCTCTTGGAGTTGATCAAAATGTCATCGATGAAAATGACAACAAACTTATCAAGGAATTCCATGAATACCTTGTTCATCATATTCATGAAGTATGCTGGTGCATTGGTCAAACCAAATAGCATCACGGTATACTCATACAATCCATACCTTGTGGTGAAGGTTGTCTTAGGTATGTCTTGTTCCCTTATCTTGAGCTGTAAATAACCTGACCGGAGATCAATCTTTGAGAACACACAAGCTCCTTCTAGCTGATCAAAAAAGTCATTGATTCTAGGCAAAGGGTACTTGTTCTTGATAGTCACTTCATTGAGTGAACGGTAATCTATGCATAACCTTTGACTTCTATCTTTCTTTTCCACAAACAAAACTGGTGCTCCCCAAGATGAACTTGGTTGGATAAATCCTTTCTGTAACTGTTCTACAAGTTTTTTCTTGAGTTCTTTCAACTCATCAACTGACATCTTGTATGGTCTTTTTGCTATTGGTCCAGATCCTGGTAGCAAATCAATGAGAAACTCCACATCTCTATCTGGTGGCATTCCCGGCAATTCTTCTGGAAACACATCTGGATATTCACTCACAATTGGCACACTGTCCATGCTAACCCCCTTAAGAGAATTTAGCTTACTCCTTTTTGCCTCAAAGTTGGTCTTGAATCTGATCCTCTTATTTTCTGGAGTTGTGAGTGAGACAGTATGATTGGCACAATCTATCACTCCCTTGTGCTTAGTCATCCAATCCATTCCCAAAATAACATACAATCCTTGGGAGTTTAGGATTATCAAGTTAATGGGAAACTTATACTTCCCAAACTCTATGACTAGATCATGACATCCTGAATTCACTATCATTTCTCCGCCAGGAGAACTTACTTTTATAGGAAACCCAATAGTTTCTACCGGTAGTTCATTTCTTTCAACAAATGCTCTTGATATGAATGAATGAGATGCACCAGTATCAAAGAGAACAAATGCTGGAACAGAATTGAGTTTGAACTTACCAGCAACAGCATCAGGTTCCTCATAAATTTCCTCCACATTGATGTGGTTCACTTGTCCCTTTTGAAAAGGGTTGGGCTTGTTGGGTCCTTCAACTTTCTTTTCTGGTCATTCATTTGCATAATGCCCCATCTTCTTGCACTTGAAACACTCAACCTGACTAAGATCCTTCTTGACAGGCTAGCTTCCACTGCCACTTCCACTCTGGTGGCTCTTATATCCACCTTTATGATTCTTGTACTTGTTATTGTCATGACTACGGTGACTCTTGTTGTCATGATGACAGTTGTGGTTGTGGTTCTTGTTGAATTTCCCATGCTTGTGGGATCCGGAACTTCCACCATCATCAAAATGGGAACACTTGTGAGACGATCCCGAGTTGTGCTTGTCAGAGTGCTTCCTCTTCCTGCTTTCCACTTGTTTCATTTTGCTCTCCAAAATAGCAGTCTTGTCACAAAGAGACTGGTATGTGGGTACATAGTCCACAGCTAACTGCAGGTTCAGTTCATCATTCAACCCTTCAAGGAACTTTTCCTTCCTCTTAGCATCAGTGTCAACTTCATCCGGTGCATAACGCGCCAGATTGTTGAACTCTTCAATATATTCAGCCACGCTGTGGTGGCGCTGCTTCAGGTTATGGAACTCTTTCTTCTTCAAACTCATCACTCCGGATGAGATGTGAGAAGTACGGAAACCATCTTCAAAGATATCCCATGTCACATCCTCAATGGGAGTGGTGATTTGGAAGTTATCCCACCAAGTGGCTGCTGGTCCTTCCAACAAGTGAGCTGCAAATCTGACTTTCTCTTCATCAGTACAGCCAACTGTTACCAAGTCCTTGTTCACAGAGCATAGCCAATCATTTGCCACCATAGGATCAGTAGTTCCTGAGAACTTTGCTGGCCTCAGTCTCAAGAACCTGGTAAGCATGTCAAAACCCGGTGGGTTGTTCTGATTGTTGTTGTTGTTGTTGTTATTGTTGTTATTATTGTTGTTGTTGTTGTTCTGATTCTGGATGAACGTAGTCATCATTTGCATCAATTTGAGTCTGTTTGTCATCATTCTTTGCATCTCAGGGGTGATGTTGTTGTTGTTGGTGGGGTTGGGATTGGCACGTCGGGGAGGCATCTGTGGTTTGTTCAATAGAGATAAGAATGAGATACCCATAGATGCTAACATGCACAATACATCACATAAACAATCACCAAATATGCATCATAATAATAAAGGTTCAACAACACAGATAACAAGTTTGCAAAGTAAACACACCAATAGCAAGCCATCCACATGTTGGATGGTCATTGCGACTCAATAATCAAAGACATGATAAATAAAGGTAAATGAGCAGTCATCACTACTCCTCGGCATCAACCTCCTCCTCAACAAATGTAAGACCCGCATTCTCCATAGCGGTCTTGTATTCCTCGACATTGGTGGTCAAGGTCTCTACTTTGGCTTTGAGAGCCCTCTTCTGAGAACGAAGCCTCTCAATCACGGTCTGCTAATGCTCGAGCTCGAAGTCCTTGGCCTCCAGTTCTGCAGTCATGTCTCGAATCCTCTTGTTCCTATCTTGGACTCGCTTCTCTTGACTCTTGAACTTTCTGTCCTGACTCTCGAACTTGGCCTCCATCTCCTTGACTATCTCATCTTGCTCCGCGAAGAGCTTTTCCTTCTCACGAAGCTGCACCTGGAGTTCGTCATTGCTGAGCATGACGTTGGTCCTATCAGTGTCCACGTGCCTAAGAAGAACCTCTAAATCCTGGAGGTATAGACGAATCAGCTCTGTTGTCTCCGTCGAAGTGTCCTCGAAGTCAATGGCCTCACCATCCTCATCACGTCTACCGAAGGTGTGGAAGTGAGTACCTCTAACCTGTCGAGAGTGTCTCCCTAACAGACGTCCAATCAATTCCTGCATGACTACTTCTAGGCCTCTCTCCTTGTCATCGTGCATGAGCTTGAAGATGATTGCCTCCGTGGAAGGCTCAGTCTGGCGTCCGGGCTGATTAACTTTGAAGCCCCAAAGGTCTTTCCTCTCAAACTTGGTGAGGGGAAGCACCATGATGGTAGGAAGAGGGAGATTGAGCAAACTAGTGAGCTCAATAATACGAGGGCCAAAACCAGTTCCCTGGAACTCTTCAGCCATGCTGATAGTAACATTAGGCTTCTATTTATAAGATAGAAAAAGTTAGAGTCAACACAATGAATAATTTTACAAGACAAAGCATCACAAGCATAACATTAACAAACACACAAGTCATAGCATTCATAAGATCCATTACAAGCAACCAAGGTTCAACTTATTTTAAACAACATTTGGAAAAATAAAATGATAAGTGTGGTGGTCCAACTAATGTGGTACATTACAATCCCATCTCACTTGCCAAGTTGGCTAACAGGGCATCCCTAGAGGCAATCTGTTTATCTTGATCACATGACTCCATTGCTAAGTCTATGATGTCTTTCCTTAAACTTTGGTTGATATCCTCTAGCTCTTGGGTATGCTTCTTTTCTTCCCTAAGGTCATTCTGGGTGTTAAGTATTCTGCACTTGATTCTATCACCAAGTTCTTTGATAGCCCTCCAAGATGCATCCCTTGCTGAATCAAAGAATGTAGTGTGCATCATTGTGTTGGTGACCATGCAGAATCCTGAGTCCTTGTGGTTGTCTTCCTTTATTTATACAAGTGAAGTTGCACCCACCAGTACTCAACTCCTTCATCCATCACAGTAAAACCTTTGTACACAGCTGCACCATGTATTCCCATGGCAACCATGAGGTCCTTGAGAGCCTTGGGGAACTCTGTCTCACATTCCAAAGTCATAGTCATGAGTGGTCCCTTCTTCACGGCTTCGTTGATGGAGTTCATCTACAAATAGAGATGAGAAAGAAGATCAGAAAAGTTTATGAGAAGAAAAGACAAGTGTGGAAGTTAAAAAATTTCCTTAGTGGTTTCCAATCCCAGGGTCATAATCCTACAGGCAACACAGTGCTCTAATACCATCTGTAAGATCCCTCCTTTGTAAAGGAAAGGATCCCTGTGATTGCAATGCTATTCCCTAGATCAATGCTAGCATCCACAGTTTAAGATGAAGTACACAGAAACAAAGGTCATTATTACATATCATTCCAGAGACAAACATAGTCTTTTACAACTCCATGGCCACAGGCCTAATACAAGAGTTCAAATATATAATAAGGTAAATAAGTCTTCATCTTCATGTGCCACAGACAAGCATGTTGAGTGTAGACTCATGACTCCTAATCATCATCAGAATATCCTGCAACATCACAAGTTACAGCCACAGTGGGTCAATACATTGGAATAGTATTGGCAAGTGATACCTTAGTAGAATATTGGTGGACTAAATACTATATGCATTTTGGCTAAGTGTAGCTTACGCTTGCTTTGCTCAAAATAGGTTTTGCCTATCAGTTGAAAACACTAAGTTTTTCTTTGTCAAAATCTTTCCCAAGGAACCACCAATAGACATTGGGGTCATTCACCCTTGTTCAACCACAAGTTTTACTTAGAAATTGGGATGAGGAGATTCTTGATAGCTTCCATGTCTTGATGATCAAGTTATCCATTACCATGGACATGGCTAAGTACTTAGATTCTTCCATCTGCGGAGGTTGTGCATTTTCCCCACAAGACTTTATTTTCACCAAGACAAGACCTTTCAGAAGCCTTCCCTTATACCAAATGGACGCGTTCCAGCCTATCATCCCACTACCACCAGCTGTCCAAATGGCTAAGTTATTGCAACCTATGTGATCTAGACAGAGCCCATATTGTCAAGTGGCTGCACTAGAAGCTTCTTAACATTTGGCCTCTCAAATCCCTTTGTTCCTGGGTGGCTTTCCACAAGTGAGATACACAAGGTAAACCATAGAAATGGGCCTTGTGTAACCACTCAACATAAACCATTCCTTCATTCCACCCAGGTGTTTCATTCACTTAGTTGTTTTATTAAGCAAAACACAAGTCCAAAGACTTAGAAATATTTTATCATAGCATGAATATTTCACCACCCTTGGTTGCTACTAGCTAGGCTAAGCATGGCATAGATAAACATCTTAACTTAGAAATTTCTAGCAATTCTACAACTACTAGGATTTCCCAAGCATAGCATATAAAGACCAAAATTTATCCATGCAAGTCTAGCAAAATATTTCTAATGCATATTTGAAAAACATAGGAATAAAATCATGAAGCACCACTTTCCTTGGTACTTTGGAGAGTAGTTACAATCCTCACAATCACAATCACTATTTGCACCAAAGCTACATATAAAATGATAGCACCAAATCACATACAAAATAGATACAAGTAAAAATATATGGATGCATGCAATATGATATGTGATGATTTTTTATACTCAACAAGACAAGTTCACAGTACTGGTTCATAAACAAGTTCAAAACTTGCCAAACAACATTTATTTTACCATTAAAACATTTCTCAAATAATTAATATACACAAAATAGGCCTACACATGTTTCTGTAAAAATAACCATTTTAACATAAACAAAACTTTAAACACATTGCATATATGGAAAGGGCTTTCTCTCCTGATTCCATTGATATAAAATTCATCAAATTTGGACGTGGGAATCGAAAGTTATGAATTAAACAAGTTTTAATATCTAATAGATCTAATTCAAAATTTTAAAACGAAACCTGTGCCACGCGGCGTGTTCCTATTGGTTAGTACCGGTTCGGGCGGATCGATCAACGAGAGCCACACGATCTAAATGAAGATGCACGGCCAGATCTAACGTGTACCCCTTCGCTAAATGAATCTAACGCAGCCGATGGATCCAGATCTAACGGTCGCTGGTCAAGCGACCACTATCTGGCGGCGCGCGGTGATGGTGAGCGGCGGCGCGCTCGGTCTATGGTGTCGCGGTGGCTACAGGAAGCGAGGAAGTGATTGGAGATGCTTACCAGACTCGCAGAGGTGTGCTGGAGGTCAACATGGCAGTGGCTTGTCAAGGGGCGCACGGACACGGTGGGGATTCCTCGTCGGAGTAGAGCCTGTAGTCGGGCACGGCTGTTCATCGTCGTTGCCGACGTTGTAGATCAAGCCAGAGTCAAACAAGTGGTGCGTTAGATGCGGGGGTAATCTTGGGTCATGTGAGTCGGAGAGGCAACAGGCGCCGCTAACCAGATTTGCTCGCCGGAGTTGAGTGCCTCGTCGGGTTTGCTCAGTCGTCGACGTTGCCGACGCTTGGGGTTGTCCTAGCATATAGCAGCGGTGTCAATCGAAGCGCAAAGATCCAGTGGTTGTTCTGGAGAAGCTAGGAGTCCGGTAGCGGGGAAGCTTATCGAATCGCCGGAGTGCGTCTGTGCAGCGGCGGAGTGAGCTCGAATACGCGCAGCCTGGTGGCGGATTGGTGGCGCTAGGTGATGGGAAATGTCATGATGCGAGAGGTTAAATAGCCGGAGGCGGCGATTACGTCTGTATCAATGGCAATACGCAGCGATGTTGCTGGCGAGGTAATGTAATGAGCGCCTCGGCCGCGCGTTGATTGGGGACGACGCTGACGTGGTTGCAGGGTCCACTTGCCAGCGAGAGAAATGGAGTGGGGATGGGTCCAGGCGGTCAGCGACTCAGTGGGTGCGGGTGCGAGTAAGAAAAACGGTTCGCGGGGTGATGCTGCTGGGCTAGCTGGGTCGAGTTGGGCTGGGTTGGGCCAGAATGGCTGTCTGTTTATTTTTTTCCACTTTAATCATTTTCTTTTTTTCTGTTTGGTTTTCTAGAATTGGTTTTCAACTTCATTTCAATTCAGTTTGAATTCAAACCTTCTCAAAAATTTTGTACAGTGAAACTTGAACTCAAATATGAGTCAAACACTACTGTAAACACAAACATCTTTGGGTTATTTGAAAATGAAAATAAAACCAAGCCTTTATGAGATGTGATAAAAGGCATAGATTTGGTTTTATTTCATATTTTGTTTTGAAACTTTGTTTAAGCTTTTGAAATCACTTAAGTTAGGATTCTAAATAATACTGAGTGGAGATTAGTACCTTTCTCAATAGCAAGTAGCACAAAGGCTAGAGCTTTCATACATAAAATAATGAGCTCATATGCTCCTGTTTTGAAATGATTTTGAAATGAAATCCTACATAATCATGGATGCATGGATGATATGCATGAGTTTTTGAAACATGATTTTAGGGATGTTACAAAAAAATTATTAGTGGCATTTGAAAATAGATATTAGTGATGTTCAATCTGCGTGTTACACCAGTACCTTGTACACTAACGATGTTTACCTACTTTTAGACGCCACTTCCGGTTTTTTTAAATTAAGTTCATGGAAAATACAGTGGTTGCGACTAGGCTGGCTGCACCAGCAGGCTATGCTTTAGTGGCGGATTCCAAAGTCTCGATTGAGTTTTATCGATTTGTTTTCTGGTGAGCAGTGTAAAAGTGAAGGACCTAGTTGCAATTTTTGTTTTATTTGAGGTCCATGTTGTAAAACGTCAAAAAGTTTTTTCTGATGCTTTGCATCCGTCTCTCGTTCAAAAAAAAGATAATTATTCTATCTCTACTATACCCTTTTGGGCTCTCTGTTCTAAAAGCAATATCAACTATATTAGAAAAGACAAACACCCGCATAAGTGGACTGCACTAGCCTTTTCTATTAGTTCGGACTTTTGGTTGCGTTAGCTAGTGCATAAAGCTTGACATGGTATCAGAGCCTAAGGTCTCAAGTTCAAGTCCTGGTTTTCGCAATTTATCCTAAAATTGCTGTTAACCCCTCTATGTCTACGTATAGCCCTCTTGAGTCATATGTGAGTTTCGCGCGCCGTCGCTCTCTTCCGGTTGCACGTGCTGACTTCTCCCCGTCACACGTGAAAGGGGGTGTTGAAGTGTATAAGTGGACTGCACTAGCTCTTTCCATCAGTTCGAACTTTTGGTTCCGTTAGCTAGTGCATTAAGCTTGATAGATAGAAACTACTACCTCCCATCCATAATAAGTGCAGCTTATCTATTACAATGTATGTACTAGCTTAGTACAAAACGAGCGACGGTTATTACGGATCGGAAAGAGTAGTACACATAAGGTATTTCGCAGAGACGCACTTGCTGTACACTCATTGATTTATTTTTAGGAAGATTAGAGCGTGAAGGCATGTGATGGGTCTATAATATCTATCTATCTATCTACTAATTTTGTCCGTAGTAGGTTAGTCCCCTCGCAATTTTTTCGTCCGTTTTTATGTTGGACCGTTTTATCCTTGACTATTCGTTGTAATAACCTAACCTACCACCGCCAAGTGAGATGAAAAGAGAAAAAGGAGGCGTGTGGTGCTCTGCCGGCGGAGAGAGGCGGCGGCACTGGGAGACGCTCCTGGTGAGGAGGCGGGTAATCAGCGAGCAGCAAGACACTGCAGAAGCAAGCGAGGGAGGCAGCAGGGGGAGAGGAAGCTGGGCGGCGGCGCTACGCTGGTGGCGAGCGAAAGCGGCGGCGGCGTGCTGGAGTTGGGCTCTGGCGGCGGGGCAGCATGGGGTCGAGGAGGTGCGGACGGGCGCTCGGGAGGGACGGTCGTCGTCGGGAGGCGGCACGCAGAGGGGCTCCGTGCTCGGGATGGAGGCGACCAAGGGAGGGAGAAGGGGAACCGGTGGTTGGTGGCGATGGGGATTGGGGAGCCGCTGGGATTTGACCTGCTAGCTCCACCGCCAGGCAGCCACGGTGTGGAGAAGATTGAGCCCCCATTCCCGGAGCTACTGGACCAACTCGTGGCGGGTGCTGCTTGGCGCGGGGGTAGGGTAATGCAGCGGAGCAGCAAGCATCCTCACCCTCGGCAGGGCAGCGCGGTCTGCGTCTCTCTCCGTCGCGGCGCACCCCACCACTAGGCAATCCTCGCTGACTAAGGCGAGTTTCTTACCCTCTCCTATCTCCTCTGGAGTCTGGACCCTACCCCTCGTTGCACGGTCTAGATCTCCACCGGTTGATCATGTGTATACAGGATTTAAGGAATCAGGACACATGGTGATGTATTGAATTAGATGCGGCTCATGGGTTCGGTCCTGAATCCTGATGCAGTGATGCAACAACAATGTCTGTGTTCATGTCTGCATGCGCACAACTTGGCGTTTCCTGTCGTTGCAAAGGAACTGCGGACTTTTACAGATGGGCTGTGTCGAGATGAATTGCATGTACATAATTCTTTGGTTCACATTTTTGCCATGTGTCCTTGCATTAGTGAACCTCAAGACTCGTGACACGTGAGTGCTCTTGCACAACATGGACATGGCAACGATGCTCTAAAGATTTTATAGAGATGATGATTGAGAAAGAGTTGCAGCCTAATGCAGTCAAATTTCTTCATGTCTTACCAACCTTGTGCTAATGCTGGGCTTATCTCTTATGGACAATGGAGAGCGCTACTTTGAGTCCAGGGGATCTACGAGCGAAATTCAGAAATCTACAGATCACTATGCTTGCATGGTGTATCTCTATGGCAGAGCTGGGGTTAACTAAAGAAGGGCACCGCTTTGTGAAGATAATGACAGTACAGCAAGCATGGCAACATTGATGTAGGTGTTCTACTTTGGATTAGCTCATATTCATTATATGTCCAGAGTTTTGCTGGCATCGTTTCATTGATATAGCATATTTGATTAGCTCAAATATCACGTAATCAATCCTTACGACATTTGGAATCTTTTTTTGTTTGAGATCACTAAATTTGCAATCTAATGTGGACTGTGCGGACTATGACGGTGAAACTAAGATTTAATCACTTAAAATTAGATAAGTACGTTGAGGAAAGAACATCGTCTATCCCAAACCACTTACACCAAGCGATATAAAAAGATGAACATATCAAATTATCGACGAAGATAAATACGCTTGCATCTTCAAAACACAAAATCACTAGAAAATTGATACACAATTAGAATATATGTTTTGGTATTAAACACACTCTTTTATATTTATTGACCCGTAGCAACGCACGCGCACTCAGCTAGTAATGATTAAAACCCACCAAAATCTATATAATTGAATTGCGGTTTTAATCGAGGCAATATCTATGTATACAAGAAGACGACCTATTAGGCAACACATGCGATTGGATCTCTTCCTGCCTCCCGTCGGCGCTGCCGCAGATCGCCTTGTCTCTGTGGCCTTTAGGCTATGGAGGCGCGGTGGATCTCGGTCCTCGTCGGTGGGAGGGATCCGCTCCTTCTTTTGTGGGCTCCGTTCTTCGTTTTTAGGGTAAAAGGTTTGTAGGGGCGGCGTTCAGGTGGTGGTGGCGGCGCCTCGTGCAATAAGGTACTCTCGGCTTCAACCCCATCTTGGCGACAACGTCGAGAGGCTTGTGGGAGTGGTGTGCTATTTGAGGATTTCGTCTGGCTATGAGAAATCTTCAGATCGTCAAGGAGTTTCATCATCAGTTCTTCCTTCTTCTTCATCTCTGGGACGGATGTGGTCTTCTTGACCCGTTCGACGACTTCCCGTCCGTCACCAACACGTCAGGCCGACTCAAGAAGGAGCGGCAGTGACGGCGTGCCGTCGACACGGTCTTGAGGTTGAAGATGAAGGGCTTTTCAGAATCTAGTATATACTAGCAGAGTGCCCGTGCTTCGCCACGGCTTATTATTACTTTTTGATAGGAAGGTTTATTAATTTTTTCGCTGTTTTGTATGTAACTTTGTCTTTATTTTTACTTATGAGACATCCAACTGGTCACCTGATCACCGGTAGTGTTTCCAAACATCTTAGGACATTTTCAGATTACTGGTAGAAATAGCGGTGTTGCACTTCATTGAAAAAATAATTTACACTAAAATTCTCGATACATCCAACCATTTCGCCAGATGTAAAGCATAAGATAAGTTTTTCAGGAAAGCACCACAAACATGAATACCATGCATGGTGCTGCATCACCCCTTGTCGCACGATGTCATTTCCACCTTTATCAAATAGACCCCAATTTCTCTACTGTTCGCCCGACATGTGCTCGTCGACCTCATTGTCATGTTCCCGAGTAGACCATAATTCCTCTATCGTTCGCCCCACATGCGCTGGTCGACCCCGTCGTCCTCTTCTCCAGCTCGCTATCTCCCACCGCCGCCACGGCCCTCTACGCCCGTGTGGCTCAGGTTCGATGAATCCCCTACTCACGTGACAGCCGGCCCCTCCCCCCTCCATGGCTGCCCTCAATGGCGCGAGGACCTCTATGTCTCCTACCTTCCTATTGCATACGGGCAAGTTCCGCCCCGCCCTCTGCAGCTAGCACATGAAGCAAACGTTGGCAGTCGTAGGCATGTAGTTGTAGCTAGTCGCACGATAGCATGAGCACGAAGGAGTGCTGTACTTGCCATCCAGAGAGAGGCATGTCCTGCCCCGTACCCATTGCACGCACCAGCTGAACAGATTGTTATTTTATTCGCCGCTCCACTCCAATGACGCCTCTCGTTGGTCAGGCCTGCGGGGCCAGGCCCATAAGCAGCGATGCAGGAAGCACGGACGCCGGACAAAATTCAGACGCAGTTTTTAGTACCACCTCGATTAGTGTTTTGAATTCTTTTCGCGTACGAGATGCACGGCCCACAGACGAAAACACGGACGTACGGATCAAAACCGGGATCGATCGGGACACCTCACGCAATGGACGACGGACGAAAAAGGGTGCGACGAAAACCACCGTAAGAAAAATTATATAGTAGAGATAGAGATACTATTAAAAGGCTTAGGGTCTCGATGGTTGGTATGTCTTTTTATTGGACGCTTTTATCCCTATGAGTTTGGTCATATTACAAGGTGTGCCACCCCTGAATAAAAACAGTTCAAATTAAATATTCCGTACGCGGTCTTACCACGGAGCGAGAAGACCTTTCCGGTCTGCCCTGCTCGCTGCCAGCTACTCCCCGAGTGTGAGGCCTGCTACGCCTCCGTCTCCTTGGTGAAGAGCTCATGCATCTGGTTGACGGGCGTCTGTGGCGCTGCGCTTCTACACATGCCAGCACCTGAGTTTTGTTATTTTGGGGCCCGCTGCCGTCTACGCATTAAGGACGCATGCATGCGTATAATTATTAAGGAGTAGATGCGAGAGCTACTTTTTATGCATTTAATTGCGACGCTGTCATGATGCTGCGTGTTGCTCTGGCTTGATGCGAGAGCTACTTTTTAGGGCGACGCTAGCAATCCGACGTCGATTCAGGCTTCCTATCGGACCAGAAAATATCCGTAAGATTGAGAGTAACTGGGCCGTTGATTTGTGATGGCTCCCGTAGCGTGCATGTACCTGCCTGTCCCCTGATTTAATGCTTCCATCAGGCATCCAAATATATGCTTGTGATTAATTATCATGAAAGTTAGTTATTAGGTGGAAAACTAATTACGCGAAATTAGTTTCTATTTGAACTATTCATCTGTTGTTTCAGGAATTTTTTTTTTGGATATTAAAGTTACAAATTCACGTGGAATGCTTCCTTAGAAGCAAATATTTTTGGTTAGAGGCCTCTACGAACCGGTATTAGAGGCCTCGTTTCCACTAGTGTTTTTTTTTGCAATAGAAAGAACCGCTATCATAAGTACACATGATTTGCAAGTCAAGAACACTGCACTCCTAGGTAGGAATCTGGCAAACCATTTTGTGGAGGAAATATATTGGCTTCAAAGCTTTGTCCCAAGTGGTCTGGAAGTCAGGAGACTCACACTTTTGGGCGGGGCTGATGTCAGCCAAAAAACAATTCCTACGCTTTGGTTCTTTTATTATTAAGGATGGATCACAGATTAGGTTCTGGGAAGACAAATGGCTTGGCCAAATCCCCCTTACAGAACAATATCCTGCTCTATATTCGATAGTTAGACATAAAGGGGACACACTTTCCAGAGTAATGGAATATAATACTCCTAATGTCTCTTTCCGTAGAAGTCTAATTGGTCCTAGATTACTATCTTGGAACAATCTCTTCTTGAGACTGTCTATGATACAGTTGTCGGATGGGGTGGACGAATTTAAATGGAAACTATTATATAATGGTAAATTTTCTGTTGATTTGTTTTATAGAGCTTTGATCCAACCAAATATTCCAGTTGATGATAATAATAGAATTTAGAAAATGAAAATTCCCCTGAAAACGAAGGTATTTGCTTGGTATCTTCGTAAAGGGGTAATCCTTACAAAAGATAATCTTGTTAAGAGGAATTGGCAAGGAAGCAAACAATGTGTCTTCTGTAATCATAATGAGACAATTAGACACTTATTCTTCCAGTGTAAATTTGCTCGTACTATATGGTCAATCACCCAAGTGGCCTCTGGTTTATCTCCCCCTTCATTGGTTGCTAATGTTTTTGGCAATTGGTTGAATGGGATTGATGATAAATATGGGACTGTTTTTAGGGTGGGAGCGCTTGCCATTATTTGGTCGCTATGGCTATGTAGGAATGACAAGATTTTTAATAATATGATGTCTTCTACATTGCAGGTTATCTTCCGGGCCACGACAAACCTGCGATCATGGATAATTCTTCAACGGATGGAGTTCCGAGACTTCTTTGCGGAAGGGTGTAGGCATTTGGAAGTCGTGGCGCGAGATATATTTTCTAGACATGGATGGCAGCGTGACTTACGATTAGAGATATCATAGTCACAACCCGTTGTGCCATGTATACTTTTGTACTTGCTTTTCGTTTACTTCTCGTTGTAACTTGAGAGGATTTTTGGCTGTGTGCATCCTAGTTATGCAGAGGCCGGGTGTAAACATTGCTTTAAGTAATAAAAAGCCCATTTCCAAAAAAAAAATCATAAGTACACATAATTCAAAAGAAGTATGAATGTTCTTCCAATAAATACAAATGAGATTTGCGACTTCCAAGAAATACAAATGAGCTTTGTGCTTCAAACTTTCATGTACAAGTTTTTTTGCTTCCATGGACAAAGAATTCTGCTACCATGGACACAAATTCTTGATTCCATGATTGCGCTTCAAACAAATTGATAGTTGCTTCCTAATTCTCGTACAACCCATAACAACACCGTCAATTAGTCGACGATGTCCTCACTCGCAACCTCTGAGACATAGCGGTCGGCATCACTATCATAGCCCAGTACACCGATATGCTTCCTTGAAACATGAGATGCTTCTGTTCAAAAAGACAGGAGATGTTGACAAGCATAACCTTGGCCTTGTCATCCATGACTTCGACCTTGACTTGCTCATCATGGGTGTCGTTGATGCAGGCAAAACACAACCGGCGATACAGTGGTTTCAGCAGCCAGCAACACAACTGAGTGTGCCTCAATCGTGTTGACTATAAAATAAAATGCAGAAATCAACAGTCATTAACAACATGGATGATGGATCATAAATAAGGGAAGCATAGATTATATTTTCCTTTAGATAAAGAATATGAGCATCTGATAAATCATGTGAGTGTTGATCCACAATTGCATGACTGATGAAACAAATGTATACTAGTTGGGAAGCACGAGCAAATGAAATCATAAGATTCGTGGTAATGAAGTGTAATGAATACTCTGTATAAGCATAGAAATGTTACAAATTAAAATATAAAAATGATTGCCTCAAATTCTGCAATGAACCGATTCACCAGAGATATGTGAAGCATCGATACTTCAACATGGGCATCGCTGTGTAGATAACATAACAAGCAGTATGTATAAGCACACAAATTACATCCCTGCGACCACCGGTTCTATGAATAAGAACTTAAAATTCAGCCGTAGTTACCTACAACCAGATCTGTAGTCCTGGAATGGATCCAGAGGACCAGTGGAAGCAGATTGCGGCCAACTGCTTACACCAGAGTATATCCCGGTCGGCCTGGTAGAGTTGCCTCCGGTACCTAGAGGTACCAACCGACGATCAGTTCTTTTCCGACGTCTTTTCCCCGCAGCGGAGCGACATGCGTGCCGGTGGACTAGATGAAGAGGGGGATGGAGAGGGCTGGATCGAATGCAAGCAGAGCGAGGCGAGGAATGGTGGAGGAAGCAGAGGCGATATGGGGGAAGCGAGCTTTGCGGCGTTGTGCGGAGGATGCGGGGAAGCGGATGGAGTTTCTGCGTTTAGCTGGATTAGGGGGACACGTAATGGATGGTGGGGGCAGGGTAATATGATTCCATGATAAGCGTTTGATTTAGACAAGATTGATGGCATCAGGGAGACCCGATGATTTGCCTGCCATCGGACTGTGATAGATAGTATTTACCTACTTTTTATGCATTTAATCGCGACGCTGTCATGATGCTGCGTGTTGCTCTTGCTTAACGTGAACCATGAACTCAAAATACGATTGTCAAAATGAAAAGAAAAAAGTGTACTACGTATTGATTTGCAGTACGAGTCGAGTTGTAAACCAGTCGTGCATGCCAAGTTTATTTGGAACCAGTCGTGTTCGTTTCGAAGGAGGAGTCCTACACGGCCTTTAAAGCTAGCAGCAAGGCAGGGCAAGCGACTACCAGCAAATTAAATCAGAGGATGTAGATCCCATGGGCGCTGGCAGCGATGTTGGGCAGTTCCGAGAAGTGAGAAAGAAATAGAGCGAACCAACGCTCTCTCTCTCTCTCTCTTTTGTGTACCAGGATGAAAGAAATACGATTTGTCAAATCAAATCTTCATGATACCCATGAAATTATTATTTGCACACGGTAAGTTGCAAGCTCTCTCGTGACTAACATATTTCAAAATAATTTTATCTTCTATTTGCACACGATAGATTCTACCAATAAATTGGGTTTTCCACATTGCAAAAAGAGAAGCTATCAAAATAAATCAAAAAAATTATTTCTAACTTAAGCCAGTGATGTATATCAGAAACGTGCAAAACCTCAATTCAAAATAATATGTACTAGACGGATAAGCGCGCTTCGCCGCGCCGCCTAAATTTTTTTTGGACATTGTACACTTAAGTGCGTTGAATTTACACTTGTGTTTGAACGCACCACTGTTGGATATAACATATATTGTTTTCCTTTTGTTATAGTGCATCATGTAAATTAAATAGAGGGCTATTCACACATCAAAGGTTGGTCTAGGCTTCCAAGCTTTAGAAACTTTTATTTTAAGGCACCGCATAAATAAATTAGTTTCTTCCAAAAGCGCCATCTCGGATTACATGTGAACACTACCATTTTAGCTCCTAAGTAGAAGTATTTTAGATAATGCTCAATTAGTAATAAAGCTCAAAATGAGGGAAATCTAAAGGAAATAACAAAATATGTATGTTAGTAATATAATATGTTGGCAGTCGAATGGAAGTAATTTAAAAAGTATACGGAAAGCAAAACAATAAGAAAATATATAGAGATAACTCTTTTGCTTTATTGTCGTATAGGTTAATGTAAAACTGGAAAAGAAAGCAAAAATAAGTCATTAAAAATGCCGAGATGGCCTGACACCGGAATGGTTCATCAATTCAAATGGCATTGTTGCCTCAATTGTTCTACTCTGCATATCACAACAGACAAAAAAACATCAATATATCATCAACACGAAACACAATTTTAGTAAAATCTTATATTTTACTTATTTTAGCTGACTCCCCTTGTGTTTTCACTTATTTCTCAATATCTTATTGTTATGTGATCAAAGCAAGAAATGCACTAATTTTATCCCTAACCCAAGCCAAAAAAAGAAATAGCAGTTCTATGCATCCAACTTAGAGATAGTAAGGTCGGTGAAGCAAGCATCAGAAATGCACAAAATGACAACTACCTACACAATAAAGAGACTACCACCTACAAAATAATGAAGGAACCAAAATTCTGAAACATGTTCAAGTGATACATAGTTACAAAGTAGACAATTGGTAGGAGGCAGTCTATGCAATGCTCGTCTTCCAATTGCCTTGTTTGTTGAGCATGCTTGGTCAATATGCAAACAACTTGTCACAACCTATCCCAAGAAAGATTCAATAGAACACACACACTTCAGTTAGAGAAACAGTGGTCTTTTGAGTACTACCTACTATGCTAACTTCAACACTCATGAGCCTTAGGTGGCCAAATATATTACCCCCTTAAATTAATATCCATAGCATAGAAATTGAGTAGGTATGCTCATGTTTTGTCATGAATGGTTCAATTCTCTCTATTGCCACGCCTATGACGCCTCCAAGTTTGTCTCCCGTGGCTCAGCCAACTTGTTATTTCACGATCAAGTTAGCTCAAATTGTATAATTGTAGTAATAATCATCTTCCTAGTGTGTCCTGAATGGCCTGGTTAATTTACACAAGTACTCTTAAAAATGATAAAAATCAATAACCAATAATAGTTTTGCTAGTGTTTCCTGAATGGCCACAACTCATTTGCACATGTACTTTTTAAACAGACGATAAATAGCTAAAGAATAGAATATGTGTTTCCAGAATCTATAGTGCAAAGAAGAATATGGGACAATGATGGTGTCTTTAAAAGATAGTAATAGCCACATTGCCATAAATAGTCATTCCATCTATTATTTGAAGGACCAAATACCAACATTAAACTACATAAGCACATCTCCTTATTCCCATAAGGAAGGTATTGCTTTCTCCTTTACCTCTGTTAGATGCTAATCCACCCATAACTAACACTGACCCAAGTTGTGACTGGGGTTATGGAATGCTATCTCCTATTCTTTGGATTCATTCATATTGTTGTTTTAAAAAAGTGCAGGATCAGAAATTATAATATTTTTGCTAAAGGTTGTTCCTAAGCTGTATTTTTTTAACCGGGTCAAATTCATTAGCAATCTCACGTTCTGAATATATATGTAAAACTGAACCGGGTCAGATTGAGCCCCCATTCCCGGAGCTACTGGACCAACTCGTGACGGGTAATGCGGCAGAGCAGCAAGCATCCTCACCCTCGGCAGGGCAGCGCGGTCTGCGTCTCTCTCTGTCGCGGCGCACCCCACCACTAGGCAATCCTCGCTGACTAAGGCGAGTTTCTTACCCTCTCCTACCTCCTCTGGAGTCTGGACCCTACCCACTAGTGGAAACGAGGCCTTTGGTTGAGCCTGGAAATGGGCTTTAACACCGGTTCTTCTACGAACCGGTGTTAAAGGGGGTGCCCGTACCAGCGTGGCCCGTGCAGCAAAAAGGAGCCCCCCTTTAACACCGGTTCGTGGCACGAACCGGTGTTAAAGGCCCTGCACCGATGGCCAGTTTCTTTAACACCGGTTCGTGGCTTGAACCGGTGTTAAAGGGGCTCTCTAACACCGCAGCCCACACCCCTCTCTTCCATTTTTTCACTCTCTCATTTTGGAGCCTAGCAAGAGGGTGAGAGGTGTGCTAGTTTGTGTTTTTTTTCCTATGCACAAGAGGTGTTCGGTGAAATGCCCGAGAGCTCAAAATAAGTTTTCTGTTGCTCTTTCCTTCTCAGTCGAGGTCGACAACTATCCTTTCATGTGTCATTGATGTACTATATATAAATGGTCATCTCCCTATTAATTTTTGATATATACTATATATTAATACAGATGAACCGGCAATGGATGTACGGTGACCGACGCACTTCCGAGTACATTACAGGCCTCCAAAATTTCATCGTTGTGGTTAATGCAAACCGTGGTCACAATGGTTTTATGTGCTGTTCGTGTGTTCACTGTCAGAACAAGAATACTCAAATACCAGAACCATTCACGCCCACCTGCTTTGATCTGGTTTCATGCCCAGCTATAATTGTTGGACTAAGCACGGAGAAAAAGGGGTTGTGATGGAAGACAACAAAGAAGAAGAGCATGATGACAACTATCATAATATGTATCCTGAGTATGATGATACTGCAACGGGGGTACATAATGAAGATCAAGAGGCAGCAGATGGGCCCGTTGATGACGATCTTGGTCGGGCCATTACTGATGCAAAGGAAGAATGTGAAACAGAAAAGGAGAAGGAGAAGCTGGAGCAGATGTTAAAGGATCACAAAACATTATTGTACCCAACTTGCGAAGATGGCCACAAAAAGCTAGGTACCACACTGGATTTGCTGCAATGGAAGGCAGAGAACGGTGTGACT
Organism: Avena insularis; assembly: GCA_023614405.1. Classification (NCBI taxonomy): domain Eukaryota; kingdom Viridiplantae; phylum Streptophyta; class Magnoliopsida; order Poales; family Poaceae; genus Avena; species Avena insularis. Next base: position 25,163,387 of record CM042691.1, on the reverse strand, counting down.
GACAGCGCATTTTCAAAGTTGTTGGTAAAAATGAAGAATCTTCTTCCAAGAAATAATGAGTTGCCTGACAGTACATACCAAGCAAAGAAGGTTGCCTGCCCTCTAGGATTAGACGTGCAGAAGACACATGCCTGCATTAACGACTGCATCCTCTACCGCGGTGAGAAGTACGAGAATTTGGATGCATGCCCGGTATGCACTGCACTGCGGTATACGATCAGGCGAGACGATCCTGGCGATGTTGAGGGCGAGGCTCCTAGGAAGAAGGTTCCTGTCAAGGTTATGTGGTATGCTCCTATAATACCACGGTTAAAACGTCTCTTCAGAAATAAAGAGCATGCCAAGTTGTTGCGATGGCACATGGAAGACCGTAAGAAAGACGCGATGTTGAGACATGCCGCTGATGGGTCACAGTGGAGAAAAGTTGAGCGAGAGTACCCGTACTTCGCACGTGACGCAAGGAACTTAAGGTTTGGTCTAAGTACAGATGGCATGAATCCTTTTGGTGAGCAGAGCTGCAGTCACAGCACCTGGCCTGTGACTCTATGTATCTATAACCTTCCTCCTTGGTTGTGCATGAAGAGGAAGTTCATTATGATGCCAGTGCTCATCCAAGGCCCGAGGCAACCAGGCAACGACATTGATGTGTACCTAAGGCCATTAGTTGAAGAACTTCTACAGCTGTGGGACAAACCAGGTGTACCTATGTGGGATGAGCACAAAGGGGAGCCATTTGACCTACGAGCGTTGCTTTTCGTAACCATCAATGATTGGCCTGCTCTTAGTAACATTTCAGGACAGACAAACAAGGGATACAATGCATGCACACACTGTTTAGATGAGACTGAAAGGGTATATTTGGAGAAATGTAAGAAGGTTGTGTACCTAGGGTATCGTCGATTTCTTCCGAACCTGCATCCAGTAAGAAAGAAAGGCAAGCATTTCAAACGTCTGGCAGAACCCCGAAGGAAGCCTGTCCTCCGCACCGGTGAGGAGGTATTTGGTATGGTCAAGGACCTAGAAGTAATCTTTGGAAAAGGTCCTGGCAATCTATCTATTCCGAATGACGATGCCGGACACGCGCCCATGTGGAAGAAGCAATCTATATTTTGGGACCTACCCTATTGGAAAGTCTTAGAGGTCCGCTCTTCAATCGACGTGGTGCACGTGACGAAGAATGTTTGCGTGAACCTGCTAGGATTCCTAGGAGTGTATGGGAAGACAAAAGATACACCGGAAGCACGGCAGGACCAGCAACGTCTGAAAGACGCTGAAGAGCCTATGCATCATGAGAACGAGAAGGGTAAACGATGCCACTTAACTCCTTCCAGCTACGCTCTTACCAAAGAAGAGAAGGAAATCTTTTTTGAATGCCTGAGCAGTATCAAGGTCCCTTCTGGCTTCTCGTCGAATATAAAGGGAATAATAAATATGGCAGAGAAAAAATTCCAAAACTTGAAGTCTCATGACTGCCACGTGATTTTGACACAATTGCTTCCGATTGCATTGAGGGGGCTTCTACCTGAAAATGTTCGAGTACCCATTGTGAAGCTATGTGCATTCCTCAATGCAATATCTCAGAAGGTAATCGATCCAGAAAGCCTACCAGGGTTACAGACAGATGTGGCCCAATGTCTTGTCAGCTTTGAGTTGGTGTTCCCACCATCCTTCTTCAATATTATGACACATCTCCTGGTTCACCTAGTAGAAGAGATTGCCATTCTCGGTCCTGTATTTCTACATAATATGTTCCCCTTTGAGAGGTACATGGGATTCTTAAAGAAATATGTTCATAACCGTGCTAGGCCAGAAGGAAGCATCTCCAAGGGCTATGTAACAGAGGAGTTCATTGAGTTATGTGTTGATTTTATTCCTGACCTTAAGGCGATTGGTGTTCCAGAATCACGACATGAGGGTAGACTGCGTGGAAAAGGCACCCTAGGATGTAAAGCAATGATATGTAGGGACGGGCATTCTCTCAATCAAGCACACTACATGGTTTACAAAGATCTATCTTGGTTGCCCCGTATATCAATGAACACAAGAATTTAATATGCCTCAAACATCCGGGGCAGTCTGATGAATGGATTATAAGTGAACACATGGCGAGTTTTGGTGGCTGGCTGCAAAGACTTATCACGAATAACATCACTGTTGGGGATCAGCTGTACTTGTTGGCCAGGACACCATCTTCGACTGTATGTACTTTCCAAGGGTATGAGATAAATGGGAATGCATTTTACACGATAGGCAAAAATAAAAAGAGCACCAACCAAAACAGTGGTGTCCGCTTCGATGCAGCAGAAGACAATGGGCAAAAGACCACGTATTATGGGTTCATAGAGGAGATATGAGAACTTGACTATGGACCTAATTTTAAGGTCCCCTTGTTTCGATGCAAATGGGTAAAGCTAACAGGAGGAGGGGTTGAGGTAGACAAGAAGTACGGAATGACAACAGTGGATCTCAACAATCTTATGAAGGTAGACAAGAACTCAGACGAACTATTCGTCTTAGCCAATGATGTGGCTGAGGTTTTCTATGTGAAGGACATGTCTACCAAACTGAAAAAAATAAAAAATAATCAAACAGATACATCACACGATGAGCCAAAGCGTCACATAGTTCTTTAAGGGAAAAGAAACATCGTGGGAGTGGAGGACAAGACAGACATGTCAGAAGATTATAATAAGTTTGATGAAATTCCGCCCTTCAGAGTGAAGACTGACCCAACCATCCTGTGAAACGGTGCTGATACTCCATGGTTATGGCGGACGCGATCATACGATTGCCTATATGTATTAATTGTGCCATTTTGGCACACATATGTATCTCAACATGGAAATCAATGTCATAGTTCTTCTGTTAACAGTATATGTATTAAATGAGCCATTTTTTCTTGCCATTTCTTCCCGCCATTTTTCTTCCCGCCATTTTTTCCTGCCAGTTCTTCCCGCCATTTCTTCCCGCCAGTTCTTCCCGCCAGCCATTTCTCACTATATATATGTAGGGTTGGCCTCCATTGTCATTGCATATCTCTAGACTCATATCTGCAACCTCATCACTCTTTCCCATGGCTTCCACCGTAGTTGTAGCCCCCAGGGAGGCAGAGGCGGTTTGCGCCTCGAACTACCCCTTCCCGTCGGGCTACTGTGTCCCCGTTGGCTGGATGCTGAGCGCCGGAGGCGTGCCGGTTCCTCCTGTCCCTCTAGGTGTGGCACGCCGGATGGCCATCACGAACCACTACTACTTCGAGCTCACGCCGGAGCAGCGGAGGAATTCTAGATGGCATCCCGACTATTTCCCTACTTGGGAAGCCTTCTTCAGGGATCGGCGTGAGAGGGCGCTCGCCAGGCACGAGGAGGATGGCCCACCTACTCCGAACTTCAACGAGGCCGGCCGTCGGCTATGGTGGCACGGTCGGACTCTCCAGAGCGTCATGGCCTATGACACTGCCGCCGACTCTAACCCCCGTCTGCGCTACCCTCAAGTCCAGCCTACGCGTACTCAGCCTTCAATGTTCAATTACGGCGACCCCGGCGACGACAGCGACGACGGCGGCGAGTACGACGACTACAGTGGCGAGTATTACAGGTGTAGGCAGCAGCATGACTGAATCACTCCAACATTCTGAAACAAGTTCGGCCGATTGTAACTTAATCTGGCCATGTATCTTAATTTTCAGTTCTTTTATGTATCTTAATTTTTAGTCGTGCTTTATGTAACTTACTGTTAGTTGCATTATGTACTTTAATTCCAGTTCTATCATAATAAAAATATCAAACTTGGGATGGCAAACAATGTAGCAAGAGGAAGTTTTTCTTTTTGTCACACCAAAAAAGCATTTTCCATTTTCCGAGCATAAAAACGGATGGTTTTGTGAAGCAACCACCAAATGGCTAATTCAAAAAACTACCACCACATTTATAAAAATACTAGACCACCTTATATGGACAATGTACCAACAGGGGGATCTGAAATTTTTCCGTCCACCTCTGGTGAAAAAGACAAATTCCTGCCGAATCGGCAGGAAGTGGGTCAGATATAAACTACAGGTACATGATACGATGCTCATGATTTTTTACAAAAATCATTTTTAGGTTCACAATATGCTATTTTATCAAAAATCTAATGCAAGTTGAGCAAGGCTTGGCCCCGAGCTAAGAATCTTCATGCCCGTTGTTCGACAAAGTTTGACGATAGTTTAAAACGGGGATAAAAAATTAAAAAAAGATCAAAACAGTGTGAAACCTTCGCGTGGTGTTATATTATGTGACATAGTTAGAAATAAAAATATCAAACTTGGTATATTGATTATGTCTCAAAAAAACCTTCACAAAATGACCTATCTCATTCGAGGTTTCTTGGCTTTCGGGTCAAATGACCAATGTTATGGCTAGAATGAAGGCATAGTTTGTGATAATGTGGCCATATTGTGCATACATGTGCAGCATGGCATGTCAAACAATGTTGCAAGAGGAAGTTTTCCACTTTGTCGCACCAAAAAGGAATTTTCCATTTTCCGAGCATAAATAACGGACGGTTTTGTGAAGCAACCACCAAATGGCTAATTCAAAAAACTACCACCATATTTTACAAAAATACTAGACCACCTTATATGGACAATGTACCAACAGGGGATCTGAAACTTTTCCATCCACCTCTGATGAAAAAGACAAATTCGTGCCGAATCGGTAGGAAGTGGGTCAGATATAAACTACAGGTACATGATACGATGCTCATGATTTTTTACAAAAATCATTTTTAGGTTCACAATATGCTATTTTATCAAAAATCCAATGCAAGTTGAGCGAGGCTTGGCCCCGAGCTAAGAATCTTCATGCCCGTTGTTCAACAAAGTTTGACGATAGTTTAAAACGGGGATAAAAAATTAAAAAACAATCGAAACAATGCAAAACCTTCGCGTGGTGTTATATTATGCGACATAGTTAGAAGAAAAAATATCAAACTTGGTATATTGATTATTTCTCAAAAAACCTTCACAAAATGACCTATCTCATTCGAGGTTTCTTGGCTTTCGGGTCAAATGACCAATGTTATGGCTAGAATCAAGTCATAGTTTGTGATAATATGGCCATATTGTGCATACATGTGTATCATGGTATGACAAACAATGTTGTAAGAGAAAGTTTTCCTTTTTGTCACTCCAAAAAGGCATTTTCCATTTTCCGAGCATAAAAAACAGACGGTTTTGTGAAGCAACCACCAAATGGCTAATTGAAAAAACTACCACCACATTTTACAAAAATACTAGACCACCTTATATAGACAATGTACCAACAGGGGGATCTGAAACCTTTCCGTCCACCTCTGGTGAAAAATACAAATTCCTGCCGAATCGGTAGGAAGTGGGTCAGATATGAACTACAGGTACATGATACGATGCTCATGATTTTAAAAAAAATCATTTTTAGGTTCACAATATGCTATTTTATCAAAAATGCAATGCAAGTTGAGCGAGGTTTTGTCAGATTCCAAAGTATACACAAGATGCGGCATTTAAATATCCAAATAATTAAAAAATGTTAATACAAAATAAAATATGATTTACTCTAATAAAATAGGGTTAGATTTATTTTTAGATGCTTAATATTTCTTATGTTCAAACTTTTAGGGTTTGACTATTTTATTTTTGTTTGAATTAAATAATCAAAATTTATATGTAAGTGTTTTAATCATTTTGAAAATTTTCATCTAAAGTAAATATAAAATGTTTTTATATGAATTAATAGATATTATTTTTCTGAAAATTATGATATATTATTCATATTTTTCTGAGTTGAAATGAAAAAGATATGAATTTTCTAAATTCTGTCCTATTTTTTGAATTAAAAATACCCCCACCCCTTTAATGCACGAAGTAAATGCCCCCCCCTTTAACACCGGTTCCAGCCAGGAACCGGTGTTAAAGGGGGGCGCATTTATTTCATTTCGCGCGCGCACACCCCCCCTTTAACACTGGTTCCAGCCAGGAACCGGTGTTAAAGGGGGATTATAACGCATGCCTTCCTCTTCCTTCTTCCTCCCCAACCAGATCGAAAGCGCGCGCGCAGAGGAAAGCAGAGGAGAGCCGTCGCTGTCCAGCCGTCGCCGATGCCGCCCTCGCCGTCGCCATCCTGCGGGAGCGCTGTCGCCATCCTGCGGGAGCGCCATTGCCCCTCTCGACGCGCGCAAGCCGTCGCCGTACGTCCAGCCGTCCACGTACGCCATCGTCGTCTCCGTCGCCCTCACCGTATGTCCACGCCCTATCCGCCCCTCTCGATCAGTATACCGCGCCTCCAAAGGCGAGGTCGTCGCGCCACCCTCGCCCTCACTGTCGCCCGCCCGCCTCCAAGGCCGAGGCCTTGGCCTAGCCACCGTCCGCCCTCGCCGTCACTGTCACCCACCATGGCCGAGAGCTTGGCCAGGCAAGGCTATGTTACATGGTACGGGGATACGGATACAGGGATACGAATACGGCGATACGGGAAAACGGCATTTTCTCAAAGTAGACTAACGGGGATACGGTGAGTATATGTATAAATGCATACGAAATCAGCACCAATTCATAATATTATAAGATGAAAAAATTGATGTGAATAAAGTTAAGCTAGAATGGTATTTTCAAGTCCGGCTGACAGATACTCGGCAAGAGGAGTCTCCGTGCGGGTGGAGCTCCATCACGAGGTCGGCGGGCCGACATCGCGAAGCCGGTGGCGTAGGGGCGCGGGCGGTGCGTGGTTGTGGGGTCGCTAGCGGATGGCAGAGAGGCGCTCTGTCGCGTTGTCGTATGTTTCCAAACCGAAGGTGTACCGGCGAATCGCAAATAAAATACCACTGGGCCAAAATTTACAAATAAAATACCATTGAATTCAGTAGAACAAGTGGCATATGTGTATGTATATTTGTATGTGTATGTATATATGTATATTATATTGTATGTGTATTGTATATGTATGTGTATATTTTGTGCCACGCCGATGACCACCGCCACCATTATGTCGTCGACCCTGACCTCCTCTGTCCTCGCTGAGCCTACACACGCGTCGAGGGTGAGTCGCCCATTTTAGGTAGCCCACATCATGCTGGTTGGAACACACACCCCCACGCATCCCGGCCCCACTCTCGCCCTAGCGTCGCCACCTCTCGTTGTCAATATAGCATTATAATAACCATGCTATGTTAATCAACTTTCATGACAAGTTAATTAGAAGAAGTAAATGTACCCTCTCATATTAATCCGGGGTTTCTCCGAATTAGGGTTTGAAATGACCAAGCATGTATTAGGGTTACATTTCAATACTTTTAACCTGTCATATCATCATCCTTGCTTGAGCATTTCAATAGATGTATTACTGATATTTGTGTGATAATATAATTATTTTAGAAACTATGGATCCACTCACTAGAAACCTTGAAGAGGAAGAAATAATGGAGAACATGATCCATGAGGACACCTCACAATATCTGAACTTGGATGGACATGATGACAGCTCAAGTAGTCATGGAGAAGATGACGACTCCGGTGAATGAACTTTAGTGATTACAAAGTCCGTCGAGGTATATGCATGGATTAAGCCTCTGCTGACTTGCACCGATTATTTGTATATATGTACATGTATTAATTAACGCTTTCTTCTTCTTTTAGCCCTCTGGATCGACCAGCCAGCAACAATCTTCTTCTGCAAAAAAGAGCAAGTGAGGCGCGAGCCATAGGTTAAAAGATCATTCAAAGTACACGATCGAAGCAGTCCGTGTTGATGGCAGGCCGATGGAGTCCAAGAAGGCCGCAGACAAATTTGTACGTCAGGCTGGAGTTCTTGTTAGGGACCAAATCCCAATCATAATTAAATATTGGAATAAGCCAAAGAAGGGCGACGGTATCTTTGTCGATGAAAGATCCAAAGAAACGCTTTGGAATTCACTGTTGGTAAATTTCACCCTTCCGCCAGAGGAGGATGAAAACAAACCGGTTATAAAGGAAAAGGTCAAAGATTGGACTCTGAAGAATATGGCTGACGCTTTCCGCAACTGGAAGACAAAATTGAACAAATTTGTCAAAGCTCGCGAGACTCCAGATTTCGAAGACATATATTATGCGAAGATAAGACCTCACTGGCCCGAATTTGTGGCATATAAGGAAGGTGCTATAGCTACAAAGAGGTCAGAAACCAATACGCTAAATGCCCAGAAGAAGGAATATCACCAGAGGACGGGGTCATGTGGCTACATATCTCAGAGGCCTAAGTGGGAGGAAGCTGAGAAGGCCCTGCGCGATAGAGGGATCACACCCCAGACACATGGGTGGGACCTACGTGCAAAGACTTGGTTCTACGGAATCGGGGCAAGGTTGGACCCAGAAACGAGGTTGTGTATCTTCCCAACCCTCCTTGCCAAACAAGTCACTGAACTCATCACGACATACGAGGAAACAGCCGTCAGGACCTTCCATCCCGACAGAGAGAATGACTAGCTCACACACGCCATCGATAAAAAAGAACACCCTGGACTTGCACGAGGGATAGGAGGTATGACGTGGAAGGATGGGTTTGCCGAGTGGAGCGACTCTTACAGATGGCGCAGCAGAAAAGAAAAAGAGCGTACAGAGCGGATGACACAGATAGAACATGCACTTGTGGCGCTACAGGCGCAAATGAATGCACAAAAGAGACAGCAAGCTACCGGCCCATCTCAGCGGCACGCAGATCCTGCATTGGAAGCTGCCGGCGGCCCAGACTCTACGTGGAAAAGCAACATGTATTCCACGGAGAACGTGCAGCCCACGCTTGAAATTGCGGGTCCTCGATACCCTGTGGATGAAATCACGGAGAGCGAACACGCCGAGCTGCATGTGAGATTAATGGGCTTATCCTTTAAGGTGGCGGTCGGCTATGCCTTACCTCCCGTAGCTGGTGGAACTTACCACTGCCGACCGATTCCAGATGGCTATGCTATTGTCGGGGTGGATGAGGTTGTGAAGGAATATGAGGAAGCACAACTTGACCATGCTACAGGTGAAGGGGAAACTCAACTCAAATTTGCAGTGAAAACAACCATTCTTTGGAAGAACGAACACATCGTGCTTCTAAATTGGAGGCCCTTGCACCCATTGTCTACACGGCGTCGGCTGAAACCGCCTCAGCCATCTCCAAGTCATCAGAATACTCCCTGCGTCTCTGGCGCCGCGCCATCTCTCTGCGTCAGCCATCTCTCAAGCCACCATCTCTCTACGTCAGCCATCTCCGGCGCGCCAGCCATCTCCTGCGCGTCAGCCATCTCCAGCACTTCAGCCATCTCCTCAGCGTAAGCAGAAGAGCACTGCCACGAAGAGCATCACTAGCACTGCCACGAAGAAATCCGCAGGAAACCGTACGCCAAAGAGTTCAAGAAACTACATCCCGCAGCCTTGCGCCAAGCCATTGCCGGTTTTACCGTGGAATCACAGTGACGTGGAGACCAATAGGATCTCAGAAGAAGAGGTCAAGAAATTATTTGCACCTAGACGGGCCGAGCCAAAGGAAAAAATAGATCCGGCGGTGGTGGAGAAGTTTTACAATAATCTTTTCAAACCTGAAACCCCACTTATGCCGGACTACGAGCACCAGATTTTGAAGGGGGATGCAAGGCAGAGGGAGACTGAAAGTAGCAGTCTTGCGGCACCCTAGAAAACAGTTCCCATGCTCGGAGAGCAGGAAAAGCAATCATGCGCCCCGCTCCAAGTGTTCGACACACGGAACGCTCCTCCTGTAAATGATTACGAGGCAGAGCTACAAAGGAAGGCCAATGAGATGTGGATGACTTACATTGCGTACTTGAACATCATGGGAGACAACTTGCCCACAGGCGATGTCAACCCCATACAGCCATGGAAATATGGGAAGAATCTCGTCAAGAAAGAGGAGCTCAAGAATCTACCAACAAAGATGCGAAGATTGCACAAGTGGTACCTTGATTTCTGCAAGACGAGAAAGGAAGAATGGATCACGATGCATATAAGAGATCAGATTTTCTTGTGCGGAGACGACGAGATCGACTTCAACATTCAAGACTTGCATTTTCTATTCAATCAGAAGGAACTCGACAAAGCTGCCATCAACCTTTATTGTGTGTAAGTACTATTTCTGTAATTTCTATCTCATCTCATTCAATTCATTAGTTGCATGTATATATATATGCTCACCATATATGTATATACTATTATGCAGGAAAAAGGTTATGGAATGCATGAAAGGAGGCCCTTTTGACATTGGGTTCGTTGACCCAAATAGAGTTCATGAAGAAGTGGTAAGACACAAACCCGGGCAAACAGAAGATTTCTTGCTAAGGTCTTTACTGAGACAACAAACCAAAAGGGAAATACTATTGCCTTACAACTTCTCATGAGTACTGTTACCCTCTCTTGTATACATTCTGTTTCAGCTTACTCGATGTTAAGTGTAACTGATGATGAGTTATGCGTGCGTAGGTTCCACTTTATTCTGCTAGTCATTCAACCTGACTCAGGAAAAGTCCTTGTCATGGACTCGTTACGAAAAGAAAAAGAGCTATGGGCAGACTTTAGAGAGATGCTCCATAGGTAATTTCAATCATATTATCGCACTAGATCGGCAACTTTTGTGACAACAAGTAATTAATTACTCCTTTATCTATTTTTTTTGCCGGACAGGGTTTGGAAAAGGTTCACGGGCAGGGCCATGGGTGAATGGTCAGAAGAACTAAAATTTGTAGACCAAAATATAAGTAATACTAGCTAACTAGGTATGCGTATCTCTTTGATTCTGCTTCCAATTCCATTATATCATGCTTTATTGATTATTATTTTGATTGAACTCTCTATTCTCGTAAAGTGCACGCATTAGGGACCCAGCAATAACTTATGTGGATACTATGTTTGCGAGTTCATTCGCAACACTATATGTGCGACGGGCCAAGCCGCACTAGAACAACTTAGAGTAAGTAAACAAAGTACACAACATTATTTTATTACCATCAATTGTGTTGAGTTTTATTCTTATATATATATTGACCCCATTCTTCATATATATTTAAATCGAACAGATGCGGGACCAACTCCTACCATTTGACCGCATACGAGCCATTCAAGAGGAATTGGCGGGGTTCATACTTGATGAGGTCGTCACGCCTGGCGGAGAACTCTTTAGATATCCACAAAAATGAACGTTGTATATATGCTTGAACGTGTTTGTCTTGTACTTAGCTTGATGCTTCAACGTTTACGGAGAATACGACACAATGACGATGTTTGTGTATAATAATAGTTGCTTAATTATTCATGTACTCGTATGTACCGACGACGATGTATGTCTATATACCGCTCCTGATCGATTCCCCCCTCCCTCCTCCCCGCCCGTCGTGCATGCAGAATACGCCCAGGCGGGCGGCGTAACTCTCTGGCGGCAGAGATTTAGGCCGTTTTCCTGCCGTGGGAGAACTCTGCCATGGCAGAGATTTAGGCCGTTTTCCTACCGCGGCAAAGATTTATCTCTTTTTCCTGCCGCGTTACATAACCTTACGAACCGGTGTTAAAGGGGGGGGCTCTAACACCGAACCCTCAACAGCGGTTCTACAACCGCTGTTAGAGGGTGTTCTGAACTGGTGTTAGAGGTAGTGTTCTGCACTAGTGACCCCTCGTTGCACGGTCTAGATCTCCACCGGTTGATCATGTGTATACAGGAGTTCAGGAATCAGGACACATGGTGATGTATTGAATTAGATGCGGCTCATGGGTTCGGTCCTGAATCCTGATGCAGTGATGCAACAACAATGTCTGTGTTCATGTCTGCATGCGCACAACTTGGCGTTTCCTGTCATTGCAAAGGAACTGCGGACTTTTACAGATGGGCTGTGTCGAGATGAATTGCATGTACATAATTCTTTGGTTCACATTTTTGCCATGTGTCCTTGCATTAGTAAACCTCAAGACTCGTGACACGTGAGTGCTCTTGCACAACATGGACATGGCAACGATGCTCTAAAGATTTTATAGAGATGATGATTGAGAAAGAGTTGCAGCCTAATGCAGTCAAATTTCTTCATGTCTTACCAACCTTGTGCTAATGCTGGGCTTGTCTCTTATGGACAATGGAGAGCGCTACTTTGAGTCCAGGGGAACTACGAGCGAAATTCAGAAATCTAAAGATCACTATGCTTGCATGGTGTATCTCTATGGCAGAGCTGGGTTAACTAAAGAAGGGCACCGCTTTGTGAAGATAATGACAGTACAGCAAGCATGGCAACATTGATGTAGGTGTTCTACTTTGGATTTGCTCAAATTCCATATATGTCCAAAGTTTTGCTGGTATCGTTTCATTGATATAGCATATTTGATTAGCTCAAATATCATGTAATCAATCCTTACGACATTTGGAATCTTTTTTTGTTTGAGATCACTAAATTTGCAATCTAATGTTAAAGAATTTCTCAGAGATCTCATATCTCTCAGAACGGGCCTGAGTCTGAAACATGGTTTTCAGCTCCTCGAGAATCTCAAAGGGCCCGGGCTAGTCTTCAAAACGATTTTGAAGGTCCGATTCCATAGCAAACAACATGGTGCTCTTAATCACACCATAATCATCTTTGCGCGACTGATAGACAGCTTTCTCATCAGCCGGCGCATCTACAGCAGGGGCGTCACCTAGCGCATTTTCAAGGACATAGTCCTTTTGACCGCCAGAGAGAATAATTCTCAGATTGCGGAACCAATTGGTGAAGTTAGACCCATTGTTTCTAAGCTTTTCCTTCTCAGCAAAAACGTTGAAGTTGAAGTACAAATTAGACTATGTTCATGATAACTAGTTCAACTTTTAATCAAATTACTAGATGAACTCCCACTAAATTCAACATCCCTCAAGTTGTTCAGTGAACATGATCCAAATTCACCACACCTAATCCGATTTTCACGAGAAGGGATGTGGTTTCAATGGTGGACAACGAAGTGTCGATCATATCATTCATATGACTCATGCTTAACCTTTCGGTTCATGTGTTCCGAGGCCATGTCTGTACATGCTAGGCTCGTCAAGTTAGACCCAAGTATTTCCGCGTGTGCAAAACTGGCTTGCACCCGTTGTATGTGAACGTAGAGTCTATAGCACCCAATCATCACGTGATGCTTGGACACGACGAACTTCCTCAACGGTGCATACTTGGGGAGAACACAGTTTTATCTTGATCTTTAAGTGAGGAATCATCTTATAATGCTACCGTCGCGATCTAAGCATAATAAGATACATAAAAGGATAAACATCACATGCATATAACTTTATGTGACATGGTATAGCCAATCTTCGCGCAATGATCTCCATCTTGTGTGCCGCATGATCTCCATCACTCCACCATGATTGCCTCCACCACGAATAGCAACTACAACTATTGCTAACTACTTAGCGATAAAGTGAAACTATTACATGGCGTATAAGAAGTTGACACACAGGTCATACACAATTATAAAGACAACCATATGGCTCCTGCCGGTTGTGTACTCATCGACATGCAAGTCGTGAAACATTACAAAACATGATCATCGCATACATTATACACATCACATCTTGGGCCATACCATATCACAGAAAACACTCCCTGCAAAAACAAGTTAGACGCCTCTACTTTGTTGTTGCATGTTTTACGTGGCTTATGGGAGTAGCAAGCTAAGAACGATTCTTACCTACGGAAAGCCACAACGGTGATATTATAGTTGCCAAACTCCGGTGTAAATCCCATGACAACTATAGTGAGAGAAACTGGCATCCACCAGCCGCATGTGTGGAACAAGCCACACGTCAAGTGCGGAGCCGGTCTCGCGAACGACGTCGCGTAAGGTTGGCCGGGACCGCTTCAATCTCACTATCCCGCGTCATAAGAAGAACACAAACAAGAGGCTTGCAATAGAAAACATCAACGCCCGCAACAACCATGTTGCGTTCTACTCGTGAAACACATCTACGCATAGATCTAGCTTTGATACCACTGAAGGGTTTCGCAGCATAGTAAATCAAAAAAGATTCTACGGATGCAAACGGGAAAGCCAAGATCTAATCTAGGAGATGCAAAAAACGAGAGAGATTAGATGAGATCTTCATACCCTTGAAGATTCGCATAGCGGAACGTGCGTCGAAACGTGGGTGATGTAGTCGTACTCGCTTCTCCTCCTCGCGATCCGCTCCGATCTAACACCGCAAATGGCGATGCCTCCGAGAGATGCACACGTGCGGCACCTCGACGTCTCCTCCTTCCTCGGTCCAGCAAGTATGGTGGAGAGACGGATTGGATCTACAATGCGACGGCACGGTGCAAGTGGTGGAGAGTTTCTGCAGCAGGGCTTCGCCTACACGCAGTCGGGAGGGAGAGAGAGAGGAGGGTAGCAGGGCGGCTAGGCTTGAGGGGAAGGTGTGGGGGGTGGGTGTGCCCCAGCCCTCTATATATAGAGGGGTGGGCGCCAGACCTAACCCCTCCCCCAAGCCCTAGGCCGGCGGCCAAGGAGGGAGGAGTGGGGGGCAAGTAAACCCCCCCTTCTAGAAGCTTCAAACTAGGGTTTCCCCTTGTTTGGCCGGCTGGACCCTATGGGGCCTTGTGCCCCTGGCCCAATGCGGCCAGGGCACTCCCTCATAGGCCCATGCCCCCTCCTGACAGGTGGGGCCACGTTGGTCCCCCTCTGGAAGGTTTTAGAAGCTTCCGGTACAATACCGATTAACCCGAAACAATTCCGAACTCCAAAAACTGCATTGCCTTATATGAATCTTATTCTCCGGACCATTCCAGAACCTCTCGTGATGTCCTGGATCCCATCCGAGACTCCGAACAAAAACTCATAAACCAATTATCCAATCTATCCTAGCGTCAAGACACGTTAAGTGTGTGACCCTTCGGGTTCGAGAACAGGCAGACATGATCTTCTATCAATAATCAATAGCGGGGTCTGGAAACCCATATTGACTCCCACACATTCATCGATGATCATATCGGATGAACCACGATGCCAGGATTCAATCAATCCCATATATATATTCCCTTCGTCTCGCGATATTTTACTTGCCCGAGATTTGATCGTCGGTACCGTCATACCTAGTTCAATCTCGTTCACAGCAAGTACTTTACTCGTTCCGTAATCCGATATCACTTTGTGATTAACTCCTTAACCACATGCTTGCAAGCGGTGTTGACATCGATTACCGAGTGGGCCCGAAGTATATCTCTCCGACTTGGGAGGGACAAATCCCATCTTGATACATACAACCCAACAGGTACTTTCCGATCACCTGAGAGACACCTTTATGATCATCCTCTCATAGGATGACATTTGATGACCTCAAAGCTTTCTTCCCATACAAGGGAGTTGTATTATCTCATGGTCTAAGGAATACAATATTTGATATAAGAAAAGCTTCGCAAAGATGAACACGATGACACGATCTAATTGCTTCGCTTAGTTTGGGTCTGTCCATCATATCATTCTCCCAATGATATGATCTCATTATCAATTGACAACTCATGTCTATGGTTAGGAAACCTTAACCATCATTAATCAATGAGCTAGTCCATAGAGGCGTACTAGGGACACGGTGTTGTTCATAAACCACACAAGTATTAAAGTTTCCGCTTAATACAATTCTAGCATGGAATATAAACTTTATCATGAACAAGAATTATAATAATAACATCTTTATTATTGCCTCTAGGGCATAATTCCAACAGAAGAACTCTTACAGTTGTGGGGCAAACCAGGTGTACGTGCGTGGGATGAGAACAAACAGGAGCCATTTGATCTACGAGGGTTGCTATTCGTAACCATCAATGATTGGCCTGCTCTTAGTAACCTTTCAGGACAGACAAACAAGAGATATAAGGCATGCACACATTGTTTAGATAAGACTGAAGGTACATATTTGCATAATTGCAAGAAGGTTGTGTACCTGGCGAATCGACGATTTCTTCCGACCAATCATCCCGTAGGAAGAAAGGCAAGCATTTAAAAGGTGAGGCAGATCACCGGAAGAAACCTGAACTCCCTGTTGTTGATGATGTATCTGGTATGGTCAAGGACATAGAAGTAATCTTTGGAAAGGGTCCCGACGGTCAATCAGTTCCGAACGACGTTGCTACAGGACACGCACCCATGTGGAAGAAGAAATCTATATTTTGGGAGCTGCCATATTGGAAAGTCCTGCGTGTCCGCTCTTCAATCGACGTGATGCACGTGGCGAAGAATCTTTGCATGAACCATCCTTCTTCAATATTACGACGCATCTCCTGGTTCACCTAGTGAAGAGATTGCCATTCTCAGTCTGGTATTTCTGCACAATATGTTCCCCTTTAGGAGGTTCATGGGAGTCTTAAAGAAATATGTTCATAACCGTGCTAGACCAAAAGGAAGCATCTCCAAGGGATATGGAACAGAGGAGGTCATTGAATTTTGTGTTGACTTTATTCCTGACCTTAAGCCGATTGGTGTTTCTGACTCGCGTCATGAGGAAAGACTAAGTGGAAAAGGCACGCTGGGAAAGAAAGCAATGATATGTAGGGACGGGGATTCTTTCACTAAAGCACACTACACAGTTCTACATAATTCCACCTTGGCAGCTCCGTATATCGAGGAACACAAGAATATTGTACGCTCCAAAAACCCGGGGAAGCCTGAATCATGGATTATAGATGAACACATGAAGTCTTTCGGTGGTTGGATGCGGACACATCTCTTGAATGACACAACTGTTGGAGATTAGCTATACTTGTTGGCCGTGTCACCATCTTCTACTGTATTGAATTTCCAAGGGTACGAAATAAATGGGAATACATTCTACACGATCGCCCAAGATAAAAAGAGCACCAACCAAAATAGTGGTGTCCGCTTTGATGCAATAGACGAGAATGGACAAAAGGACACATACTATGGTTACATAGAGGAGATATGGGAACTAGACTATGGAGTCTCTTTTAAGGTCCCTTTGTTTCGCTGCAAATGGGTCAACCTGAATGGGTAAGGGGTAAAGATAGACCAGTTGTACGGAATGACAACAGTGGATCTCAACAATCTTGGTTATAGAGATGAACCATTCGTCCTAGCCAATGATGTGTCTCAGGTTTTATATGTGAAGGACATGTCCTCTAGACCAAAAAAAGAAAAAATATGCAAACGAATACATCATATGATGAGCCAAAGCGTCACATAGTTCTTTCAGGGAAAAGAAACATCGTGGAAATTGAGGACAAGACAGACATGTCAGATGATTATAATAAGTTTGATGAAATTCCGCCCTTCACAGTGAAAACTGTCCCAAGCATTTGTTTAAGTAAAGAAGATGCTCCATGGTTATGTCTGAAGCGATCATAAGGAAGGACATATGCCAAGAAGTTCATGCTCATATTATGTAACTCTAGTTCATGTCTTTCGCGGTTTGTGGCTTGACTGAAGGATATCTTTCGTGGTTTTTGGCTTGACCGGGACTATATATATGGGGGCCTTTAGTCCCTGTTTTGTAGTCTCAGTTTTTAATATTAATAAATGTCTTGAGTGTTAGTCCCGTTTTGTGGCTGGACCGGGACTATGAAGAAGTTGTCCCGATTCATACTTACCATTAAGATCTGATCTCCAAACGCGCACGATCACATATTAGGGAGTGCCTCTATGACCAGTTTCTTGGAGATGCCGGAGGACTGGGATCCGATGGCATCTCCCTGAAACTGGTCGTAGTGGTGTCCCTGCTCTCGAAAACCATCTTCCAGCTTGTAACTTCTCTAACTAGATCAATACACCTGGGAGCTAACTAATTTCAAATATTAGGGAGTGCCTCTATGACCAGTTTCTTGGAGATGCCAGAGGACTGGGATCCGGAGGCATCTCCCTGAAACTAGTCGTAGTGGTGTCCCTGCTCTCGAAAACCATCTTGCATCTTATAACTTCTCTAACTAGATCAATACACCTGGGAGCTAACTAATTTCAGATATTAGGGAGTGCCCCTATGACCAGTTTCTTGGAGATTTTGGAGGACTGGGATCCGGCGGCATCTCCGTGAAACTGGTCGTAGTGGTGTCCCTGCTCTCGAAAACCATCTTGTAGCTTGTAACTTCTCTAACTAGATCAATACACCTGGAAGCTAACTAATTTCACATATTAGGGAGTGCATGTATGACCAGTTTCTTGGAGATGCCGGAGGACTGGGATCCGACGGCATCTCCCTGAAACTGGTCATAGTGGTGTCCCTTCTCTCGAAAACAATATTGGAGATGCCTCAATCTGGCTGGAGGACTGGACTCACAAGGATGCCTATTTATAGTACAATCATCTCGCCATAGTGTCGACACTTACGACATAATGTCGACACTCACCCCTATTATTAGTGCTGACTCGTGTTTTGTCCCGGTTGGTGTCTCCAACCGGGACTAAAGGTTCATATTTAGTCCCGGTTGGTGACACCATCCGAGACAAGGTACACGCTGCACGACATAATGTCAACACTTACCCCTATCATTAGTGTTGCCTGGCCCAGCCTGCCGAAATCCCTCCAACCGGGACTAAAGATGATCCTTTAGTATATTGAAAATCTGAACAATGAAAATCCTTCACATGGTGTCATATTATGTGACATAGTTGAAAGGAAAAATACCAGACTTGGTATATTGATCATGTCTCGAAAAAAACTTCACAAAATGACCTATCATGTTCGAGGTTTCATGGCTTTCGGTCCAAATGACCGATGTTATGTGCTGAATCACGACATAGTTTGTGATGCTGTGCCCATAATATGCATGCATGTGGACGTTGGTATGGAGAACAATGTTGCAGGAGGAAGTTTTACTTTTTGTCACACGGAAAAGCCCTTTTCCATTTTCTGAACACAAAAAACGGGTCGTTTTGTGAAGTAACCACCAAAATGTTGTTTCAGAATGCTACCGTCCCATTTTCCTAAAATACTAGACCACCTTACATGGACTATCTCCCAACCGGGACATCTCAAACCTTTTCGTCCATCCCGGGTAAAAAGGACAAATGTCTTCCGAATCGGTAGGAAGTGGGTCCGGTTTGTACTACAGGTACATGATTTATCGCCCGTGATTTTTTGAAAAAATCATTTTTAGACTCGCAATATGTGGTTTCTTCAGAGATCCAAAGCAAGTTCTAACGATGCTTGTCCCCTATCTTCATGCACGCTGGTACGACCATAGTTAGAAATTCAAAAAATTCAAAACGGGCATTAGAAATTCAAAAAAAATCCGAACAATGAAAATCCTTCGCGTGGTGTCATATTATGTGACATAGTTGAAAGGAAAAATACCAGACTTGGTATATTGATCATGTCTCGAAAAAACCTTCACAAAATGACCTATCATGTTCGAGGTTTCATGGCTTTCGGTCCAAATAACCAATGTTATGTGCTGAATCACGGCATAGTTTGTGATGTTGTGCCCATATTATGCATGCATGTGGACTTTGGTATGGAGAACAATGTTGTAGGAGGAAGTTTTCCTTTTTGTCGCACGGAAAAGCCCCTTTTCCATTTTCCGAGCGCAAAAAAGGGTCGTTTTGTAAAGTGACCACCAAAATGCTATTTCAGAATGCTATCGTCCCATTTTCCTAAAATACTAGACCATCTTACATGGACTATCTCCCAACCGGGACATCTCAAACCATTTTGTCCATCCCGGGTAAAAAGGACAAATGTCTGCCGAATCGGTAGGAAGTGGGTCCGGTTTGTACTACAGGTACATGATCTATCGCCCATGATTTTTTGAAAAACTCATTTTTAGAATCGCAATATGTGGTTTCTTCAGAGATCAATGCAAGTTCTAACGATGCTCGTCCCCTATCTTCATGCACGCCGGTTCGACCATAGTTAGAAATTCAAAAAATTCAAAACGGGCATAAGAAATTCAAAAAAATCCGAACAATGAAAATCCTTCCCGTGGTGTCATATTATGTGACATAGTTGAAAGGAAAAATACCAGAGTTGGTACATTGATCATGTCTCGAAAAAACCTTCACAAAATGACCTATCATGTTCGAGGTTTCATGGCCTTCAGTCCAAATGACAGATGTTATGTGCTGAATCACGGCATAGTTTGTGATGATGTGCCCATATTATGCATGCATGTGGACATTGGTATGGAGAACAATGTTGCAGGAGGAAGTTTTCCTTTTTGTCGCACGGAAAAGCCCTTTTCCATTTTCTGAGCGCAAAAAACGGGTCGTTTTGTAAAGTAACCACCAAAATGCTGTTTCAAAATGCTACCGTCCCATTTTCCTAAAATACTAGACCACCTTACATGGACTATCTCCCAACCGGGACATCTCAAACCTTTTCGTCCATCCCGGGTAAAAAGGACAAATGTCTGCCGAATCGGTAGGAAGTAGGTCCGGTTTGTACTACAGGTACATGATCTATCGCCCATGATTTTTTGAAAAACTCATTTTTAGAATCGCAATATGTGGTTTCTTCAGAGATCAATGCAAGTTCTAACGATGCTCGTCCCCTATCTTCATGCACGCCGGTTCGACCATAGTTAGAAATTCAAAAAAATTCAAAACGGGCATAAGAAATTCAAAAAAAATCCGAAGAATGAAAATCCTTCGCGTGGTTTCATATTATGTGACATAGTTGAAAGGAAAAATACAAGACTTGGTATATTGATCATGTCTCGAAAAAACCTTCACAAAATTACGTATCATGTTCGAGGTTTCATGGCTTTCGGTCCAAATGACCAATGTTATGTGCTGAATCACGACATAGTTTGTGATGTTGTGCCCATATTATGCATGCATGTGGACATTGGTATGGAGAACAATGTTGCAGGAGGAAGTTTTCCTTTTTGTCGCACGGAAAAGCCCCTTTTCCATTTTCCGAGCGCAAAAAAGGTCGTTTTGTGAAGTAACCACCAAAATGCTGTTTCAGAATGCTACCGTCCCATTTTCCTAAAATACTAGACCACCTTACATGGACTATCTCTCAACTGGGACATCTCAAACATTTTCTTCCATCCCGGGTAAAAAGGACAAATGTCTGCCGAATCGGTAGGAAGTGGGTTCGGTTTGTACTACAGGTACATGATCTATCGCCCGTGATTTTTTGAAAAAATCATTTTTAGACTCGCAATATGTGGTTTCTTCAGAGATCCAATGCAAGTTCTAACGATGCCCGTCCCCTATCTTCATGCATGTCGGTTCGATCGTAGTTAGAAATTCAAAAAATTCAAAACGGGCATAAGAAATTCAAAAAAAATCCGAACAATGAAAATCCTTCCCGTGGTGTCATATTATGTGACATAGTTGAAAGGAAAAATACCAGAGTTGGTATATTGATCATGTCTAGAAAAAACCTTCACAAAATGACCTATCATGTTCGAGGTTTCATGGCTTTCGGTCCAAATGACAGATGTTATGTGCTGAATCACGGCATAGTTTGTGATGATGTGCCCATATTATGCATGCATGTGGACATTGGTATGGAGAACAATGTTGCAGGAGGAAGTTTTCCTTTTTGTCGCAAGGAAAAGCCCTTTTCCATTTTCCGAGCGCAAAAAATGGGTCGTTTTGTGAAGTAACCACCAAAATGCTGTTTCAAAATGCTACCGTCCCATTTTCCTAAAATACTAGACCACATTACATGGACTATCTCCCAACCGGGACATCTCAAACCTTTTCGTCCATCCCGGGTAAAAAGGACAAATGTCTGCCGAATCGGTAGGAAGTGGGTCCAGTTTGTACTACAGGTACATGATCTATCGCCTGTGATTTTTTTGAAAAAATCATTTTTAGACTCGCAATATGTGGTTTCTTCAGAGATCCAATGCAAGTTCTAAATGAGCCATTTTTCTTCCTGCCATTTTTTCCCGCCAGTTCTTCCCGCCAGTTCTTCCCGCTAGTTCTTCCCGCCAGTTCTTTCCTCCAGTTATCTTCCTGCCATTTCTCAATATATATATGTAGGGCTGGCCTCCATTGTCATTACACATCTCTAGACTCATATCTGCAACCTCATCACTCTTTTCCATGACTTCCACCGTAGCACTAACTCCCAGGGAGGCAGAGGCGCTTTGCGCCTCGCCTACCCACGAACTCTTGTCCCTGTCGGATGTCGGCCGAGGCGTGCCAGTTCCTCCTGTCCCTCTAGGTGTGGCGCGCCGGATGGCCATCACGAACCACTACTACTTCGAGCTCACGCCGGAGCAGCGGAGGAATCCTAGATGGCATCCCGACTATTTCCCGACTTGGGAAGCCTTCTTCATGGATCGACGTGAGAGGGCGCTCGCCAGGCACGAGGAGGACGGACCACCTCCTCCGAACTTCAACGAGGCCGGCCGTCGGCTATGGTGGCGCGGCCGGACTCTCCAGAGCGTCATGGCCTACGACACGGCTGCCGACTCTAGCCCCCGCCTGCGCTACCCTCAAGTCCACTCCACTCGTACTCAGCCATCAAGGTTCAACTACGGCGACCCCGACGACGACAGCGACGACGGCCGCGGCGAGTACGATGACTACAGTGGTGAGTATTACAAGTGTAGGCAGGAGCATGACTGAATCACTCCAACATTGCAAAACAAGTTCGGCCGATTGTGGCTTAATCAGGCCATGTATCTTAATTTTCAGTTCTTCTATGTAACTTTGTGTTAGTTGCGTTATGTACTTTAATTCCAGTTCTATCCTAATAAAATTTTCTTTCCGCCCATTATTACCCGTCCTTTTTTCCCGCCCATTAATATATAAAAAATATAAGTTAATTCAAATCCAAATTAAAAACAGAAAATGTTTTTGAATTAGTTATTCAAATCCAAACACTTTTTATGTTAAAAGTTTTTCTAAATGCCAAATTAATATTCAAAAAATATAAGTTAATTCAAATCCTAATTAAAAACAGAAAATGGTTTTGAATTATTTATTCAAATCCAAACACTTTTTATGTTTAAAGTTTTTCTAAATTCCAAATTAATATTCAAAAAATATAAGTTAATTCATTTTTAATTTTAAATGGTTACATTAATTATTTTTTAAAATAGAAAATGGTTTTGAATTATTTATTCAAATCCAAACACTTTTTATGCTTAAAGTTTTTCTAAATTCCAAATTAATATTCAAAAAATATAAGTTAATTCATTTTTAATTTTAAATGGTTCATATTTTAAATGGTTACATTAATTATTTTTTAAAAACAGAAAATGGTTTTGAATTAGTTATTCAAATTCAAACACTTTTTATGTTTAAAGTTTTTCTAAATTCCAAATTAATATTCAAAAAATATAAGTTAATTCATTTTTAAATTTAAATGGTTACATTAATTATTTTTAAAAACAGAAAATGGTTTTGATTTAGTTATTCAAATTCAAACACTTTTGATGTTTAAAGTTTTTCTAAATTCCAAAGTAATTATCATTTAAAAAACATTACAAATTTAAACCCCAAAATAAAAAATAAGGCGGAAACAGAGAGAAAATTCCTGAAAAAATTTGAAAACAGGGTCATATGTCCCGGTTGGAGCCACCAACCTGGACTAAAGACCCCTGTGTGCGCCAACCCTTGGTCTGCTGAAAAAAGTGGAGTATACATCCCGATTGGTGTCTCCAACCGGGATGTATGACCCTTTAGTCCCGATTGGAGCTACCAACCGGGACAAAATGTCCTTTGGTTAATAACTGGGTGCCCCTCCTCTTCTTCTTCCCCATCTCACAATCTTTTCGCCACAGATCGGAGCGACGCCCGTCAGCTGCCACGCCAGACGCCCTACGGTCGCAGCTGCTCTGCCTCTGCCTCCTCGCCAGGAACCGCCTCCCCTCCAACGGAATGGACAAAGGGCGCCCGTAACCACCGCAATCAGGAGCTCCTCCCCAAAGTCCGGGCACCGTTGTTCTCGACGATTCCAGCCGCATCCGAGCTCGCTTGGTCGAGCTGACCCCTCCACCGCCTCCGTGGTGAGCCCCTCCACCTCACAGTCCTCTCTGTTCTTCCTCTTCCTCTCTATATCGTTGCCGCGCCGACGACCTGAAGCCACCGCCGTCGGCCGCCGTCGTGCTTCCTCTTCTGGCGACCAATCCTGAGCGACGCCGCCACTAAACGGCTCGGTACGCTAGCCCGCATCCATCGCACCCGCTCCCGCTGCTCCGCCCGCGCTCCAGCGCCCTCCCCGTAGACGATCTAGGGCTGATCCCCGGTAAATGACGTCACGCTGACGTCCTGGTGACATCAGCGGGCGGGGTCAGCGCGGTCAAACCTTCGGTTGGTCCTGCTTGCTTGCGTGGAGGCTGAGTTGGCACTGGGGCCCTTCTGCCAGTCTCACTAGCTAGGGGTCGCCCCGGTGTAAAAACTATTTGCCTTTTTGTTTTTAATTCCAGAAAATGATTTAATATTGTAAAATCAATAACTTATTGTTTATAAGTCAGAAAAATACAAATAATATATAAACTTGTTCAGAAAAATGAAACCTATCTATTTAACCTATAATCATGCATTGTTCAACAACTTAAATGACAAGTATAATTAGAAGAAAAAATGCACCCTCTCATATGTTCCGGAGTTTCCCCGAGTTAGGGTTTTCACCCCTCGAAACCCCGATTAAATCGTCAAGCATGTCTTAGGGTAACATTCCAATGCAAATTAACTTGTCATATCATCATACTTGCTTGAGCATTGCATCGATGCCATGTGTTGATTGTTTCACTTTCTTTACTGGTGTTTGGTTCTTTCCGGTAGAATACGACATCGAGATCGAGATCGAAGCCAGAGATCAACACCGTCGAAGCTCGAAGACAA
This sequence comes from Avena insularis, assembly GCA_023614405.1. Lineage (NCBI taxonomy): Eukaryota > Viridiplantae > Streptophyta > Magnoliopsida > Poales > Poaceae > Avena > Avena insularis. The sequence continues at coordinate 25,138,639 of CM042691.1, read as the reverse complement.
ATACTTGACCAACTGTAATCAAGTCAAGTACAAGGATCCTGAAGCTCTGCTTTCGGCTATCAACAGGCAAAGGCAAGCATAGGCCCACCATGATATAATCCTATGTTTTCTAAAGCATTTCAATTCTTGCCATGATGCATACGATTCTACTGTGGTCTTTTATCGATAGATAGAGTGTCATATCTGTTGCATTCCTCCCTTTGAGCTTATATTACCTGTTCCACTTCTCCTAGCATATTAGGTTTATTATTAGTTAGGTATTATTAGGTTTATTAATTAGTTAGGTATTATTAGTCTTCGCCCCACGGTCGGGCCATCGTGGGTAGCCCTGCACCGATGAAAACTACCCCTTTGATGTACATATTGATTGCGCATTGTATTATGCCATGTATTGATTGCCGCCTTTCTTTCCGGTATTGGTTCTTAGTGATAGGATCCGAGCCCGAGGGTTTCTCTGAATTAGGGTTTCTAATATTGTAAATTCATTTTTATTATTGTGTATGTATATATTAGGGTTTCTCTGAATTAGGGTTTATATCTCTCAACACCGTACCTAACATTCTCCCTTAGCCGCTTTGACTTATCCGTTTTTCCACCTATGCAGAAAATATGGACCCACACAATAGAGACGAAGAAAAGGAAGAGTTGATCCAAGGTGTGATCCGCGGGGAAGAAAATTTAGATGTATCGACGTTTCTAAACAACTCCAGTGAGGGTGATCCTCTTTTTGCCGGAAGAGATGACTTGTTTGAGGTTGAAGGTGATGCCTTCCGCGAGGCAGAAGGCGATGCCTTGTGTAATCGAGAAGACGACCGCTCTGGCAAGGTGCATGTAATATAATTAATTCATTAATTAATCATCTGCTATCTATATAGAAATAGTAACGACGATCTTTCTTCTTTTAGCCCTCCGTATCGAATAAATCTACTGAAAAGAGCGGACGAGGCCCAACCAAAAAGTTGGAAGACCATGAGAGGTTCAGGATCAAAGATATCGCTCAAGAAGGCAAACCGACGGCTCCCGAAGTTGTCGCAGTCAAATTTGTGGCAGAATGCAGAGTAATCATTAGGGACTTAATCCCGATCACCATTCAAAATTGGAATAGGCCTGCTGATGCGGAAGAAGAGGGAGCATGTTTGTTTGTCCCTAACAAGGCCAAAGATTTACTGTGGAAGAGGCTCATGCTTAATTTCAAACTACGGAAGATAGAGCTAGATCCAAATGCGGAGGATCCAGTTGAGGACGCCTTAGAACATGGGAGAGCCATGGAGGCTAAGGTCAGGGAGTGGGCTATGAAGAAGATGGCCCAGTGTTTCACCAACTGGAAGAAAAGATTGCACCTTGACTATGTTGTGAAAGAGAAGACTCCGGATTTCAAGCAGATTTAGTTTGAGAAGATAAAACCATTCTGGGCTGAGTTTGTGAATTACAAGACATCAGAAAAAGCTAAGAAAATGTCTGCAACGAATAAGATGAATGCTGCTAACAAGAAGTATCACCATACTATGGGGCAAGGTGGCTACAGGGCTAGCATTCCTAAGTGGGAGAAACTTGAGAATGAACTGCTTGCTAAAAAGATCACCCCAGAGATAGACGATTGGGTAGAACATGCAAAGAATTGGTTTTACGGGCATGGGGCACGTTGGACTCGGAAGGGATGTGTATATATAACATACGACATAAAGAAGACCCCTTGCCAATCGAGAAGATGAGAAAAGCAGTAAAGGCTGTTAAAGATGGGGACTTCATTCCCGATAGAGAGAATGATGAGCTCACACTCGCCCTTGGAAATAAGGAACATGATGGACGAACACGAGGCACAAGCGGCTCCAAACCATAGAGGACTGGGTTTCCCGAAGAGAGGAAGAAATATCCTGATAGAAGCCGTCAAAGGAGAAAGGACAAGGCGGAAGTTGAAGTAGATATTCAGAAAGAGCGAATGCGTATAATTGAAGAACGAATAAAGCAACAACAATATGAAAGTAATGCACTTAAAGAGCAAAGTACTACCGACCCATCTCAGCAGCACACTGCATTCGATGCTACCGGCCTATCGAATAATCGAAAAAGCAGTGTGGCTTCCACCGAGGTCCCGGGTGATGACAATGACGATGACGATGGTGCACCGACGATGGCTCCTGGCTACCCAAAGGATGATATCACAGAGATGACACACTGCGAGCTACATGTCAAAGTTGTGAACATATCAATGAAGGTGGCGGTCGGCTATGCCTTACCAATTGGACCCACACCAACTTACCACTGTCGTCCGGTTCCAGAGGGCTACGCTGTTGTCGGGGTGGATGAAATCATGCCCACCTTTGAATTTTTGAAGCTTGACTACCCTTCAGGTGAAGGGGATGTGACTGAACTGGGAGATGCAACAAACCTCACCATTCTATGGCCAAAGGAATGTATCGTGCTTCGAAATCATACGCCAAGGCCATCTTCGCCGCCTCACTGCTGCAGCCGTCTTCGTCGCCTCACCCGGCTTCGTCGCCTCACCAATCTCCGCACAGCCATCGCCTGGAGCCATCGCCGCGCCTCAGATAAAAAGCGAAGCGCATCGCTACTCAAGTTGTGTTTATCGCCAAAACGTAAACAAGAGCCTCTTCCAAAAGTACCAAAGGTTCCTCCCAAGAGAGCTTATGACTGTACTGAAGAGGAGACTACGGCGATCGTTGATGCGGAAACTATAGTGTTTTTCGCTAAGCTGAGGCGGACGAAAGAGCCAGAGTTCCCTAGCACCAAAAAAGAAAAAGCCAGAGTGTTGAAAATGCTAAAGACTCTTCATCAACCCGAGCCAAAGCTGTCATCAGACTATGAGCGTTCTATTCTCAAGTCACATGCGGCACAACAAGCCTCGAAGATCAGTACTGATGCAAGCGAGAAATCTGTTGCCCAGCTCGGAGAACAAGCAAAACAGTCTTGTGCCCCTCTCAAGCTGATTTCCCATACCAATGTTGGGTCGAGCAAATATGGGGCCTAAGAGCAGTATGATCCAGATGTAGTTGGACAATACGGAGAAGCTGCCGCTGCTCAAGGTATGAGTATTGCCCAGTACTTATCCCAGTTAGAGTACTTCCCCGTGAGTGAAGTAGCATACAAATACCAGTACGGCAAACCTCTCGTCAAACCTGAGGAGGTAAATAATCTTCCAACAAAAATGCGAAGATTGCATAACTGGTACATGCATGCTACAAAGGCCGGGGCTAACTAGATAGTGCTGAAGGTTACAAAAAAGCATTATGGGAAGGAAATAGATGACATGCTATCCATTGAATTTGATAAACTATTTCAATTATTCAATCAAGACGCCTTGGACAAATCGATCATCAGTGCCTATTGTCTGTAAGTACTAATTCTGTAAATAATTTAGTCTCCAGCTATCTCACCTTGTTTATTGCATGTGTATAATCATACTGTAATATGCAGAATGAAGATTCTCGAATGCAGCAGAGGACAAATCTATGGCATTGGCTTCATTCACCCCTATTGGGTTCATCAAGCTAATCTCAAAACAAGCCCCTAGGATACGGAGGATAATATAGTACATGCGTTAAGGTTTCAAGGAACCATAAGGGAAATACTATTTCCTTACAACTTCGAGTGAGTGTTATTGTCTTGTATACACTTTCTATTTCGCTTACTCGATGTTAAGTATATAATTGATTAGTTATGCATTCGCAGCTTCCACTATATTCTGTTAATCATTCAACTTGACAAAGGGCGTGTACTAGTCATGGACTCGAAACATAAACCCCTTGAGCAGTGGAAGGACATGCAGATGCTTCTCCAGCGGTAATTCTAATCATTACAACACTATATAGGCAACGTTCGTGAATTTTATGATATCAAGTAATTAATACCTTCTTTTATTTGTTTTCTTCGCCGGGCAGCGCTTGGAAACGGTTCACCATCAAGGCTAGGGGTGTTTGGAAAGCGGAGCTTACATTTCAAGCACTAGATGTAAGCACCACTAGCTATATCCGTGCATCTCTTTGATTCTAGTTTTGATACCGTTATTATCATGCTTGATTATTATTTTGATTGAACTATGTTCTTGTAAAGTGCCTGACGCAGGTGAAAGGATACAGATGTCGCCTAGAGGGGGGGTGAATAGGCGATTAGAACTTTTCCGAGAGTGACTCAACGAAGGCGGAATAAAACTAATGTTTACTTTGTTAAGCACAAAACCTAGAACAATCTAGGGTTCACCTATGTGCACCAACAACTTATGCTAAGCAATACAAACAACTATGTGATAGCAAGATATATACTTCAAGCACGAAGGCTATCACAAAGTAAAGTGCATAAGTAAGAGCTCGGGTATAGAGATAACCGAGGCACGCGGGGACGACGATCTTTTACCGAGTTCCTCCCAACATGGAGTACGTATCGTTTGGAGAGGGGGTGGTATCTAACCACCTACGCCACAAAAGGCCTCCCTTATTCTCCGGTGAATCTCACCCCAACGGGATCGATCCACGCTTCCACTATCGGTGCACTTGTCGGTGGCAACCGAAACCTCTCACAAGGTTGGGGCACTTCTCCACAACTTAATTGGAGGCTCCCAACAAACGCCACCAAGGCCACAATGCCACCAAGGCCACAACCTGCAACACCAACAAACCGTCTAGGGTTCCAAGAACCCAAGAGTAAAAAGCTTCTCAACTTTCACTCACCAAATCCTCCGGGGAGAACTCAAACCGATGCACCAAATGCAATGGCAAGAACACAAGTAGTGCTCAAATCCTTCTCTCCCAAATTCCACCAAAGCTACAAAAGCTTGTGGGGGAATAAGAGAGGAAGAACAATGGAGGAAATCCACAAAAGACTCCAAGATCTAGATCCCAAGATGTTCCCCTCACTTAGAGGAGAGATGGATTTGTGGGATTGTAGATCTAGATATCCTCTTTCAAATACCTAAAGTATATGCAAGAATAAAGGGAGGGATTGGAGGGGGAGCAAGCTCAAGAGGGTCAAGAATGGAGGAGAAAGCCTGTAAAACTCGAGCAGTTGCATTGGGGAAGAAGGGCCCCTTTTTATAGGCCCATAGATTTATGACCGTTTTCTGCCCGTTGGGGAAAAGTCAGACTGGAGACTTTGGTCTACACCGGAGATTCCTGCCCAACCTCCGGACCAGCCTCCGGACCGCCCATCTGAATGACCAGGGCCATCGAAGACCCAAAAAGACCGGAGACTCCGGTCTTCCAACACCGGAGACTCCGGACTGAGGAAACACCGGAGACTCCGGGGTAGCCTTCGGACCTGGCTCCGGACCCCCATACAGTATGTCCCAGCCCTGATTCTGAAGTCACCACCGGAGACACATCCGGAAACTCCGGACTACACCGGAGACTCCGGTCCACGCAGACCGGAGACTCCGGTCCGAACCAAATAAGAGGCAAACTTCAAATGGCGATATCTAGAGTTTGGAAACTCCGATTGACCCGAAACCAATTTTGTTGGAAATATTGGATACCACCAAGAGAGAAGTTTTCATGTATTATAAAGTGAGATACCTCTCTTTGTGAGAAACCGGAAAACCTCAAAGATCAAAAACGCAATAAGATATAAAGGGGAAATCCGTTTTTGATGAACTAGGGCTTGTTATGAATATTGCCACAAGATCTAGAACCTCACATGGATAAGATACAAATAACAACCAAGAAAGGATGATGCAAAGTATGCAAAGGTTTGAGCTCTCTCTGAAGGATATGATCGAGTTACTCACTTGAGAGCCCCTCTTGATAGTACGGTTGTCTATCCTATAAACCGGTCTCCCCAACTAACATCCCGAGACCGGTAACAGAGAAACCCTATCAAGATCATACCTTTGCCTTGCACATATTCCACTTGATTATGATGTAGACGGTCTTGTCCTTCTCAAGATGGAACACCTTTCTTGATTGCTCTTGTACTCACTTTCTTGATGAAGACTTGCAAGTTACTCCCCCATACAACATGGGGAAACCTTTACTTTGACCTTGTCTTCATCGATCCATGATCACCGAGGATGGAAAGCTTCAACCATGAGATCTTCTAGATATTGCACATCTTTAGCTTGCACATCATTTCTTCTTTTCTTCATTATGTTGATGCATGACCAATCTGTGGATCACTCTTTGAACACCTTAGTCACCACTTGATCCTCTTCACTTTCTTCATCTCCAAACCTTGAAGCCAACATATGGTTCAAGCATTGTCTATGGACAATTCCTACAAGTACAACTTGATACAAGCATTAGTCCATAGAGATTGTCATTAATTACCAAAACCACACATGGGGGCACACATGTTCTTTCGTTGATGAGTGCAAAACACTAAATAAACAATAAAACAACATAAATAAATTCTCTGCCACGGCACAAAAAGTGGCCAAAATGCTGCCGCGGCAACAAAAGTTGTCAAAATGAATTCTCTGCTGCGGCAGAGAAATGTGCCAAATCTCTTCCGCGGCAGAAGGTTATTTGTCCCGGTTATATTTAACCGGGCGGTCTCCCCCCCTCGCCTCTGCCGCCACGTGTACCCCTTTTGTCCCGGTTGGTGGGGCAACCGGGACTAAAGATTGGGGCTTTAGTCCCCATTGCTCCGTCCCGGTTGGGTAACCGGGACTAATGCCCCTTACCAACCGGAACCAATGAGGTTGTTCCCACTAGTGCATTAAGGACGCACGCATGCGTATGATTATTAAGGAGTAGATGGGAGAGCTACTTTTTATGCATTTAATTGCGACGCTGTCATGATGCTGCGTGTTGCTCTCGCTTGATGCGAGAGCTACTTTTTATGCATTTAATCGCGACGCTGTCATGATGCTGCGTGTTGCTCTTGCTTAACGTGAACCATGAACTCAAAATACGATTGTCAAAATGAAAAGAAAAAAGTGTACTACGTATTGATTTGCAGCACGAGTCGAGTTGTAAACCAGTCGTGCATGCCAAGTTTATTTGGAACCAGTCGTGTTCGTTTCGAAGGAGGAGTCCTACACGGCCTTTAAAGCTAGCAGCAAGGCAGGGCAAGCGACTACCAGCAAATTAAATCAGAGGATGTAGATCCCATGGGCGCTGGCAGCGATGTTGGGCAGTTCCGAGAAGTGAGAAAGAAATAGAGCGAACCAACGCTCTCTCTCTCTCTCTCTCATGTGTACCAGGATGAAAGAAATACGATTTGTCAAATCAAATCTTCATGATACCCATGAAATTATTATTTGCACACGGTAAGTTGCAAGCTCTCTCGTGACTAACATATTTCAAAATAATTTTATCTTCTATTTGCACACGATAGATTCTACCAATAAATTGGGTTTTCCACATTGCAAAAAGAGAAGCTATCAAAATAATTCAAAAAAAATATTTCTAACTTAAGCCAGTGATGTATATCAGAAACGTGCAAAACCTCAATTCAAAATAATATGTACTAGACGGATAAGCGCGCTTCGCCGCGCCGCCTAAAATTTGTTTGGACATTGTACACTTAAGTGCGTTGAATTTACACTTGTGTTTGAACGCACCACTGTTGGATATAACATATATTGTTTTCCTTTTGTTATATTGCAGCATGTAAATTAAATAGAGGGCTATTCACACACCAAAGGTTGGTCTAGGCTTCCAAGCTTTAGAAACTTTTATTTTAAGGCACCACATAAATAAATTAGTTTCTTCCAAAAGCGCCATGTGAATAACGATTCTTGGATTACATGTGAACACTACCATTTTAGCTCCTAATTAGAAGTATTTTATATAATGCTCAATTAGTAATAAAGCTCAAAATGAGGGAAATCTAAAGGAAATAACAAAATAAGTATGTTAGTAATATAATATGTTGGCAGTCGAATGGAAGTAATTTAAAAAGTATACGGAAAGCAAAACAATAAGAAAATATATAGAGATAACTCTTTTGCTTTATTGTCGTATAGGTTAATGTAAAACTGGAAAAGAAAGCAAAAATAAGTCATTAAAAATGCCGAGATGGCCTGTCACCGGAATGGTTCATATTCAAATGGCATTGTTGCCTCAATTGTTCTACTCTGCATATCACAACAGACAAAAAAACATCAATATATCATCAACACGAAACACAATTTTAGTAAAATCTTATTATTTTACTTATTTTAGCTGACTCCCCTTGTGTTTTCACTTATTTCTCAATATCTTATTGTTATGTGATCAAAGCAAGAAATGCACTAATTTTATCCCTAACCCAAGCCAAAAAGAAATAGCAGTTCTATGCACCCAACTTAGAGATAGTAAGATCGGTGAAGCAAGCACCAGAAATGCACAAAATGATAACTACCTACAGAATAAAGAGACTACCACCTACAAAATAATGAAGGAACCAAAATTCTGAAACATGTTCAAGTGATACATAGTTGCAAAGTAGACAATTGGTACGAAGCAGTCTATGCAATGCTCGTCTTCCAATTGCCTTGTTTGTTGAGCATGCTTGGTCAATATGCAAACAACTTGTCACAACCTATCCCAAGAAAGATTCAATAGAACACACACACTTCAGTTAGAGAAACAGTGGTCTTTTGAGTACTACCTACTATGCTAACTGCAACACTCATGAGCCTTAGGTGGCCAAAGATATTACCCCCTTAAATTAATATCCATAGCATAGAAATTGAGTAGGTATGCTCATGTTTTGTCATGAATGGCTCAATTCTCTCTATTGCCACGCCTCCAAGTTTGTCTCCTGTGGCTCAGCCAACTTGCTATTTCATGATCAAGTTAGCTCAAATTGTATCATTGCAGTAATAATCATCTTCCTAGTGTATCCTGAATAGCCTGGTTAATTTACACAAGTACTCTTAAAAATGATAAAAGTCAATAACCAATAATAGTTTTGCTAGTGTTTCTTGAATGGCCACAACTCATTTGCACATGTACTTTTTAAACAGACGATAAATAGCTAAGGAATAGAATATGTGTTTCCAGTATCTATAGTGCAAAGAATAATATGGGACAATGATGGTGTCTTTAAAAGATAGTGATAGACACATTGCCATAAATAGTCATTCCATCTATTATTTGAAGGACCAAATGCCAACATTAAACTACATAAGCACATCTCCTTATTCCCATAAGGAAGGTATTGCTTTCTCCTTTACATCTGTTAGATGCTAATCCACCCATAACTAATACTGACCCAAGTTGTGACTGGGGGTTATGGAATGCTATCTCCTATTCTTTGGCTTCATTCATATTGTTGTTTTAAAAAAGTGCAGGATCAGAAATTATAATATTTTTGCTAAAGGTTGTTCCTAAGCTGTATTTTTTTAACCGGGTCAAATTCATTAGCAATCTCACGTTCTGAATATATATGTAAAACTGAACCTATTTCTAAGATGAAGCATGAGATATACCTAGCAAAGAAATACAGTTTTCACTCTAAACTTGTGATTAGAATAAATTTCTCGAAACAATGATGCTTGACGAAGACTGCATGCATAAGCAGTCAGACCATGTATGTATAAGACTAAAAAAGGATGTAGAGGATCCCAATGTGCAGTCGTACCCTTCTTTCTGAGGATATTGTCGAACTCAACACCATGAACTGCCACTCCCAAGCTGCACTCTGTCCTCTCCAAAAACTAAAGAAGTTATCTGATAATAGATGTAGCGACTTAACACGATACTGGGTTTGTAAGATGGCTCACAGTATTGGGTCTGTAAAATGGCTATTGAGTGGAATACTCGAAGTCTCGAACTAAATCTAGGAGATTCATTGGTGATTGTACGATAAGTTTGACTTCCCAACAACTTATAATTAATTTGTTTACAACATTATCAATGAAGATTAAATATTCCTACAGCCTCCAGTTTGAGAGGTCCGATAAAAATAGCATTTTTCGAAATTAGTGTATATACTACTATCCTTTTCCCTGACCAATGTTACAGTCAAAGGGTTTCCTATGCTCCAGACTGAACAATACTTGAGCATTGGACTATTGTACATCACAACAGTTTTGTTAAATCATACAATTATGCAAAGCAAGAGAAAATCATGTTTTTGCAAATTATAATTCAAACAAATTGGTTGTGGTATTGGGAATACCACTTTCAAAAATGCAAGACATGGCCAATTTAGGTACTCCAAGATACCGGAAAATTGTTTAAGGATATGTACTACTGGCATGATAGCCTAACCCCCGACACACACACACACACACATCTTTGTGAGAAAACACACAATACAATTCTATAAGTGTGTTTCTATTGCGACAACTAAGAATAGTGATATTAATATAGTGTTAGAATGTATATGGCATATAATGAACATGAACAGGTAGTTATTATTAACAGAAAGAGTGGTATCATAATTTTCACAAAACAATAACCTCATATGATGCCTAGGTTGCCACATTGCAGACAATTACCCAAGACAAAAGCAGTCTAACGTGAAAATGCACTTCATATATTTGCACAGAACTAAGAATAATTCACAACAAAGGATAATTCAATCTGTCATGGTAAAAATAACAACGCTACTTGAATGAATATTCTGAAGAAAAATAATCGTTTCTGAGATATTGTAACTTCAATTATATAGCAGATTGCAGTGTAGGAGAAATCATATACATAGATAACTATTAATACTTGCCCGCACATCTGTGAACTGAAATGATGATTGTCGCAATCAATCTCGGTAAACAAGTCAAACCTTACAACCTATATCGATTCTAGAGGTCCAAAAATAATAATATTGGATTTCATTTAGCGCCTCTCTAACATGCTCCTGAACTGAAGTTGTGATCTTTCCTTAAGAATCTAACTCAGGCAATGAATCATACATCTTAATAATTCTAAATTTCACTGAAAACTGAACTGGAAATAACATTAACATGGGAAGATAGATATATAAAGCATGCAAACGTGCGTTTTTTCCTCTCCTAATGTTTTTATATAACCTATGGTTCCGAAGTCCTAGTAGAATAAAATATATGGTAGCATAGTCGATGCTAGAACACAAATTGTACTGCACATGTAGTTACCTTAGCATGCATTGCATATAGCTGAAGGTGCGGCATTTCTTGCCACAAGAAAGGATCTTCCCAGGAAATATATGTTCTCTTATCCCTGATAGATAGGAGTTGTCCTTTTTGGCCTAATCAACAATTAGAAAGACTAAAGTTTTAGCAGAGTTCACATCACAACCTGCTAGTGAAATAAAAAAAGATTTACCCTACTTTCTTACTTATTGTTAGAATATATAACCATATTGTATTTGTATAGATATATGGTTGTATATATGTTGTCTATGTATAACTGTACATATATTGCGTGGTACGAACTCTAGCCTTGTAAGTCTATATAATGAGCAATACAAGGCATCACAATGTGTCGTTTCCCCTTTCTTACATGGTATCAGACGCAAACCCTAAACCCTAGACTTGCGCCGACCCCCCTCCTTCCGCCGCCGCCGAAACCACCACCTCCCTCCGCCGCGGCCAGCGCCCTAGCGCGCCGTCACCGCCCGCGCACCCCCCCTCTCCGATGTCTCTCTCAGATCTAGATCAGGTCTCCAAGGCCCTCGCTGTGGCCAAGGGGACCGTGGACGCCACAGCCGAGAAGATCGCTGTCACCGAGAAGGACGCCACGGCCGAGAAGGCCAAGCTCGCCCTCCTCTCTGCCGCCAAAGCATCCGGCTTCAGGTCGAGCGCGGGGTCTTTCTCCTTGACCTCGCTGCACGCCCAGGCCGTCGACCTCTCCTCCATTAAGGGGCACATCACCGTCGAGCTCGCGCTTGACACCGGCTTCCATCGTCAGTGGCGCACCTTCTTCCGTGCTGCATGCCGCAAGTATGCCCTACTGGATCACCTCGACGCCGACGCCCCTGCAGCGCCGACCCTGGAGTGGTCTCTCCTCGATGGCACGGTCGTCTCATGGCTCTATGGATCTGTCTCGCTCAGTATCCTAGACGCCGTCATGACACCTGGCGACGATCCCCTCGCCGTCGAGCTATGGACCCGCATCAACGGACTCTTCAACGACCACAAGATCAATCGCCAACTCCACCTCACGGCCGAGCTAGGCGATGTCAAGATGGGCAAGATGAGCATGACCGACTATCTTCAGAAGGTCAAGTCACTCTCCGATGGACTTGCGGATCTTGGCTCCCCTGTTGATGATGCTGAGATGATGATCCACTGCCTCAACGGCCTCTTCGAGTAGTACGATTCCGCCGCCGATCTAATCTCACTCATTCCTGGGATTACTTTCGCGCAGTGCCGCTCGTTGCTCTCGCTTCAGGATATGAAGCGGAAGAATCGCCGCGTCCGCAACACCGACACGGCCCTCTTTGCCAACGCTGGCAACTCTGGCAAAAGGACCGGCAAGGGCAAGAACAAGAAGAAGAAGAATGCCACCAGCTGCACCGACCGCCGCCCCCTCTTCTTGGTCGTCCCCGCAGCATCCCTGGAACGGTGCCATCCAGATGTGGTCGTACGGCCAGGGTGGTGTGCTCGGCAGGCAGCAGTCCACCTACGCCCCGCCTCCTAGCTACATGCCTAGGCACGCTCAGGCGCCACAGGAGTTCTACGCTCAGAACACGTACGACGTCGCCCCCGCCCCCTACGCCTACAACTACGGGTATGCGCCCCTGCAGCCCGCCCATGGACTCGGTGCCCCGGTGTCTCCGGCACTGTCGTCGGCCTCGTGGGATCAGGCCACGTTGATGAACCAGTTCCAGACCATGGGACTGCAAGCACCCAGGGAGTGAGTGATGGACACCGGCGCTTCCTCTCACTTCGCCTCCGATTCCGGTATGCTTACCTCCGTGTCTCCTCCTTCTTCCTCTCGACGTGCTGTCGTTGTCGGTAAAGGTTCCACCCTTCCGATCACCGGTACCGAGCACGCACGTCTCCCATCTCTACTTCCTCGCGTCCTCTTTACCTTCGTAATGTCTTAGTTGCTCCTACCATTTTTAAAGACCTTTTTTCTGTTCGTCAGTTCTCTATTGATAATCGTGTCCCTATCGAATTTGACCCTCTTGGTTTTTCTGTGAAGAACCTTCTAACCAGGACCGAGATTCTTCGCTGCAATAGCTTCGGACCTCTCTACTCCATCCGCCCTTCAGCCACCAACCAGCCATCTTCCTTCCTTGTCGTAGATCCTACACTTTGGCACCGTCGGCTTGGGCATCCTGGGCGGCTAGTCATGGAGAACTTAGCTCGCTCTTCTATTATTCCTAGGGAAAAGAATAAAAGTATCTCGTGTCATGCGTGTCAGTTAGGTTGTCATGTTCGTCTTCCTTTTTATTCTACCAATCGTGTAACAACTACTCCGTTTCATATAATTCATTGTGATTTGTGGACATCTCCTGTTGAGAGTATTTCTGGCTTCAAGTATTATCTTGTGTGTCTCGATGATTTTACTCAGTATGCACGGGTCTATCCTCTTCGGGCTAAGTCAGAAGTTTTCTCTCACTCGTCGTCCCATCACGCTCTTGCACTCACCCAGTTTAGTACGCGCTTGCAGGCTATTCAATGTGACAACGGTCGCGAGTTTGATAATTCCCAACTCCATTGTTTTGCCTAGCACCATGGAATTGCACTCCGCTTTTCATGTCCATACACTTCTCAACAGAATGGTAAAGCCGAACGTATTATTCACACTCTCAATGACATTACTTGCACACTTCTTGTCCAGGCCAGCATGCCACCTTGTTTCTGGGTTGAGGACCTCAATACAGCCGTTTTGTTGCACAATCGGCTACCTTCCAAGGCAATTTCAGATCGTCTTCCCTTTCGTGCTTTAGTTGGCGTAGATCCTGCTTACGCTGGTCTTAGGGTCTTCGGATGCTTATGCTACCCCAACACCACTGCCATTGCGTCGCACAAACTTGCGCCGCACTCTGTTCCCTGCATGTTCCTTGGCTATCCATCCCAGCATCACGGCTATCGCTGCCTTGATCGCTCCACCCAAAAGATCATCATCTCTCGCCATGTTGTGTTTGATGAGTCCATGTTTCCCTTTGCCTCCACTCCGTCTGCACCGTCCCCTAATCTCTCCCTGCACTCGTATGATTTTTTGCAGGAACCTGAGAAGCTGACGTCGTCGACGCCTTTCACCGTGCCAAGAACGGCGTCACCGTCCACGAGCTCCGCTGTGCCACCCTCGACGCCGCCACGGTCGCCGATGTCGCCAGCCACTGCGCCACGGCCGCCTGTCGCGACCATGCTATCGACAGCCACGTCGCCCCCAGCAGCGCCGAGCCCTGCCGCCGCTGTCTCACCCTGCCGCGGCAGCGGTTCTGGCGCTTCTCCAGCCGCGGCAGCGGTTCTGGCGCTTCTCCAGCCGCGACAGCCTGCCGTGGTAGCGGTTTGGGTAGTTATCCTGCCGTGGCAAGAAGGCAGCATCGTCGCCTACGGCGTCGCCGGTCGTCCCCGTGCCGACACCACCACCGCCCCGCCGTCAGCGGGACCCACCTCCGCCACCGTCTCACTCAATGGTCACCCGTGCTAAACGGGGGATTGTGCAGCCTAAGACGATTTTTGTGTTGGGGTTCGTAGCATGGAAAACAAAAAATTTCTACCACATGCACACAAACAAGCCAAGATATATCTACTAGATTGTAGAAACGAGTCGATAGAAGCACTCGCCCTCGAAGATTCCAAAGCGGTTAACGAGAGCAGATTCTCATGGGTGATGTAGTCGTACACTTGCCGATCTCAAGACCGCGTAGACGATCCTTCTGGCGCTGCGTTCCGGCAGCGCTTCCGTAGTCGGTCACATGTTCGGTACTCGATGAAGACCTTCCTCTCCCTTGTTCCAGCAGGCAGCGGAGGTCGTAGTTCTCCCCTCGCGATTCCGGCAGCACGACGGCGTGGTGTCAGAAGTAGATGGAAGATCCCGCAGGGCTTCGCCTAAGCCGGTGCGAGTTATGGTGGATTAGGGTTTCCCGGAGATCTAGGGTTTACAAGTCCGGGAGGAGGAGGAGGTGTCGGCGGCAGCGACGGACCGACGGCGGCGGCTCGGGTGGAGAGGGGCTAGGGCTTGTGGTGTTGGGGCAGCCCTCCCCCTCTATTTATGAGAGGGAGGGGCAGCCTTGGGAGGGGTGGGTTTGAATCCAAACCCAAACCCAAGTTGGATTGAGAGAAGGACCATTGTTCCAGTTTGACTTTTCAAACTTCCTGTTTGACTTTCAATTTAGAGCTTATTTCTCTCTTGCAAATGCCAACACCAAGTGACCTAGGATATTATCCAATCATTCCACATATCCATGACACATTCATGGACCATTCCCCTTCTGGTCCGGTGAACCTTCTAGACCCTTCTAGAACCTCTCCGATGAAACCATCGGAAACTTTCCCGAACTCCGAAATTGGACTTTCCTTATATGAATCTTATTCTCCAGACCGTTCCGGATCTCCTCGTGATATCCCGGATCCCATCCGAGACTCCGAACAACATTCGGTGTCCCTACTATCATTCCATATCTACTAAACAACATCGAATCCTTAAGTGTGTCTCCCTACGGTTCGTGAATTATGCGGACATGACCGAGACACTTCTCCGATCAATAACCAATAGAGAAATCTGGAAATTCATATGGCTCCTACATATTTCTACGATTACTTTGTGATCGAATGAACCACTTACATACGATAGCAATTTCCCTTTGTCTCACGATAGTTTACTTATCCGAGGTTTTGATCGTCGGTATCTCTGCATACCTAGTTCAACCTTTTTACTAATAAGTACTCTTTTCTCGTTCCCGTGATATTTGATCCCTTGTGAGCCAGTCACATGCTTGCAAGCCAATTGGATGACATTCCACCGAGAGGACCCAGAGTATATCTATCCGTCATATGGATGGACAAATCCCAGTCTTGATCCATGTGCCTCAACACATACTTTCCAAACACTCAATGCCACCTTTATAGCCACCCGATTCACGGTGGTGTTTGATGTCATCAAAGCATCCTTCCGGTGATGGTGATTAGCATGATCTCATGGTCGAAGGAATTAGGTTACTATGTATCAGAAAGCATATATCAAATGAACTATATTAAATGACTTGATCTTTATGCTACGCTTAACTAT
The DNA here is from genome assembly GCA_023614405.1 of Avena insularis. Lineage (NCBI taxonomy): Eukaryota > Viridiplantae > Streptophyta > Magnoliopsida > Poales > Poaceae > Avena > Avena insularis. The sequence continues at coordinate 25,122,590 of CM042691.1, read as the reverse complement.
AGGAGTATGTCCATCATATCATTCTCCTAATGATATGACCCTGTTGTTAATAACATCTCTATGTTCGTGATCAGGAAACCATGATGATATATTTAACCAACAAGCTAGTTTAACAAGAGGCTTTACTAGGGACTCTTTTATGTTTACAAATCACACAAGTATTAATGTTTCCGGTTAATACAATTATAGCATGGTATGTAAAAAATTATCATACGCATGAAGATATGATAATAACCACTTTATTATTGCCTCTTGGGCATATATCCAACATTTTGATCTTCATGTTGAGGGATTATCTCCAATACCGAAGATTTATCATGGTGCTCTCAAGGATCCGAATTGGCACTCTGCCATGGTTGCTCCACCTCGCAATGCTAATATTGTTACATGCAAGTGGATCTACCGTCACAAGATGAAGTCTGATGGTTCCTTAGAACGATACAAAGCTCGTTGGGTGCTCCGAGGATTTACTCAACGCGAAGGTATTGATTTTGATGGAACCTTCAGCCTTGTTGTCAAGCCATCCGCTATTTGCACAGTGCTCTCTCTTGCGTTAACCAGTGATTGGCCTATTCATCAGCTTGACGTCAAGAATGCGTTCCTCAATGGCACTCTCACAGAAACTGTTTATGCTTGTCAGCCTTATGGATTCACTGATTCGAATCATCCTGATAAGGTCTATCGTCTCAACAAATCACTCTATGTTTTGAAGCAGGCGCCTAGATCATGGTTTCAGCGGTTTGCCTCATTCATTGCTTTGGTTGGTTTCATTGTCTCCAAGTCCGACAGTTCGTTGTTCATCTATCGGCGTGGAGCTGACATGGCCTATCTCCTGCTATATGTGGATGACATAATCCTAACTGCGTCTTCCTCAACATTGTTGCACAGTTTGATTGCCTCTCTTTGTACATAGTTTAGTATGACAGATATGGGCGATCTTCATTATTTCTGGCATCTCGTGACACGCAAAGAAGGACCTGCTCTTCCTCAGGAGAAGTATGCATTGGATCTTCTTGACAGAGCTGGTATGTTACAGCGCAAATCCGTCTCTACTCCTATTGATGCTGCCTCCAAACTTTCAGCCAAGTCCAGTGATCTTGTTACAGACCCGACCGAGTACCGTAGTATTGCAGGTGGTCTTCAGTACCTTACGTTTACTCGGCCAGACATATCTTATGCCGTGCAGCAGATTTGTCTCCATATGCATGATTCTTGGGCTAATCATTTTCTTCTCGTCAAGCGTGTTCTTCGTTACATCCGTGGCACCACCAACTATGGTCTCACCTTGTTTTGGCGTAGCTCCAACAAGTTGACGGCCTATTCTGATGCCAATTGGGCAGGTTGCCCCGACACTAGACGGTCTACCTCAGTCTACTGTGTCTTCCTCGGCGCTAATCTGGTGTCATGGTCTGCTAAGCGGCAGCACACGGTCTCTCGCTCCAGCGCCGAGGCCGAGTACAAGGCGGTTGCGAATGTGGTGGCTGAAACTTGTTGGTTACGGCAGCTTGTTCAGGAGCTTCATCGACCGGTGACTGGTGCTACTGTGGTTTTTTGTGTCAATGTGAGCTCAGTTTACATGAGACAGAATCCTGTACATCATCAGCGCACCAAGCATGTGGAGATCGATTTGCATTTTATACGAGATCACGTCACCACCGGCGAGGTCCGGGTTCTACACGTTCCGAGTTCTTCCCAGTTTGCGGACATTTTTACCAAGGGACTACCGTCGCCTCTCTTTTTCGATTTTCAGGACAGTCTTAACATTCGTAGACGCCCGTTTATGACTGAGGGAGGGTGTTAGAATATATAACCATATTGTATTTGTATAGATATATGGTTGTATATCTGTAGTCTATGTATAACTGTACGTATATTGTGCGGTACGAACTCTAGCCTTGTAAGTCTATATAATGAGCAATACAAGGCACCACAATGTGTGGTTTCCCCTTACACTTATCAAATCATCAAGAGATGTGTTTGTAAGACCATCCAATCTATGAACAAAATTAGGAACAGTTAAAAAAGCAAATAGTATTACTTAATTTTTTATCAGGAGTAAGAAAATAGTACCTGTTCTGGCATAGAAAATAAGAAGACGAAAAAAGGGAAGTTTGCTTTTTAATATGTGTCTATGTTACAGTATGAAACATTATTGATGATGTACCACAGTTAAAGCATCATTGGTCTTGGTCATGTACTTACCGTAAAGCAAGAGAGGAAAAGTTTCATCCATTGCTAGCAGAAAAGGATAAATCTAATCTGCTTCAAATCAAGAAAGAAAGGGATGAGGGGATTATCACCGGTGCATGTTCAATGGCTGCACACATGGCATAATTCAGTCGGGGGGGGGGGGGGGGGGACATAACCGGATGCGAACTCTGTCTAGAGGATAACTTGATCGGAAGGGTCCCTCCATCGTTGCTTGCCTAGAGGCATCCACTACCGTCAGTGAACCTAAGACATGGAATACTGCACTAGTGGTTGAAGGGAAGGGATGGAGCTGAAGGAACACCCACACACGCCTGCTTCCACATCCACTCTTGCGCGTCTGGCGCCCTTCCGAGTAGGCGACGATGAAGCAAGATCTAGAGCAGGATGGGATGAGTAGAAGAGATCTGAGAGGAATAATGGATGTTGTGTACCTGCAAATAAGGTGCAGGGAAGAATACCTCCATAGTTTCCGGGCGAAGGGATCGCTCACGATTGATGGTCTGGCACCGGAAAATTCGATGTAGAACCCGACGGGATGGGCTGCGACGAGCGGGGTGGTGCAGGAGGAGGGATCTGCCCGAGGCAGGGACGGAGAGGCACATGAAGGTCAAAGAACAACGATCCTCGCCGGTCGGCGTTAGAAGTGAGGCGGCGGCGGCGTCAAATCGCAGCTAGATGAAGAGGGCATGAGATTTACCCCTGACTCACGGTGACTTCTACCACTGTACCGGTGATGGAGAAGAGGAAGCGTGGTCGCCCTCGCGGATCTACGAACAGGAAATCGGCTTCACCGTTGGTTCAATCGTCGTTGGAGGCAGGAGATCAGGCCATGTTCTCCATTCCTCTGCGGCCAGAACAGGGGAAGTTCTCGTTTCGAGATGCCCTGGCAGCGGCGACTCTGCTGGCCCTCAGACATGACTCGGTCAATGTGGGTGCAGTGGTGTGTGCCCACCTGGAGGAGATACAAGACAGGTGAAGAACTCCTAGTTGCTCGACTTGGAGCCACCTGGTCTCACCACCGAGCTCACATGCGCTGGCGTTGAGGACAATGCTGACAGGGCTTGGGGATTTTTCTTTGGACAACTTTGGGAAGACAAAGATACCCCTGCTAGGGTTTGGTTGGCTACTACTACCCCACCCTCCATCCGTGTCTGGATCCAGAAAGTGCTTGTCCAGAGCCGCTCCTTTGTGGTGGCGGACTGCTTCCCTCTCTCTCCTGAAGATGAGCTGTATCTGAGCTCTAGCCTCTCTTAGTGCTGAAATCTGGCAAATTAGTCCAAAACCATCGTTCGAGCAGATCCTGGAAGCTTATGCCATGGCTGAGAAAGGTCGAGGCAGGGGAGAGGTAGAGGTGGAAACAACAAGGGGGGAGGGGGGCAATGGCAGCAGATGCAGGTGCAACCGCCCCAACAACCTCCTCCTTTTGGTTTTGGTTTCTAGCAACCTCCTATTACTCAGCAAACTCAGATGATGCCTCCCCAGTTTGGATCATACCCCCTTTCAGCTTTCCTCCTTGGCAGTATGGGCAACACCCCAATCCTGCTTTCCAGGGGCAATTCTCTATGCCTTGGCAGCAACCACCTCCCGATTTTGCTGGGCAGTGGATGCCTCCCCAGCAGGCAGTGCAGCCTCCGATGCAGAAGCCTCAGGGGAGTAACCGTTCCTCTCAAACTGGGAAGAATTAGAAACAAAAAGCCAAGGATTCTAGTAAAGGAGATGATGCTAAGTCTTTGGATGGTACCTAACACTCTGTTGCCTTAGTTGATTCAGGGTCTGGTGCTAATGAGAAACTGGAGGTTTATGCTGAGGTAATCTGTTACAATTGTGGAGAGCCTGGGCACCACAAAGATGCTTGTGCCTCTCCCAGAACCTGCTTCATTTGTAGCTCTTTGGAACATGAGGTGGAGGCTTGCCCAGTTAAGAAACAACCTCAACAGATTGCAAAATTTGTTGGGAGTGCAGCTTCTGGACTGGGGTTTTATCATATTGAACTGCCCTTCATGACCTCTGAAGTTGCTCCTCCAAAAAATATTGGCCTTGTGTATGTTGATCAAGGGAGTATTACCAAGGAAGAGGTTTACCAGAATCTTGCTTTTGTCTATAGAACCAATTGGCCCTGGAAGATCAGATGCCTTGATGAGTTGTCCTTTCTGGTCAAATTCCCACCCCACGTCAAGGTTGAGGAGATTGCTAGATACCCTAGTTTTGGGCTACCTAAGGAAGGTGTCTTTGTTAAGGTTCATGTCTGGAATGGTGTCCTGTTTTATTATGCTGAGCTACAAGATGTTTGGCTTCAAATCAAAGGGCTGAACCAGACCTGGTGTAAATGGCCAACACTCATGCAGTTTGTCACTGCTTTTGGCATCATGCAGGATGTGGACTGGTATGGGATGTTTAGGTCCTTCTTTGAGACAGTGAGAGTCAAAATTAAGTGTAGGGATCACACTAGGATCCCTGCCTCTAGAATCTTTGAAGTTGGTGGAGTGTTGTTTCAAATTCACTTTGCTGTAGAGGGCCCTGCTAGTGTGGTCAATGTGGAGGAGGAGGATCCTGACAACATCCATCCCCCTAACCCTGATGAGCATGATGACCAGCTTGAGGACCAGCCTCCAGAAGCTAAGAAAGGCTCTGATAAAATGGATACTGATGCCAGCATTGGGGGAGGAAAAACTACTTCCTCTACCCCTAACCAGCAGAAAAGCAAAGAGACAGGGAGTTCCAAGCAAAATTCCATGGCAGCTTTGTCTAACAAAATTTAGGAGGTTGCAAACTGCTTCAGCTTTAACAGTCCATTGCCTACCCGCTCCAGCAAACTTATGCATATTGTTGATGAGGATTCCATTGCAAAAAATAAGGTGTGAGATTGGATGAAGAGAATTCATACTGAAGATGACTGTGTCAACCTCATTCAAGAGATGGAGTTAGCTACTGAAAACACCCTCTTCTATGAGGATCCAGACAAAGAACTTAGCCAGGAGGAGTTGCTGAGCCATGAGATTGAGGAGAAAAAGCTTAAGGATCAGGAGAAGAAGAGCAAGTGGGGCCCTGTTTTTGGTGCAAGGCAAAGTTCTAGGTTTTCTGACAAGGAAGGGAAGACAATGCTTCCGAAAGCTCAAGAGATTACCATGAAGAGAAACCTGGAGAAAACAACTGCTGCTTCTTCTAAACTGAAACGTATTGTTCAACAAAATCCTTTCAATACCATTGCAACTAGTAATCTTATCCAAATGGCTAACACTGTTGGTGTTGCCATTCCTAGTCTGGAGGAATGTTCCTCTATTATTTCTGTTAATAGTAACACCGTTTTACCTTCTTCCTCTGTTTCTCCTTCTTCTCCTAGTAATCCTCTAGAAGAAAAAGGGTATGAGGATGAGTTTCCTGATGCTTTAGGTTGGTCTCTGTTTAGTAGACATAGGCGGGGCAAGCACCCCAAGAAAGTCAGTTTTAAATGAATTGTGTTTTTTGGAATCCTAGGGGAATTCAAGCCCCTGTTAGGAAGAGTGCACTTATTGACCTTTTCACTAAAAATCTTGCTCATTATGTTCGTTTCCAAGAAACAAAAAAAGAAACTATTACTTGCAATTATCTGAACTCTCTCGTAGGCAATATGATGTTTGATTGGAAAGATTTGCCTGTTGTTGGCTCTGCTGGAAGCATTGTGGCAGGAGTAGATCTAGATTTTTTATGTAATCAGCTGGCAAGTTCTGAATTTTTCTATTTCAGTTGTAGTTAGGCTGAAGGCCAAATATACTGTAGTTAGGATTATTACTGTTTATGGCTCCTCTTATGAGGATAAAAAAGTGGATTTTATCTCTGAATTGCACAACCTTTTGTTGATTACACTGGTCACACTATTATTGGTGGGGACTTCAATCTGGTTAGATTTCAGTGTGATAAGAGTAATGGTAATATTGATCACAAATGGAGTGATAAATTCAATGCTCGGGTTGATATTTGGAGTTTGCTTGAAGTTAAGCTTAGTAATAGGAAGTTTACTTGGGGGAACAATAGGAAGAATTTGATTATGTCCAATATTGACAGAGTGTTTTGCAATGTTGAACTGGATCAAATTTTCCCTCTTGCCTCTATTAGAGCTCTGCCTAGGTTGGGTAGTGATCATACCCCTATTCTGTGGGAATCTGGGTGTGATGCCAGACCCAGAGCTGCCAATTATAAATTTGAAAAGTGGTGGCTAATGAGAAGTGACTTTAAGTCTCTTGCCATTGCCAACTGGTCTAAGCCAATTAGGGGCAAAGATGCAGTTGATATATGGCAAAATAAAACTAGGAGATTTAGATCTTGGTCTAAGGGTTGGAGCAAGAATATTGAATCTGAGCTTAGAAACCTTAAGAAAGATTGCATGGAGGAATATGATTTTCTTGACATTAAGTCTGAGTCCTTAGAGCTTTCTTCTGAGGAACAGACTAGGCTTAAGAAAATATATGCTGAAATGAATATGCTCTGGTGAAAAGAAGAAATTAAGGCAAAACAGAGGTCTAAAGATAGGGATATTAAAGAAGGAGATAGAAATACTGCCTACTTTCATGTTGTTTCTAACGAGAGAAGGAGGAAAATGCAAGTGCATTCTCTAGATGGGCCTGATGGGCCTGTTCATGATGAGAGTGAAATGATGCACATTGCTACTTCCTTCTACAAGGATCTCTTCAAAAAAGAGGAGCCTTCTGGTTGTACTCTTTCTGATGATTTCTTTTCCCCTAGTGAAAAAGTTTCCTTAGCTCAAAATCAGGCTCTTGAAGACCCTTTCTCTGAAGAGGAGGTCAAACAGGATGTGTTTGGGTCTTATTCAAATGGGGCTCCAGGCCCTGATGGTCTACCTTTTATCTTTTATCAGCACTTTTGGGAGTTTGTCAAAACTGATCTTATGGCCATGTTTATAGACTTTCATCAAGGAAAGCTAGATATATCTAGATTGAATTTTGCTATTCTGACCCTCATTCCTAAAGAACCTGAAGCTAGTAGCATGAAAAAAAATCGGCATATTAGCTTGCTCAATTGTGTCTTTAGGATTTTCACAAAAGTTCTGACAAATCGTTTAGCTTTGTTGATGAACTCCATTACTTCTTGCAACCAGTCTGCCTTTATCAAGGGGAGATTCATTTTAGAGAGTGTTGTTACTGCACATGAAGTTATTCATTCTATTTCCCCTGATAAAAGTCAAGGTATGGTGATTAAATTAGACTATGAAAAATCTTTTGATAAAGTAGATTTGGATATCCTTCTTGACCTCCTAGCTAAGAGAGGTTTTAGTCCTACTGTCATTTCTTGGATTAGAGTTATTACTCATGGTGGGTCTGTTGGGGTCAAGCTTAATAATTCCATTGGTAATTTTTTTGTCACTGGCAAAGGGCTTAGGCAAGGGGACCCTATTTCTCCTTTGCTCTTTAATCTAGGAGTAGATGTTTTAACTAGGATGCTTATTAAGGCTTACAATGCTAATTTGATCAAAGGCCTCTACTCTGATATGCATCCTGGAGGTGTCATTTGTCTTCAGTATGCAGATGACACCATTCTATTTTCTGATAATAACCCTTATTTTGCCACTAACCTCAAATGGTTTTAACCTGCTTTGAGCAAGTCTGTGGGATGAAGATCAACTACTCAAAAAGTGAGTTTATTCCCATAGGTCTTGAGGAATCTGATATTGCTAGGGTGTGCTGTTGGCCATTTCCTCATTAAATATTTGGGTATCCCTTTGCATTTTGAAAAGCTTAGAAGGGAGGACATTCAACCTCTAATTGACAAAATCCTTAAAATGATAGCAATTTGGAGGGGGAAATTCTCTCTTATGCAGCTAGAGTGATTCTTATTAAAACTTGTTTAGCTAGTATTCTTGTTTACTTGCTCTTTTTTTTAAGTTTCCCAAATGGGCTTTGGACCTCATTAACTCCCAGATGGCTAATTGTTTGTGGAATGATTTTGAGGGCCATATGAAGCTTCATTTATCTAGTTGGAAACTAGTCTGTAAAAAAAGGAGTTTGGGGGACTAGGAATCCCTGACTTAGCTAATGTCAACTTGGCCCTTCTTGGGTCTTGGATTAAAAGATATTCCAGTGATGAGGGTAAGATCTGGAGATCTATAGTTGAATCTAAATATGATACTAGCAATCCTAACATTTTCTGCAGTAAGAAAGCAAGGGTTTCTCAGTTCTGGAAAGGGGTACTTTGGGCTATTAATAGTGTCAAATATGGTTACAAATGGCAAATTGGGGATGGGGCTCAAGTCAGGTTCTGGGAGGACACCTGGTTTGGGACTTCTCCATTGTCTGTGCAATTTTTTGAAATTTATGTCATCTGTAATGAACATAACAAAATTGTTCAACAAATTTGGGATGGTTCTTCCCTTAGGCTTACTTTTAGGAGGAATTTTAATAATACACTGTTGGATCAGTGGTATGAGCTTGAAGCAATTTCTTCTGGTATTTCTTTTAACTCCAATACTGATGCATTGATCTGGAAGTATGAAAGCAAAGGGGTTTATTCCACTACTTCCCTACATGCTATCATTAATTTTGGGCATGTCACTCCTATTTATATGTTTGGCAGTTACATATCCCCCTAGGGTCCATATCTTCCTTTGGTTGTTAGCTCATAACAAGTTAATGACTAGAGATAACCTTAAAAAGAGACACCTGAATAAACCTGAAGACTGTGTTTTTTGTACTGAAGATGAGTCTATTAACCACCTCTTCTTTGAGTGCCTGGTTGCAAAATAGGTTTGGAATATCATATCCAGTTTCTTTAATATTTCTGTTGGAAATGACTACCTGTATGTTGCTAAGAACTGGATTACGAACAAGAAACATGTAGTTCTAAACTTATTTTGTTCTGCTGTTCTTTGGTGTCTCTGGAAATTTAGGAATGATATGATCTTTAATGGTCTTCCTTGGATCAATTTACATCAGGTTCTGAGGAAGGTTTTGGCCTCAGTAAAGCACTGGAGGCTGATATTCAAGGAGGAGATGTTGGAGAGGGTGGAAAGGTTCTGCACTTACCTCTCCTAGATTCTGACCTCGCCATTTGCTCTGATGAGTGGCTGACCAGGGACACAAAAGCTGGAGGGAATGCCCCTCCCGACCTGTCGTCGCCTGCGAGCAAAAGAGTTGCAGTGCTGGGGACTTGGGCAACGCCGACTTCTACACTGACAACTACTGTCTTCCCCTCCCCCCTTTGTAGTTCTTAGTTTTAGATGGTGCTCTCTTTACTGTCTTAGAAACCTTTATGTTTTCCTGTTGTTTATGTTTTGTTATGGACCTCTATTTTTGTAGCTCGCTTTGTTTGTTCTGAACCCGAGTTTCACTCCAGGTTTCATTGAGGTTATCAATGGAACCAGGGACGGGAAGTCCCTATTGATTAAAAAAATACTTCTACCACTGTACCGTGGGGACAGTACTAAGCGTGGTCAGTGGAAACAATGAAACCAATGGACGCGGTGGTAGAAAAAGGTCATCCCACCAGCCGAATCGGACGTACCAAGATGCTCCGTGTTAATTATCGAACGGCTACCGAAGGATCGCTAGCATAGTCCCTCACCAGGGGTACGTAACCAGGCTTAAGCCTTAAAATAATTTTAAGCTACACGAAAATAATAAAATTATAAATCTATAATATAGTGATTTCAAATCATAAAACATGTGGTATACATCACACTGTCATTTTTGTATAGATCAAAATACAAAACATATCGAATTGAGATTTTCCATGTTTCTGGTATACATCATTGCCAACTGTTAGAATTTTGTTTAGAGATTTTTAAAATCTATAAGTACAGTTTTATACGCAGGGAGCACTAAAGCTCGGGAGCCAAAAGGATTTTCCGCACACTCCCTCCTTTCTGAGTATAAAGGATAAAACAACAATAATGTTTTTTTTTACAATGGAGTAGTTATTACTATTTTATTGTTTAATTATTTAGTCACATCGATCTACGCTATCCCGTAACGACGCACGGGTATTTAGCTAGTGTATCTAGTACTACGGGGCAATTGGGTGCTTTTTTTTTTTTGAAACTCACTTGGGTGCTACTTGATTCCAAGAACATCGGGTCCGTCCTTAATGATTCAATGGTGAGGATCTTACGTATCTCCAGGATCACCTGCCATATATGCGCATCAGACCCTATACTTAATCAGATTATGGTACAATATCATTTTTCTAAATCGCCTTCCCTCTCTCCCCGTATATACTTTGCAGACTTACGGAAAGGGAATGAACGTTCAGATCACACTTCGCTACAAGCGATTTGTCCTGTGCACAAATTGCTAGCAAACAAATCAATGAAACGTTCATAGATCACCCTTCCCTCTTTCCACTTAAAAGGAAAAACATCAAATTAGTTCCTCACTTGAACAAGGACCAAAAGTCACTACAGCTGAGTGGGAGTACAACCGGCAAGTCGGTAACACATACAATCAGATGTAGAGAGCGATTTTTCCTGTGCACAATTTGCTAGCAAACAAATCAATGAAACGAACTATACGTACACTTGGGTCACTAGATGTGGTCACCACACATCCATAATCTAGATGATGTAACATTAGTTCCCTCTCCCATGACTATACAGATCAATGTTAACTAGTGAATCGTATCCTTAGAGATAGAGGACGACGGTGCTAGAATGTGAAAAAAAAACAGAGCTTTATTCACGTATGTACCATGGGAGAGTTGGTCCTGGAGGGGGAGTTGATTATAACCGCCCCTGTTCTTGTGGGTGGGCAACATAAGCCCCTTTCTTCGCCAGCCTCTCTTCTATTCCCTCCTGTTTGGCTTTTCTATAGCTGATACTTCCTCCATTCCGGATTATAGGGTTAATATATATTTGAAAAAAAATACTTGGACTGTAAATTTGGTCAACAATATATAAATCATGTCACAAAAATTGTACCAGTGAAAGCGTATTTTAAATATGAATGTAATATTATAACTTTTTTAAAATATAGTCAGTATTTTGTTGACCAAATTTTTGGTCAAAATATTTTCTCGAAGTACGTATTTGCCTTATAAACCGGAATGGAGATAGTACATCCTTTTGCATGCTTAACAGGTTTGTCAACATATCTTTACTATTATAAAATGAAGTTGATGTTCGTATGTGCACTTTGACACTTTGACATCAAACATTGAAAGCATCTGAACAGTCCAATTTGCATCTAATGGCACGACAAATCGTAATACTTGTCTTAGCTAGTTATTATTAACTGCCACCGATAAGTGGAAATAATCGGTTTAGAACAACCCAACGATAAAATAAGCAATGGCCCCAACCTACCAACGATAAAATGAACATGTCAAAAAGATCTTCTCCCATGAAAACTTAGCACATGTCTCGCTGCCGCTCCTCCCGTCTCCCTCACCTGCCCCGCCTAGCCGCCACTAGCATCTAGAGCACCTTCAAGCCAGATGACCTCCTCCTTTCGGAGCGCCTCCAGCCCGATATGGTTTTGAGATCGATCGCCGCCAACGAACTTTCCCAGCAGGGCGAAGAGGATCTACCGCGGTGGGACTTGTGCAAGTTAACCCAAGACCGGCTGTATTCCTTCTACTTGGCACATCCTTCACCCACCACCACTTACGATCGATACCACCCGCGGCCGTGTGTGGCACTGCAACGACGATGTCTATGGGCACGCCAGCACGGGGCGGTTGATGTTGGCCAATATCTCCGGATTCGTGTCCTGGTTGCTCTTGCAGCAACGGCTCCCGCGCAGATACCTGGCGGATGGTGTAGTCGGCGACGGTGCATGTCGATATTCAGATCATGGAGTGGAGATCCATCTGGGCCATGTGATTGGTTTCTTTTCTAGTAAGCACCTACCTTCGTCTAACAGATTGTTAGATGTGTGGTCTAGCACTTTCTTAACCAGATCCATCCATCCATGTTTTCATGGATCTTTTTGTTGCTTCCTATGGAAAATCAAATCCAATTCATTTTGTTTAGCACCTCGTCAGTTAATACATGGGGATTTATTAGCTGCATGATGCTATACTAATATGATCCATCCATCCATGGATGGATTCTGTCCCCTATTTTACAGCCTTAGAGATATTGCAGTAGAAATAAGGGATGCGACTTTCTTGGACTACTCCCGATCATCAAGGGTGCAAAATTTTGGTGGATTTTAAGGTGCAATTTTTAGGCGTTATTGTTTCAGAACTCAGTTGCCTGATTCTGATATGCTACATGGAGAAGAGGGGTGTGGTGTTTATTGCCTCCTTCAGCCCCCAGTCCCAAATGTTTGTTGCCAACACTCTACCTCGGAACGTCGTTGATGCATTAATATCCTCTCTAAACTTCTGAAGTCTGAAGATTGTTATTATTTCTGTTATATTGTGATCCAAATTCAAGTATTGGTGCACTGAAGAAAGGCTAACTTCATACGGAGCGGAGCGAGGCCCGTCGCCGGGAGGCTTGAGCCGAAAATAGTGAAGAGTTTGCTGGCTGGCGCCCGTGGGTTTTCCCCTTCGTGTTGGAGGGGTTTTCCACGTTAAATCTCGTGTCCCTCTGTCGTGTTTACTTATTGTTCTTTGTTATGTGCATCTCGTATTATAACAAGTGGTATCAGAGCCCGTGTTTTGATCTAGGGTTTGCGAGATGTCGCCATTGAAGTTCGATCTACTGCAGTTGGACTACACCACGATATTCTCTCTATGGCAAGTGAAGATGAGGGCGATTCTCGCCCAAACTTCAGATCTGGATGAAGCGATCGACGTGTTCGGCGAGAAACCAAAGGAAACTTGGACTGACGTGGAGAAGAGGAAATACCGTAAGATTTTATCGTTGATTCAACTCCATCTGTCCAATAATATTTTACAGGAAGTGCTGCAGGAGAAAACCACCGCCGAGTTATGGGACAAACTAGAGGAGATCTGTTTATCCAAGGATCTCACGGGAAGGTTGCACGTGAAGATGAAGTTGTTCTCACACAAGCTGCAAGAGGGAGGCTCGGTACTGAATCACCTATCCTCCTGGAAAGAGATCGTTTCTGATTTGCAGTCTATAGAAGTTAAGTATGAGGATGAGGATTTAGGTCTTCTTCTTTTATGCCCGCTCCCTAATTCTTTCAGTAATTTCCGTGACACCATATTATTGAGCCGTGGCAAACTAACTCTTGCAGAAGTCTATGAGGCTCTCCAGCAAAGGGAGAAGATGAAATTAACGGTGCATGCAGAAAGTTCGTCCTCCAAGGCAGAGGCGTTGGAGGTCCGAGGCAGGCCTGAGCAGCGAGATAACTACCACCACCACAACAACAGAGATAAGAGTAGGACCGAAAAAGGTCGCTCCAAGTCCAAGGGACGTGACGTGTTCTGTAGGGATTGTAAGAAATCCAACCACATAATTGATGATTGTTGGAAGTTACAGAATAGGTAGAAAAGAAACGGAACTTACCAACCGGAAAATAATGAAGGTAATGGTAAGGTTGCCTTGGGTAAAGGTGAGGCTGCTGCTGTTGTTGCTGATTCTGATAGTTCTGATGGTGAATGCTTAGCTGTTCTTGCTGCATGTGTTTCACGTGATGATGAATGGATTCTTGATACCGCATGTTCGTTTTATATTTGCTATAACAAGGATTGGTTCAGTTCTTATGAGCTGTGTAGACTGGAGATTCTGTGCGTGTGGGAAATGACAACTAGTGCACCATTGTTGGTGTTGGTTCTGTTCAGTTCATGACCCATGATGGGATGACATGCACGTTGACTAGAGTGAAACACATACCCTCCATGGCGAGGAATTTGATCTATCTTAGTACCCTGGATTATGACAGGTACAAGTACAAAGGTGGGGATAGACGTCTGAAGGTATCATCAGGTTCTCTCATTGTTATGATTGGTGATATAAATTCTGCAAAATTATATGTCCTTAGAGGTAGCACTTTGCCTAGTATTGCTGCTGCTGTTAGTTCTGATGCTAGTAAGACTAACCTTTGGCATAAGCGTCTTGGACATATCAGTGAGCTTGGCATGGCAGAATTGGTGAAGAGAGAGCTGATTGATGGTTGCGACTTGAGTAAGTATCAGTTCTGTGAGCACTACATTTTTGGTAAGCATAAAAGATTTAAATTCAATGCTTCTGGGATTTTAGATTATGTGCATGCTGACGTTTGGGGTCCGTCCCGTAGAACTTCCAATGGTGGTGCTAATTACATGCTTACTATCATTGATGATTACTCAAGGAAAGTGTGGCCATATTTTCTGAAACATAAATCTGATGTTTTTGCTGCTTTTAAGAAGTAGACAGTTATGGTAGAAACACAAACTGAAAGGAAGGTTAAGATACTCTATACTGATAATGGTATGGAATTTTGTTTAAATGAATTTGATGATTTTTGCAGCAACGATGGCATGGTAAGACATCACACCATCCCATACACCCCTTAGCAGAATGGCGTGGCTGAATGCATGAACAAGACCATTATTTCGAGGGCTCGCTGCATGTTGTCTAATGCAAAGATGCATAGGCATTTTTGGCTGAAGCATCCTCCACCGCATGCTATCTCATCAACAGGTCACCTTCCGTTCCACTTGATAAGAAAACTCCCATTGAGGTATGGTCTGGTTCACCAGCTGATTATTCTAAGTTGAGATTTTTTGGTTGCACTGCTTATGCACACGTTGATAATGGAAAGTTAGAGCCAAGGGCTGTTAAGTGCATCTTCCTTGGTTATGGTTCAAGAGTTAAAGCTTTTAAATTATGGAATCCTGAAACCAAGAAAGTTTTGTTGAGCAGAAATGTCATTTTTAATGAGGCGGTTATGTTTCATGATAGTCCGTCTACTGATATTTCTGATGCTATTGATTCTCCTAATGTTTCTGATGATGAGCAACAGAGAATTGGCGTGCAGGTGGAGCATGCAAAGGAGAACGAAAATGTGGTTCCTGAAACCAATAATGATGATGTTTATGTTCCACCCTCACCGCCTAATGTTCAGCAGCCATCACGGTCTATTGCAGCTGGCCGTCCTAGGAGAAATATTGCACCTCCTAATCGTTTAATTGAAGAGTGTGATATTGTTCATTATGCTTTGAGTTTTGCTGAACGGGTGAAGCATGATGTTGAACCAGCTACGTACAATGAAGCCATTGCTTCAGTTGATAAAGAAAAGTGTCTAGGTTCGATGCAAGAAGAGATGCAATCGCTTGAGAAAAATGGCACATGGGATGTTGTGCTTTGGCCTAAACAAAAGAAGGTTGTCCGCTGCAAGTGGATATTTAAAAGAAAGGAAGGTTTGTCTCCTAATGAGCCTCCAAGGTTTAAGGCAAGGTTAGTAGCAAAAGGTTTCAGTCAGATTCCAGGTGTTGATTATACTCATGTATTCTCCCCAGTTGTGAAGCATACTTTTATTCGTGCTTTCTTTGGTATTGTTGCTATGCATGATCTTGAGCTTGAGCAACTAGATGTTAAGACTGCTTTTCTGCATGGCGAGTTGGAGGAGGAGATATACATGGACCAGCCTGATGGCTTCATTGTGCATGGTAAGGAGGATCTTGTTTGCAAGTTGAAGAGATCCCTTTATGGACTGAAACAGTCGCCACGACAATGGTATAAAAGGTTTGATTCATTTATGCTAGCACATGGTTTTAAGAGGTCTCAGTATGATAGCTGTGTGTACATGAAGTTTGTTAATGGATCACCTATTTATTTGCTGCTATATGTTGATGATGTGTTAATTGCTGCCAAGAGCATGAAAGATATCACTACTTTAAAGGCTCAATTAAGTAGTGAGTTTGATATGAAGGATCTTGGTCCTGCTAATAAAATACTAGGCATGGAAATTAAGAAGGACAGAAAGTCTAGTTTGCTTTTTCTTAGTCAAGAAAAATACATTGAGAAAGTTCTTCATCGTTTTAATATGCATGATGCAAGGTTTGTTAGTACACCTATTGCTTCTCACTTGAAGTTGTCAGCTTTGCAATGTCCTACTTCTGATGATGATATTGAGTACATGTCACGAGTTCCTTATTCTAGTATTGTTGGCTCCTTGATGTATGCCATGGTTTGTTCCCGGCCTGATCTGTCACATGCTATGAGTTTGTCCAGTTGATACATGGCTAATCCCGGTAAAGAACATTGGAATGTTGTTCAGTGGATTTTCAGGTACCTTCGCGGCACATCTAAAGCTTGCTTGAAGTTTGGTAGGACTGGTGGGAGACTCGTAGGCTATGTGGATTTAGATTATGCTGCCGACTTGGATAAGAGAAGGTCCCTCACAGGTTATGTGTTTACTGTTGGTGGATGTGCTGTTAGCTGGAAGGCTACTTTGCAGGATGTTCCAGCACAATCTAAAACTGAGACTAAGTACATGGTTATCCATGAAGCATGTAAAGAGGATGTTTGGCTGAAAGGTCTGTTTGCTGAGCTTTGTGGAGATGATTCTTGCATTAAGTTATTTTGTGACAGTCAAAGTGCTATTTATCTCACTAAAGATCAGATGTTCCATGAGAGGACAAAGCACATTGATATTAAGTACCACTATATTCGTGACGTGATTGCACGAGGTAAACTGCAGGTATGCAAGATTAGTACTCATGATAATCCTGCTGATATGATGACAAAGCATGTTCCTATTGCTAAGTTTGAGGTTTGCTCAAGCTTAGTTGGTATAACTTTTTAGCCCAAGAGGCTGTTTGGCGTCAGCAAGTGTTTCTTTGTTGATTCATGTGATTGTTAAAGTTCATGCTACAAGGAGTTTGTCTCAAGGTGGAGTTTGTTATATTGTGATCCAAATTCAAGTATTGGTGCACTGAAGAAAGGCTAACTTCGTACGGAGCAGAGCGAGGCCCGTCGCCGGGAGGCTTGTGCTAGCGCCCGTCGCCGGTATGGATCGTTGCCACCATCTATATATACATCCTGTAAGCCGCCGGCTAGGGTTTATCGCATCTTTGATAACCCACGGCGTTTGTAAACACCCACCGAAAGTAGTGAAGAGTTTGTTGGCTGGCACCCGTGGTTTTTCTCCCTTCATGTTGGAGGGGTTTTCCACGTTAAATCTCGTGTCCCTCTATCGTGTTTACTTATCGTTCTTCGTTATTGTACATCTCGTATTATAACAATTTCTTCAGATTACTGTTTGTAAATTACAGTAGGTAGACATCAGCCCTATGAGTGTTGATTTAATGATGACTTACTCTTGCACTGTGCTGGAGTCGATATATAATGATGGCCATTATATATCATTAACTTTCATATTATCTTGTGGGTGAAAATAGAGAAGTAATTTGTACTTTGTGGTACTATGAAAAATAGACAAGTAATTTGCACTTTGATATATAATGATGACCATTATTCTCGATCAGGTGAAGCTGGACTTGTTATTCACAGTTGTTGGCGCGATAATTTTATCATGTTAATCGGGGAGAGATAAGCCCTTCACGGGTGCACCTTCATTAAGTTAGAAGAAATGAGTAGTCAATTGGATGATTAAATTTGTACTTTGTTCTATCTATAGATGCAAGTGGGGCATGCATCTGGACCTGTAATGTGGTGGTCAAAATGGATGATTTTGATGTAGTGGTAGCCTCATCACCATTCCACTTCCCGGTTGAATTTTATCCGATTAAGTGAGTGAAGGCTCTAACATAAAGGAAAATCTGAAAATTTGACCTGCTAGGATAAGCGGTACTTGTTATAGTCTGAATGTATGGTGCCTTATTGATTATGTTTTAAATGGCAAGGTCGGTGTTACACCATAAGGTCTGAATTATTTCATGCAACACACCTATCCATTTTTCTGCATCGTATACTGAACTGTGTGTATGTTTTCTATACGAGCTGAACTCTGAACATGTTATTGCTAATGGATTACCATAGTGGAAGAGACAATTGATTCCTGAGGTATGAAAATGATTTATGTAATTGGGATACACATACAATGCACAAGCTTCTTCTAAGTTGATGTTTCCTGTATTTTATATATACAATATTTCTGAAGTTACTTTTATCTTATTTCTTTTAGATTGTTGTTGAGATGGATGCATTTGTATTTGACTTGTCAAAAGATGCACTTACCGTGATGATGAAGGAAGTAATTGCGAGTGCTAGATCCGTTGTTTGGTTCAGTGCTTGGTCGCACTTTGGGTGTAAATTTATTTTCTGTTGAATTGTTTGTATTTGAGAGGCCTACCCATATGTCGCAGTGGCTTTAGCGGTCCGATGGGATGTCCAGGGAAACATGGGTGGGATGGCTGCTCACTCGCAACAGTTTCAGCGGGGTGTAAGGATTATTATCTTCATTGTCACACTTTTACCAATGGGTTTCTTAGGATAGTTTGCATCTGAGAGTACTACCTACATGTCGATGTGGCTTCATATGTCTAAGCATCAGCCAGGGCAAGATCGTTCGTGGCTTCTCACTTGCAGCAGCTTCAGTGGATCACTCTTTACCAATAGGGTATTCTTGGGATTATGTAAGTGTCTTCTTCTTTCTTAGAGAAATTTTGTTACTGAGCTTTGAGAAAAATAGGATCAGCACATGGCAGCACTCAGTCTGAATGATCGGCAATTGGGCGTCGATATGGTCCTGAGCATCTAGGATGAGGTAACTTCATAAAAAATATGTTTCTATATGTGCCGGGATACTATAGATGCATATAATGTTCTTTAATTTTGAAATCCTCGTAACATCTCATGTTGCTTCTGTAGGTTAATGGGCTCTTCTAGATATTTATTTTGCCATATTTAAGCAGGCTAAAGGCGACAATAACTTATGATATCTCTATCATTCAGTGATTCAGTCCAAGGGTTCCATCTAGCATTTTGTATTTTTTTCGGTGCTCCAATTGGAGGGTTCTCACAAGTAAGCTAAATCTTATGCTCCTTTATTTTACCGTGAGATTCAGATTCTTTATATTTTATCTATCCTTACTCTCTCACATTTTTTATTGAAAGTACTGGGTGAATACCCTTCATAAACTAGTAGAAAACAGGACTCTAAGCGCAGTTTGTAAGAGGCTTTAGTCCCAGATTGCAATCCGGTTCTGTTACAAACCGGGACTAGATTGTCTTCACAGGGCCCCGTTGGGCGTGCTGGGCTGGAGGATGTTTAGTCCTGGTTCGTAACACGAACTAGGACTAAAGTTCTTCTGCCGCGACAGCATTTTGCGCCAACTTGCTGCCGCGGCAGGAGGTGGGGTTTTAGGGTTTTCTTTTTTGTGTTCGATTATTTTTCATTTTGTGTTTTTATTTCAAAAAATTGTGTTTTCATATACATATTATTCTACGCCACTACATGTTGTATATATTGATGTATATATAATATATTTTTTCTCACGATTACATAAAGGTGTGGTTCCTCATCTTGTAGATGGGGGGTTATTTATACTTCAATATGCGGACGATACAATTCTTTTTATGGAACATGATCTTGAAAAAGCCAAGAACCTGAAACTCATACTTTCGGCTTTTGAGCAACTTTCTGCATTAAAAATTAATTTTCATAAAAGCGAATTGTTTTGTTTCGGCGAGGCCCAAGAGGAGGTTAGTCTTTATAATGAACTCTTCGGCTGTTGTCACGGCACTTTTCCGATCAGATATTTGGGCATTCCAGTTCACTACCGAAGGCTTACAAATGCTGAGTGGAAAACTGTCGAGGAAAGACTACAGATACGTTTGAGTAGTTGGAAAGGCAAACTTCTTTTTATAGGGGGAAGATTGGTGCTAATTAACTCAGTCCTTAGTAATATGGTTTTGTTTATGCTTTCCTTTTTTCAAATACCAAAAGGGGACTTAAAAAGGTTGGATTATTTCCGATCAAGATTCTTTTGGCAGGGAGATAATGAGAAAAGGAAGTATAGAGTGGCTAAATGGAGTATTTGTGTAGACCCAAAGAACAGGGTGGGCTCGGTATTCATGATCTACAGGTTAAGAATACATCCCTCCTTAGTAAATGGCTCTACAATTTATTAAATGAGGAAGGGATTTGGCAAACTATTATTAAAATAAAGTATATTGGTTCAAAGGCATTGTCCCAAATGGTTTGGAAACCTGGTGACTCTCACTTTTGGGCTGGTCTGATGGCGTCAAAAAAACATTTTTTACGCTTCGGAACTTTCTCTATTAATAATGGGACACAGATAAGGTTCTGGGATTATAAATGGCTAGATAATGCTTCCCTCGAGAACAATATCCTTCATTATATTATATTGTTCGTTATAAGGAGAAAACGGTGGCCAAAGTGTTCGAATCATTCCCGCCAAATATAACGTTCAGAAGGGATCTAATTGGTTCTAGACTTGACTCTTGGATCATGTTGCTACATCGTCTAGCACATGTACAACTGTCGGACGAGCCAGATGAATTCCGATAGAATCTAACTAAGAACGGGTCCTTTTCTGTTAGCTCTTTGTATAATGCTTTAATCCAGCCGACTATTCTAGCGGTAGATAATAGGATGATCTGGAAGATGAAGATACCCCTTAAAAATAAAAATTTTGTTTGGTATCTTCGTCGTGGGATTATCCTTACAAAAGACAACCTTATTAAGCGGAATTGGCATGGAAATCCTGGGTGTATGTTCTGTCACCATGATGAGACAATCAAACACCTGTTTTTCCAATGTAGTTTTGCTCGCTCTATATGGTCAATCACCCAAGCAGATTTTGGCTTGTATCCACCACGTAGTATTGCCAATATTTTTGGAAATTGGTTACATGGTATTGATAACAAGTAAAAAAATCTACTTAGGGTCGGAGTGATAGCCATTATATGGTTGCTATGGCTATGTAGAAATAATAAGGTTTTTAATGATATAAATTGCTCTCTTCTGCAGGTTCTCTACAGGTGTACTCATATCCTTCGGGCTTGGTCAACTTTGCATCATGCAGATTATCGCGATCTCTTCCTGGAGGTGTGTACGCGGCTGGAGGATACGGCACGAGACTTTTTTTAGCACACATGGATGGCAGCATAATCTTCGGATAGACCTACCCCATGGACCCTAGGCGCTATTACAATTTCTCAGTTTCATATGTAATTCGCCTATATTTTCATTTTATGTTTGGACTATGTGGATTGGTGTCGGCTGTGTGCATTTTTATGCAGAGGCCGGGTGTAAGCTACTGCTAAATAATAAAGGCGCCCTATCGAAAAAACATAAAGGCATTATAAATATATACACAACCGAGACTAGAGATTGTCTATTTGATTTACACGAAGATTATAGCATTACGGATACTGTCCTTTTGTGTCTATCCACGATTACACGAAGGTCTATCCACGTTATACTCTCCTTTTGTGTTTATGACGTGATTGATTAAAAATCCGGACAACTCCTCTTGAATTGCTAGTAGGCGTTTATGTGGTAGGCGCTTATCACGCATCGCATCCAACTATATATAAATAAGTAGATAATTATGAATGGAACTCAACAAAAATTATGGTATAAAATAAATTGTGAATATATTGTTGACGTACTCGAATAAAGTCTGTGTCCTGCTCCATACACCCACGAATGAACTCACACACTTAATATCTACATAAATTAGTCCCTTGTGGCTGCGTTGCACACTTTTCGATTGAGAATATAATTCAATCAAATAATAATCAAGCATGATAATTGTATGAAGACTAGAATTGAAGAGATGCGAGGACCTAGATCTCGTACTACTTATAGGGACCGTATGAAAAGTCAGCTCCTTACGTCATTCACCCTGAACCTCCTTCGTGAACCTTTTCCAAACCTTGTTCGGCAAAAGAGAAATGAATGCGTTATTAATTACTTTACATCTCAGAGAATGAACGAAAGAGACATATATAGTATGATAATGATTGAAATTACTTTTGGAGGCAATCAAGTATGCTTCGTAGTCTTCCATCGGCTTCTTTAACGAGTCCGAGATTTCAATTTTTGAACAGTTAATGTCAATGTTTAGAAGAATCCAGTGAAAGCTACGCACGTTTATACATACTTAACATCGAGTAAACAAAAATTGAATATGTACAAGACAGTAAGACTCTCATCCATAGTTATAAAAAAATAGTATTTGCGTCTTGTAATGTTGCTCCATTAAAAACATTAGCAAGTTATCCTCCATTTCCTCGAGGTTATTTATTAGCGTATGTCCATTAACTCTGCTTGGGTCAACGTACCTAATACCGTAGATTGACTTTATTCTACATTCCTAAATCTTCATTTTGCATATATAATAGCATACAGAAGGAGATATAGTGAGAATAACGACAGGAAATGAATTGAACGAGCTAAGTTAGTGACTTAATTACTTACAGACAATATCAGCTGAGGAGGGACTTGTTGAGGGTGTCTACGTTGAATAACTAAAATAGTTCACAAAGTTCACTGGCGAAATTGTCGCCCTTCCTTTGTGAATTTCAAGTACTAGATATGCAACAGTCGCATATGTGTTGGCAGATCATCGAATACCTCATCGCTGACCAGAGGCTCCCGTAGACAAATTTCCATGCTATTGATGCCTTGGTGACATCTCCGCCACCTAAAATTTCTTCGACGGGCACGTTACACTCCTTGGCTAATTTAATAGCTATTTCCATATCTATTGCACCTTGAGTGGGCTGGGGTAACACCTTCAGCGGGGTGATGGATTGTTTTTCCTGTTTGCCGAGCTGGGCAACTTCTTTTGATTTTCTCCCGCTTGTAGTACTGCTTGATGACTTCTATTTTAGTGTCTTCGTAAGACAACGTGTATAGTCATATTTCCTATTTAACACATGCTGGGGTGGTTGCTCAAGGCATGCCTTGAAGTGCTTCTTGACTTTTGGATCAATTTGCACATGTGGCTCGGGTTATTTTGGTGCAAAATGGGCCTTCACTTCGGCTTGGGAGATTACCACGCTTTCCTCATCAGTCCGGTGATAAGCTAACTTGGGAGGAGATGGCGGTACTCTTGGGAGAGGCTCTTATCGTTTTCAGCGTCGGCTATCCCTCGATGTAGTGGTCTTATTCTTTCGCTTTCTTCCCTTTGATTCAGTGGGCGGAGGCGGAGGCGCCGGAGATGGAGATGCACTCGCGCTGCGGTCTGATGGCTGACGTAGAGCCTGTTGGGAACCCCAAGAGCAGGGTGTGAAGCAGCACAGCATCAAAATTTTCCCTCAGTAAGAAACCGAGGTTATTGAACCAGAAGGAGGAAGGAAACGTCACACAGGTGTTGCAAGCAACGCGGAGACCTACACAACACAAACTCAAGACTTTGCCCCAATGAATAGTGAGGTTGTCAAGCTCACCGGTTTGCTGTAACAAAGGATTAAACATATTGTGTGGAAGGTAACGGTTTGCAACAAGTAAACAAGTAACAGTGAAAGATGTATCAATGGTAAAGATTGGACAGGGGTCCATAGTTCACTAGAGGTGCTCTCCTTAGATAAACAACATGGCATGAAGTGTAAACAAATTACAGCAGGGAAATTGACAGGAACTGAGCAAGGCATAACAATGCAATACTAGACAAAAAGATCCTATGAGATTCGATTGGGAAATACAACAAGATACATAGACGGCCATCCAACTGCATCTATGACTAGAAGTCCACCTTCAGGTTATCATCCGAACCCCCTCCATATTAAGTTGCAAGCAACAAACAACTGCTTTAAGAAAAGTGTGTAAGGTAAACAATCCACTTGTTCCATGAACAAGAGACCGTTGTTTTCTTCCTAGTAGCAAAAACACATATACAACCGAAGATATTTCTATCACTTCCCTTGGAAACTAGAGGCATGAACCCACTATCGAGCATAAATACCCCCTCTTGGAGTCACTAGCAACTACTCGGCCAAGATAGCTACTAACAACGCTGAGCATGCAAGACCACAAACAACACAGACATGATAGAATCATGAAGACAAAACCATTAATTAATCTGACATAGTAATCTCAATATCCATCAGATTCCCGCAAACACAACATGCATGATTACAAATAGATTAGATCTTGATCATGAACGGAGCTCACAAGATCTATACATGAAAGCACAAGGAGGAGATACAACCATCTAGGTACTATATGGAACCATAGTCCAAGGTGGAACTACTCACGCATCATAACGGAGAGAAGGCCTTCGAGATGATCTCCCCTCCGGCAGGGTGCCGGGAAGAACTTCAGATCCCCCGATCTAGGGATGACGGTGGCGGCTATAGAAGGTTTCGTGGAGTTTTGATCGGGTACTTAGGGTTTCTGCATCGGGAGCTTCTCATAGGCGAAGAGGCGAGGCTCGGAGGCGACCAGGGGCCCCACACCCTACCCAGGCGCGGGGCAGGGCCCACCTGCATCTAGGAGGGTCTGGCCGCCCTGGTTCGCGTCTCCGTATCTTCTTCTGGATTTGTGTCCCCCAAGGTAAAATATTGACTTCGGCTTTTCTCCCGTCCAATTTTGAGAATATTGATTTTCTGCCTTTCTGGAACCAAAAATAGAAGAAAACAGGCAACTGGCACTGTGGAAACTTGTTAATAGGTTAGTTCCAGAAAATATATAAAAACACCTCAAAGTGTAGACAAAACATAGCAAAGTAGATACTAAACAAGCATTGAGCATCAAAAATGATAGATACGTTTCTGACGTATCAAGCATCCCCAAGCCTAACTCCTGCTCTTCCTCGAGTAGGTAAGTGATAAAAAGAATAATTTTTGAGGTGACATGCACCATCAAAACCAAGATCAAACCATTTGCAAGTATTGGAAGCTAGGATCAACAAACTCTAAACATGTGCATGAAAGATGGAGTTCTAACAATAAGACATAGCAACTATGCATGCAACATGAAAGACAACAAACAAAGATCATGAATAACATGCATTGAAAAACGTTTGTTTGTTTCACATACAGAAAACATAGCATAGTGGCAATCAGCTTGTCCCTCATAGAGTAGCAAATAGATGCATAGGACACATTCAAAGTTCACAAGGGTGACTATAAACAAATAGCACAAGAACAAGTAATATCACAATATGCATCATTCAATAAGTTTTGGGACACTGCACACAGAATGACAACTATGCTCTCTTAGTGGTGCCTAAAGGTAGAAGGTGGAGACTCAATATAGTAGTGGAAGAAAGGCCCTTCACAAAGGGAAGCAGGGATTTCAATTTTCAAAAAGAGCTTCCAAAAATTATGGTACTTGTTAGCTTTTAGCCCTCATTGCCCCTATCGTAAGCATCTTGAAGTGATTAAGGTTAAAGTGAACAAACTATGGAGTATATGCTTGACGAAGTATAAGTTGGCAATCTCAAGTCCCTTGAATACGCGTGCCACACCTCATTCTACTCAACTTCAGTCACCTGTAAGTTCCTGTCATTGTAAGTACATGCGTATCATAGAGAACCGCCAATGGGGTACCCCTTGCACATGGTACAGGAGTTATCCCATAACCAAAATGACAAGGCAAGCAGACAATGAGCATCTCAACGATCTTTTTATTTACTATATGCATAGATTTTTATTGAGGATGCTTTATAGATAGCTCACTATGGTGATGTTGCAAGTTTCCACCATGATTAGGCATGACTTAGGCTAGCGGCCCATGCATTTCTCTAACACAAAATACATACTCCATGGGCTTACAAGCTCTCTCTTTATTTCACACCGGTGATATCCATAGATTAAGAGCATGATATCAACTGAGTACAAAGTACAAGTGCAATGTTGAAAAGGTTCCCCATGATAGCATGGTTCTGCTAATTCCAACGTATAAGTGCAAGCATATACAACATAAACGACACAATGGTTCAATTTTATTAGGGACAAAGAATATAAAGTGGGCCATCAAGTTCGTGAGGTCTTTAATCACTAAGTTTTCACATAACAAAATAGTTTTTAATTGGAAGATAGTTGAAAACAAGAATATACTTGGAATGGTGTAACACACCATGCATAGGAGTTTATAGTGGACACTTTGGAATAACTTGGTTTCTTGGGAGTTGGAAGCATGAGTAGAACTTACTCATACAAGTGGAGGCTAGCAATAGACTGGGAGCAACCAACTAAGAGAGCAATAATGGCCATAATCATGTAGAGCAACAAAACATTACTAATCAAAGCATAGAGTGGTACTACAATTCAAGGACTAAATGATCATAGAGGATATGGTGACTTGTCATAGTCATAACATGGTGTGAGCATGTGCCAAGTCAACCCAAACAAAGCATCAAAGGAGAATACCACAATACTATGCTTTTGCATGCTAAAACAACACATAATTCTTTCAAGGCACACTAAGCAATACCAATTGTTTGGAACAAGACATGCTACAACAATAATCACTAAGCATAAGGTCAAAACAACACCTAGAATGTCATGCTAAAGTCTAAGCCAGAGTCAATGCAAGCTCCTCTTTCACTTTCAAGCAAGAACTTAATACTACTTTCCAACACCAAGCAACTTATTTGAAACAACACAGCGAGTACGAGGGCCAACCTACTTTATTCAAGCAAACTAAACAAACCAAACGAAAACGAAGAGGCTCCAAGAACAACACAACAGTGCATGAAACAATAAAAACGAAGTGTCTAGACAGATCTAACCTTTTTATTGATGAAGATGGGGATGCCTTGGGCATCCCCGAGCTTTGACGCTTGTACCTCTTGGATATTTCTTGGGGTGACACTAGGGTGGAATCCCCAAGCTTGAGCTTTTGTCCATTATTCATCTCATTAAATCATTCTCTCTCTACACCTAATTTTTTTCCTCCATACAAAACTTCACACAATCTTCATTAGCAACATTAGTGTATTCAAAAGATAATATACCTTTAGGTAAAGCTTTGGAACAACAAGAATTTTCACTAAAAACACAAGCTACTATAGCAACTCCTTCAAAAATCTCAATTCCCCAAAAGAAAACTCAAAAAGGAATCAATAAGAAGCAAATGCAAATAATGGCAGAAATCTGTCAAAACAGACCATTAGGTAGAAACTGATTTTTTCGAAAATTTTCTGTTGCTCAAATCAAAAAGTGTTGTACTAAAGAAAGTTAGCTAACATACTGGTGGATTTATTCATAAATGTTCAGCTCAATCCGAGTTACAGAGACTCACGAATGTTTTTGGTTGAGTACAGAAATCTGTTCCTGGACAGCAACTCCCCAAATCTTACTTCCCTCTCATTAGAGGTCATTATTGGCACAAAAAGCAAAAAAAAATGATAAGAAGAGATCATTACTGAAGTAATAACTTCCAATACTCAAGGAAACTCTTGGGTTATCTCCCAACAAGTACTTTTCTTTAACGCCTTTAAGTTAGGCTTGATAGCTTGAGAAGATGCTCACATAAGAAATATGAATTGAAGTAAAAGAGAGCATCAAGAAGCAAATTCAAAACACATTTAAGTCTAACCCTCTTCCTATGCATTGAAATCTTTTATGCAAATAAATTTCACAAATAACAAAGTGACAAGCATAGGAAGATAAAACAAGAGTAACTTCAAAACTTTCAGCACATAGAGAGGTGTTTCAGTACCATGAAAAATTCTACAACCATACTTTCCTCTCTCATAATAATTTTTAGTAGCATCATGAATAAACTCAACAATATAGCTATCACATAAAGCATGCTCTTCATGATCTACAAACACATAATTTCTATCAAGCTCAAAAATAGTGGGATTAAAACCATCACAGGTTTTACCCAAAGTAGATATTTCAAAAGGATCCACAGGAACATAACATTCATCCTCCTTTGGTAAGCATGGGGGATAATCAAATAATATAAGAGGTAAACAGTTACTATCATTAGAAGGTAGGCATGGTTAGATCCACTCTTCCTCCTCTTTTTCATCTAATGAGCTTCCAGTTTCAACAATTTCGTCTTCCATAGGTTCCTGCAAGGCATTAGTCTCTTCCATATGTGGAAAGCATCTATTAATCAAGAATATAGCCATTTTCTTCCTTGTAATTATCAAAGAAAAATTTAAGTATCTCATAAACCTCTGATTCATAAGGTGCATCCTCCGTATTTTCAAGCAAACTAGAAAGTTCAAATGCACCCTTGAAAGCAATGAATTCTTCAATTTGTTCCACATCATAAAAGTCATAATTTCCTTTAACATAAGAGGATATGGTAACATTATCATTATACTCACATTGAAAAGGGAGGTGTTTATACCTCCTACAGCAACAAGATTTATCAAAGCAATAAGTAACATTATAAGTAGAGCACACGTCTCTAGCAATAGTATTCAACTTATCAATTTGTTCCCATAAGTGTTTCCCTTTTTGTGACAAATGGTGTTCCTTATAACAATACTTTTGTTCTTCCGTGAACCCACCTTGCCAATAAGAACTAGTTTCAAAGAAACCATCCATTGATAGAAAGCATGACCAAGCAAGGCAATAACAGACCAGCAACCTGAGTAGGAACTAATTTTTTTGTGTTTTTGATAAGAGAAAGCAAACCAAACTAAACTAATTTTTTGGGTTTTTTGAAAAGAGACAAACAAAACCAAGCAAAAGAAACTAAGCAAACTAAAAACAAACTAAAGAGAATGGAAGTGAAGGACTCCCCTTGTGAAGACGTCCTTTGCCTCCCCGGCAACAGCGCCAGAAAGCTTGATGGCTGACGTGGAGCCTGTTGGGAACCCCAAGAGCAGGATGTGAAGCAGCACAGCAACAAGTTTTCGCTCATTAAGAAACCGAGGTTATAGAACCAGAAGGAGGAAGGAAACATCACATAGGTGTTGCAAGCAATGCGGAGACATGCACAACACAAACTCAAGACTTGGCCCCAATGAACAGTGAGGTTGTCAAGCTCACTGGTTTGCTGTAACAAAGGATTAAACGTATTGTATGGAAGGTAATGGTTTGCAGCAAGTAAACAAGTAACAGTGGAAGATGTATCAATGGTAAAGATTGGATCGGGGTCCATAGTTTACTAGAGGTGCTCTCCTTAGATAAACAACATAGCATGAAGGGTAAACAAATTACAGCAGGGCAATTGACAGGAACTGAGCAAAGCATAACAATGTAATACTAGACAAAAAGATCCTATGATATTCGATTGGGAAATACAACAAGATACATAGACCGCCATCCAACTGCATCTATGACTAGAAGTCCACCTTCAGGTTCTCATCTGAACCCCCTCCAGTATTAAGTTGTAAACAACAGACAACTGCTTTAAGCAAAGTGTGTAAGGTAAACAATCCACTTGTTCCATGAACAAGAGACCATTGTTTTCTCCCTAGTAGCAATAGCACATCTACAACCGAAGAGATTTCTGTCACTTCCCTTGGAAACTAGAGGCATGAACCAACTATCGAGTATAAATACCCCCTCTTGGTGTCACTAGCAACTACTCGGCCAAGATAGCTACTAAAAACAGAGAGCATGCAAGATCAGAAACAACACAGACATGATAGAATCATGAAGACAAAACCATTAATCAATCTAACATAGTAATCTCAATATCCATCGGATCCTCGCAAACACAACATGCATGATTACAAATAGATTGGATCTTGATCATGAACGGAGCTCACCAGATCTATACATGAAAGCACAAGGAGGAGATACAACCATCTAGCTACTACATGGACCCATAGTCCAAGGTGGAACTAATCACGCATCATACCGGAGAGAAGGCCTCCGGGATGATCTCCCCTCTGACAGGGTGCCGGGAAGAACTTCAGATCCCCCCGATATAGGGACGATGGTTGGCGGAGGCTACAGAAGGTTTCATGGAGTTTTGATCGGGTACTTAGGGTTTCTGTTTCGGGGGATTCTTATAGGCGAAGAGGCGAGGCTGGGAGGCTGCCAGGGGCCCCACACACTACCTAGGCGCGGGCAGGGCCCACCGGCGCCTAGGGGGTCTGGCCGCCCTAGTTCGTGTCTCCGTCTCGTTTTCTGGATTTGTGTCCCCCACGGTAAAATATTGAATTCGGATTTTGTCCCGTCCAATTCCGAGAATATTGATTTTATGCCTTTCTGGAACCAAAAACAGAATAAAACAGGCAACCGACACTGTGGCAACTTGTTAATAGGTTAGTTCCAGAAAAGATATAAAAACACCTCAAAGTGTAGACAAAGCAAAGCAAAGTAGATACTAAACAAGCATGGAGCATCAAAATTATAGATACGTTTCCGACGTATCATGGTCCCTCTCAGGGAGGGGTGGACTATTGTTTCTCGGTGGAGACGGTGGACTCGGAGGTGATGGTGGCCTCAGAGTTGATGGATTGCTTCTCGGAGGAGAAGATTGCCTTGGATCCCAGCCTGGAACCATGATGTGCTGTTTTTTCCAAAGAATGATCCCACCCTCCACTTTTCCCAGTGTTTTCTCCCCTTCACCTGCCAGGATGTCAAGATCTAGTGATCGACATGTCGGTTCAACTTCATCCACACCGATACGAGCATAGCCAGCTGGAATCTGACTTCCATGGTAGGTCGCTTCCGGTGGACAAGGTAAAGCAAAGCCGACCGCCACCTTCATAGAAATGTTCTTCACTGTGACTTGTAGCTCACAAGTTATCCTTGCCTCGACTTCATCCACGGGGTAGCGAACAATCGTTGCACTGGCCGTATCATCTATCACCGGTGCATTATTCTGCATCAGTAGTAGATTATTAGCTTGTATCTTCGTGGAAGCCACACTGATTCTCCGCTGAGATGGGCCCACTAGACTATCTAATGCAGGATCTTTTTGCCGGGCCAGTACTCTAAGTTCATTAATCTGCTCCTGGTGCATCTTGAACATGGCTTGAAATTCCTCGTTCCTTTTTTCAACTGCCTCCAACCGCGATGCCTCCTCCGCCTTCTGCCGATTCGTTTTTCTCGATCAGTTTCTATAAGTGTCGATGTCCTGGGGAAACCCTGCCTTCCATGGAACAGATGGGCCAAAGCCTCGTGTTCGTCCGACTTTTTCAGGATTCCCGAGGGCATATGTAAGCTCATTGTTCTCTCTGTCGGGAATGAACTTTCCATCTTTTCTTTGTTGTATCACTTTAATAAGTTCATCTTTGGGTTTAGTAATGGCCTTCTTTGTATCAATAATCTCCCCGGTTTCAGTGTCATACGACCCCCATGCCCAAGCAAACAATTTTTTTGACCTCACGGCCACTGATTTGTAGCTGGCATGACCCCTTTATCACACATTTCTTTCTCGGTTTTTGCCCACTTAGGCATGGCCGTATTGTAGCCACCTGTCCCCATAGTATGGTGATATTTTTTTTTGGCCGCCTTTAACTTATTCTTTTCTGACTTGGCCATAGCTGCTTCTGATTCCTTGTATGTCACAAATGGGGCCCAGTTATCCCGCTGCTTCTGCAGCGGGCCAGTGAATGGCGGAGTTAGCACCTTCTTGACATAGTTGTGGTACAATCTTTTCTTCCAAACCTTTAACTGTGCACCCATCTTCTTAAGGGCCCACTTTCTTACTATCAACCTCAATGCCTCATTGAGTTCAAGAGTGTCCAATTCAGGTAGAGAGAAGTGTGTCATGAGTGAATTCCAAAGACCCTCTCTGGCTCTGTCATCGACAAAAGTTTCTCCAACTTGATCGCTTTTCTTTCCTGGCTTATTCTACTTCTGAGTGGTGATCGGGATGGTGTCCCTGACTATCACTCCACATTGATATACAAATACACTTGCGGCCTCTTTCGGCTCCAAAGGTTCACCCATCTCAGAAACTACATCAATAGTGAAACGTGCACCATCGGCCAACTTTTTGGTCGGGCCTCGTTTCCTTGCAGAAGATAGGCCCGATGCGGAGGTCTAAGAGAAGAAACAATCGTTAGTATATATATATGAATCAACTAATGCATCTACTAGCTCGTGATCAGTAGAGGCTTTATATACCTCGCCGGACTTTGCTATGGTGTCTCCACCGTCATCTCCACCAAAGAATTCATCATAGTTGTCTCTTCCATCAGCTTCATCCAAGTTGAGGTATTGAGAGCCATCATCATCTCCATCGCCGTCTGCTCCATTGTAATGGTAACCTCCTGTACCCTCATCTATCATCTTGTACATGCGCTCTTCGTCGTCTCTACCGTTCATAACTTAACTAATACAAAATAAAGATAAAACCATTTTGCTTAATGCGATAAATAAAGGAAGATAAAGTAATTCAGTTTAATATACCATATTACACATTAAAGTACCGATTAAACAATGCGATGAAGAAAGATAAAGTACCAATTAAACAACAATACATCTCGAATAATCCAGCTAGTACAACAATAATAAAAGATAGTACCCTATTACACATCTAGCTCAACCAAGACATCGAGCCTCGGCTACTGAGGAGCGGGAGGTGTGCGCACCCAAAGAGTAGGAACCATCACCGGAGAATATCTCGGGTAAGGTGCCTGAAGAACCTGCCAGGTATTGGCGACCCGGACTTTCAAAATATACATGTAACGTCGGACGTGCTCTTCCACCTATCTGACATGACGCTCTACCACCTCGTCGGGGCCCGGCACCCTCTGCACCGCGCCTGGACCACTCGGCCGCCACCACAGAAGATCCGGGTCGACGACGACACCTGGATTCCTCACCAGACCACGTCTCCTGGCTGGTAGCACCTCCCAGTGCCAGCCCGGCGTAGCCCAGTCCCGTGGATGCCCGGCGACAGAGTCTAGTAGTCCTCTATTGTTCCCGCCGAGTGAACGAGGATGAAGACACGGCATAATCCTAAACACTAAATTAAACCTATACACTTTAAACATGACAACAGTAAATAGTATCAACTAAAATAAACTATATTAAACACTAACTAAATTCAACTAAAATCAACTAACTATATTAAACACTAACTAAAATCAACTAAAATCTCTAAACAAAATTACACTAAACTTTAAACTAACTAAATTATAACTAATTAACTAACTACATTAACCCTAAACTTCAAACTAACTACCTAATTAACCCTAAATCATATAATAACCCTAAATTACTAACTAATTAACCCTAAAATACACTAACAAAATTACACTAATTAAAACTAACAAAAATTACACTAATTAACCCTAAAAATACACTAACAAAATTACTAACTAATTACAACTAATTATGCCGGCCGGAGAGCTCACCTGCGGGGGCGGGCGGCCATGGCTGGTCGTGGTCGCCAGGCGACAGAGGCGCGCAAGTGGCAGGATGGGCGGCAGCATGGGCGCGGCTTGAGGAGGCTGATGGATGTCACAGAAGCGCTGGATCGCGAGGAAGATGAAGGACCGGGTGCTTTAGTTTGGTGCTTGAACCGAGGCACACGGGGTGGGTATTTGTACCCACCCCCCTTTAGCCCCGGTTATGTTATAAACCGGGATTAAAGGATTTTCGGCGCGCCCGTTTAGTCCCGGTTTGTAACATAAACCGGGACTAAAGGTGTGTTTTTAAACCTTTTTTGAAAAACAAATTAGCAATTAGGAAAATTAATTATTATATGTCAAAATTTGTAGAAATAAAAGATCTATAATTTAAAGCTATTACCCTACTCTGTTATATAGATGTAAATAAATAATTGTTCTTGTTTTTTAAATTACATTGTTCGGACCTTTTTTGAATTTTTTATGCCCGTTTCGAATTTTTTCCCGTCTCGAACTAAGGTCAAAACGACGTGCGTGAAGATATGGGATGATCCTGTGAACTTGCATTGGATCTCTGAAGAAACAACATATTATGAGTCTAAAAATGATTTTTTCAAAAAATTACGGGCGTTAGATCATGTACCTGTAGTTCAAACCGGACCCACTTCCTACCGATTCGGCACACATTTGTATTTTTCACCCGGGAAGGATAGAAATGTTTGAGATCCCCCGGTTGGGATATAGTTCATGTAAGGTGGTCTAGTATTTTAGAAAAATGGGATGGTAGTATTCTGTAACTGCATTTTGGTGGCTGCTTCACAAAACGACCCGTCTATTTGCGCTCGGAAAATGGAAAATGACTTTTCTGTGCGACGAAAAGGAAAACTTCCTCCTGCAACATTGTTCTCCATCCCAATATCCACATGCATGCACATATGGGCGTAGTATCACAAACTATGCCGTGATTCAGCACATAATATCGGTCTCTTGGACTGAAAGCCATGAAACCTCGAACATGATAGGTCATTTTGTGATGGATTTTTTGAGACATAGTCAATATACCAAGTTTGATATTTTTCCTTGCAAATATGTCACGTAATATCACACCACACGAAGGATTTACATTTTTCGGACCTTTTGTAGCCACTAACCGGGAATAAAGATATTTCCCGCCATTTCCCACCGCTTCCTGCCATGTTTTCCCGCTCTTTCCCTCTAAACGGAGCTTTTAGTCCCGGTTGTAGCCACTAACCGGGACTAAAAATATTTCCCGCGATTTCCCACCGCTTCCCGCCATGTTTTCCCGCCCTTTTCCTCTGAACGGAGCTTTTAGTCCCGGTTGTAGCCACTAACCGGGACTAAAGATATTTCCACCATTTCCCACCGCTTTCCGCCATGTTTTCCCCCCATTTCCATCTATATATAGGCCGACCATGCAATGGCTATCCATACATCCACACCTTCCTCTCTCACAACAATGGACAGCGCCTACCGGGCCATTCTGACCCTCGAGGAGACCGAGGTGTTGTGCGCCTCCAGCTACCCTTTCCGCCGGGGTATCGGCCGCCCGCTAGCTAGATGCTGAGTGCTCTCAAGGCTCTGCCCGACAGGAGTCCATCACGAACCACTTCTACCATGAGCTCACGCCGGAGCAACGGACGGATCCCCAATGGGATCTCGACCACTACGACACCTGGATTGCCTTCTTCACTAACCGGCAAGAAAGGGAACTCACCAGGTACGAGGGTGATGGCCCGCACCCGGTGAACCACAACGAATCCGGCCACCGTCTGTGGTGGGCGAACCGTACTATCATCAGTGTGATGCGCTACATCACCGGGGAGACCATCCTCGCCTGTGGTGCCCACAAGTCCACCCGCCACAGAGCCACAAGAAGGCCCCTCCCCCGCCCGGCGGTAGCGGCATCGTCTTCCAGGATACCCCTCCCACGCCCACCGTGAATCCAAGGCCGGAGTGGCAGGTGTCCCTACTATATGCCATGGCTGGGCTAAGGATCGAGCCGCGTGCGCCTAGTCATGACGACGATGACGATGATGATGACGATGACGAAGAAGACCCTAAAGCTGCGTACTATAGGACTAGGCATGATTATGACTAAAGGGGCGGGTTTAGTTATGAGTGTTAGCTAGTCCCGGTTTGTACCTATTTTTAATATTCATAAATATCTTGAGTGTTACCTAGTCCCGGTTTTTGGCTGGACCTAGCTCCATGTTGTATTCTTATGAGTTCGCTCAGGTGATCAAATGCTGTTTTTTCTACTTGCCTACAACAATCTTAGAAATTCTAAAAAAATAAGATTAAATCACAAAAGGTTTAATACATTATTACATCACCAACATCTACATCTAGTGTTTTGGTTCTCTTCTAGTCCGTAACCATGGAGCATCTTCCTTATTTAGCAGTATGCTTGGGTCAGTTTTCACTTTGAATGGCGGAATTTCATGAAATTTGTTATAATCTTCTGACATGTCTGTCCTGTCCTCAACTCCCACCATGTTTCTTTTTCCTGAAAGAACTATTTGGCGCTTTAGCTCATCGTATGATATTGTATTCTTTTGCTTATCTTTCCTTTTTCTCGGTCTAGTAGACATGTCCTTCACATAGAAAACTTGAGCCACATCATTGGCAAGGACGAATGGTTCATCTCCGTACGCAAGATTATTGAGATCCACTGTTATCATTCCGTATTGCTGGTCTACCGTTACCCCACCTCCTATCATCTTGACCCATTTGCATCGAAACAATGGGACCTTGAAATTAGGACCATAGTCAAGTTCCCATATATCCTCTTTGTAACCATAATATGTGTCTTTTTTCCCATTCTCGTCTGTTGCATCAAATCGGACACCACTGTTTTAGTTGGTGCTCTTTTTATCTTGGGCGTGCGTGTAAAATATATTCCCATTTATCTCGTACCCTTGGAAAGTCAATATAGTTGAATATGGAGACCTGGCCAACAAGTACAACTGATCTCCAACAGTGGTGTCATTCATGAGATGTGTCTGCAACCAACCGCCAAAAGTCTTCATGTGTTCATCTCTAATCAACCTTTCAGACTGCCCCGGATAGTTCGAACGTACAATATTCTTGTGTACCTCGATATACGGAGACACCAAGGTGGAACTTTGCCAAATTTTATAGTGTGCTTTAGTGAAATAATGTCCGTCCAAACATATCTTTGCTTTCTTCCCTAGCGTTCCTTTTCCACTAAGTCTCCCCTCATGTCGTGATTCAGGTACACCGATCGACTTAAGGTCAGGAATAAAGTCAACACAAACTCAATGACCTCCTCTATTCCATAGCCCTTGGAGATGCTGCCTTCTGGCTTAGAACGTTTATGGACATTTTTCTTTAAGACTCCCATGAATCTCTCAGAGGGTAACATATTGTGTAGAAATACAGGACCGAGAATGGTAATCTCTTCGACTAGGTGAACTAGAAGGTGCATCATTATGTTGAAGAAGGATGGTGGGAACACCAAATCAAAGCTGACAAGACACTGGACCACATCTTTCTGTAACACTGGTAGACTCTCTCGATCGATTACCTTCTGAGAAATTGCATTGAGTAACGAACATCGCTTCACAATGGGTACTCTAACATTTTCCGGCAAAAGACCCCTCAAAGCAACCAGAAGCAACTGCGTCATAAGCACGTGCCAGTCATGAGACTTCATGTTCTATAATTTTTTCTCTGCCATATTTATTATTCCCTTTATATTGGACGAGAAGCCAGAGGAGACCTTGATACTACTCAGGTATTCAAAAAAGATATTTCCTTATCTTCTTTGGTAAGAGCGTAGCTGACAGTACCTTGAAACAGCTCTGGATGCCTGCCTTCTCGGTCTTTGATACGTTGTTGGTCCTGCCGTGCTTCTGGTGTATCTTTATTCTTCCCATACACGCCCAAGAAGCCTAGCAGTATCATGCAAAGATTCTTCGTCAGGTGCATCACGTCGATTGCAGAGCGGACCTCTAAGACTTTCCAATAGGGTAGCTTCCAAAATATAGATTTCTTCTTCCACATGGGTGCATGCACCTTGGCAATGTCCTCTGAGCAGACCTTTCCAAAGATTACTTTTAAATCCTTCACCATATCAAATACACTATCACCAGTATGACGGACATGCCTACTCCGGTGATCCGCTTCACCATTGAAATGCTTGCCTTTCCTTCTTAGGGAATGCGTGGGCGGAAGAAAACGACGATTTCCTAGGTACACATTCTTCTTAGACTTATCCAAATAAATACTTTCAGTGTTATCTAAACAGTGTGTGCATGCATTGTATCCCTTGTTTGTTTGTCCTAAAATGTTACTAAGAGCAGGCCAATCATTGATGGTTACGAACAACAATGGTCGTAGGTTAAATTCCTCACCTTTGTGCTCATCCCACACACGTACACCTTGTTTGTGCCACAACTGTAATAAGTTCTTCAACTAATGGCCTTAGGTACACATCAATGTCGTTGCCCGGTTGCTTCGGACCTTGGATGAGCACTGGCATCATAATGAACTTACGCTTCATGCACAACCAAGGAGGAAGTATATAGATACACAAAGTCACAGGCCATGTGCTATGACTGCAGCTCTGCTCCCCAAAAGGATTCATGCCATCTGTACTTAGACCAAACCATAAGTTCCTCGCGTCACCTACAAAGTTCGGGTAGTTTCTCTCATTTTTTCTCCACTGTGACCCATCAGCAGGGTGTCTCAACATCTCGTATTTCTTACGGTCTTCTTTGTGCCATCGCAACAACTTGGCATGCTCTCCGTTTCTGAACAAACGTTTCAGTCGTGGTATTATAGGAGCATACCACATCACTGATACATCGGAAATGTATCTATAATTTTTGATGCTCCATGCTTGTATACTATCTACTTTGCTTTGCTTTATCTACACTTTGAGGTGTTTTTATATCTTTTCTGGAACTAACCTATTAACAAGTTGCCATAGTGCCATCGCAAGTTGCCATGGCAGAAAATCAATATTCTCGAAATTGGACGGGACAAAAGCCAAAGTCAATATTTTACCGTGGGCGACACGAAGTCCAGAGGGGAGACGGAGAGACGAACCAGGGCCGCCACACCCCCTAGGCGCGGGTGGGCCCACCCCGCGCCTAGGTAGGGTGTGGGCCCCTGGCCACCTCCCAGCCTCGCATCTTCGCCTATAAGAAGCCCTCAATGTAGAACCCTGAGTACCCGATCAAAACTCCACGAAACCTTCTGTAGCTGCCGCCGCCATCATCCCTAGATCGGGGGGGGGGGGATCTGAAGTTGTTCCCGGCACCCTGCCGGAGGGGAGATCATCCCAGAGGCCTTTTCTCCGGTATGATGCCTGAGTAGTTCCACCTTGGACTATGGGTCCATGTAGTAGTTAGATGGTTGTATCTCCTCCTTTGTGCTTTCATGTATAGATCTTGTGAGATCCGTTCATGATCAAGATCTAATCTATTTGTAATCATGCATGTTGTGTTTGCGGGGATCCGATGGATATTGAGATTATTATGTTGGTTTGAGTAATGGTTTTGTCTTTATGATTCTATCATGTCTGTGTTGTTTGTGATCTTGCATGCTCTCCGTTGTTAGTAGCTATCTTGGCCAAGTAGTTGCTAGTGACTCCAAGAGGGGGTATTTATGCTCGATAGTGGGTTCATGCCTCTAGTTTCCAAGGGAAGTGACCGAAATCTCTTTGGTTGTAGATGTGTTGTTTCTACTAGGGAGAAAATAGCGGTCTCTTGTTCATGGAACAAGTGGATTGTTTACCTTACACACTTTGCTTAAAGCAGTTGTCTGTTTCTTGCAACTTAATACTGGAGGGGGTTCAGATGATAACCTGAAGCTGGACTTCTAGTCATAGATGCAGTTGGATGGCGGTCTATGTATATTGTTGTATTGCCCAATTGAATCTCATAGGATTTTTTTGTCTGGTATTGAATTGTTATGCCTTGCTCAGTTCCTGTCAATTGCTCTGCTGTAATTTGTTTACCCTTCATGCTATGTTGTGTGTCTAAGGAGAGCACCTCTAGTGAACTATGGACGCCGGTCCAATCTTTACCATTGATACATCTTCCACTGTTACCTGTTTACTTGCTGCAAACCATTACCTTCCGCACCATACGTTTCATCCTTTGTTACAGCAAACCGGTGAGCTTGACAACCTCACTGATTTGTTGGGGAAAAGTCTTGAGTTTGTGTTGTGCAGGTCTCTGCGTTGCTTACAACACCTGTGTGATGTTTTCTTCCTCCTACTGGTTCGATTATCTCGGTTTCTTACCAAGGGAAAACTTGCTGTTGTGCTGCTTCACACCTTTCTCTTGGGGTTCCCAACAGGCTCCACGTCAATCACGTGTATAGCCATCAAGTCTTTCTAGCGTCGTTGCCGGGGAGGCTAAGGACGTCTTCACAAGCTTTGAACTTCTCTTCAAGAAACCTGTTGGATTCAGCTGCTGGAGAACTGTTGGTGCCATCATTGATATGAAAGAAGGCTACGTTAAATATCATTTTCCATGCAAAAAAGGTATTTAACACTTCCCTATGAGGAGAGAGAAGTTGCTTTTTGCTCCTCCTTTGAAAGCAAGGTTTGATGTTAATGCTTCCTCATTTTAAAATACTTGATTCTTCTTGCTTCTTGTGCCTAACTTAATGGCGTTAAAGAAAAGTACTTCTTGGGAGATAACCCAAGAGTTTCCTTGAGTCTTGTAAGTTATTACTTCTGTAATGACCTATCCTGATCCTTTTTATTTGCTTCTTGTGCCAAGAATGACCTCTAATGAGAAGGAAGTAAGATTTGGGGAGTTGCTGTCCCGAAACAGATTTGCGTCCTCCACCATAAAAATTTGTGAGGCGTCTTTGTAACTCGGATTGAGCTGAAAATTTACGAATAAATCCCCCATTATATTAGCTAACTTTAGTTAGTTCAATACTTTTTGATTTGAGCAACAGAAGATTTTAGAAAAAATCGGTTTCTACCTGCTGGTCTATTTTGACAGATTTTTGCCATTATTTGCATTTGCTTCCTATTGATTCCTTTTTGAGTTCTCTTTTGGGGAATTGAGCTTTTTGAAGGAGTTGCTACAGTAGCTTGTGTTTTTAGTGAAAAGTTTTTCTGTTCCAAAGCTTTGCCTAAAGGTCTATTATCTTTTTGAATACACTAATTTTGCTAATAAAGATTGTGTGAAGTTTTGTATGAAGGAAAAAATTTCAGGTGTAGAGAGATAATGATGTAATGAGATGAAGAATGGACAAAATCTCAAGCTTTGGTATGCCACCCTGGTATCACCCCAAGAAATATCGAAGAGGTACAAGCGTCAAAGCTTGGGGATGCCCAAGGTATCCCCTTCTTCATCAATAAAAAGCTCAGGTCTGTCTAGACACTTCGTTTTTCTTGTTTCATGCACAGTTGTGTTGTTCCTGGAGCATCTTAGTTTCGTTTGCTTTGATTAGTTGTTTAGTTTGCTTGAATAAAGTAGTTTGGACCCCCCGTTCTCACTATGTTGTTGCAAATAAGTTGCTTGGTGTTGGAAAGGAGTAGGAAGTTCCTGCTTGAAAGTGTAAGAGGAGCTTCCATTGACTATGACTTAGACTTTAGCATGACATGCTAGGTGTTGTTTTGAACTTATTCTTAGTGATTATTGCTGTAGCATGTATTGTTCCAAACAATTGGGATTGCTTAGTGTGCCTTGGAAGAATTATGCGCTGTTTTAGCATGCAAAAGCATAGTATTGTGATATTCCCCTTTGATGCTTTGTTTGGTTGACTTGGCACATGCTCACACCATGTTATGACTATGAACAAGTCACCATAGCCTCTATGATCATTTAGTCCTTGACTTATAGTACCACCATATGCTTTGCTTAGTAATGTTTTGTTGCTCTGCATGATTATGGCCATTATTGCTCTCTTAGTTGGTTGCTCCCAGTCTATTGCTAGCCTCCACTTGTATGAGTAAGATCTACTCATGCTTTCAACTCCCAAGAAACCAAGTTATTCCAAAGTGTCCACTATAAATTCCTATGCATGGTGTGTTACACCATTCCAAGTATATTCTTGTTTTCAGCTATCTTTCAATTAAAAACTAGTTTGTTATGTGAAAACTTAGTGATTAAAGCTCTCACGAACTTGATGGAACACTTTATATTCTTTGACCCTAATAAACTTGAACCATTGTGTCATCTATGTTGTATATGCTTGCACTTATATGTTGGAATTAGCAGAACCATGCTGTCATGGGGAACGTTTTGAACATTGCACTTGTACTTTGTACTCAGTTGATATCATTCTCTTTTGTCTATGGATGTCACCGGTATGAAATAAAGAGGGAACTTGTAAGTCCATGGAGTATGTATTTTGTGTTAGAGAAATGCCTGGGCCGCTAGCCTAAGCCATGCCTAATCATGGTATAAACTTGGAGCATCACCATAGTGAGCTATCTATGAAGCATCCTCAATAAAAAGCTATGCATATAGTAAATAAAAAGATCGCTGAGATGCTCATTGTCTGCTTGACTTGTCATTTTGGTTATGGGATAGCTCCTATACCATGTTCAAGGGGTACCCCATTGGCGGTTCTCTATGATATGCATGTACTTACAATGACAAGAACTTACATGTGACTGAAGTTGAGTAGCATGAGGTGTGGCCCTCGTATTCAAGGGACTTTAGAATGCCAACTTATACTTTGTCAAGCATATACTCCATAGTTTGTTCACTTTAACCTTAATCACTTCAAGATGCTTATGATAGGGGCAATGAGGGCTGAAAGCTAACAAGTACCATAATTTTTGGAAGCTCTTTTTGAAACTTGAAATCCCTACTTCCCTATGAAGGGCCTTTCTTCCACTATTATATTGAGTCTCCACCTTCTACCTTTAGGCACCATTAAGAGAGCATAGTTGTCATTCTATGTGCAGTGTCCCAAAACTTATTGATTGATGCATATTGTGATATTACTTGTTCTCGTGCTACTTGTTTCTAGTCACCCTTGTGAACTTTGAAGGTGTCCTATGCGTCTATTTGCTACTCCACAAGGGACAAGCAGAGTGCCACTATGCCATGTTTTTTGTATGTGAAACAAACTAAT
Organism: Avena insularis; assembly: GCA_023614405.1. Taxonomy (NCBI): domain Eukaryota; kingdom Viridiplantae; phylum Streptophyta; class Magnoliopsida; order Poales; family Poaceae; genus Avena; species Avena insularis. The sequence continues at coordinate 25,080,293 of CM042691.1, read as the reverse complement.
GTTTTTCAATGCATGTTATTCATGATCTTTGTTTGCAGCCTTTCATGTTGCATGCATAGTTACTATGTCCTATTATTAAAACTCCATCTTTCATGCACATGTTTAGAGTTCTTTGATCCTAGCTTTCAATGTTTGGAAATGGTTTGATCTTGGTTTTGATGGTGCATGTCACCTCAAAAATTATTCTTTTTATCACTTACCTACTCGAGGACGAGTAGGAGTTAAGCTTGGGGATGCTTGATATGTCGGAAACGTATCTATAATTTTTATGCTCCATGCTTGTTTACTATCTACTTTGCTTTGTCTACATATTGAGGTGTTTTTATATCTTTTCTGGAACTAACCTATTAACAAGTTGCCACAGTGCCAGTTGCCTGTTTTCTTCTGTATTTGGTTCCAGAAAGGCACAAAATCAATATTCTCGGAATTGGAATTGGTCAAAAGCCAAAGTCAGTATTTTACCATGGGCGACATGAAGTCCAGAGGGGATAAGGCGAGGCGAACCAGGGCCACCACACCCCCCTAGGCGTGGGTGGGCCCATCCCACGCCTGGGTAGGGTGTGGGCCCCCTGGCCGCCTCCCAGCCTCGCCTCTTCGCCTATAAGAAGCCCCCGATGCAGAAACCCTAGGCACCCGATCAAAACTCCACGAAACCTTCTGTAGCCGTCGCCACCGTCGTCCCTAGATCGGGATCAAGTTCTTCACGGCACCCTATCATAGGAGATCATCCCCGAGGCCTTCTTCTCCGGTATGATGCGTGAGTAGTTCCACCTTGGACTATGGGTCCATGTAGTATCTAGATGGTTGTATCTCCTCCTTGTGCTTTCATGTATAGATCTTGTGAGCTCCGTTCATGATTAAGATCTAATCTATTTGTAATCATGCATGTTGTGTTTGCAGGGATCCGATGGATATTGAGATTATTATGTCAGATTGATTAATGGTTTTGTCTTTATGATTCTATCATGTCTGTGTTTTTTGTGATCTTGCATGCTCTCCGTTGTTAGTATCTATCTAGGCCAAGTAGTTGCTAGTGACTCCAAGAGGGGGTATTTATGCTCGATAGTGGGTTCATGCCTCTAGTTTCCAATGGAAGTGACCGAAATCTCTTCGGTTGTAGATGTGATGTTGCTAATAGGGAGAAAACAACGGTATATTGTTCATGGAACAAGTGGATTGTTTACCTTACACACTTTGCTTAAAGCAGTTGTCTGTTGCTTGCAACTTAATACTGGAGGGGGTTCAGATGATAACCTGAAGGTGCACTTCTAGTCATAGATGCAGTTGGACGGCGGTCTATGTATATTGTTGTATTGCCTAATTGAATCTCATAGGATCTTTTGTCTGGTATTGCATTGTTATGACTTTCTCAGTTCCTGTCAATTGCCCTGCTGTAATTTGTTTACCCTTCATGCCATGTTGTGTATCTAAGGAGAGAACCTCTAGTGAACTATGGACCGCCGTCCAATCTTTACCATTGATACATCTTCCACTGTTACCTGTTTACTTGTTGCAAACCATTACCTTCCACACCATACGTTCAATCATTTGTTATAGCAAGCCAGTGAGCTTGACAACCTCACTGATTTGTTGGGGCAAAGTCTTGAGTTTGTGTTGTGTAGGTCTCTGCATTGCTTGCAACACCTTTGTGACGTTTCCTTCCTCTTACTGGTTCGATAACCTCAGTTTCTTACCGAGGGAAAACTTGCTGCTGTGCTACTTCACACCTTGCTCTTGGGGTTCCCAACATGCTCCACGTCAATCACGTTTACATCCATCAATCACCTTGGCAGGGACCCTCTTCCTGGGGCGCTCCCCCTCAACATCACCAGGGTCATCTCATCAGATCTTATACAACAATGTAGTGCATACCGGGCATGCATCCAAATTCTTGTACTGCTCACCGTGGTAGAGGATGTAGTCATTAATGCATGCATGTATCTTCTGTACCTCTAATCCTAGAGGGAAGACAACCTTCTTTGATTCGTAAGTACTGGCGGGCAGTTCGTTATCCTTTGGAAGCAGCTTCTTCATTATCTTTAACAACTTTTCAAATCCCTTGTCAGGCACACCGACCTCTGCCTTCCATTGCAGCAATTCCAGTGTGCTACCTAGCTTTTTGTGGCCATCTTCGCAATTCGGGTACAACAATTTGTTGTGATCCTCTAACATCTGCTCAAATTTCAACCTCTCCCTTTCGCTATCACATTCTCCCTTTGCATCAGCAATGGCCCGACCAAGATCATCATCTGGCTCATATGATGCATGTTATTCTGCTTCTTATTCATCATTGTCTTCCATTGTAGTACCACCGTATTCAGGGGACATAGGATATCTGTCATCATTCTCTTCATCTTCATTGTCTTCCATCATAACCCCTCTTTCTCCATGCTTGGTCCAACAATTATAGCCAGACATGAAACCGGACCGAAATAGATGGCCATGAAGGACTCTTGAGGAAGAGTATTCCTTCTGATTCCAACACTCACCACATGAACAACACATAAAACCATTGCACTTGTTTTCCTCTGCCACAACGAGAAAAGAACGCACGCCTCATCTGCATTATATAAGTTTATCAAACAAAATCACGATGCTAAGAGTAGTACTAGTCTAAAAATAAAAGAACACATCGTATACATCAAACAACTATGGACTGATTTAAAAACTTTCTACTACATCTTTAGTCCCAGTTGGACACACCAACCGGGACTAAGGCAGGCTGGGTCTGACGAGAGCCCGTTTAGTCCCGGATGGTGTCTCCAACCGGGACTAAAAGTGGGTGACAACACTATATGTCATGAGTGGAGACACTATGTTAGTGATTGGCGACAATGTTTCAGTGGGTGGAGACACTATGATAGTGGTGAGTGTCGACATTATGTCGCGAGTGTCGACACTATGTTGTGCTGCTTAATCTATAAATAGGCTTCCTTGTGAACTAACTATCAACTGCAAGGAAGATCATGTGAGAGACGAGGGACACCACTACGGTGGATCTTCTCGAATATGTCTTAGGACTTCGTACTCAAACATATTTGAGGAGCTCGCTATAGAGGCACTCCCTAATATGTGAAATTAGTTAGCTCCACCAACATACTGATTTAGCTAGAGAAGATATAAACTGAAAGATGGTGTGCGAGAGCAGGGACACCACTATGGTAGAGCTTCTCGAAGATGTCTGAGGATGCCGTGTCCTCAGACATCTTCGAGGAGCTCACCATAGAGGCACTCCCTAATTTAATTTGATAGCTCCTCGGCGTGTTCATGTTTTTGTTCTTACTTGCTTAAACGGACCATGATTAATTAAAATGCTAGAGTGCCACTATATATATGTGAGCCTTCATAGTTTTGGTTCTTATTTTTGTTGCAATGTATTTTGTGATGGCAGGTAGAAGAAAGAAGGATATTTTGTTGCTTGACGGTATCATCATGCACTGTGAACCGTCTGAATTTCAAGACTACATGCCAAACCAAGATATATAGATAGGATGAACTCATGTATCTATGTGCTTCGATGAATAAAATAAATTTTGAGAACTATATGTGCTAAATTAACCAGATATATAGAGATAGCATCCACACAAATCTATCAATTTCTAGGGCATGAAATGAGCTAAAACAAGCAATGACAGATGAAATGATGAAGTTGCTAACCTCTTAGGACCCTTAGATAGATGTTGAGGCAAAAAATCTTGACAAATCTTGAGAAAAATTGGCAAGAACTCGAGCTTGAGGGAAGAAATATGAGGGATATGCTTGTGTGAGCTTGAAATGGCTCGGGCTGGGAGGGGAAGAAGATATAGTCGGGCCCTTTAGTCCCGGTTTGTTAAACGAGCTGGGACTAAAGGTCCACGCATCCGCTCCTTTCTAGCGAAACAAACCGGGACTAAAGGTCCCCTACGAACCGGGACTAATGTCTTCTGATCCTGCGGCCGTTTCTAGCCGTTGGGACGAGGGCATTAGTCCTGGTTTGTACCAGAACCGGGACTAATGCTCTGGACCAAAGGTCCATTTTCTACTAGTGATATTATGTTAAGATATTTTATAGCTTAATATATGGTAGAATCGATTTACATATAATTTCTCAAATGTTTTAAAAGTTCGAACATAATCATATAGCCATAGAGCACCACAACAAAATAGGAATATCTTCTACGTAATCCATATTCATTCTCTCTATCTTCTGGTTGATGTTGTCTAGATTTCAATGGGATATTTTCCTACAAATAAAAGGACATTTGAAATTTTGTGATGACAGCGGAAATGTTAGAGCTATCCTATTTTCCTATGCATATATCTGTTTATCCTAATTTTATCTTCAGAATTACATGCCTTCTAGGTTCAGTATTTCACTTTTAGCTTATTGTATGAAATGGAGTGTGTCAGTGTCGTTGTTGAGTGTAGAATGGGATACTCTTCTATAGAAGGTAAATGCCTGCAAACGTTACCTATATTTGGTAAACACTTACTACCGATGTTGGAAATAAATAGATATGTTGTGTTCTACACAGGCAATTTTAAATACATATTTGTTCTATATTTTCTCATGAGCGGCATTTTCTAAGTTTGAGCAAGTAGTTGTGCTTGTTTATTTTATTAATCACTATGTGCGATAAGATATATTTAGATTGTTGGATGCTGAAGTGGTTCTCAAGTCAATTATATTGTAGCTATTTATTTTTGCATTATTGACACATGGAAACCATTCAGCAGAGAAGGTATACCTAAACACGCACATGAGATTTTTTTTTTCAATTTTCATACCAAAGTTCTAACTTACAATCTGTATTCAAATTGTCGAAGCCTATCAAGTTTACTTATGAGCAATGAATTTTTCTGCATGTTGTGAATGATTTGCACATGAAACAAGTAGCAAAAAGTTGGTGCACTTAATAGGATCCTCTTACTTCATGCTTTCTCTTGTTACTTCATGAAGTGTTGTATGAACCATTTCATTTTATTTTGTAATCTTGTAATGTGCAAAATTCATTGGTTTGTCCAAATAATATGCTAAAAATGTGAAATTACGTGCGTTGCATGTGCATGCATAAAGATGTAACTCATGGAGAAGGAAACACCGCCGCCCAACCTTCACACCTCCTACCGCCGTGACATCAATGTGCCGCCGTCGATCCATCCATCCCCACTACACTGCCACCGAGCCGCCATCCAGCCCCACGGCTAGGCCCTCTTCCCTGCTGTGTTGCTGTCAAGGAGCTCCTCCACCTTTGCCGCGGGCGATGACCAGCTGCCTGACAATCGTATTGTTATTGAAGTTATTTACATAGTTTCTTCTTCTAAAAGAACATAAGTTCTTTCAATTCCTTTTGTGCAAATTGGTGATCAGTGTTCTTTCTTGCCCTTTATATGGTTGCACATATAGTCACATAGGAATTATTTGGAGTCAATCAAGTTGAGTAGTCCAAAGAGGTTGGTAGAGAATGCACTTAGTTGCAAATTTATATTCTTTTGTGTAATACCGACCCAGCTAATTCAGCAAGGTGAGGTCATCGTCAAAGTGGCCAAGAAGCTTTTGAGTCTAGACAAATACTCACCAAAGCAAAGACTATGTTTGTTGTATCTCCAATAGCGGGGACTCAAAAGGGACACCATACCTTCTGATGTCTCATGTCATACAAACTACTACATTTTCTGTGAGTTGGCGCCATTCGCTCTCCATTTATTTGATCCTCTCCTCTTTGCTATTTTCACTCGCGTTGGAATGCTCATCGTAATTCCATTGCAGGACATGTGAAGATCTCTTCGTGATACATGATATATGGGTGCAATGACAAAATCCATGCATTTTCTTCAAAACTTTGAACTGCATTTCAAATAAGGGTGAGGAGCTCCTTTTGATTGTGATGGTGGTATGTATATCAGAATTACTATTATCTCTTAATGGTCGTAAGTTTATGATTGTGAGTGGGAAGAATAATATTATTTGTATTTTGTTTTTAGACGAAGTTGTATGGCCTTTGTGGTGTACATCAACATAAGTTAATAGGGCGAGCACCATTTTCAGGGTGATGGGTACAATCTTACATGATAATTGTATGAAGATCAAAAGAGAGATGTCCTGAAACTTGTTACGCATCCCCTTGTTGTGGGGTTACATGAGGTACATTATCTACTTCTTGCTGGTAGATATTGGTATTGCTAATATTTCTTATTAGTTGTCTTCTTTAAGTACCAGGGCACTCTACTATGCGCAGGTGTTGGCAAGCCGAAAGAATATATTTATAATATGGAATATATCATTGAGAACTATTTTATAATATTGTTTAGCCTCACTCTTCTTTGTAATTTCTGGCATTTTGTGTCTTGACTTTAATATTGAAATTAAAACCTATTCTTCTATATGTAGTTTGGATGTCTGACTTATCTCCTCTTGGGATGTACATACATTATTTTTCAAACTTCATCTGTTGATTATGAGTTTTGTGCTTAAAGAGAAACTATTTGTAGAAGTGGGATGAAATACTTTGAATCGTGTAACACTAGCAAGATTTACACATATATTTCCAAGGTCGTGTGAATGCATGTGCTTATATGCTTCTCTTGGTCTAACATACTTGTACAACGGTTAATGGTATTACATAAGTTTTAGTTGGCACAAGTGTCTTTATTTCATCTGTTTTCAGAAAAAATAAAGTAGAGGAAAATAGGGACTCCTTTGGGATTTTGAACCTTGTGAAATTACTTTGAAAAAATGCTAGATTTTTCACAACTCTTGAGGCATGTGTGGAAAGCTACAACTACTGTTGTTGGACCTGTGATGCTTGTTGCCACCTATCTAGAGTCTTGGGCTATGTCTTTGACTAAGGTGATTGAAAAGATTTTAGAGGAGACACTGAGGCGTAGCCACTAGTGACACGTTGAGCACAAGGTGATTACGGAGCATAGTGGCAGCGAAACAACAAAAGAGGTGAAACTGGGGTGTTGGGTCCTATGAATTGTGGCCTTTAAGTCATGATGCATATCCATTTTCCATGCAAGAACTATTTTGTTTGGTTTAGTTAAAAACCTGACATCCCATGTGTTCGTGTTGACGATTGTTATTTGCAGACATGTGACATAGGTAAGTATATATGCCTCTATTTCAATTTTATCAGTGTTACACTAGTGCACAACGTAGGTCTTTAACACCGGTTCGTAGAGGCCTCTAACACCGGTTGCAGAACCGCTGTTGCGGGTTTGGTGTTAGAGCCCCCCCTTTAACAGCGGTTCTTATACGAACCGCTGTTAAAGTGTGGCGCACGTGGGGCTGCCGCAGCGCTCAGCCCCCCTCCCCCTTTAACATCGGTTCATAACACGAACCGGTGTTAAAGGTTCTCTGCCGTGGCAGGAAAACGACATAAATCTCTGTCGCGGCAGAGTTCTGCTGCCGCCCTGTTCTGGGCGGATTTCTGTGGCACGACGGGGACGGGGGGAGGGGGATCAATCGGAGAGGTATACACATACATCGTCGGTACATACGGATACATGAATAATTAAGCAACTATTATTATACACAAACATCTTCATTATGGTATTCTCCGTACACGTTGAAGCATCAACAAGTACAAGAGAAACACGTTCAAGCATATATACAATATAACATCTTCATACACGTCCATTTTGGATATCTAAAGAGTTCTCCACCAGGCATGAAGATCTCATCAAGTATGAACCCCACCAATTCCTCTTGAATGGCTCGTATGCGGTCAAATGGTAGGAGTTTGTCCCGTATCCGTTCGATCTAAATATATATGAAGAATGGTGTCAATATATATATATATATATAAGAATATAATGTTGCATACTTTGTTTACTTACTCTAAGTTGTTCAAGTGCGGCTTGGCCCGTCGCACATATCGTGTTGCGAATGAACTCGCAAACATAGTATCCACATAAGTTATTGTCGGGTCCTGATGCGCGCACTTTACGAGAATAGAGAGTTCAATCAAAATAATAATCAATAAAGCAGGATATAATGGAATTGGAAGCAAAATCAAAGAGATATGCAGACCTAGATGGCTAGTATTACTTACATTTTGATCTACAAATTTTAGTTCTTCTGACCATTCACCCACGACCCTGCCCGTGAACCTTTTCCAAACCCTGTCCAGCAAAGAAAATGGATAAAGGAGTAATTAATTACTTGTTGTTATGAAAGTTGCCGATCTAGTGCGATAATATGATTGATATTACCTCTAGAGCATCTCTTTAAAGTTTGTCCATAGCTCTTGGTCTTTTCGTAATGAGTCCATGACAAGGACTTTTCTTGCGTCAAGTTGAATGACTAGCAGAATAAAGTGGAACCCGCGCATGCATAACTCATCATCAGTTACACTTAACATCGAGTAAGCCGAAACAGAATGTGTACAAGAGAGGATAACACTCACGAGAAGTTGTAAGGCAGTAGTATTTCCCTTTTGGTTTGTTGTCTCAGTAAAGACCTTAGCAATAATCTTCTGTTTGCCCGGGTCTGTGTTTTACCACTTTTTCATGAACTCTATTTGGGTCAACGAACCCAATGTTAAAAGGGCCTCCTTTCATGCATTTCATAACCTGTTTCATGCATAATAGTATATACATATATGGTGAGCATATATATACATGAAATTAATGAATTGAATGAGATGAGATAGAAATTACAGAAATAGTACTTACACATAATAAAGGCTGATGGCAGCTTTGTCGAGTTCCTTCTGATTGAATAGAAAATGCAAGTCTTGAATGTTGAAGGTGATCTCGTCGTCTCCGCACAAAAAAATCTGATCTCTTATATGCGTTGTGATCCATTCTTCCTTTCTCGTCTTGCAGAAATCAGGGTACCATTTATGCAATCTTCGCATCTTTGTTGGTAGATTCTTGAGCTCCTCTTTCTTGACGAGATTCTTCCATACTTCCATGGCTGTATGGGGTTGACATCGCCTTTGGGAAAGTTGTATCCCATGATGTTCAAGTATGTAATGTAAGTCATCCCCATCTCATTGGCCTTTCTTTGTAGCTCTGCCTCGTAAACATTTACAGGAGGAGCTATTCGTGTATCGAACACTTGGAGCGGGGCGCACGATTGGATTTCCTGCTCTCTGAGCATGGGAACTGTTTTTTGGGCTGCCGCACGACTACTACTTTTAGACTCCCTCCGCCTTGCATCCCCCTTCATAATCTGGCGCTCGTAGTCCGGCACAAGTGGGGTTTCAGGTTTCAAAAGATTATTGTAAAACTTCTCCACCACCGCCGGATCTATTTTCTCCTTTGGCTCGGCCCGTCTAGGTGCAAAGAATTTCTTGACCTCTTCTTCCGAGATCCTCTTGGTCTCCTCGTCACTGCGATTCCACGATAATACCGGCAATGGCTTGGCAGAAGGCTGTAGGACGTAGTTTCTTGAACTCTTCGGCGTACGGTTTACTGCGGATTTCTTCGTGGCAGTGCTAGTGCTCTTCGTGGCAGTGCTCTTCCGCTTAAGCTGATGCACAGGAGATGGCTGAGGCGCAGGAGATGGCTGAAGTGCCAGAGACGGCTGGCGCGGTAGAGACGACAGGGGAGTATTCTGATGACCCAGAGACGGCTGCGGTGACTCAGACTGATGACGCTGCAGAGACGGCGGGGGTGTCAGTGGCCTCCAATTTGGAAGCACGATGTGTTCCTTCTTCCAAAGAATGGTTGTTTTCACTACAAATTTGAGTTGAGTTTCCCCTTCACCTATAGCATGGTCAAGCTGTGCTTCCTCATATTCCTTCACAGCCTCATCCACCCCGACAATAGCATAGCCATCTGGAATCGGTCGGCAGTGGTAAGTTCCACCAGCTACAGGAGGTAAGGCATAGTCGACCACCACCTTAGTGGATAAGCCCATTAATCTCACATACAGCTCAGCGTGTTTGCTCTTCGTGATCTCATCCACGGGGTATCGAGGACCCGCCATTTCAAGCGTGGGCTGCACGTTCTTCGTGGAAGCCACGCTACTTTTCTGCACAGAGTCTAGGCCGCCGGCAGCTTCCAATGCAGGCTCTTCGTGCCGTTGAGATGGGCTGGTAGCTTGCGGGCTCTTTTGTGCATTCACTTGCGCCTGTAGCGCCACAAGTGCATGTTCTATCTGTGTCATCAGGTCTGTACGCTCTTTTTCTTTTCTGCCGCGCCATCTGTAAGAGTCGCCCCACTCGGCAAACCCATCCTTCCACGTCATACCCCCTGTGCCTCGTGCAAGTCCTGGGTGTTCTTTTTTACCGATGGCGCGTGTCAGCTGTTCATTCTCTCTATCGGGATGGAAGGTCCTGGCGGCTGTTCCCTCATATGTCCTGATGAGTTCAGTGACAGGTTTGGCAAGGAGGGTGGGGAAGATACACAATCCCATTTCTGGGTCCAACCTTGCCCCGATTCCATAGAACCAAGTCTTTGCACGTAGGTCCCACCCATGTGTCTGGGGAGTGATCCCTCTATCGCGCAGGGCCTTCTCAGCTTCCTCCCACTTAGACCTCCGAGGTATGTAGCCACCTGACCCCGTCCTCTGGTGATATTCCTTCTTCTGGGCATTTAGCGTATTGGTTTCTGACCTCTTTGTAGCTATAGCACCTTCCTTGTACGCCCCAAATTCGGGCCAGTGAGGTCTTATCTTCGCATAATATGCGTCTTCGAAATCTGGAGTCTCGCGAGCTTTGACAAATTTGTTCAATTTTGTCTTCCAGTTGCGGAAAGCGTCAGCCATCTTCTTTAGAGTCCACTCCTTGACCTTTTCCTTTATAACCGGTTTATTTTCATCCTCCTCTGGCGGTAGAGTGAAATTTACCAACAGCGAATTCCAAAGCGTTTCTTTGGATCTTTCATCGACAAAGGTACTGTCGCCCTTTTTATCTTATTCCAATATTCAATTATGATTGGGATTTGGTTGCTAACAAGAACTCCATCCTGATGTATAAATTTGTCTACGGCATTCTTGGGCTGCATTGGCCTGCCATCAACACGGACTGCTTCGATCGTGAACTTTTCACGATCTTTCAATTGATGGTTCGCGCCTCGCTTGCTCTTTTTCATAGAAGAAGATTGTTGCTGGCTAGTCGATCCGGAGGGCTAAAAGAAGAAAGAAGCATTAATTAATACATGTGCATATATATACAAATCAATCGGTGCAAGTCAGCAGAGGCTTAATCCATGCATATACCTCGACGGACTTTGTAATCACTAAAGTGCGTTCACCGGAGTCGTCGTCTTCTCCATGACTACTTGAGCTGTCATCATGTCCCTCCAAGTTCAAATATTATGAGGTGTCCTCGTGGATCATGTTCTCCATTATTTCTTCCTCTTCAAGGTTTCTACTGAGTGGATACATAGTTTCTAAAACAATAATATTATCTAGAGTAAGAGAGTAAACATTCAAGTGGACTTGGATTCATACACAAATATACATATTATTCATACAAAAATACACAAATGAAATTAAAACCCTAAGCATGCTTGATCATTTTGACCGAGGTCCGAGGGGTCCAAACCCTAATTCGGAGAAATCCCGGATGCATATGAGAGGGTTCATTATGTTCTTCTAATTAAACTTGTCATGAAAGTTGATTAACAATGCATGAGGATAGCTTAAAGAGGTATTTATCATTTTTCTGAACATTTTGATATATTATTTGTATTTTTCTGAATTAATATGAATTAGTTATTGGATTTACAAGATTTAAACAATTTCTGGAAATATTAAACCAATTCAAAAAGCTTTACTACATCACTGTGACATCAGCATAGGGTGGGGGCATTTCTTACCGGGACTAAGTCTAGCCACAGTCACTAACCGGTGGGCATATGCCCACGTCCGACTCCACGGTGGCAGTCAATAGGTCAAACTTCCAAGGCGACGTCAGCACCGCGTCGGCGTGACGTCATCTTGCCGGTGACTCTCAGGTGGACGAAGGGGAGGGCGACTGGGTGCACGTGGGCTAGCGGGAGAGGGCGCGTTCGACACAGCTCATTGAGGCGGACCAGAAAGTTTGATCTCGTCAATGCCCATTGTTATGGACTTGGGTTTTGGAGAAGATGGGGATGCTGGAGATCGCGGAACGGTTAGCAAACAAGCAACACGGGGACACGAGGTTTACCGTTCAGTTCGAGGGAAAACCCTACTCCTGCTTGTCTGCTCTTGATTACGGCGGAACCGGTGATTATAGGGGTGCGCAGATGCAATCTGGCCTGGAGGTGTGTATGCGGAAGTATGAGAGAGAGATCTAGGTCGTGCCCTCCTGGCCTTTATATAGACTTAGGCAGGTCCTAGGCACAGATCTAGTCGTTTACAGGTTCTAGGGTTTACCCCTTTGAATTTCCTATCTACTCTAGTCTTGCTCTCCAAGGATCCGAAGGCGTCATGGGCCTTGGCCACCCGAAAATCTTCATGGGCCGGCGTATATTCGCCGTGGGCCTTCCTTGGGCTGGAAAGTGGCAGCTCCGCCCCTTTTTGGTCACCGGAGCGAGAGGAGAGGCGGTGACTAGCGGCGGCAGAGGGAGGCGCACGACGCGGGAGCAAACCAGAGCGAGAGGGAAGAAGGGGAACGGTCCTTGAGGACCAGCAGCTCACCGTGAGGAGGATGGTGGTGTCGAAGAAGCCGCGTGAGGTCAGGGGCGACGACAATCGGCAGGGAGAGCGGCAGCCCCGCGTCGATTCCTTGGACGCGGAAGAAGAGCACGATGAGGCGGCGGCAACGGCGTGGGTGGGCGCGACGGCGACGGCTGCGTGGGTGGGCGCAACGACGATGACGGCGTGGGTGGGCGCGGCGGCGACGCTCCTCTCTCTGTGCTCCTCTCTGCTCCTCGATCGATCTGGCTGGGGGAAGATGAAGAGGAGGTGCGCGTGTTATAACCCCCCCTTTAACACCGGTTCTAGCCACGAACCGGTGTTAAAGGGGGGAGTTCGTTTCGCACACGCACCCCCCCTTTAACACCGGTTCCAGCCACGAACCGGTATTAAAGGGGAGGGTGGGGGGATTTTCATTTCGCGCGCGCACACAAACTCCCTTTAACACCGATTCGTGGCTGGAACCGGTGTTAAAGGGAGGCATTTATTTCGTACATTAAAGGGGGGCGACATTTTTAATTCAAAAAACAGGATAAAATTTAGAAAATTCATATCTTTTTCATTTCAACTCAGAAAAATATGAATAATATATCATAATTTTCAAAAAAATAAGATCTATCCATTCATATAAAACATTTTATAGTTATTGTAGATGAAAATTTTCAAAATGATTAAAACACTTACATATGAATTTTTATTATTCAATTAAGACAAAAATAAAATAGTCAAAACCTAAAACTTTGAAATTAAGAAATATTAAGCATCTGAAAAGGAATCTAACCCTATTGTATTAGAGCAAATCATATTTTATTTTGTATTAACATTTTTGAATTGTTTGGATATTTAAATTTAGCATATTTTATATACTTTGGAATCTGACAGAACTTTCAACATGAAAATTGTTTGCATTTGAATAATTAATCCTAAAACATTTTTTGTTTTTAAAAAATAAAATTCTAACTATTCAAACTATTAGTAACAAATGGGAAAGGGTGGGCAGAATGCGTGGGAGGAAAAGGGCGGGAAGAAAATTTTATTACGATAGAACTGGTATTAAAGTACATAACGCAACTAAAAAAGCACGACTGAAAATTAAGATACATAGAAGAACTGAAAATTAAGATACATGGCCAGATTAAGTCACAATCGGCCCAACTTGTTTTGAAATGTTGGAGTGATTCAGTCATGCTCCTGCCTACACCTGTAATACTCGCCACTGTAGTCGTCGTACTCACCGCGGCCATCGTCGCTGTCGTCGTCAGGGTCGCCGTAGTTGAACTTTGAAGGCTGAGTATGCGTGGGCTGGACTTGAGGGTAGCGTAGACGGGGGTTAGAGTCGGTGGTCGTGTCGTAGGCCATGACGCTCTGGAGAGTCCGACCGCGCCACCACAGCCGATGGCCGCCCTCGTTGAAGTTCAGAGGAGGTGGGACGTCCTCCTCGTGCCTGGCGAGCACCCTCTCACGCCGATCCCCAAAGAAGGATTCCCAAGTTGGGAAATAGTCGGGATGCCAGTTGGGATTCCTCCGCTGCTCCGGCGTGAGATCGAAGTAGTAGTGGTTCGTGATGGCCATCCGGCACGCCACACCTAGAGGGACAGGAGAAACCGGCACGCCTCCGACACTCAGCATCCGGTACGGGGACACGATGGCCGGCGGCGGGTAGTTCGAGGCGCAAAGCGCCTCATCCTCCCTGGGGGTTAGTGGTACGCTGGAATCCATGGGAAAGAGTGATGAGGTTGTAGATATGAGTCTAGAGATGTGCAATAACAATGGAGGCCAACCCTACATATATATAGTGAGAAATAGTAGGAAGATAACTGGCAGGAAGAACTGGCGGGAAGAAAAATGACAGGAAGAAAAATGGCGGGAAGAAATGGCTGGAAGAAAATGGCTCATTTAATACATATAGTGTCAACATAAGAAATATGACATTGATTTCCATGTTGAGATACATATGTGTGCCAAAATGGCTCAATTAATACATATAATTAATCTTATGAGCGCGTCATCCGTAACCATGGTGTATCAGCACCTTTAACATGATGGTTGGGTCAGTCTTCACTTTGAAGGGCGGAATTTCATCAAACTTATTATAATCTTCTGGCATGTGTATTTGTTTTCCCTGAAATAACTATATGACGCTTTGGCTCATCGTGTGATATATTTGTTTGCTTATTTTTTTCTTTTTTTTGGTTTGGTAGACATGTCCTTCACATAGAAAACTTGAGCCACATCATTGGCTAAGATGAATGGTTCGTCTAAGTTCTTGTCTACCTTCATAAGATTGTTGAGATCCACTGTTGTCATTCCGTACTTCTTGTCTACCTCAACCCCTCCTCCTGTTAGCTTGACCCATTTGCACCGAATCAAGGGGACCTTAAAATTAGGTCCATAGTCAAGTTCTCATATCTCCTCTATGAACCCATAATACGTGGTCTTTTGCCCATTGTCTTTTGTTGTATCGAAGTGGACCCCACTGTTTTGGTTGGTGCTCTTTTTATCTTGGCCTATCATGTAAAATTTATTTCTATTTATCTCTTACCCTTGGAAAGTACATACAGTCGAAGATGGTGTCCTGGCCAACAAGTACAGCTGATCTCCAACAGTGGTGTTATTCGTGAGAAGTCTTTGCAGCCAGCCGCCAAAACTCGCCATGTGTTCACTTATAATCCATTCATCAGACTGTCTCGGGTGTTTGAGGCGTATAAAATTCTTGTGTTCATTGATATACGGGGCAACCAAGATATATCTTTGTAAAATGGTGTAGTGTGCTTGATTGAGAGAATGCCCGTCCCTATATATCATTGCTTTATGTCCTAGGGTGCCTTTTCCACGCAATCTCCCCTCATGTCGTGATGCTGGAACACCAATCGCCTTAAGGTCAGGAATAAAGTCAACACGGAACTGAATGACCTCCTCTATTACATAGCCCTTGAAGATGCTTCCTTCTGGCCTAGCACGGTTATGAACATATTTCTTTAATACTCTCATGTACCTCTCAAAGGGGAACATATTGTGTAGAAATACAGGACCGAGAATGGCAATCTCTTCTACTAGGTGAACCAGGAGATGCGTCATAATATTTAAGAAGGATGGTGGGAACACCAACTCGAAGCTGACAAGACATTGGGCCACATCTGTCTGTAACCCTGGTAGGCTTTGTGAATCGATTACCTTCTGAGATATTGCATTGAGGAATGCACATAGCTTCACAATGGGTACTCGAACATTTTCAGGTAGAAGCCCCCTCAATGCAATACGAAGCAATTGCGTCATAATCACGTGGAAGTCATGAGACTTCAAGTTTTGGAATTTTTTCTTTGACATATTTATTATTCCCTTTTATATTCGACGAGAAGCCACACGGGACCTTGATACTGCTCAGGCATTCAAAAAAGATTTCCTTATCTGCTTTGGTAAGAGCGTAGCTGACAGAAGTTAAGTGGCATCCTTTACCCTTCTCGTTCTCAGGATGCAAAGGCTCTTCAGGGTCTTTCATACGTTGCTGGTCCTGCCGTGCTTCCAGTGTATCTTTTGTCTTCCCATACACTCCTAGGAAGCATAGCAGGTTCACGCAAACATTCTTCGTCACGTGCATCACGTCGATTGAAGAGCGGACCTCTAGGACTTTCCAATAGGGTAGGTCCCAACATATAGATTGTTTCTTCCACATGGGTGCCTGTCTGGCATCATCATTCGGAATAGATAGACTGCCAGGACCTTTTCCAAAGATTACTTCTAAGTCCTTGACCATACCAAATACCTCATCACCGGTACGGAGGACAGGCTTCCTCCAGGGTTCTGCCAGACGTTTGAAATGCTTGCCTTTCTTTCTTACGGGATGCAGGTTCGGAAGAAATCAACGATACCCTAGGTACACAACCTTCTTACCTTTATCCAAATATACACTTTTAGTCTCATATAAACAATGCGTGCATGCTTTGAATCCCTTGTTTGTCTGTCTTGAAATGTTACTAAGAGCAGGCCAATCATTGATGGCTACGAAAAGCAACGCTCGTAGGTCAAATGTCTCCCCTTTGTGCTCATCCCACATATGTACACCTAGTTTGGCCCATAGCTGTAAAAGTTCTTCAGCTAATGGCCTTAGGTACACATCAATGTCATTGCCGGGTTGCCTCGGGCCTTGGATGAGCACTGGCATAATAATGAACTTCCTCTTCATGCATAACCAAGGAGGAAGGTTATAGATACATAGAGTCACAGGACATGTGTTGTGACTGCAGCTCTACTCACCAAAAGGATTCATGCCATCTGTACTTAGACTAAACCTTTAGTTCCTTGCGTCACGTGTGAAGTCTGGGTACTCTCGCTCGACTTTTCTCCACTGTGACCCATCAGTGGGGTGTCTCAACATCGCGTCTTTCTTACGGTCTTCCATGTGCCATCGCAACAACTTGGCATGATCTTTATTTTTGAAGAGACGTTTTAACCGTGGTATTATAGGAGCATACCACATAACCTTGGCAGGAACCTTCTTCCTAGGGGCCTCGCCCTCAACATCGCCAGGGTCGTCTCGTCTGATCTTATACCGCAGTGCAGTGCATACCGGGCATGCATCCAAATTCTCATACTTCTCACCGCGGTAGAGGATGCAGTCATTAATGCAGGCATGCATCTTCTAAACGTCTAATCCTAGAGGGCAGACAACCTTCTTTGCTTGGTATGTACTGTCGGGCAATTCATTATTTCTTGGAAGAAGATTCTTCATTTTTACCAACAACTTTGAAAATGCGCTGTCAGTCACACTATTCTCTGCCTTCCATTGCAGCAAATCCAGTGTGGTACCTAGCTTTTTGTGGCCATCTTCTCAAGTTGGGTACAACAATGTTTTGTGATCCTTTAACATATGCTCCAGCTTCTCCTTCTACTTTTCAGTTTCACATTCTTCCTTTGCATCAGTAATGGACCGACCAAGATCGTCATCAGCGGGCCCATCTGCTGCCTCTAGATCTTCATTATCTACCCCCGTTGCAGTATCATCGTATTCAGGATACATATTATGATAGTTGTCATCATCCTCTTCTTCTTTGTTGTCTTTCATCACAACCCCTCTTTCTCCGTGCTTGGTCCAACAATTATAGCTGGGCATGAAACCGGATCGAAGCATGTGGGCATGAATGGTTCTGGTATTTGAGTAGTCTTTCTTGTTCTGAAGGTGAACACACGGACATCACATAAAACCATTGTGACCACGGTTTGCATTAGCCACAACGATGGAATTTTGGAGGCCCATAATGTACTCGGAAGTGTGTCGGTCACCGTACATCCATTGCCTATAATGCTAAAGCGGCATCGCCTGCACGGCCAAGGCGTTCTGGGTCTTTGTGTTCAACGTCTTCGAGGCAGGGCTGGTAGAGAGGGGGCGGTGAGGCGTGGGTGATCTCCCAGACAAGGTTGGCATGGCTAGTTTCTCTCCTAGCTTGTTGTCTACACTGGGGTGGCATGGGTGGCTTCGGCTGTTCACCATTGATGGCATTGCCAACCTCACAGTGGTGCTAGTGATTAGTTAAGGTTGTTCGATGATCTACTAAGGCTAGCGGTGTCCAGAGAGAGAACAAGTTAGGCTTCAATCACTGCTCACAATAGTGTTTGGATTTTGTTTGATTTGTGTCTGCCAAGTGTTTGATGAAATGGCCGCAAGAATTCAAGTTTTGAATTTTGAAAATATTTTTGGTGGGTGTGCTAGGTTGGTGCCGGTGAGTCTACAGATCCTTGGGTTTTGAAAGTTGATCTTGTTTGAGTGGTTTTTGAAAAAGTGGGATCTTCCCATATGATAAAGATTCAATTTTGAATTGTCATTTAAACTATGCATTTGAAAGTTTCTGGATGATCACAAAGTGGGCCTTGATACTTGGTTATGAGTATAATCAAGGGGTGCAAAGATCCAGAAAAGTTTCTGTTGGGTTCTGAAAGTTTGAGACAGCCAAAGTAGGCATGGGAGTTAAATTGGTCAAAATGACCATTCCCTTATTTTATTTGTTTTGATTTACTTGTCTTTGAGAAAAGTGTGGGAAATGTTTAGATGATGTTTATTTCACCTAAGCATCCATTTACAAGCAAAGGAACACACAAACAAGTTGGTTTAAAAGAATTTCAAATGAAATGCATACACATATGCATGCTTTCATAATTTTATTTAGAAAAGTTTTTGTTAACCCTAATTTTGATTCTTAGAGTTTGATGATCCAAGTTTAGTATTTTTGGGATGTTACAATTATGCGGGCGATGATGATCATGTTATTGCTCCTTAGTTGTATTTTGGATATTGGTGGCATAGTGGGATGAAGCGGCCCGGACAAACTTTACATGTCCTCGCACATGAGACCTGTTCCAG
The DNA here is from genome assembly GCA_023614405.1 of Avena insularis. NCBI lineage: Eukaryota > Viridiplantae > Streptophyta > Magnoliopsida > Poales > Poaceae > Avena > Avena insularis. Next base: position 25,061,382 of record CM042691.1, on the reverse strand, counting down.
GCTTGACATGCAACTAGTTTGCATAAGTGGCTAGTGGGTGTCTGTCTCTCCTACTATAGTCAATCTCTAATTTGCAACGAGTTTTCAACAATTTGGTTATCCTCGTTGTGGTTCATGTACGTAGGTAAGAACGGTTCTATCTTCAAAATCCCTAGTAAAACTTGCAATGGATAAATTAGAGGCGTCTAGTTTAGATTGTTGCTGGGCTAGTGTTATGATATGGTGATGTTGTAAGTAGAAGTATGAGATGATACTCTTACTACACACATAACATGTAAGTTCCATAGACCTTGGCCTTACACATAGAGGTATGATAGTGATCATACCACGATGTACATGATGGGGATCAAGTGCGGGAACCATATGATTTCACTTATAAACATGTGATGTTTGATTGCATCTTATATTGCTTGTTTGGCATTTTATTAGCATAATAAGATGATCCCTCATTTAAATATCAATATAAGAATGTGTTCTTCCTTAAGTATGCACTAATTATGTTTCGTCGCTCTAAGACATCACGTGATGATCGGGTGTTCCTGGATCCACGACCATATTTCGGGTGTAAGACAGTTACACACATGAATACTAAGCTTCTTACTTGGCGAGCCTAGCATGTATAGACATGGCCTCGGAACACGGACCGAAAGTTTAAGCATGAGTCATATGGTAGATATGATGCCCATTTGATGCTCGCCTTTGAAGCTACACCGACTCACGTGATGATCGGACTTGGTGTAGTGGATTTGGTTCATGTAATCACCAAAAAGGAACGAGGGATGTCGTTTTTGAGTGGGAGTTCATTCTTAATATGGATTAGTTAAACTCAATCTATCATAAACTTAGTCTAAACTTTACAAATTCTATTGTAGATGGCACCACCTGCTTTTAATTTCAATGTGTTCATGGAGAAAGAGAAACTTGCAATGAACGGTAGCAACTTTACCAAATGGGCCATGAATTTGAGGATTCTCCTCTCTGTTGCACAAAAGCGATATGTGCTAGAAACTCCGCCAGGCCCCCCACCGTTCGATCATGCCCCTAACGAGTAGAAGAATGTCTATCAGACTCGTCAGGAGGACCACAACTTAGTTCATTGCGGCATATTGTATGGGCTAGAGCCAGAACTTCGAAAGAGTTTCGAAAACGGCAATGCATTTGATACAATGGGTGAGTTGAAAATGATTTTCTACACATATGTTGCTATAGAGAGCTACAAAGCTTCAGAAAATTTCTTTAGCTGCATGATGAAAGAGCACAACTCCGTAAGTGAGCATGTACTCAAGATGTCTGATTACGCCGATAAGCTTGTGTCCTTATGAATATCGATTCCCATTGACTTAGGCATCCATCGTGTTCTGCAGTCTCTACCACCTAGATATAAGAGCTTCGTGATGAACTATAATATGCAAGGCATGAAGAAGTCTCTCCCCGAGATTTTGTTAATGCTTAAATCTGCAGAAGTGGAGATCAAGAAGGAACATCAAGTATTGATGATCAATAAGAACACTGGTTTCAAGAAAGACAAGAAGGGTAAACGGAAGGGAATTAAGGGCAGCAAGCCAGTTGCCGTGCCTGAAAAGAAACCCCGAGTTGGACCTAAGTCTGATACCGAGTGCTATTATTGTAATGGGACTGTCCACTAGAAGCACAACTTCCAGAAGTATTTGGCAGACAAGAAGGCCGACAAGGCAAACAAAGGTATATATGATATACATGTTATTGATGTGTACTTGACTAGCACTCGCAGTAGCACCTGGGTATTTGATATCGGTTCAGTTGCTAATATTTGTAACTCGAATGAGGGGTTGCGGAACAAGTGACCGCTAGCAAGGGGTGAGGTAAAGATACGTGTCGACAATGGATCAAGTGTTGATGTGATTGCCGTCGGAACGCTACCTCTCCACTTACCGTCGGGATTAGTAATAAACTTGAATAGTTGTTATCTAGTGCCAGCACTAAGCATGAACATTGTACCTGGATCGTGTTTGATGCAAAGTGGTTATTCATTTAAATCCGAGAACAATGGTTGTTCTATTTATATGAATGAAATCTTTTATGGTCATGCACCGATGATGAATGGTTTGTTGGATCTCGATAATAGTGTTACACATATTCATAATGTTGATGCTAAAAGGATTAAACTTAATGATGATATATCCGCATATATGTGGCACTGCCCTCTAGGTCATATTGGCCTTAAACGCATGAAGAAGTTCCATTCAGATGGACTTTTGGAATCACTTGATTTTGAATCATTTGATACATGTGAGCCATGCCTTATGGGCAAGATGACTAGAACGCCGTTTTCTGGTTCAATGGAATGGGCGACAGATTTATTGGAAATCATACATTCTGATGTATGTGGTCCAATGAGTGTGTCGGCGCGAGGTGGATATCGTTATTTTGTTAATTTCACATATAATTTGAGTAGATACGGTTATATCTACTTGATGAAACACAAGTCTGAAACCTTTGAAAAGTTCAAGGAATTTCAGAGTGAAGTGGAAAATCATCATAATAGAAAGATCAAATTTCTATGGTCCAACCGTGGAGGTGAGTATCTAAGTTAATAGGTTTAGCACTCATATGAAAGAGTGTGGAATTGTTTCACAACTAACACCTGCCGGAACACCATAGCAAAATGGTGTGTCAGAACGTTGTAATCGTACTTTATTGGATATGGTTCGATCTATGATGTCTCTGAAAGACTTGCCGTTGTCATTTTGGGGTTATGCACTAGAAACTGCTGCATTCACTTTAAATCAGGCACCATCTAAATCCGTTGAAAAGACACCGTATGAATTGTGGTTTGGAAACAAACCTAAGCTTTCATTTCTTAAAGTTTGGGGATGCGATGTTTATGTGAACAAACTTCAACCGGATAAACTCGAACCCAAAGAGGAAAAATGTGTCTTCATAGGATACCCTAAGGAAACTATTGGGTATTCCTTCTATCACAGATCCGAGGGCAAGGTTTTTGTTGCCAAGAATGGATCCTTTCTAGAGAAAGTGTTTCTCGCGAAAGGTGTGAGTAGTCGAAAGGTAGAACTCGAAGAGGTTATTGAACCTTCTATTCAAAGTATGGCGAGTAGCGCAGCGCCGGAAGTCGTTCCGGAGTTGGTTTCACCAGTTGAAGAGGGAACTAATGATAATGATCATGAAACTCCGAAAGAGAGTACTACTGAACCTCACAGGTCTAGCAGAATGTGTGCAGCTCCCGAGCTATATGGAAACCCTGTTATGAATTTCATGGTTGATGAAATTGATGACCCTGCGAGGTATGAAGATGCGATGATGATCCCGGATTCCAACAAATGGTTAGAATCCATGAAATCCGAGATGGAATCCATGTTTGGAACTTGGTGGGCTTTCCTCATGACCGAAAGGCCGTGGAGAATAAATGGATTTTCAAAAGGAAAACTGATGCTGATGGTAATGTGACCGTCTATAAAGCTCGACTTGTCGCAAAGGGGTTTCGACAATTTCAAGGTGTTGACTACGATGAGACATTCTCTCCTGTAGCAATGCTAAAGTCATTTAGGATTATGTTAGAAATTGCTGCATATTTCGATTATGAGATATGGTAGATGGATGTCAAAACCGCATTCCTCAATGGTAATATTGAAGAAGAGTTGTATATGATACAACCAAAGGGTTGTGTCGATCCTAAGGATGCTAACAAGGTGTTCAAGATTCAACGATCCATCTATGGACTAAAGCAAGCATCACGGAGTTGGAATCTCCGCTTTGATGAGGTGATCAAAGAGTTTGGATTTGTCCATACTTATGGAGAGGCTTGTATTTACAATAAAGTGAGTGGGAGCAATGTGGCATTTATGATATTATATGTGGATTACATATTATTGATCGGAATGATATAGATCTTTTAAACAGTGTTAAAAGTTATCTAAACAACAAATTTTCAATGAAGGACCTAGGTGAAGCGTCATACATATTAGGCATAAAGATCTATAGAGATAGATCTAGGCGCCTAATAGGACTATCGCAAAGTACATACCTTGATAAGATTTTAAAGAAGTTTAAAATGGACGGAAGTAAGAAGGGGTTCTTACCTATGTTGCAAGGCAAGACATTGAGTAATACTCAAAGTCCGGCTACGGCGGAAGAAAGAGAGATAATGGACAAAGTCCCCTATGCTTCAGCCATAGGCTCTATAATGTACGCCATGCTATGTACAAGACCGGATGTGGCACATGCTATTAGTTTGACTAGTAGGTACCAATCAGATCCAGGTTCAGAACACTGGAAAGCGGTCAAGAATATCCTTAAGTACTTGCGAAGAACTAAGGATATGTTTCTTGTGTACGGAGGTGAAGAAGAGCTCGTCCTTAAGTGTTATGTCGACGCAAGATTTGACACCGATCCAGAAGACTCTAAGTCTCAATCCGGATACGTAGTTCCATTGAATGGCGGAGCGGTTAGTTGGAGGAGTTCCAAATAACCTGTGGTGGCGGGATCAACAACGTAGGCCGAATATGTTTCTACTTTGGAAGCGGCTCAGGAAGTGGTTTGGATGAAGGATTTCATATCCAAACTAGGTGTGATTGCGAGCGCGTTGGACCCAATGGTGATCTATTGTGACAACAATGGTGCCATTGCCAATGCGAAAGAACCATGGTCTCACAAGAATTGCAAGCATATTAAGCGCCGGTTTCACTCCATCAGCGAGCATGTCAAGGATGGAGATATAAAGATTTGTAAAGTACACATGGATCTCAATGTAGTAGATCTGTTGACTAAAACTCTCCCTAGAGCAAAACATGATCAACACCAGAACTCCATGGGTGTTAGATTCATCGCTATGTAACCAAACAACACATGGAATGACCTAACCAAACAACGATTAACCTTTCTGGGTTATGATGCTCCACTATATATAGGGAGTGAATGTGGGCTCTGCTCGCGCGTCCCATTCACTAAAGCCCATATAACACTAGTCACCGTGAGTCCGACTCACTAACTCAGTCCTAATCCGGCTCGGGTCCAACCCGACCAGATTTCTGGTTTAGATGCAATCCGAACTTGCTCCCGCTCTTAAGTGTGTGACCCCGCAGGCTCATGGCTACTTGGACACGATTAGAATCCAACTCCAAATCGATCAATCGGTAGCGGCTCCTAGCAGAACGTGCCGACTCCCAAGTACCAAAGAGTCATGACGACTTGCCTTTCCAATGCGACTTACGTATGAGTCCCTTTTGCCTCACGATATACCTTGTCAGAGTATAGACGAATAATTGTCATCCCTTAAATAGTCCGATTCTCTTCTCGATCCGAGATAAGTGATTCACCCGACTAACTCTTAGTCGATCGCCTCGGTTAACACTTAACCGAGTCGTGCATGGCCATGTTTTCCGAATCATATCTCATGAGAGGGCCCAGAGAATATCTCTCCAAGTGGAGGGGAAAAAGCCCATCTTGGTTATTCACATCATGCAGCTTGATTCTCAGTCGACCCGAACTCTGCCTTTATAACTGCTCATTTACGGATCAACATTTGACAGAACCTAAGTCGGTGATCCTCAACTCGGACAGTGCAATAACCTCAGGTCTAAGGAGTACATTGATTGAGATATACAAATGACAACTTGTTCGTTGTACCTCAATATGGGTCAATCCGACTCGCTAAACTCTTTAGCCGAGTCTGTGTAAGTCGGAATGGCATCTCCATGCCCATGACAAGTGGAACCGTATCATCAAGCCAACTTTCACATTGGTCTAAGTTGTGTGTCCAGCACAACCTCAATGACCAAGGACATTTAGTACAAACAACATGAATGCATAGTTCCACAACTGAATCACATGTTCAATGATACACATCAGATGTTCATACAAGGACAACTTTATATCTTTATGAATACAATGGGAAATCTCATCATACATGATTGCCTCTAGGGCATATTCCCAACAGTCTCCCACTTGCACTAGAGTCAATCTTCGGACATCACATGTCTAGGCATCTAATGCCCATGGCTCTCAGGTGCGCCTCATGCTTCGGCTGGGGTAACGGCTTTGTCAACGGATCCGCAATATTTGCATCCGTGTGTACCTTGCATAACTTGATATCACCCTGATCCACGAACTAGCGAATCAGATGGTACCACATGAGTATGTGCTTGTTCTTCTGGTGTTGTCTAGGTTCCTTGGCTTGTGCAATAGCACCATTGTTGTCACAATACACGTCTAACGGATTGTACGAGCCCTGAACCACACCAAGATCAGTGAGGAAATTCCTCATCCAAACAGCTTCCTTTGCTGCCTCTGAGGCGGCAATATACTCAGCCTCTGTTGTAGATGCAGACACAGTCTCTTGCTTGGAACTCTTCCAGCTCACAACACCTCCTTTTATAATAAACACGTATCCGGATTGCGAACGAGAATCATCAGAGTCGGTAAGATAACTCGCATCTGTGTAACCCTTCACACTGAGTTCATCTTCACCACCATAAACCAAAAACATATCCTTAGTCCTTCTCAAGTACTTTAGGATATTTTCAGCCGCTGTCTAGTGGATTTCTCCAGGATCAGCCTGGTATCTGCTCACAACACTTAGAGCATAGGAAACATCCGGCCTAGTACAAATCATGGCATACATGATGGATCTGACTGCAGAAGCATACAGAATCGCACTCATTCGACTTTGCTCATCAGTTGTCGAAGGACACTGAGTCTTGCTAAGTTTTACACCATGGGACATCGGTAATAATCCCTTCTTAGACGATTCCATGTTAAACTTCTTCAACACTTTGTCCAAATAAGTACTTTGACTCAATCCAATGAGCCGTATTGATCTATCTCTATAGATCTGTGTAACATCCCAAAAATACTAAACTTAAATCATCAAACTCTAATCATCAAGTTTAGGGTTAACAAAAACTTTTCTAAATAAAATTATGAAAGCATGCATATGTGTATGCATTTAATTTGAAATTCTTTTGAACCACCTTGTTTGTTTGTTTCCTTGCTTGTAAAATGTTTCTTAGGTGAAATAAACATCATCTAAAACATTTCCCACACTTTTCCCAAAGACAATAAAAGCAAAACAAATAAAATAAAGGAATGGTCATTTTGACCAATTTAACTCCCATGCCTACTTTGGCTGTCTCAAACTTTCAGAACCTAACAGAAACTTTTCTGGATCTTTTCACCCCTTGATTGTACTCATAACAAAGTATCAAGGCCCACTTTGTGATCATACAGAAACTTTCAAATGCATAGTTTAAATGACAACTCAAAATTGAATCTTTATCATATGGGAAGATCCCACTTTTTCAAAAACTACTCAAACAAGCTCAATTTTCAAAACCCAAGCATCTACAAACTCACCAGCACCAATCTAGCACACCCACCAAAAATATTTTCAAAATTCAAAACTTGAATTCATGCGGCCATTTCATCGAACACTTGGCAGACACAAATCAACAAAATCAAAACACTATAGTGTGCAGTGTTTTGAGCCTAACTGGTTCCCTATATAGCTCACAACCAGCTCAGTAGATCATCTAGCAAGATTAACCAAGCACTAGCACCACTGTGAGCTTGCCAAAACCATCAATGGTGAACAGCCGAAGCCACCCTTGCCACCCCAGTGTAGACAGCAAGCTAGGAAGGAAACTAGCCATGCCAACCTTGTTTGGGAGATCACCCATGCCTCACTGCCCCCTCTCGACCAGCCCTGCCTCGAAGAAACCGACCAGAGCACCCAGGAACGCCGCGCCCGTGCCTCTGCCAACCGTGCTGAGCATGCGCCAGAGCGCCACCCTCGATCGAAGCCCACAGACCGCGCGCCGCCCTCGCCGCGTGCATACACGATCACCACCGACCCAGGAGACCGCCAGACATTCCCGTTCGCTGCCCCATGACGCAGAGCCACCGCTCGCCGTCGAAGACGCCGCCTCTGCCGCGCAGAGTGTCGCGTGTTCCAGACCAAACCGCACCGCCCTACAAGCGCATTAAAGTCATAGAGCATCGCCAGGAGACCACCAAGCGATCGCCACCACTGGCCATGCCTCTAGCAGCCCGTAGCTATGTCGCCACCGTCGCCTGCCCATGCCGTTCGGTCTCACCATTGAGACTATAAATAGAGGACTCTCCCGCTCGAATTCTTCACACCATTCCACTCCTCTCTCACCCAGAACCACCCCACCTCAGTCCCGGAGCAAGGCGAGCAACGTATCGCCGGAATTTCACCGGAGCCCGCCGCCTTTGGAGAAGAAGGGCGCCATCGATTTCGTCCACCCCAGGAGCTGCCGCGACCACCCCTGAGTTCGCCGTCGTCGACTTTGTCGTTCGCCCGCCTCGCCGACCCTCGCCTGCACCCCGGTGAGCCCCCAGGAACCCCCACTGGTCGCGCTAGGTTTCTGTCTCGCCGGTGTTGTCCAACGTCGACGATGACTCTCAGTCGTTGGATTAGAACTAGATCAAACGTCCCACGTTGCCCCGTACCGCTTTGCACCCCCTGTCTCACTGACGAGTGGGGATAGCCACTTAAGCAGCCCGCAGAAGCGCTACGCTTAGCAGGCCGGCCCGTTAACTTTTCAAGCGCAGCCCAGTTATTTGAATTAAACCTTTTCCATTTTATTTCAAACTCACTTCTATACCCTGTTTTAAAAATCAACCCAGATCGATTCAGTGCACCAAATTGAATGAAACTAATTTTGTTAGAAAGGTCCGGGAATGCTGAATCCAAGCCCGCTGGATTCAAGTCATTTGGATCTATAGATCACCCATTCAAACATTTTTCAAATTTAAACCATAATAGCTTTTGAGTTGATTCCAACTCTCAAAAATCACATTTAACCATACCTTTCAGAATATATAAAAAACATATAGGTTTACTTACAGAAATAATGTTCAAGTAATAAAAGAATGCTACATAAGCATTTCTAGCCACTTTAATTAATTAAAATAAAAGGGTGAAACCTTATTAAATTGTGACACCACTTTAAATCATATTCCCATGGACTAAAATATGTGGTGATGACATGTGTCAACATGGTCCCATGTTTGGTTTGGATAATATTAAATCTTAAGTAGTTTTTCAATGAGTAGAAATTACTTTTCTAAAAATAAAAGGATTTAAACCAAGCCTTAATCTTGTAATGTTAGAGATGATGTTAGATCATCTATAGGACCCTTGTGTGTGATGATTGCAAGTAGTTAAGTATTGTTTGGTGATTATGTACCTCATATTTATTCATAGACGATAGTACCGACCAAGGATACGAGGAGGAAGGAGGATTCTACGAAGAAGAAGCCGAGGAGAACTTCAACCACTGCTCTGCACAAGGCAAGCTTATACTGATATTGATGCAAGCTAACACTTGCAAGATACTTTACCTATGCAAGCCTAATACTACTAGTGAATGTGCAAGCTAACAGTTGCATGGTACTCTACTGATGCAACAAACCACTACTTGTTACTATGCCCACTATATGCCTTAAGCATATGTGATCATATCCACTTGATAAACCAATCCTAGTTTTACTTACCAACCTGATTACTTTATTTCTTTATCAAAGCTCTTACTTAGAGTTTACTAGAATAAATGGTAGATACTAGAAGGATACTTGAAGGTTGCATAAAGAGCATAAAATTTGGCCTAAGATAAATAATCTTGATGTCATCCTAAGGCATGAGATTGAACTTAGTTAAAACTCCATTAGTTTACCACCCCTCATCAGTGGTTACCCCCACCTGTAGATGCTAGTGCTAAGCATAAAACCTAATCAACTTTAGATGGGTATACTTGGTGGAAAAATGGTTATGAAAACCATGGAATGATGGAACATTCTATTGAAATGTTTTGGACATGTGTTTATGAACACTTGATGATTTTGGTGATGAAAATGTTGAGGCATGAGCCTTATCCCTTTATAAAACTGATGGTTGTCTGGATGCGATACCGTTCCAATTTTATCGTACAACCACAATACCCGAAGATTGGGTAGGGCTTGACTCGAAACTTATATCCCTTAGTATTAGTTCCCTCACAGACAAGGTCTGAGCTGAGGCTACCTTGTGAAGATTGTCCACCTGTGCAGCACCCAAGATGACAGTTGGTCATGGTTGGGAGGCCAAACTCACAGGAGAGGTGCTTATACTAGGGAGTGTAATTGAAAGGTTAGGTTTGATTATCCGCATACTGAGTATGGTGAATTCAGGATTTGTTCTTGACGGATGTATCGAATGTTGTGGTGAAAGTGTACAATCTTTGCAGAGTGTCAAACTATTCGAATAGCCGCGTCCGCGGTTATGGACAGTTGGAGTGGCCATACTGTTCCCCCGTCAGACTTTTCAAAATGACTTGTGAAATGAAGTAAGACTTTGACTTGACCACAACAGGGTTGTGATATGAAATACAAGTTCCCATTTAGGTGTTATAAAACTTCAACTAGCATTCGTGCTCCTAAACTTAGTAGAGATAAACCTGGCTTTTGCAAAAGAACCCTAGAGCCTAGTGTCCTATTATCCAAAACCCCCCCTTTACTTGTTAGTATTAGTTTGCGAGTACTTAAAGAGTACTCATGGCTTTGTCCCTGGCTATTCCCATGGCCAGACTATGAAGAGGATTACCTGCAGGATGGACCCTAGGAAGGTTACGACAACTAGGATCATCTCCCATCGTCAGCATTGCCTGTGACCCCGAAGATGGAGCTTCGCCCACTCTACCGTTATTATTACGTATTCCGCTGCTTGATGTTGTATTAAGAACTGGATCATGAGATCCCTATTTGTGTAAGAACTTATGTACGGTTGTAATGGATGATGTACTATGGTATCCAATTCTGTTATGTCTCGCAAAAATGGTAATCCTAGGATTGCGATGTATGGCATAACAGGCATCTGGGATTAAAAATCCGGGTGTTGACAAGTTGGTATCAGAGTCATCCTGACCATAGGAGACCCTAGTTAGACTGGACGTTTGAATCAAAAACTTAGTTTCAAAACCAAAGAAAACAAATATTTACAAAAACTTATTCTCATTCTTATCCCTTTGATTCTTTCATGAAAATTCATGTTCCTCAAAAACTCTTGCAAAAATACATAAATTTTTTGACACACTTGACCACTCTACTAACTTACTCATCCTATATTATTATAGATGGACGTGAAGGAAAGCAAGTTTTATCAGTTGGGGAATGGAGGAGACCTTATCTTTGAGAGGGATTTGGACTAGCTTTCGGAACTTCTGGAGTGTCCGCACCCCGAGTTCTTTGGATCTCAGCTCAATGATCAAAGAGGAGAAGATCTGCAGTGGCTAATTGTTGCAAGTCTCAGAGGAAAGATTGAACCTCCCACTGCGGAAGGAATTCAGTTTACCTTAAGAGAAAACAACTGGCTCGATGGACTTGCCAGGGCCATGCAGGAAGCTATTTCCCGTCTGTGTGGGCAGAGCATCAATAAGATCAAGGGTACTTGCTTTGAGTTTTGCCCAAGGCATGATGCAAATGGACAACCACTCTAAGCCCCATACCACCCCGAGCTGAAGACTCAATTGGACCACCTTAGCTTCATGATGTACGATCGTCAGCAGGAGTTAGACAACTGCCGTGACTACTCTAACCACAAGTCTGCCATCATCAAGACGAAGGACCAAACCATCGCCATGCTAGCAAAGGATCGCAAGTCTCGCCGCCGTCAGCTCGACAAGAAGGAGCGCATCATTGCCCGTCTTCGCCACCGCATCTCATCTTTGGAGGAGACCATCCACGAGAGAGACATGTAGTTGGAGGAAAGGGAGAATGCCGGAGAAGATCTTCGTGGAGACCCCTACTCCTATCTCAGCGATGACAATGATTTTCTGGAGGATCAGGCTATGGACTTCTTCACCGATGAAGATGATTTCGCCTTCATCGATGATGATGAGGATGATGAAGCCACCGATTCCGAGGAGTAGTAGCACTTGAGCACTAGCGTAGTGAGTAGTATTCAGTCCCCCTGTATCGTAGTTTCCAGAATGGTTCTTAAAACCATCTGTTTTTCTTTGTTGTGGTGTGTGTTGTATCGGGTGCTATGAATGAATGAATGAATGAATGAAAAAGCAAGTTGCTAGAAAATCTGAGTCAAACTTTAAATTTTTTCAAAGACCCAAAAACATTAGAAATTTCCCTCTTTTCTCATGATCTATCTCAATCTTCAGATGCCACGTGGAGGAAGTGGTTCATCCCCGGACCCGATGTTGCAGATTCTACAAATGTTAACTTCTGACCGCGAAGCTAAAAGAGCGGAATGTCAAGCCAACCTAGCCACCCTTCAGCAGATAGCCCAGCTTGCCCATAACAACCAAGGCCATGGAAATCAAGACAACCATGGATCTAAGCTCAAGAATTTCCAGAATACCATCCCACCTATTTTCACTAGGTCAAAAGAACCCCTAGACTCCGATGATTTGCTGCAAACCATGGAAAATAATCTAGAAGTTGCCGGAGTGGAAGCCAACGAGAAAGTTCTGTTCACCACCCACTATCTAGACGGAGATGCCAGGGCATGGTGGAACAGTGTTCGCGCAATGACCGGAGGCCAGATGATGACCTGGGAGGAATTCAAGGTCAAGTTTAGCAGAACCCATGTGCCACCAGGTTTGATCAAGAGAATGAGAGATGAGTTCAGAGAGCTAAAGCAAGGAAGGATGACTATAGTGGAATACCGTGACAATTTTTTGTCATTAGCTAGGTATGACCCGGATGAGATCGACACCGAAGCCAAGAAGAAAGAAAGATTCCTGAATGGTCTGCATGATGAGATGCAGACTGTGTTAGTCAATATCCCCTTTGCTGATATTGAAGCCCTTGTTGACTCTGCTATCCAGATGGAAGGAAAGATCAACCAAGTCAATGAGAACCGCAAGCGTCGCATGATGCATCAACCAGGAACCCATCAGACCCCAAAGTATCGGCCCAACCCATCTCCAGGATAGCCCCAAGAACCAACAGACCCCAGATGAATCGTCCGACCTATCCCAACCGTGGAAACCCTAGGCCCGGAGGAAATCACAACAACCCCGGCAACGCTAACAATTTCAATCGTGCCCCACCAAGTTGGATTAGAGCAGTGCTCCCGCGGGCTGCTTAAGTGGGTGTCCCCACTCGTCAGTGAGACAGGGAGGGGCAAAGCGGTACGGGGCAACGTGGGTCGTTCGATCTGATTCTAATCCAACGGCTGGGAGTCATCGTCGACGCGAGACAACGCTGGCGAGAAAGAAACCTAGCGCAGCCAGTGAGGGGTGCTGGGGGCTCACCGGGTGCTGGCGAGGGTCGGCGAGGCGGGCGAACGACAAAGTCAACGACGACGAACTCAGGGGTGGTCGCGGCAGCTCCTGGGGTGGACGAAATCGATGGCGCCCTTCTTCTCCAGAGGCGGCGGGCTCCGGTGAAATTCCGGCGAGGTGGTGCTCGCCTTGCTCCGAGAACGGTGTGGCACAATCAGTGATAAGAGGAGAGTGAGATGATGTGAAGAAATCGACTGGGGGTGGCCTCTATTTATAGTCGAGCGAGGGGACTGACGGGGCGCACGGTGAGCTCGTCGGGGGCGATGTTACAGGCGGCTATTGGCATGGGCGACGTTAGGGGACGGTGCGGTGTTCCCTGGCGATGCTCAACGACATGGTTTTGTGGCGTGGGGTGGTGTGGCTTGGTCTGGAACATGAGACGCTCTGTGCGGCAGAGGCGGCGTCTTCGACGGCGAGCGGTGGCTTTGTGGCACGGGGCGGCAAACGAGGATGTCTGGAGGTCTTCTGGGTCGGTGGGGATTGTGTATGCACACGGCGAGGGTGGTGTGCAGTCTGTGGGCTTCGGTCGAGGGTGGCGCTCTGGCGCACACTCGGCATGGTCGCTGGCAAGGTTGGCATGGTTCGTGCGTGTGGTCCAGGGCTTTGCAATGCTCGCGGCTGGGACAGGGAGTGGCGGTGGACGGTGGGCTGCCTCCCAGACATGCTGGCTAAGCTTGCTTCTCTTCCTAGCTTGCTGTCGACATGGGGGTGACAAGGTTGGCTTCGGCTGTTCACCATTGATGGTAATGCCAAGCTCACAGTGGTGCTAGTGTTTAGTTAATCTTGCTAGATGATCCACTGAGCTGGTTGTGAGCTAGAGAGGGAACCAGTTAGGCAAGAATCCCTTCTCACAATAGTGTTTAGATTTTGTATGATTTGTGTCTGCAACCTGTTTGATGAAATGGCCGCATGAAATCATGTTTTGAATTTTGAAAAGATTTTTGGTGGGTTTGCTAGATTGGTGCTGGTGAGTCTGCAGATGCTTGGGTTTCGAAAGTTGAGCTTGTTTAGTTGGTTTTTGAAAAAGTGGAATCTTCCCATATGATAAAGATTCAATTTTGAATTGTCATTTAAACTATGCATTTGAAAGTTTCTGGATGATCACAAAGTGGGCCTTGATACTTTGTTATGAGTACATTCAAGGGGTGCAAAGAACCAGAAAAGTTTCCATTAGGTTCTGAAAGTTTGAGACAGCCAAAGTAGGCATGGGAGTTAAATTGGTCAAAATGACCATTCCTTTATTTTATTGGTTTTGATTTATTTATCCTTAGGAAAAGTTTGGGAAATGTTTAGATGAGGTTTATTTCACCTAAGAAACATTTTGCAAGCAAGGAAACATACAAACAAGTTGGTGCAAAAGAATTTCAAATTTAATGCATACTCATATGCATGCATTCATAATTTTATTTAACAAAGTTTTTTTGTTAACCCTAATTTTGATGATTAGAAATTGATGATCCAAGTTTAGTATTTTTGGGATGTTACAGTCACGCCTCGCTTGACTTGGTGAAAAATCCTCGAGGGGGCGAAATATCCGCCCCCCCAAGGGGCGGACTATCCGCCCTAGGGAAAAATATGCCCCAGAGACGGAAAGTCCGGGGGAAACTTCGCCCCCCTCTCTGGATGATGTGCCATGGCGACCTTTGCAAAACTCATGGGGGAAGACTATCCGGCCTGGGCAAAAACTCTGGTCTTGGCCGGACAATCCGGGAGATATTCCGCCCCCCACACAGTGAGTCGCGCCCTTGCGCCCTTTATGATTGGGGGAGGGGCAGATCATCCGCCCCCCAAAAACACTTTGAGGATCTACAGAACTTCAACACACATTAAATAATCCTTGATATTGTTATCTAACACCGCACATATTCCACTTGATTATGATGTAGACGGTCTTGTCCTTCTCAAGATGGAACACCTTTCTTGATTGCTCTTGTACGCACTTTCTTGATGAATACTTGCAAGTTACTCCCCCATACAACATGGGGAAACCTTTACTTTGACCTTGTCTTCATCAATCCATGATCACCGAGGATGGAAAGCTTCAACCATGAGATAAAAATCATCACATATCATTTTGCATGCATGCATATATTTTTGATTGTATATGTTTTGTATGTGATTGTGGCTATGATTCTTTGTGTAGATTTTGGTGCTAGTGATTGTGATTGTGAGGAGTGTAGCTACTCTCCAAACTACCAAGGCAAGTGGTACTTCATGAATATTTCTATCCCCATGTTTTATACTAAGCATTAGAAATATTTTGCTAAGTCATGCATGTTATTATTTTGCTTATATGCCATGTTGGGAAATCCTAGTAGTTGTATAATGGCTAGGGAATTTCTAAGTTAAAGTTACTATCTATGCCATGCTTAGCCTAGCTAGTAGCAAACAAGAGATTTTAGAGGCCAAGTGTTAAGAAGCTTCTAGTGTAGCCACTTGGCAATATGGGCTCTGCCTGGATCACATAGGTTGCTAGAACATAGCCATTTGGACAGTTGGTGGTAGTGGGATGATAGGTTGGAACACGTCCTTTTGGTCTAAGGGAAGGCTTCTGAAAGGTCCTGTCTTGGTGAAACCAAGTCTGGTGGGGAAAGTGCACAACCTCTGCAGATGGAAAATCTAAGTACTTAGCCATGTCCCTGGAAAAGGAAAACTTGAGCATCAAGACATGGAAGCTATCAAGAATCTCCTCATCCCAATTTCTAAGTAAAAAATTGTGGGTGAACAAGGGTGAAGGACCTCAATGTCTATTGGTGGTTCCTTGGGAAAGTTTTGACGAAGAAAAACTTAGTGATTTCAACTAATAGGCAAAAATCTATTTTTGAGCAAAGCAAGCCAAGCTACACTTAGCCAAATTGCATATAGTATCTAGTCCACCTAAAATTATACTAAGGTATCACTTGCCAATACTATTCCAATGTATTGACCCACTGTGGCTGTAACTTGTGATGTTGTAGGTTAATCTGATGAGGATTAGGTGTCATGATTCTACACTCAACATGTTTGCCTGTGGCACATGAAGGTGAAGACTTTTATTTACTTACTTATTCAAACTCTTGTACTAGGCCTGTGGCCTTGGAGTTGTAAAGACTATGTTCATCTCTGGAATGATTGTAATAAAGACCTTTGTATCTGTGTACTTCATCTTAAACTATGGATGCTAGCATTGATCCAGGGACTAGCATCTATTTCTTGATGTGTGATTGCATCCTCTCGAACATTCAAACATTTACGAAGTTGTGACACATGGAAAACATTATGCACTTGAGCCAATCTTGATGGTAACTCTAAAGCATAAGCTATAGTTCTGTTTTGACTCAGTATCTTGAATGGTCTGATATATCTTGGACTCAATTTTCCTTTAACTCCGAACCTTTTCACTCCTTTCATTGGACTTACTTTCAGATAGACCATATCTCCTACTTCTGGATGCCATGATCTTTGACTTTGATCCGCATAACTTTTTTGCCTACTATGGGCTATTTTCAGTCTATCCCTGATCTTATCAATGATGTCTTGTCTTTCCTTGATATAATCTGGCGCAAACTCTTTGCTGCTTCCAGGTTCATACCAACATATTGGTGATCTACACTTCCTTCCAGGACAACCATGGATCTAAGCTCAAGAATTTCCAGAATACCAACCCACCTGTTTTCACTAAGTCAGAGGAACCCCTAGACGCCGATGATTGGCTGCAAACCATGGAAAATAACTTAGAAGTAGCAGGAGTGGAAGCCAACGAGAAAGTCCTGTTCGCTGCCCACTATCTAGCCGGAGATGCCAGGGCATGGTGGAACAGTGTTCGCGCAATGACGGAGGCCAGATGATGACCTGGGAGGAATTCAAGGTCAAGTTTAGCAGAACCCATGTGCCACCAGGTTTGATCAAGAGAATGAGAGACGAGTTCAGAGAGCTGAAGCAAGGAAGGATGACTATAGTGGAATACCGTGACAATTTTTTGTCATTAGCTAGGTATGCCCCGGATGAAATAGACACTGAAGCCAAGAAGAAAGAAAGATTTCTGAATGGTCTGCATGATGAAATGCAAACGGTGTTAGTCAATATTCCCTTTGCAGATATTGAAGCCAATGAGAACCGCAAGCGTCGTATGATGCATCAGCCAGGAACCCATCAGTCCCCAAAGTATCGCCCTAACCCATCTCCAGGATTTGCCCCAAGGACCAACAGACCCCCGATGACCCGTCCCACCTATCCCAACCGTGGAAACCCTAGACCCGGAGGAAGTCACAACAACCCCGGCAACTCTAGCAATTTCAATCGTGCCCCACCCAAGTTCAACAACAACAATGCTACCGCCAACACCAACACTGCCCCGAGGACTGGAAGCAATGCTGTGCCTGTAGCAGCCAAGGACAAGTCGCAAGTGACCTGTTATGACTGTGGAAATAAAGGCCACTATTCCAACGAGTGCCCCAACAAGAAGAATGCTATAGCCCCCAATGCCAATGTCCCAGCTCAGCAGCAGCGTCGTGTTCATCTAGGAAGAAGATTTGCCCCAGGGAATTCACTCAACCGCAATGGCTGTCTTTTTCTCATGCATGCTGAAGAAGCTCAGGAAGCGCCAGACGTCGTGCTGGGTATGTTTTCTGTTAATTCAGTACTTGCAAGAGTGCTGTTTGATTCTGGTGCATCGCATTCATTTGTCACCGAAGAATTTGCATGCACTAGTAAAATTCAACCAACCAAACTGAAGCATGTCATGATTGTTCAAATTCCCGGATCAACCACCAAGGCTAGGCAAATTTGCAAAGCCGTCCCTATCTGAATCCATGGCATAGATTTTTATGCTAATCTGATAGTACTCGGAACTAAAGGATTGGAAGTAGTACTAGAATGGATTGGATGTCCAAACATAAAGGATTAATTGACTGTGCCAATAAAGCCATAACTATGACCAGTACCGTCGGAATATCAGTCGAGCATATATCTGAAACCTTACCTCGCCAATTCAAGTGTAACAAGAGTATAGCCCAACCTACCATTGACCAAGTCCGGATAGTCTGTGAATACCCCGATGTATTTCCAGATGTTTTGCCCGATATGCCCCCAGATCGGGATATCGAGTTTATCATCGAACTAATCCCCGGAACCGGACCCATAGCCCAGAGACCCTATAGTATGAACCCGTCGGAACTAGAAGAACTGAAGAAGCAACTGGATTCCATGCTAGAAATTGGATTGATTCAACCAAGTGCGTCACCATGGAGATCACCTGTCTTGTTTGTGGACAAGAAGGATGGAGGTAACCGTTTGTGTACGGATTATCGGAAGTTGAATGATGTCACCATCAAGAACAAGTACCCCTTGCCCAAGATAGAAGATTTGTTTGATCAGTTGACCGGTGCCAAAGTGTTTTCTAAGATTGATCTTAGAACTGGATATCATCAACTCAAAATTCGTGCAGAGGATATTCCAAAGACTGCCTTTACCACCTGATATGGATTGTATGAGTATACGATCATGTCTTTCGGATTAACCAATGCACCCGGTTATTTCATGAATCTCATGAATAAGATTTTTATGGACTTCCTGGATAAGTTTGTCGTTGTTTTCATCGATGACATTCTGATTTATTCCAAATCAGAAGAAGAACATGAGCTACACCTAAGTACCATTCTTGGAACCCTTAGAGAGCATCAGCTGTATGCAAAGTTTAGCAAATGTGAATTCTAGTTACAGGAGGTAGGATTCCTCGGTCACATTGTATCAGCCGGAGGAATTGCCGTTGACCCTGCCCAAGTGAAAGATGTAGAAGATTGGCAATCCCCAACCACTCAAACCCAAGTTCGTGCATTTATCGGATTGGCGGGATACTACCGCAAATTCGTAGAAGGATTCTCTAGTATCGCTAGACCCATGACCCAATTGCTGAAGAAGGACAAGAAGTTTGAATGGACCGACAAGTGTGAAGCGAGTTTTCAAGAACTCGAGAGGAGATGGATTTCAGCCCCAATCTTGATCATGCCGGATATCTCGAAGCCCTTCGATGTGTATTGTGACGCATCCAAGATCGGTCTCGGATGTGTGCTAATGCAATAAGGCAAAGTTATATCTTATCTATCTCGACAACTGAAGCAACATGAGAAAAATTACCCAACCCATGACCTCGAACTCGCAGCCGTAGTTCTAGCCCTGAAAACATGGAGACATTACCTAATGGGAAACCGTTGTGAAATCTATTCGGATCACAAGAGCCTAAAGTATATATTCACTCAGAAGGAGCTGAATATGAGGCAGAGAAGATGGATTGAGCTAATCAAGGATTATGATCTGGACATTCACTATCACCCTAGTAAAGCCAACGTGGTAGCCGATGCCCTTAGCAGATTGCCGTGCCGCTTGAACTCCATGATTTTGAAGGGGCAACCAATTTTGCACAAAGAGATGGAAGCTTTTCGAATGGAATTAGTAAGTGAAGGATTTTTGGCTAGCATAGAACTCCAGCCCACTTTGATCAGTCAGATTAAAGAGGCGCGGAAGGGAAATGCTAGTATTGAAGGAATCACGCATCGTATCGGTACAGGCAAGGTACCTGGATTCACCGAGGACAAAGAAGGAGTTCTGTGGTACAAAGGACGCCTTTGTGTACCATCAGATTCTGAGTTGAAAGAAGTTATCTTGAAGGAGGCTCATGATACTCTTTATTCTATCCATCCCGGAGGAACTAAGATGTATCAAGATTTAAAAGAGCAATTTTGGTGGCATAAGATGAAGAGAGAAATCAGAAGCTATATCGCCAAGTGTGATATTTGTCAGCGAGTCAAGGCCGGACATCAAAGACCCGCTGGATTGTTGCAACCATTGCAGATTCCGGAATGGAAATGGGATTCTGTAGGAATGGACTTTATCACTGGACTACCTACTTCTACTAGGGGAAATGACTCTATCTGGGTCATAGTGGACAGATTGTCCAAAGTCACCCATTTCTTGCCTGTTAAGACCACGTATCAGAGTTCGAAGCTAGCGGAGTTGTACATCGCTAGAATCATTAGTTTGCATGGAGTCCCCAAGAACATAGTATCGGATCGAGGAACTCAGTTTACCTTGAGATTCTGGAAGAAAGTCCAAGAAGGTTTAGGGATCCGTCTAGATTTTAGCACCGCATATCACCCTCAGACCGATGGACAAACGGAGCGAGTAAATCAAATACTCGAAGATATGCTGAGAGCATGTGTGTTAGAATATGGATCCAAGTGGGAAGACTGTCTGCCGTTTGCAGAATTTTCATACAACAAACAGTTATCAAGCCAGATTGCAAATAGCCCCATTTGAATTTATGTACGGTAGGAAGTGTCACACCCCTTTGAACTGGTCGGAAGTAGGAGAGAGTCAGATTTTTGGACCCGACATCCTACGGGAAGCAGAAGAGAAGGTTCACAAGATTCGTGAGCACCTCAAGACCGCCCAATCCCGACAAAAGAGTTACACCGACAAGAGACGTAGAGACCTCGCCTTCAATATAGGAGATTTTGTTTATCTGAAAGTGTCGCCATTGAAGGAAATGCAGCGTTTCCAACTCAAAGGAAAGTTAGCCCCCAGATATATCGGACCTTTCAAGATTCTGAACCGTCGAGGAGAAGTATCGTATCAGTTGGAACTACCTAAAGAGATGTCAGCCGTGCACAATGTGTTCCAAATCTTGTTACTTCGCAAGTGTCTCGAAGTCCTCGAGAAGACCGAAGTGTTCAAAAATATCGATCATTAGACCATAGAGATCAATGATGACCTGACCTATCCTGAAGTACCCATCCGTATTTTGGAAGAAGCTTTTTGAACTACCCGAACCCGAAGCATCAAGTTTCTCAAGATTCAGTGGAGCAACCACATAGAAGAGGAAGCCACCTGGGAACGCGAAGATCATATCAGGACGGAGTTTCCCGATCTCTTCAAATCCTAGGTAATCTTTTCGTCCTTTTTCAAATCTCGGGACGAGATTTTGTTTAAGGGGGGAAGGTTTGTAACATCCCAAAAATACTAAACTTGGATCATCAATTTCTAATCATCAAAATTAGGGTTAACAAAAAAACTTTGTTAAATAAAATTATGAATGCATGCATATGAGTATGCATTAAATTTGAAATTCTTTTGAACCAACTTGTTTGTATGTTTCCTTGCTTGTAAAATGTTTCTTAGGTGAAATAAACATCATCTAAACATTTCCCAAACTTTTCCTAAGGACAAATAAATCAAAACCAATAAAATAAAGGAATAGTCATTTTGACCAATTTAACTCCCATGCCTACTTTGGCTGTCTCAAACTTTCAGAACCTAATGGAAATTTTTCTGGATCTTTGCACCCCTTGAATGTACTCATAACAAAGTATCAAGGCCCACTTTGTGATCATCCAGAAACTTTCAAATGCATAATTTAAATGACAATTCAAAATTGAATCTTTATCATATGGGAAGATCCCACTTTTTCAAAAACCACCCAAACAAGCTCAACTTTCAAAACCCAAGCATCTGCAGACTCACCAGCACCAATCTAGCAAACCCACCAAAAATCTTTTCAAAATTCAAAACTTGATTTCATGCGGCCATTTCATCAAACAGGTTGCAGACATAAATCATAGAAAATCTAAACACTATTGTGAGCAGTGATTCTTGCCTAACTGGTTCTCTCTCTAGCTCACAACCAGCTCAGTAGATCATCTAGCAAGATTAACTAAACACTAGCACCACTGTGAGCTTAGCATTACCATCAATGGTGAACATCCGAAGCCAACAATGTCACCCCCATGTCGACAGCAAGCTAGGAAGAGGAGCAAGCCTAGCCAGCATGTCTGGGAGGCAGCCCACCGTCCACCGCCACTCCCTGTCCCAGCCGCGAGCATTGCAAAGCCCTGGACCACACGCATGAACCATGCTAACCTTGCCAGCGACCATGTCGAGCGTGCGCCAGAGCGCCACCCTCGACCGAAGACCACAGACCGTGCGCCGCCCTCGCCGTGTGCATACACAATCCCCACCGACCCAGGAGACCGCCAGACATCCTCGTTCGCCGCCCCGTGCCGCAAAGCCACCGCTCGCCGTCGAAGACGCCGCCTCTGCCGCGCAGAGCGTCGCATGTTCCAGACCAAGCCACACCGCCCCACGCCTCAAAACCATGTCGTTGAGCATCGCCAGGAAACACCACACCGTCCCCTGCCGTCGCCCATGCCAATAGCCGCCTGTAACATCGCCCTCGACGAGCTCACCGTGCGTCCCGTCAGTCCCCTCGCTCGACTATAAATAGAGGCCACCCCAGTCGATTTCTTCACACCATCTCACTCCCCTCTTCTCACTGATCATGCCACACCGTTCCCGGAGCACGGCGAGCACCACCTCGCCGGAATTTCACCGGTGCCCGCCGCCTCTGGAGAAGAAGGGCGCCATCGATTTCGTCCACCCAAGGAGCTGCCGCGATCATCCCTGAGTTCGCCGTCGTCGACTTCATCGTTCGCCCGCCTCGCCGACCCTCGCCAGCACCCGGTGAGCCCCCAGCACCCCTTACTGGCCGCGCTAGGTTTCTTTCTCGCCGGCGTTGTCTCGCATCGTCGATGACTCCCAGCCGTTGGATTAGAATCAGATCGAACAACCGTTGCCCGTGTAAACTTCGCCTCCTGTCTCAATCGACGGTGGGGACACCCACTTAAGCAGCCCGCGGGAGCACTGCGCTTAGCAGGCCGGCCCGTTAACTTTTCCCGCACAGCCCAATGATTCAAATTAAACATTTTCTATTTTATTTAAAACTCACTTATGTACCCAACTTAAAAATTCAACCCAGATCGATTCAGTGCACCAAATTCAATGAAACCAATTTTTTTAGACAGGTCTGGGAATGCTGAATCCAAGCCCGTTGGATTCAAGTCATTTGCATCTATAGATCACCCATGGTAAAAATAACAAGGCAGAAGCTTTTCTGTATTCAAACATTTTTCAAATTTAAACCCTAATATCTTTTGAGTTGATTCCAACTCTCAAAAATCACATTTAACCATACCTTTCAGAATATATAAAAATATATAGGTTTACTTGCAGAAATAATGTTCAAGTAATAAAAGAATGCCCCATAGGCATTTCAAGTCACTTTATTTAATTAAAATAAAAGGGTAAAACCTTATTAAATTGTGACACCACTTTAAATCACATTCCCATAGACTACAATATATGGTGATGACATGTGTCAACATGATCCCATATTTGGTTTGGAGAATATTAAATCTTAACTAGTTTTTCAATGAGTAGAAATTACTTTTCTAAAAATAAAAGGAATTAAACCAAGCTTTAATCTTGTAATGTTAGAGATGATGCTAGATCATCTATAGGACCTTTGTGTGTGATGACCTCAAGTAGTTAAGTATTGTTTGGTGATTATGTACCTCGTATTTATTCATAGACGATAGTACCGACCAAGGATACGAGGAGGAAGGAGGATTCTACGAAGAAGAAGCCGAGGAGAACATCAACCACTGCTCTGCACAAGGCAAGCTTATACTAATATTGTGCAAGCCCATACTTTCAAGCTTTATTAACTAAGTGGACCAATGCAAGCTAACCCTTGCAAGATACCCTACTGATGCAACAAACCACTACTTGTTACTATGCCCACTATATGCCTTAAGCATATGTGATCATATCCACTTGATTAAACCAATCCTAGTTTTTACTTACAAGCTTTATACTTTATTTCTTTATCAAAGCTCTTACTTAGAGCTTACTAGAATAAATGGTAGATACTATAAAGATATGTGAAGGTTGCATAAAGAGCATAAATTTTGGCCTAAGTTAGAAACCTTGATGTCATCCTAAGATATAAGGTGTACTTAGTTGAAACTCCCTAGTTTACCACCCCTCATTATTGCTTACTCCCACTTGTAGATGCTAGTGCTAAGCATAAAACTTGATCAACTTTAGATGGGAATACTTGATGGAAAACTGGTTATGAAAACCTTGGAATGATGGATCATTCTATTGAAATGTTTTGGACATGTGTTTCCAAACACCTGATGATTTTGGTGATGAAAATGTTGAGGCATGAGCCTTAGCCCTTTATAAAACTGATGGTTGTCTGGATGCCATACCATTCCAATTTTATCGTATAACCACAATACCCGAAGATTGGGTAGGGCTTGACTGGAAACTTATATACCTTAGTATTAGTTCCCTCACGGCCAAGGTCTGAGCTGAGGCTACCTTGTGAAGATTGTCCACCTGTGCAGTACCTAAGATGACAGTTGGTCATGGTTGGGAGGCCAAACTCATAGGAGAGGTGCTTATACTAGGGCGTGTAATTGAAAGGTTAGGATTGATTATCCGCATGAGTATGGTGAATTCAGGATTTGTTCCTGACGGATGTATCGAATGTTTTGGTGAAAGTGTACAATCTCTGCAGAGTGTTAAACTATTCGAATAGCCGCGTTCGCGTTTATGGACAGTTGGAGTGGCCATACTGTTCCCCCGTCAGACTTTTCAAAATGACTTGTGAAATGAATGGAGACTTTGACTTGACCACAACAGGGTTGTGATATGAAATACAAGATCCCACTTATTAGTTATAAAATTGTGATTAGCTTTGGAACTGCTTAGAGATAAATCTGGCTTTTGCAAAACAACCCTATAGCCTAGTGTCCTATTATCCAAAAACCCCTTTACCTGTTAGTATTAGTTTGCGAGTACTTAAAGAGTACTCATGGCTTTGTCCCGGGCTATTCCCATGGCCAGACTATGAAGAGGAGTACCTAGAGGATGGACCCCAGGAAGGTTACGACAACTAGGATCATCTCCCATCGTCAGCATTGCCTGTGACCCCGAAGATGGAGCTTCGCCTACGCTACCGTTACTATTACGTATTCCGCTGCTTGATGTTGTATTAAGAACTGGATCATGAGATCCCTATTTGTGTAAGAACTTATGTATCGTTTGTAATGGATGATGTACTATGGTATCCAATTCTGTTATGTCTCGCAAAAATGGTAATCCTGGGATTGCGATGTATGGCAAACAGGCATCTAGGATTGAAAAATCTGGGTGTTGACAGTGACCCACTATGTGGGGGCGGATTTTACCCCGGACTTTCCATCCATGGGGCGGATCTTTCCCCCAGGGCGGATAGTCCGTCCCTAGTGGGGGGTGGATAATCCGCCCCCAAATTGCTCCAACGGCCATTTCTGGGCAGGGGTATTTAAACCCATCTTCCCCCTCCTGCAAGAACTCTTGGTTCATTCGAAAAAACAAGATCTGATCCTCAAGTTCCATCCAAGAGATCTCCACCTTCATCCACCCAAAGGCCCCGTTCTTTGGGGAATCGAAGGAGTAGGGCTCGTTCTACATCGACAGCAATCAAGCGCTTCACCTCCTCTCCATTCATTCGGAGAACCTTTGATCTAGTATTTCTTGCAAATATCTATGTAGAGTTCCCAACCTGATAAGGTAGAGATCCCTGTGTTTACAATGCTAGTCCCTAGATCAATAGCTAGCATCCACAGTTTATGATGTAATATCAAGAAACAAAGGTCATAATACAACTTTATAACCAGGAATAAAATAATTCATTACATCTTACATAGCTCATTTGGCTATCTCATTACAATGCAGTAGAAATAACTATATAGCATAGAGTCCTTCATCTTCAAAGTGCCACAGGCAATCATGTTGGTTGTAGACTTGTAATCCTATTCAACACACTTCACTAATATCAAACAAACCTGCAACATAATAAGTTATAGCCACAAGGGTCAATACATTTGAATTGTATTGGCAAGTGATACCATGGTAGAATAGTGGTATCTATCATCTATATGCAATTGGCTAAGTGGAGCTTAGGCTTGCTTTGCTCAAAATAGATTTTCCTTATAAGTTGAAAACACTAAGTTTTTTTTGTCAAAATTACCCAAGGCATCTACCAATCATTGATTAAAGATCATTTAACCCTTGTTCAACCACAAGCTTTTTACTTAGAAATTAGGATGAGGAGATCCTTGATAGCTTCCATGTCTTGATGCTCAAATTGTCCATTGCCGGGGACACGGCTAAGTACTTAGATTTTACTCTCTCGAGAGGTGGTGCACTTTCCCCACAAGACTCGACATGCATCGAGACAAGATCTTTCAGAATCCTTCCCTTAGACCAGAATGGACGCGCTCCAAACCTATCACCCCCTACCACCAACTGTCCATTTGGCTAAGTTATTGCAACCTATATGATCCAGGCAGAGCCCATATTGCCAAGTGGCTGCACTTGAAGCTTCTCAACATTTGACATATCAAATCTCTTTGTTCCTGGGTGGCAGTCCACAAGTGAGATACACAGTTTAGGCCATGAAAATGGGGTCCTGGTAACCACTCAACAAAAATCCATCCAAGCAATTACCATTCCACCCAGGTGATTCATTCACTTAGTAGTTTTATTAAGCAAAAAACATAAGTCAAAAGACTTAGCAAAATTTCCATAGCATATGTATATAAACCACCCTTATTCGCTACTATCTAGGCTAAGCATGATAGTAGTAGGAATCTTATCTTAGGGAAAATTATACTAAGGCATCAACTAATAGGATTTCCCATGGCATAGCATACTTAGTAAAAATTCCATGCAAGTCCTACTCAAAACATCACTAATGCATAGTGAAAATAATAGGACAAAAGTATGAAGCACCACTTGCCTTTTTGGTAGAGAATATAAGTTCACTCCTTGATCTTGCAATAATCACACTCTTCAAATTTCACTACAATTCAATCAAGGCACAAATTCAATCTAGTATTCAAACAATTCACAACATAAAATAAAGAAAACAAACAATGCATGCAAGCATCCAAAAGATTGTTTTATTTTGAAAAGTGGTTTCTAATATACTATAAACATTTTAAAACACCTATTGGTCATTTATAAAAGTGGTAAAACCATTTAGAATTATGTTAGTGAAAATAGGCGATTTAAATCATTTTTGTTTTGCTAGAAAATGATTTAAATCAAAGTAATAATTTCTAGTGTTTGACGAATATATTTTAAACACAAATGTTAGTGTTTTAAGGTCAAGTGTTTAATATTAAACCATTTGCAAAAGGTTTTACCTAAAAACCATTTTTAAATCAAAGCAATATTTTATTTTATTGGAAATGCCTTTAAAAAAGTAATAGTTTTCTAGGGTTCACCAAATATATTTTTAAATCCTAAAACTTGGTATTTAAGGTCAGAGAGTTTAAATCAAACATTTTTCAATAGGTTTTACTCAAAAAGTTTTTTAAACCATAATCAACATTTTTGTTTAACTAGAAATGCTTTTATTCAAAGATTTATTCCTTAGTATCACAAAATATACTTTTAAATCTACAAGTTGGTTTTTATGGTCTGTAGGTTCAAAACAATCCATTTTCAAAAGATTTTACCTTAAAATAGGCATAAACAGGTTTATGCGAAAACAACCAATTTTACAGAAGCAAATCACTAAACAAAGGGCTTGGTTGGAAAGTATTCTTTTTCGTGATTCTAATGATATAAAATTTGTAAATTTTGGACGTCTAGATTAAAAGTTATGAATTTTTCAAATCTAACCATCTAATAGACAAGTTTCTGTTTTTAAAACAAATCGCTAGCCATGCGTCACGTTTCTACTGGCTGATACCATTTCGTATGGATCGAGAATCGTGGAGCGTTGGATTTAAGTGGCAACGCACGGATCAGATCAACCAAAAACGTTTCGCCTAAGATCTAATCTACACCACGCGGTCTGCATCTAACGGACCAAAACCACCTAGCCAAGAACTAGCAGCGCTCGACGGTGGCGCGCGGTGGCGCGGCTTTGTCAGCGGCGTTGCCGACGAAATAGGAAGCGCATGAGAGGGAGGATGAGCTCACAGTGTTCGCAGGGGTGTGGCAAAGCTCAAGGTGGTCTTCGGAGAGCAGGGGGCGCACGAGGATGGTGACAATTGCATGCCAGAGTTCCTTCTGGCGACGGGCGTGCTCAAGAACCTACAGGGCATGCTAGGACACGGAACAGGCGGCATTAGATGCGCATGGGAGAGGCGAGTAAACCTGTGTGAAAGATAGGGAGAGGCGCGGTCGGACTACCAGGGGAGCTCGTCAGAGAAATGGCAGATGGTGGCGGCGCTCTGTCGAAGATGTTGACGACGTTGTGGAGCATGCGCGGGCGAGCTGGGGTTACTGGAGGATGCGCCTGGTTCTTGTGAGCATGCTCGTGCAGGTTAGGGGTAGTGGCGCGGTGAAGGTTGGCCGGAATCGGAAGGAAGGCTCGCCGGAGCAGTGGGCGTTTGAGGTCGCAATTGCAGCAGCCTTTTGGCTCTCTGGCAACTGGATGTGAGGGGAAAGGGAGAGGGGTAGGAGGAGATTAAATGGGCAAGGTCGGGGGCTGAATCAACACGGCATTTAGGTGAATTTAAGCTGGAATTGATCGGCAAAAACGGGTGAAGTTTGGGGGAAGAATCAGTCGCGTGTGGGGAAGACGGTGACGGGGCAGTGGGGTCGCCAAGTCAGCGAAAGAGAGGGGGTTTAGGTGGGGTCGTCTCGTCAGTGGCAGCGTGGGTGTGGGTTCTGGTGAGAAAAACGATTTGGGGGAGAGTGAGAGTGGGCTGCGAGTTGGGCCAGGAATTCTGTTGGGCTGGGTTAGGTTTAGCTGGGCTGATCTTTTCTTATTTTTTTTCATTCTGTTTCTTTTTTCCTTTTTCTATTTTGATTTTCTGTTTTGAATTCAAAACCACATTTGGATTCAGATTTCGTTTTTCAAACCATGTCCAAACTTTCAGTTTATTTTAATATGGTTTAACAAAGTATTCTAGAGTCCAATTTAAGAATATTTCCTTGTATTCTCTTAGGCTTTATTATTTATTTAAATAGACAATTGTTTTTATTCAAACCATTTATTCAAGCCTTCATTTAAATTCAAATTTTCAACAAAGCTCTTTAGTAGATTTTATTTTTATTTAGTGTGTTTAAATAATTCACTTTGAGTTATTTCTAATATTTTAATATGATTTAATATTTATTTAAATGAGGCCCTTGTCTTTATTTAAATGAATTTGATTATGGTTCCAAACCCTATAATTCTATTTATTTAATCTTTTATTCTTTTTAAGTTAATTAGATAACTTCTAATTTCATTTTAGCAAATCCAATTATTCTTCCCATGATTTAATTAATCATTTCTATTAGGGATTTTGTCTTCATATAATAATTTGAATATAGTTTAGTCCCATATATTTTTATTTTTATATTCTTTTATTTCTTTCTTTATCTTATAAAATCCATATCTTTTTATTTATAGATCCAAAATTGGTGATTCCAATTTGTAAAATTTATTTAATATTTGTTTATCCTTTTAAATCTCTTTTGGATTATTTTTCTAACAATTTGGTATGGATTTTAGATAGGAGCTTTATTAGCTTTGGAATTTATTTTCTTTTATCTTATTATATTCATAAGTTTTTATCCATGGTTCCAAATTGAGTGAATCCAATTTCTATGGTTTTATAATATTTTAGTTTATCATTTTTGATCATTTAAAAATGTTTGTTTTCTGAATTTTTATATGAATCAAATCCATGGTCTTAGAGAGACCTTAGAAATGATTTTCTTCCATTAGGGTTTTAGGGTTTTGGTTTATTTTCCCAAGTTTAAATTTCAAGATACATTCATTGATGAATGCATTTCACTTGATTGAAATTTGTTAGATTCCCTTTTTATTCAAATTTTATTCAGGAAGGGTTTTGATGATTCCATTAGAAGCAAATTTATTCTTTTCACCCTAAATTTCAACATTTATTTATTTTTTTTATTTATTTTTCACATTTCAAAATTTGGAAAATTTTAGGATATGACAATCTAGATCCTTGTTTTGATTATTCTGATAATCTTTGTTCTTGTGACATCTTGTTGTCATTACGGGAGCCTCCAATTTGGTTGTGGATGTGTTCCCCACTAGAGTTGTAAAGGCACAGGTTCCAACCTCAAAGGGTACCAATAGTGGAGAAGGTGGATCAAGCCTTTCGTGGTGGTGAATAGGGTGAGGCCTATTGTGGCGTGGTGGTCTTAGAACCGCCCACCCCTCCAACGCAGATGTACTTCCCTTAACAAGGAAGGAACTGCGGTAAAACAAATCCATGTGTCTCCGCATGCTTCACTATGGTTTCCTCTCTCCTCTCTTTACATGTTTAGTAGATAGGTTTGCATATAGGAAAATTCTCATAGTTTCATATCTAGATAATTTACTTTGTGTCAATCCTAAAATCGAAAAAGAACTAATAATTGAGTAGCACCTATTCACCCCCCTCTAGGTTCCCATACGATCCAAATTACTTGGCTGGGCCTGTCTTCTACCATGGTTTTTTGACAGTTAACTACGACAACTAGCCGTTAACGACGTTTGCCACGTGGCAGTATGAATGACATCAACAGTCAATAGCGTTGGCAAATAGATCTATGACGACACGAGTTTCCATGTCAGAAGTTGCGATCTGCCATGGTCACAGAAAAACATGGTAGATTTTTTGGTGACAATGCTTTTACCACGGCGGCCATCCATCGTAGAAAACTTTTTAACCACGAAAAACATTATCAACCACAAAAACGGTCTATTGTAAGAGCCAAATTTTCTTGTAGTGAACTGTCATCGTATTGATAACTGGTATGCCAAAGGTGATTCCTCGAGGCATGGAAAGAGCGGGGGTGTGAGACATGAGGATGCTCGAGACGGGAGCACACAAGTTTATCCAGGTTCAGATCTGTCTATGGTGGTCAGATCCTACTCTTGCAATCAATCCACTATAATTGGCCAAGATAGAGGTATTACGAATCGTTGCCCTGAGTGATGCATGTACGCCGGCTTATATAGCCATCCGGCATAGGACTTACAGTGAGGAATCATATCCAGATACGGTATACACTATAACATAGTAAGTAACTACTACACTAGTACTCCAAGTTGTCTTGTATCAGGCCAAGTTGATAATCCTTCTAGGTTTTCTCGTAGTTGTATGATCCCCGTCTATCTCGTTGATAGAACTATAGGAATGGCGCAAGGCAGCAACGAAAAAAATCCGTCGGTGTAGCCATGATCCCTGTCGGTGTAGGCTACGCCGAGGGAAGCCGTCGGCGTAGGTTCTTCAGGTTAGCCTTCCCTCAGCGCAGGCACTCCTGGCCATCGGCATAGGTATAGCCATCGGCATAGGCTACACCGACGGATTTGTCCTCAGCATGGTCGGTCACCCATCCTTATACTACTCCACCCCTAGCACACTTAACTTCCCCGTTCCTTCCGAATCAGTTTCCGTAAAGCAATTTGTACCTTGTCATTAATACTATGATATCAATCCTATTAAATCTTCTATTATTATGTCACATGTTTTTATTTTTTGAAATACAAACAATTATTTAAATAAATAACAATGAATAAGTAAAAATATTATTGAATTCAAATAAAAATATAATGATTTTACTTTTTTGTATTTTTCTATTTAATATGGAATAATTAATATATTTAAATCCGTAAATCAAAATTCGACAAATAATATGTCTAAATTGATCATAAAAATGAGAGGAATCCAAATATTATATTCATATCAACTTATCACAAACTATGCCATCATTCTAGCCATAATTTCATTTTCCCGTTTACAATGGCGGGCATGAAGATTCTTAGCTCGGGGTTGATACTCGCTATACTCAAAGTGGATCTCTGCTAAAATAGCATATTGTGAACCTTAAAATGATTTTTCAAAAAAATCATGAGCATTAGATTATGTACATGTAGTTCAAATCTGACTGACTTCCTACCGATTGGCAGGAATTTGTCTTTTTCATGTGGCGTGAAGGGAAAGCTTTAAGATACCCCGATAGGGAAATTGTCAATGTAAGGTGTTCTAGTATTTTTTAAAAATGGGTAAGTACCAATGTGAAACTTTCATTTGGTGGTTTCTTCACGAAATACACAATTTTTTGGCACTCTGAAAACAGAAAATGGCTTTTCGTTCGGATGAAAAAGAAAAATTCCTCCTACAAGATTGTATGCCATCCCAAGATGCACATATGTGCACAAAATGAGAATATTATCGCCCACTATGCCACGATTCTAGCCATAACATTGTTTGTTTCGCTTGAAAACCATGAAATAACCTCGAACATGATAGCTCATTTGGAGAAGGTTTTTCTGTGATATTTACAATTTTTGAAGTTTTATATTTTGCGTTGCAACTATACCACCTAATATGCCACGATGCGAAGGTTTTACATTGTTTGGATCGTTTTTGAATTTCTTATGTCCGTTTCAAACTATGGTCAAAACGGCGGGCATGAACATTCTTAGCTCAGGGTTGAGCCTCTCTAAACTTGAAATGGATCTATGATGAAATAGCATATTTTGAATGTTAAAATGATTTTTTTTAAAAATCATGAGCATTAAATCATGTACATGTAGTTCAAATCTGACCGACTTCCTACCAATTTGGCAGGAATTTGTCTTTTTCATGAGGGGTGGAAGGAAAGGTTTAAGATATCCCGGTTGGGAAATTGTCCATGTAAGGTGGTCTATTATTTTGTTTTTAAAATGAGGTAGTACCAATCTGAAACTTTTATTTGGTGGTTGCTTCAGAAAACAACCCGTTCTTGGCCCTCGGAAAATAAAAAATGGCTTTTTGGTGCGATGAAAAAGAAAACTTCCTCCTGCAATATTGTAAGCCATCCCAAGATGCACATGTGTGCACAATATGGGCACATTATCACAAACTATGCCGTGATTCGAGTCATAATATTGGTCATTTGGCTTGAAATCCATGAAACCTCGAACATGATAGCTCATTTTGAGAAGGTTTTTTGTGATATTTACAATATTCCAAGTTTTATATTTTTACTTGCAACTATATCACATAATATGACACCATGCAAAGGTTTAACATTGTTTGGATCATTTTTGAATTTCTTATGCCTGTTTCAAACTATGGTCAAAACGGCGGGCATGAAGATTCTTAGCTCGGGGTTGAGCCTCACTAAAATTGAAGTGGATATCTGATGCAATATCATATTGTGAACCTAAATATGATTTTTCCAAAAATCGTGAGCATTATATCATGTACATGTAGTTCAAATTTGACTGACTTCCCTCCGATTTGGTAGGAATTTGTATTTTTAATGAGGGGTGGACAAAAATGTTTAAGATACCCCGGTTGTGAAATTGTCCATGTGAGGTGGTCTAGTATTTTTGAAAAATAGGGTAGTACCAATGTGAAACTTTAATTTGGTGGTTTCTTCACAAAACACCCCGTTTTTGGCACTTGGAAAATAGAAAATGGTTTTTTTGTACCATGAAAAAGAAAACTTCCTCCTGCAAGATCATAAGCCATCCCAAGATGCACACGTGTGCACAATATGAGCATATTATCACAAACTATGCCCTGATTCTAGCCATAACATTGGTTGTTTGGCTTGAAATCCATGAAATAAAACTGGTGGAAAACGAGCCTTTAGTCCCGTTTTTGGACCCGGGACTGCTAAATAGGGACTAGAGGCCCCTAGCTCTAGTGCCAGTTTGCTACGTCATAGGACTAGAGTCCACCACGTGGCAGCTTCAGCGTGACGGGGGGTAGGAGGACCTCTAGTCCCGGGTTGTAACACCACCTGGGACTAAACTGGTTCCTGCCGCGACATACATTTGTCTGTTTCTCTACCTCTAGTCGACTTTCTCTCTATTTTGAAGCTCACCCGGCCTTGAATTATTCATACTCTGGAGGTAGTATGAAATGTTCTATGAACTTATGCCAAAGGTCATCTTTGGCATCATAAGTGACATAACTGGTTGATTCTTCACCTTCTTTCTTTGACTTATTCTATTCTTGAATGATGATCAGGAGGTTGTCCCTAACAATCACCCCGCATCGATTTAAAAACATCCTCCGGTCATTTTCTAAAGCAATCGGTTCTCCATTATCATCTATTTCGTCGATAGTGAACCTTTGATTACCATACAACTTTTTGTTCAGGCCTCGTTTTGTTCTAGCTGCTCATAGCTTCTATCCGACAGGCTAAAACAAGAAGAGAGAGTGATTAATATATATATATCCATATCAATTAATGCATGTATGTCACATGAGGCTTAATATATATATACCCCGCCGGATGTTGTCGAGGGGGAATCATTGTTTCTTGTTTGCCCTTCGTCCATCTGGTCTTGCCCTTCGTACATCAGGTTTTTCTCTAGTCCATCACCGTATGGATTCATATATGAGGATATCTCTTCCTCGAGATCGATATCTTCACCTCTAGTAATAAGAGGAATATCATCACCTCTTATCATGCCCTAAAGAAAATATTCACTGGCGTGACCATCCATGACTTAACCATTCTAGAAAGAAAGGTAAAACAAGTTAGAAAAAATTTAAGAAATGAGATTTTTTTACTAAAAAGGTGACCTTTTCTTTACTACATTGCAATATAAGTGCATTTCTATATTTAGTTGAATAACATTGTAGCAAATAAATTTTACTTTAACAAATTTTACTACTAATAAATTTCTACTCTAGCAAATATTACTAAACAAATAAATATTACAACACTAGCAATATATATTACTAATAAACAATATTTTCTGTTTGAATAACTTTTTTGGGGTACTTTAGTCCCGGTTGGAGGCAATAACCGGGACTAAAGATATTTCCCTCCATTCTCATAGACGTCAAGCCACGCGCCATGCGTTTGCCGCCATTTCTCTCCGCTTCCCGCCATCCTTTCCCGCCCTTTCCCTGTATATCTAGACCGACCTCCATGGCCATCCACACCTTCTCCTCTCACAACAATGGAACCAAATACTGGGAAATTCTGACCGTCGAGGAGACATAGGCGCTGTGCGCCTCCGTCTACCCATGCCTATCGGGCTACCGGCTGCACATCGACTGGATGCTGAGTGCTGGAGGGGTTACTGTCCCTCCTGTGCCTCAAGGTTCCTGACGCCAGGCGGCCATAACGAACCACTTCTACCTCGAGCTCACAACGGAGCAGCGGATGGATCCTCATTGGGATCCCGACAACTATGACACCTAGAATGCCTTCTTCCCTAACCGGCAGGAAAGGGAGCTCACCAGGTACGAGGGTGACGGCCCTCTCACGGTGAAACACAACGAATCCAGCCGCCGCCTGTGGTGGGTGAACCGGACTATCTTTGGCATAATGCTCTACATCGCACAGAGAGATCATCCTCCCTTGGAGTGCGCATCGCCGCTGCAGAGCCATAAAAAGGGTGGAGGTGCTGATGGCCGCGGGCGTAGAGTCTGGGAGCCCCCTCCCCTACTGATAGCTGTGAGATTCGACACATTTTTGATGGTTTCTATTGATGGTTTTCGTTTGGATATGATGGTTTTATAGCTTTAACTAACTCTAATACTACAGTAGTGAAGAAAACTTGGTTATTAATGTGTGTTTCAGGTTTTGAACATCAACATAGGGTTTTAAGAGCAAAAACACAATATTTAGATGAAAACAAGCAAGTCTCTTTTTGGAAGCAATCAAGGGAGGCATATAATGGCTTTAACGAGCCACAATACGGTGGGAATTTTTTCTCCGGCCATATAGTTCCCACCGTATAGTTTCCATCAACTTCGTCTTGTTAAAAGGGACAACTTTTGTGAAGAGGTCGAGGTCGAAAATAGAACACAATAGCCGCCATCGCATCTAGAAGGGAGAAAGAAGAGATCCGGAGAAGAAGGGGAAGACGTTCGTCATCTCGCTCCACGATCTTAGACCTCCTAGCCACCACACCTCCATAGCCATTACTTGTACTCAAGAGAGAGAGAGAGATCTCCACCTTGCAAGACCAGGGTTTGAGATTGTTCTTCCCATCTTGAATTGTGTTGGATTTATTTCTGTTCTTATTGTGGATCTCCACGGTAA
This sequence comes from Avena insularis, assembly GCA_023614405.1. NCBI lineage: Eukaryota > Viridiplantae > Streptophyta > Magnoliopsida > Poales > Poaceae > Avena > Avena insularis. The sequence continues at coordinate 25,025,203 of CM042691.1, read as the reverse complement.
TATTAAGAAGAACTCCCTTTATTTAATTATATCGATGATGCTTTCTTATCTAATGTGTGAATAAGTTCCCTTGGGGATGGAAGATGTAAGGGATTGGTGATATGTGTTGTTCCTATACAATTTCCATTAAGTTTGTGGTTGATTTTAATTACTATATTATGTGTGCTTGACTATCTATGGGATGCCTAATGCTTGTTGTCCAATTAAGGGCCCAGGCAACATGATGCTTTGTTCTACATAGATAGGATCTTTTTCGCTAGCAGACCAGTGACCCCCGAGGGACATGGGGATATCAATGGGAAACTAGTTTGACTCGAGGATCAGGAGGAACCACTATGCTTATTGCATTAGTACAATCCAAGGAGCTTAATTGCTAAGCAACCTGAAGGATCTTAATCGTCTAGCGACTGACCATGGTTTGGGTAACGGTCTAGCAGGATTATTGAAGTTGGGATGAAATCTACCAAGAGGAGTTCTAGCTAATTATGGGTTTCTCGCCTACACATATACTTATAAGATTATAATTGTTACACTTATCACTTATCCACCTGGCATATTCACTATCACCATGAACTGAATCTTTTCGCGCCTATTTTATCATCTGCATAAAACAACAACCAAATCATTCTTTATTTTTATGCTTTTTATTTTAGTTTTATTTAAAATACAAATTATATTCTTATTTCAACACTTGCAGTCAATTCACTCGAAGACCTATGACAACTTTGAGTGTGACAGAGACTTCACCCATAAACACTTAACCTTGGGCTCCCTGTGGGATCGACATCTTAACTTCGAAACTAGCTACAAACGATTTGTGCACTTGCAGCCATCAATCTATTTTCCGGTGCCATTGCCGGGGAGCTAAGTGTTTGTCTCTTGACATTTCAGGTGTTATTATTACAAGATGGTCTCCCTAGGAGACAAAGGGTCTACACGTTCTGGTAGGACTTATCTACTAGATTATCTTGATCGCGTACCTGTTCAAAGGCGTGAGTAAATTATTTAAAAACTTTTGAGATCGAATAAGGTTGAAGTTGCAAACCTAAGTGACTTCATGGAAATCATGTCTATTCATAGGAAAACTCCCATGAAACCTGAGAAAACTCTTAGAGAATATAATGCTCCAAATTCTGCTTTTTTAAAACAACCAATAGAATTTCCTGATCCTAGAGTTAGAGAATATCGATTTGATGGTGAGATTATTAAAATTTTGCAGGAAAAAGCTTTCATCAGAAGGGAATATGAAGACCCGGGGAGACATCTTGGAGAGTTTGACGATGTGATAACATCACTTAGACCAAAAGGTTTGCCGAGAGATTTCTCTTGTGAAAAAATAGCATCTGGTTATCAAATTTTTCTTCAAGATGATATAAATATTCCTGTTTCTACTAACATTGTTACAAGGAGAGGTGCAGTTGTTAAAGGACCATTAGGACCACCAGAATATGAAGATGAAAAAGATCGAAGGGAAAAATCCTTGCTCAAAGCAAGCCAAGAGGATGATACACTCGTGGATCCTCAAGATGAGACTGCTCAAGAAACTCAAGATCAAACCTTAGAGAAGCAAAATGATGCAAAGGATGATCGTTATGACTCTGATGCAGAGACTGTTGATCCAAGTGAAGAAAAATAAACACGCAAAGAAGATGAGGTTGTTGCAGTAGAAAAGAAGAAAAAGCGATAAGAAGCAACAAAAGAAAGTAACTAAAGAGCCTGATCCCCCACAAAAGGTAAAAGGTAAGAGTAAGAAACTTCCATATCCAGATTGCAAAAAGAAAGAACTAGATCAGGTAACCTATGACTCTTTCAAAAAATCATTGGGTGATCTTTTTCTAGAAATTCCATTTGCGGATGCAATAAAATTTCCTACCTATTATAAATTTCTCCGTGATATTCTTAATAGAAAGAAAGAAATAAGTGAAACTATTGCCATGGTGACTAGTTATCCTGCTAATGGAAAGTTATTGTCTAAGTCAGGAGATCCTAGAATACTAACTATTTCATGCTCAATTGGCAAAACTGATATTCATAATGCTTTGTGCGATTTAGGTGCAGGAGTTAGGGTAATGACATATTCCCTCTATATAAGTTTAGGATTAGGGGAGTATTCCCCCCACTTATATCACTTTACAGATGGTTGACAAATCCACTAAACAACCTATTGGTATGATTGAGGATGTTCTACTTAGAATAGATGAGCATGTTATTCCCATTGACTTTATTATTCTTGAATGCCAAAGGATGAAAAAATATCGGTAATACTTGGAAGACCTTTCCTTAGTACTGAAGGAGCTTCGGCTGAATGTGCTGAGGGAAAAATAATATTGCAATGTTTATGATGCTGAAATCATCTGGTATGTTCCAAAAAAGCTTGAAGCAGGAGAAAGGTATGTTCCCTTGGAAAAACGAGTTCATGTGGTAAGTGTCTTTGATAAAGGGCAACCCAAGGTAAGAATTCAAGAACAAAGAAGAGGTTGAAATATTCAACCGCTCTTAATAAAATGATTAATGGGAGTCAACCCATCATAATGATAAAATAAAGATAAATAATAAAAGTTCATCGCATTCCTACAACTTTTTCACAAACATTCTTGCGGAAGAGCACCTGTGAAGATGCACCTATCAAAAAGTAGTAGAAATATCCATTGAATAAGCATATATTTAGTGTAGAAAATAAAGTTTGAGTTTTGTATGCAGAAACTAGCTTAATCATATTGTCCAGATAAAAAAGTGAATATCTAAAAATTTGGGCAAAAAAGCATATTCCAGGAATTGTAACGACCAATTATACGGAGGGAATATATATTCCAGCCGTATAGTTGCGGCCGTATAGTTATCAAAAAAACTCTCGAAAAAGGGGTCTCGAATACAGAAGGTTTAACGACCAACTATACAGCGGGACCATTTTGGTACGTCTATATAGTTGCGTCTGTATATATGTGATCTGGAATGGGGAAACCCTAATTCTCGCTGCTGCTGCAACTATACAGCGGGAGATACCTAACCCGGTCATACTTGTCGTATAGTTTGCCGTGACCACTTAAACGCACTGGGGCAGCTAGGGCTTCTTCTCGTCCCCATTATTTCTCTCATATTCTCTCTCCAAACCTCTCAAAATCCACCTAGAACTCTCGATTCTTCGCGGATTTCATTTGTTTGAGTGGGGGAATCAGTAGATCGGGATGTTTCTCTCTCTATCCATGCTTTATTTTCAGAATTCCATGGTTGAAATCCTCTCATTGAATTAGTGGATGAACTCAAGCTTGTTTGATTTTCTCTTTTGATTTCTCACGTTAGGATTGAATTCCTCCATGTAGAATAATTCATATATCATGTAGAAACTATATGCCTAAGGATTTATGTTGAAATTTATCAGTGCATCAAGATGAACAAGATCAGTAGTATTTTTCGCAAGAGCAAGACACAACGTGGTGAAGGCTTAGGGCTCTGGGCTGATCTCTACAACAAGTACGACATGGTTTTAGCAAGGAAGGTGTTGCCCACATGATGGGCCGATGATGGCTTCCTCAGCTCAGCAGGGTTGAGGGCGGACTTCGACCATATGTGTGCAAATGCAGGGCTATCCAAACTCACCTATGCAAGCCACTACACCTACACTGAGCTCACTCATGAGTTCCTCGCCTCCTTCTATGATGACTACAAGGAGAAAGGTAATGCATGCACGGTGAGTTTCACCGTTAACCAATGGCCATATCAAATCACTTTCCAACAATTTTGTGAAGCTTTTGGATTCCCTCAAGAAGGGGAATCAACTATTACAAACCTATATAGAATCTCAAGTGGAGAAACATGGGAGGTTATTTCTGATAATGGTGGCAGGGACTTCTATCAGAAGAAGTTGTCCACCATTCAGAACATGACTATCGCTACTTCGCTTTGTTTCTTGCTAACACTTTGTTGGGAAGAGGAGACACCGGCTCTATGGCCAATGCAGACATGGCCATGATCACCAAGGCACTCTTTCCTGATGCACCACAGAGTCCCACTCCTGCAGCTCTATTCCTCCAGCACCTCCGTCACTAGAGCAACAAAAAGAAAGGTGATATTCGCATTGGTGGATTAGTAACCAACCTACTCCAAGCCCGTTGAATTTCGATACCTATTGTGCAACCTGTTAATGGCTCCATACTTATGGATGTCAAATATATAACTGCTTGTTGCTTCCTCGGTGTATATCGAGCTAACAGGAGGCTCCGAGCCTATCAATTTGGTTATCTTGATGTTGCACAGGATGAGCAGGTGCCATTGCCTTGTCCACAAGACTTCTCGATTCAGGAGAGGAACAACTGGATCCTTACCAAGGATCAAGTGACAGAGATCATGGCAGCACTCTATCCTGACTCCGAGGAAGATGAAGAAGGAGAGCAGGATGATGAGCAGCAGCAGGAGCTAGAGTACAACCCTGCTTGGGAAGGACAACAGCAGTAGGAGGGCCCTTGGGACTCATGGCCCAATCAGCAGCAACAGCAGCAGGGGTTCGTCAATGTCGCCTATGAAGATTTTCTGCAGCTTAACCAGCGCGTTAGGGAGATCGACCAAACACGGCATGGAGTGAATGAGGATGTGAGTGCCTTAACTCACAACTTTAGTCACTTCATGACCCACTTCCCCCACTATTATCAGTAGCATCTGTTCCTGCCGCCGAACGATGGCAACAAGTAAGCATGGCAACAACCTAAGCTTGGGGGAGGTTTGAAAACCTCAAAACTTTGCATTCATATTTTTATTTATTCTTTTGATTTATTTTTCTTCTTCAAAAATTGCTTTTAGTTTGCATTTTTAAACCAAAAACACACAAAAAATAGTTGTAACCTTTATTGCAAATTTCTTTCTTTGTTTCTCTCAGAGATTGCTCAATCTCAGGTGACCTAGCAATAGGGAAATATAGAGTGGATTTGACTCAAGTACGAGAATGAAGCAAGAAAGAGGAGGTATCACATTCCTTTCACCACCTCTTCTGCAAATTTAAATCGATCCTACAATTATTTACTCTCTTGCACTTGAGTCACTCCCCACTTAGCTTGTTATCCTATAAATTCTATTCCTTTGCCAGTGTCCCCTTTTAGCTTAGAAATATTGAGCAATGAACTTGGTTAAAATATTTCCGATAGTTTTTTACAATAATAAAAAGCATCCAGGAGATGACTTGAGTCCTTTTTAGCCCAAAGGATTTGATTTTAGAAACTACTCAACCCCATTGAGCTTAATGTAAATAGACTCGATAGCACCCTTGAATGAAATTGTCTGATAAAATGGATGCTTCGAAGTAGTAGAGATTATGCCACTACTTTTTCTAATAATTACAGTAAGATATTGTGTCATTTACACTGTCATACTCCATAGGAAACTATTAACTCTGCTAGCCAACGAACGATCTAAATGTGGGAAACCACTTTATTTTGGCTATTGAGTTATGTAAGCGTCTGTAGCTGCAATGCTATGATGGGTAAAATTTTAGTATCCTCGTGGTTTCATGTTCCAAGTGAAGTTGTAGTACTCCTCTAACCCACTATTGCTCAAAAATTATCTATTGGCATGGTCACAAGTGCGCAACATAGTCCCAATTAACATGTTAAAAATAGTGGCATGATTTCTCTATGAAAGAGCTGAAGTTTTTGAAAAACAAGGAAAGGAAAAAAGGTGCTTTGAGAGTCTTGAAATTTTGACGTGGGAGTAGATGAGTTGTTCTTAAATTAAATGTTGTTGGTGCTAACTTGAGTACTCTTAATTGATTAAAGGAACAAGAGCAAAAAGTTTTCATCTCTCAATAAGAGAGAAATCAAAAGGATTTGTTTCACTTTCCTAGCTAAACTTTTGACACTTGCTCAGGCATATGATGTATTTACTAGCAAGATATACGTGGTTAGGAAGTGGACTCAGTGCAATCTTGTGAATACTTGTATGATCATGTTTAAGACTGTAGGAATTATGAAGAAAAGAATTTGACACAAATTCGAGCTTGTAAGTTCTTTTATTTCAGTCTCGAACCTCCACTATCCTTTCTGATTTCCGTGTCACTCGAGGGCGAGCAACATCTAAGATTGGGGAGTTGATAGCTATGAGATTCGACACGTTTTTTATGGTTTCTATTGATGGTTTTCATTTGGATTTGATGGTTTTCTAGCTTTACCTAACGCTAATACTTTAGTAGCAAATAAAACTTGGTTTTTAATGTGTGTTTTAGGTTCTGAACATCAACAGAGGGTTTTAACAACAAAATGACCATATTCAGACAAAAACAAGCAAGTCTCTTTTTGGAAGCAATCAAGGGAGGCATACATTAGCTTTAACGAGCAACTATCTGGTAGGGAATATTTTCTCGGGCCGTATAGTTCTGCCAGATAGTTGACATCAGCTTCGTCTTGTTAAAAGGGACAACTTTCGTGAATAGGCCGAGGTTGAAAACAGAACACATCAGCCACGATCACATCCATAAGGGAGAAAGAAGAGATCTGGAGAAGAAGGCAAAGATGTTCTTCATCTCGCTCCACGATATTCGACCTCCTAGCCACCACACCTCCATAGACATTACTTGTACTTGAGAGAGAGATATATCTCCACCTTGCAAGACTAGGGTTTGAGATTGTTCTTCCCATATTGAATTGTGTTGGATTTATTTCTATTCTTATTGTGGATCTCCACGGTAATATCAAGAAGAACTCCTTTTATTTAATTATATCGATGATGCTTTCTTCTCTCATGTGTGAGTAAGTTCCATTGGGGTGGGAGATGTAAGTGGTTGGTGATATGTGATGTGCCTATACAAGTTCCATTAAGTTTGTGGTTGATTTTAATTACTATATTATGTGTGCTTGACTATCTGTGGGATGCTTAATGCTTGTTGTCCAATTAAGGACCTAGACAACATGATGCTTTGTTCTACATAGATAGGATCTTGTTCGCTAGAAACGGGCGACCCCCTAGTGACATGGGGATATCAATGGGAAACTAGTTTGACTCTAGGATCATGAGGAACCACTGTGCTTATTGCATTAGTCCGATCCAAGGAGCTGAATTGCTAAGAAACCTGAAAGATCTTAATCGTCTAGCGACTGACCATGGTTTTGGTAACGAGCTAGTAGGATTATTGAAGTTGGGATTAAATGTACCAAGAGGAGTTCCAGCTAATTATGGGTTTCTCGCCTACACATATTATACTTATAAGATTATAATTGTTACACTTATCACTTATCCACCTGGCACATTCACTATCAGCATGAACTGAATCTCCCTGCGCCTATTTTGTCATCTGCAGAAAACAACAAACAAATCGTTCTTTACTTTTATGGTTATTATGTTTGAAGTTTACATTTTAGTTTTATTTAAATACATTCCTTTAATACGAATTCTATTCTTATTTCAACACTTGCAGTCAATTCACTCGAAGACCTTTGACAACTTTGAGTGTGACAGAGACTTCGCCCATAAACACTTACCTTTGGGCTCCCTATGGGATGGACATCTTAACTTCTAAACTAGCTATAGATGATCTGTGCACTTGCAGCCATCACCCACGCGTCGTGAATCCGAGACAGAGTGGCAGGTGCCCCCATAATATGCTATGGCTGGGCTAAGGATCCAGCCACGTGCGCCTAGCAACAACGACAATGAAGACGAAGATAAAGACGACCTTGAAGTTGTGTACTATAGGGCTAGATATGAGCATGACTAAAGGGGCCTTTAGTCATGATTCCATCGTCCCAATTTTTTAATAATAATAAATGTCTTAAGTGTTAGTCCTGGTTTGTGGCTGGACCGGGACTAAAGGGGGGGCTTTAGTCCTGATTCCTTAGTTCTAGTTAGGAATCCGGGACTAATAGAACGTTTCCTACTACAACTTTCCTGAACTATGAAGATGTTGTTCTAAACGGGGCCTTTAGTCCATGCTCTCGCACACCATATCTTGTTTGCAGTTGATAACTTCACATATTAGGGAGTGCCTCTATGAACAGCTATGTGGAGATGCCTGAGGACTAGATCCTTAGGCATCTCCACAGAGCTGGCCATAGTGTTGTCCCTGATCTCACTCACCATATCTTGTTTGCAGTTGATAAATTCACATATTAGGGAGTGTCTCTATGACCATCTATGTAGAGATGTTGAGGACTGGATCCTTAGGCATCTCCACAGAGCTGGCGGTAGTGTTGTCCCTGCTCTTGCACACCATATCTTGTTTGCAGTTGATAACTTGACAAGGATGCATATTTATAGATTAAGCATCACAACATAGTTTCAACACTCACGACATAATATCGACACTCACCCCTATCATAGTGCCACCACCCACTAAAATAGTGTCGACACTCACTAAAATAGTGTCGCCACTCACACGCATAGTGTCACCACTCATGTTTAGTCCCGGTTGGTGTCTCTAACCGGTACTAAAGTTTCATCTTTAGTCCTGATTGGAGACACCATCCATGACTAAACATGCTCGCGCCGGTCCTAGCCTGCCGCAACCCCTTAAGTCTCCAACTGGGAGTCGTCGTCCAGTTTGATTGAGCAAGATGTATTAGTTATCATATCCATATTAGTAGTTCAGTTAAATGAAAAGTTTTTCTTGGGAACTATTCATAATGCTCAGGAACAATACATTACATAAATGTTTTCTTCTGAGTTTTCAGAACCTAGTTACATAAAATGTTTAATACATTATTACACATCATTTTTTTGCATGTGTCCCTTGCTCATTGCCCCGTAACAATGGAGCATCTTCATTAATTAATTAATAGGATTGTTGGATCGGTGTTCACTGCGAAGGGCATAATTTCATGAAACTTCTCACAATCTTCTGACATGTATGTCTTGTCCTCCACTCCCACGATGTCTTTTCCCTAAAAGAACTATGTGTCACTTTGGCTCATCGTCTGATGTATTATTTTTCTTATTTTTTCTTTTTCTCGATTTGGTAGACATGTACTTCACATAGAAAAACTGATCCACATCATTGGCTAGGAAGAATGGTTCATCTAAGTACCCAAGATTGTTGAGATCCACTGTTGTCATTCTGTACTTCTTGTCTAGCTCAACCCCTCCTCGTGTCAGCTTGACCCATTTGAACTGAAACAAGGGGACCTTAAAAGTAGTTCCATAGTCAAGTTCACATATCTCCTCTATGTAACCATAATATGTGGTCTTTGACCCATTGTTGTTTGTTGCATCAAAGTGGACACCACTGTTTTGGTTGGTGCTATTTTTATCTTGGGCGATCGTGTAAAATGTAAACCCATTTATATCGTACCCTTGGAAAGTCGATATAGTCGAAGATGGTGACTTGGACAACAAGTATAGATGATCTCCAGAAGTGTTGTTTTTTATGACATATTGCAACCAACCGCCAAAAGTCTTCATGTGTTCATCTCTAATCCAGGAGTCATGCTTCCCAGGGTTGTTGGAGCATAGAATTTTCTGGTGTTCCTCAATATACAGAGCCGCCAAGGTGAAATTATGTAGAACTGTGTAATGTGCTTTAGTGTAAGAATGCCCGTCCCTACATATTGTTGATTTCCTTCCTAGAGTGTCTTTTCCACTCAGTCTCCCCTCATGACGCGACTGAGGAAGACCAATCGCCTTAAGGTCAGAAAAAAATAAACACAAAACTCAATGACCTCCTTTGTTCCATAGCCCTTGGAGTTGCTTCCTTCTGGCCTAGCACGGTTACGAACATATTTCTTTAAGACTCCCATAACCCTCTCAAAGGGGAACATATTGTGTAGAAATACAGGACCGAGAATGGAAATCTCTTTGACTAGGTGAACCAGGAGGTGCGTCATAATATTGAACAAGGATGGTGGGAACACCAACTCAAAACTGACAAGACATTGGACCACATCATTCTGTAACCTTGGTAGATATTTAGGATTGATTATCTTCTGAGAGATTGCATTAAGGAATGCACATAACTTCATAGTGGGTACTCGAACATAATCCGGTAGAAGGCCCCTCAATGCAATCGGAAGCATTTGCATCATAATCACGTGGCAGTAATGAGACTTTAGGTTTTGGAAATTTTTCTCTGCCATATTTATTATTCCCTTTAAATTCGACGAGAAGCCAGACGGGACCTTGATACTGCTCAGGCATTCAAAAAATACTTCCTTCTCTTGTTTGGTAAGAGCGTAGCTTGCATGACCTTGAAACCATTCTAGATGCAGGCCTTCTAGGTCTTTCATATGTTGCTGGTCCTTCAGTGCTTCCGGTGTATCTTTTTTCTTCGCATATACGCCCAAGAAGCCTAGCCGGTTCATGAAAAAATTCTTCGGCACATGCATCACGTCGATTGCAGAGCGGGCCGCTAGGTATTTCCAATAGGGTAGCTCCCAAAATATAGATTGCTTCTTCCACATGTGTCCGTCAGCATCCTTCGGAACATATTTTCCGTCAGGACCCTTTCCAAAGGTTACTATTTGATCCAAATCTTTGACCATATCAAATACATTAGCACCGGTACGTTCCTTAGGCTTCGTCTGGTGACATGCCTGGCCATTAAATGCTTGCCTTTCTTTCTTAAGGCATGCTTGTGTTGGAGATATGCCTAAGAGGCAATAATAAAATGGTTATTATTATATCTTTGTTTTTATGATAAATGTTTATATCCCATGCTATAATTGTATTAATCGGAAACATTAATACTTGTGTATTTTGTAAACATAAAAGAAGTCCCTAGTAAGCCTCTTGTTGAGACTAGCTTGTCGATTAATAGATGATCATGGTTTCCTGATCATGGACATTAGATGTTATTAATAACAAAATCATGTCATTAGGAGAATGATATGATGGACACACTCCTATAGTAAGCATATCATAAGATCAAGTCATTTAGGGTTTGTTTGATACAAGTTGAGAAAGAGGATGAACATCATAGAAGCAGTAGAGAAACCGCCAGCGTTCACATTGGAACCATCGTCAGCCATATCATCGAGGAACAGATTGCTAATGTCGGGGAAGAAGTACTCATTGGGGAAGACGTCGGCACTATCGCTGTCCATGCAGGAGTTCGTGATGAAGCCAGTAGTCGCGCTAATAGTTCTCCCCAAAAACCATATCGCCCTTCTCCCGCATGTGACTCAAAGCGGTGAGATGGAGGCCTACTATCCCGGCCTTGTGGTGCGCGGCAAAATGGGGGAAGACTAGTTAGCGTAGTGCTTTGGAACTGGAGGCACAAATGGATGTGTGATACATCCATTTTGCATCACTATTTTATATCATATTTTACTGTTATTCATTGATATATGGAAATCCTGACTCCAGATGTATCACAAAGTAAATTATGATATAAAATAGTGATTCAAAATGGATGTATCACACATCCATTTGTGCCTCCAGTTCTAGAGCACTACGCTAACTAGTCTTCCCCATCCCATCTTGCGGCATGCACCGCGAGCTGGGATAGTAGGCCTGTTGGAATTATGCCCTGGAGGCAATAATAAAGATGTTATTGTTATAATTATTGTTCATGATAAAGTTTATATTCCATGCTAGAATTGTATTAAGTGTAAACTTTGATACTTGTGTGGTTTATGAACAACACTATGTCCCTAGTACGCCTCTATGGACTAGCTCATTGATTAATGATGGTTAAGGTTTCCTAACCATAGACATCAGTTGTCGATTAATAATGAGATCATGTCATTGGGAGAATGATATGATGGACAGACCCAAGTCAAGCAGAGCAATTAGATCGTGTCATCGTGTTCATCTTTGTGAACCTTTTTTCTTATGTCAAATATTGTATTCCTTAGACCATGAGATAATGCAACTCCCTGGTATCGGAAGAAAGCTTTGAGGTCATCAAACGTCATCCTATGAGAGGGTGATCATGAAGGTGTCTCTCAGGTGATCGGAAAGTACTTGTTGGGTTGTATGTATCGAGATGGGATTTGTCCCTCCCAAGTTGGAGAGATATACTTCGGGCCCACTCGGTAATCGATATCAACACCGCTTGCAAGCACGTGGTTAAGGAGTTAATCACAAAGTGATATCGGATTACGGAACGAGTAAAGTACTTGTTGTGAACGAGATTGAACTAGGTATGCCGATACCAACGATCGAATCTCGGGCAAGTAAAATATCGCGTGACGAAGGGAGTATATATATGGGATTCATTGAATCCTGGCATCGTGGTTCATCCGATATGATCATCAATGAATATGTGGGAGTCAATATGGGTTTCCAGATCCCGCTGTTGATTATTGATATAAGATCATGTCGGCATATTCTCGAACCCGTAGGGTCACACACTTAATGTGCCTCGACGCTAGGATAGAATGGATAGTTGGTTTATGATTTTTTGTTCGGAGTCTCGGATGATATCCAGGACATCACGAGAGGTTCCAGAATGGTCTGGAGAATAAGATTCATATAAAGAAAGCCGTTTTTGTATTTCAGAATTGTTTCGGAATGTTCGGTATTGTACCCGAAGGTTCTAGAAGCTTCCGGAGTGGGACCAACGTGGCCCCACTTGTCGGAGGGGGACGTGGGCCTACGAGGGAGTGACCTGGCCGCTTTGGGCCAGGGGCACAAGGCCCCATAGGCCCAGCCGGCCAAAACCCAAGGGGAAACCCTAGGGGACCTTCTAGAAGGGGGGAAGACTTGCCCCCCACTCCACCCTTGGGGCCGCCGCCCTAAGGCTTGGAGGAGGGGGGGAAGGGGGACGGCCAGCCCCCTATATAAGGTGGGCAGGGGGCGCACCCTCCCCTCACCCCAAACCCTAGCCGCCAGTTGCTGCCCTACCTCTCTCTCTCCCAACTGCGTGTAGGCGAAGCCCTGCCGCAGAAACTCTCCACCATTGCACCACACCATCGTGCTATAGATCCAATCTATCTCTCCACCCCACTTGCTGGACCGAGGAAGGAGGAGACGTCGCGGTGCCATACGTGTGCACCTCTCGGAGGCGTCGCCACTTGCGGCGTTGGATCGGATCGGATCGGATCGCGAGGAGGAGAAGGCTAGTACGACTACATCAACCACGTTCTGTTGAACGTTCCGCTATGCGATTTCTTCAAGTGTTGGGGAGGTAACCCCGGATAGGGTAAGGACGGGGAGAGACGGAAGGATGTTCCCCGTCCAGTTTCCGAGTTATGATCTAAGTTGACCGAGTCTTGTAAAGGTCGGCCGAGATAGGGAAAGACAGGACCTCAATAGTAATGGAGAGGCATTACCCGGCCGAGGTATTGCGTAAGTCGGCCGGGTTAGCCCGAATGATCTTGATGCAGGTGAAGGACAAGCCGAGTTACGGGAGGAAGGGCCGATTGATACGAAGCTTGCAGGAGAAGGAGAAGCCTAAGGTCAAACTCTAGCCGCAGGCTAGAGAGAATCTGAGCAAAGCCAAGAGCAAGAGACAAATGTGCAGAACGACAGAGGGGCAGAAGGAGGTCACAGGGGTGACAGTTCTGGAGCCCGAGGCACGCAGGAGGGGCCCTCTGGAACCTTGCCGTTGTTAGAAGGGAGACAGGGAAAGAGGGGCGTCGAACTACTATATTGGGACAAGCATATTCCTCGAATATGCTTGCCACGTCAGCCCTAAAGGAGCCCAAGGCTCTCCTTTATAAGGGGAGGCTTGGATCCAGAGGGAGGGGGCTCGTTCTTTTGAGGACCGTTAGGCTGGTAAAGCTCTTTCTCTCTGCATACAGCTCGAGGAGCACTTGTAGTTCAAGGAAGGAGAAATAAAGATTTTTGCATTAGCTTTCTGTGTGTAGAATCAACTACATCTTCCCTCCCCAGATCCCTCTAGCATCCATTGGCCCCAAACTTTAGCCTACCCATGGCATCTGCCGTGCCACCACCACGACAGTTGGCGCCCACCGTGGGGCAAGCAGCGGTGCTAGCTAGACTCATGATTCGGACGGGAAACTTCATCAACACAGGCGAGCGCGTGGTTTCTGGCCTGGTCCGGAGATTCGATCTTTGTGACTACGTCAACGACAACACGGGCAGCTTCAGGGGAAAAGCTCCCCCGAGGAACTGCGTCTTCATCGGTCTGGGCGAGCACAAGGTCTACGTCGGCGTCGACGTCTCTGGCATTTATCCTCACCAAGTTGTTGTTGCAGGAGAGCCACCCCTTAGCGCTACGAGGCGTACGTGCAGAGCACGTCCGTTGAGCAGCGTCGAGGTGATGGTCGCAGCCGGGGCACAGAAGGGAGTAGTGGGTGCCGGATCGACCAGAGACCCCGACGCAGGCGTGCAGGTCACGCCAGGGCAGACGGCACCACCAGCTGAGGTAATCCCTCCAGTGACCAAACAGACCGAAGTACACGACACTACCCCAAAGGCACCAAGAGTAAGAGGACCGCCTCTGGAAAGACCAGAAAACATCCTTCAAGCAACCATAGAGAATCTGACTACTCCTGTAGCGCCGATACTTGATCCGGCTAATGCTCAGGAAGAGTTGGAAGAAACTAGGCTAAAGGTACCGGTAGAGGCAAAAAAGGTGTCGGCCCTGCGGGAGTCTCTGAATAGGACCCTGCGGGAATACGCCAAAGCTAATAAGCTTGACGTCGCTCCCGAGCGGGTTGACGAGTTGAGATTGAGAGGGAAAAACCTCATAGATGATATCAATAAGGAGCACGATGCTCGCAAGACCGAGTCACTTGATTTGGGCTTGCCGAGGTACAGTACCCCGGCAAAGAACCTAAGAGCGGCAAATGCCGCAGCATTGGAATTAGAAGGGTTGACCGGCGAAGCTCGGCAGAAACAGCAAGAAAGAGTAAATGAGCTGGTGCGCATCGCGAACCAACAGAACAAAGAAATGCTCCGGACAGACCCGGTGAGGCCGGGGGCCTCGCGAATGGTTCACTCAGCCAGAGCAGCTCCGGCCTTATCCATGGCAGCTGCATCCTCACCCGGAAATAATGCACGAAAGGACAAAGCAGTAACTTCCGGGAAGAGAAACAAGCAAATTGTTCCATATGATCCGGCAATGGCCGGAAAGGCAAACGATAACAGAGGCAATGGAAGCCGAGGTAACAGTGGTGAGAGAAACCCAGGCCGCATGGAGAAAGACGGCGGAAGCCGAGGCAATGGAGACCTCGGCAGAAGAGAACTCAGAAGAGGCAATCACGAGAACAATACCCCGGTTGAAGTAAGGAGAGAACTGCCGCTCAACCCACAGCCAAGGCATGAACCTCGGCAGGAAAGAGAAGCGAGACCAGCTCGCCACAATCAAATGAACGAGAGATACAACGATGGTTATTCCGAAATGGAATATGCCATCCATGTTGGAAATAACCACTATGGAATGCAAGACAGATTTCTGTACCGAGATTTGCCATCAAATGATGCAAGGGTAAGACTAGACCGGTTATACCGATCTGAGTTCTTTGGAAGAGCGGTCCTTGGTCCGACGTGCTTCGGACCATGGATCATGGGCGAACCACCTGTGCCGAACTTTCAACTAGCAAGAGGCACGAAATCATATAATGGGAGCACCAAGCCACAGGACTGGTTGATTGATTATGCCACTGCTGTGAAAATAGCAGGTGGGAACTTGCGATGGGCTGTACGCTATGTCCCACAAATGTTGGAAGGACCAGCTAGGGTGTGGCTGAATAATCTACCAGCAGGCAGTATCAACTGTTGGTTAGATTTTGAAGAAATGTTCGTCAGCAACTTTACCAGCACATACAAGAGGCCAAACAGGCCACAACAGTTAGCCATGTGCAAGCAGAGGCCGAATGAAACAGATAGAGAGTTTTTAACTCGATGGCGTAACCTGAGAAACTCGTGTGAAGGAGTTATAGAGTCACAAGCAATAGCTTGGTTCTCTCAAGGATGTCGTTATGCCAGTGTGCTATGGCAACGACTTCAAAGAGATATGCCGACTACATTGGCAGAAACTATCAGAATAGCGGACCCCTATGCATTAGGAGATCCAACGCAACCAGAATTAATGTCGGCAGATCATCGGGAGCAACAAGACCAATATGCGAGAGATCTGGACGGGTCATCCAGGCGCAACGATTTTAGAGGAAGAAGAACAGAAGAAAGGCCGGATTATAGATATAATTCGGCTCAAGTAGCAGCGGTAACACAGGATCAGCCGAGTCACGGAACAATTCAAAGGCAAAAGAATAGTCCTCAGCAATGGACACCAAGGAATGAAGGAAAAAGACAGTGGACCCCAGAACAAAAGAAGCAATGGCAGGAGAGGCCGAAGTACACGTTCGAATCTATGTTAGATCAGCCGTGCAAATTTCACACGTCAAACCCATCCAGGCCAGCTAACCATACTACCCGCCAATGTGCATGGATGAAGAGTGCAATGGGAAACCCCGCAGGCATTCAAGCAGCACCCCTTCAAGTGCATCAACAGAATCAGCCACAGTTGACTAGAGAAAATGCACAGCAACTGATGTTGCCCCCTCCTCCCCCGAGATACGATAATTCGAATCGGAGGGATGTGGTACATCAAGTGATGAACCAAGTCCAGGATGGAAGGGAAAATCTAGGAAATACTAGACGCAATGATTACAGAGAACATCATCAGTCTTATTGCGTATTCACAACAGAACAGCAAGACAAGCAGAGCGTGCAACGCCGGCATATGGAGGTGAATGCAGTTATGCCGGCGGTGCCGAGATATGTGCCTTGGTCAGATCAGGAAATTACTTGGAGCATAAAGGATCACCCCAGAATAATGCCAAGTCCGGGGTCGTATGCACTTGTGTTGGATCCGACATTTATTGGACCAAGCATTAATGTCAAATTTTCAAAGGTTCTCATTGACAATGGGAGCAGTATCAACATCATGTACAAAGATACCATGCATAAACTCGGAATATCGCAGAACATGCTGCAGTCCACGAGGACCACTTTCCATGGAATAGTGCCAGGGCTTTCATGCGAACCCATTGGTAGAGTCCGAGTGGATGTGCTATTCGGCACAAGGGATAACTGCAGAGCAGAAAACTTAGAATTTGAAGTAGTGGATCTAGAGAGTTGTTATCATGCTTTACTCGGACGACCCGCGTTAGCTAAATTCATGGGCAGCTGTCATGTAAGTTATCTGAAAATGAAGCTACCCGGACCACAAGGAGTGATAACGGTAGCAGGGGATTACAAGAATTCAATGGAATGTGCTTCAGCCGGATCAAATTTGGCCGAATCACTAGTTATAGCAAGAGAAAAAAGAAGAATTCAGGAGGTAGCAGCCCTCGCTCAGTCAGCACAGCTGAATATGCCGGCACTAGCCAATCCACATGGAAGTGTCTCCTTTCAGCCGACTAAAGAAACAAAGAAGTTTCAGATAGACGAGCAATTCCCAGAGCGCACTGTTACTATTGGTGCAGGCTTAAATGCTAAATAGGAAAGCGAGCTCACCAACTTCCTCCGTGAGAATCGGGATATCTTTGCATGGTCAACTCAGGATCTGCAAGGTGTTCCGAGGGAGTTGGCTGAGCACTCTCTAAATGTAAGGCCAGGAGCAAGGCCGGTGAAGAAACCTCTCCACCGCTTCGCCGAAGACAGGAGAAAAATAATAGGGGATGAAATAGCTCGGCTCCTCGCGGCCAGGTTCATCATGGAGGTGTTGTATCCGGATTGGTTGTCAAATCCAGTGCTAGTAGAAAAAAGAAAGATGATCCGAATGGAGCCATTGTATGGCGAATGTGCATCGATTACACGAACCTAAACAAGGCGTGTCCAAAAGATCCTTTTCCATTACCTAGAATAGACCAAGTCATTGATTCGACCGCTGGTTGTGAGTTACTGTCATTTGTAGACGCGTATTCTGGTTTTCACCAGATACCGTTAAATCCGGCTGATCAAATAAAGACTGCGTTTATTACCCCGTACGGGGCTTATTGCTATCGCACGATGCCATTCGGCCTGCGAAATGCAGGAGCAACATATCAGAGATGCATGCAGAAATGTCTAAACGACCAGATAGGAAAAAATGTACAAGTATATGTGGATGATATGGTCATCAAAACCAAGGAGAGCAAAACACTGCTGGATGATATACGGCAGACTTTCGCGAACTTGAGAAGATTCCGAATGAAACTTAACCCGGAAAAGTGCACATTTGGCGTGCCAGCAGGAAAATTACTCGGTTTTCTTGTATCTAGCCGAGGTATAGAGGCCAACCCAACGAAGATAAGGGCAGTAGAAAGGATGGAACTGCCGAGGTGTCTAAATGACGAACAAAAGTTCACGGGATGTTTGGCCTCGCTCAGTCGGTTTGTATGTCGGCTGGGAGAGAAAGCACTACCACTCTATCAACTGATGAAGAAATCAAATAGGTTCATTTGGACTCCACAAGCAGACAGTGCATTTCATGAGTTGAAAAAGATGTTGGTTACAGCACCCATTTTGGCTTCTCCATTATCAAAAGAGCCTATGTTACTCTATATAGCGGCAACCAATAGAGTAGTAAGTGTTGTAGTCATTGTAGAACGATTTGAAGAAGAAAAGTCCGTACAAAGGCCGGTGTACTATTTAAGCAAAGTATTATCTGCTTCAAAGCAAAATTATCCACATTATCAAAAGATGGCTTATGGAGTGTATATGGCGGCAAAGAAACTTAAACACTACTTTGAAGAGCACCCCATCAAAGTGATATGTGAAGCACCCATAGCCGACATATTGAGCAACAAAGACGCAAGTAGCCGAATAGCAAAATGGGCAATTGAATTGTCACCATATGCTCCACAATTCGAAAGGAGAGATGCAATCAAATCTCAGGCAGTCGTTGATTTTTTCGTAGACTTGGCCGAGGTGCAGTATGAGCCACCACTACCAGACCCAAATCATTGGACGATGCATTTCGATGGTTCCAAACTAAGAAATGGTTTGGGGGCAGGAATAGTATTAACCTCGCCCAAAAAAGATCAGCTGAAATATGTGCTGCAAATACACTTTGTCGCGTCAAACAACGTAGCCGAATATGAAGCACTGGTCCATGGATTGAAAGTCACAAAAGAAATTGGCATTCGCTGAATCTTATGCTATGGGGACTCGGATCTAGTAGTACAGCAAGTCTCAGGCAATTGGGACGTGTTGGATGATAATATGGCCTTGTATAGATTTCATGTGCAAAAGATCAGCGGATACTTTGAAGGGTGTGAATTTCACCACATACCTCGGGCAGAAAATGATGTCGCAGACAAGTTGTCAAAGCTAGGATCAACCAGGCAGTCAATTCCCCCAGGTATTTCCCTAGAGCACCTCAGGAAACCATCAATAATTCCATCCCCAGAATCCGAATCCATCTTCATTCCGGCAAATCCAGCAGTAAATAATGTGCCGATGGAAGTAGACCAGCAATATAACCCGGAATTCCCCAAGAGGAGGATATCAGAAGTAAGAATGGATGAAGCCGAGGTAGCTATGTCGGCGGAAAACATGGAAATAGACAGTAAGACCACACCAGAGAAAATCACACCAGTATGGGCACAACCCATATTCTCTTTCCTTAAGGATGCGATTTTGCCGAGTAATGAAGTGTCAGCAAGACAAATAGCAAGGAGAGCTAAAGCTTATACAATCATAAATAATGAGCTATATAAAAGAAGTGTCACAAGTGTATTGCAAAGGTGTGTGAGTTCGGCAGAAGGCCAGGAGATCCTTCTGGATATACATCAAGGAGAATGTGGACACCATGCTTCGTCTCGCGCCTTGGTGGCCAAAGCATTCAGACATGGGTTTTATTGGCCAACGGCCTTGAAGGAGGCCAAAGAGATGGTTGAAAAATGCAATGGTTGTCAGAGATATGCAACCAAGATACACATGCCGTCGTCCGAGTTAAAAACGATACCCATTACTTGGCCGTTTTCTGTGTGGTGTTTAGATATGGTGGGACCATTCAAGCCGGCCCGAGGGGGAATGACCCACATATTGGTTATGGTCGATAAGTTCACAAAATGGATTGAAGTAAAACCAATAAAAAAATGTGATGGACCCACAGCAGTAAAATTCCTCAAAGATATTATCTTAAGATATGGATACCCGCACAGTGTTATTACAGATAACGGCACAAACTTTGCGGAAGGAGCCTTCGCTAGGTTTTGCCAAGAAAAACATATAAGATTAGATGTTGCCTCTGTGGCTCACCCAGCATCCAATGGGCAAGTGGAAAGGTCTAATGGACTAGTACTGTCCGGAATAAAACCATGACTCGTCGAACCATTGCAAAGGTCGGCGGGATGTTGGATTGAGGAACTACCAGCAGTGTTATGGAGCCTCAGGACTACTCCGAACAGATCAACAGGTTATACACCGTTCTTTCTGGTATACGGGGCAGAAGCCGTCCTTCCAGCCGACATAATACATGACTCACCAAGAGTTACTCAATATACAACTTCAGAAGTAAATGAAGTAGCTCGGCAAGATGCTGTTGATGTGCTCGAAGAAGCCAGAGAGCTCGCGCTATCACGATCGGCTATTTATCAGCAGAACTTGCGGCGATATCACAGCAAGAAGGTGAATCCAAGAGTGTTCAAAGAAGGGGATTTAGTTCTTCGACTGGTTCAACGCACGTCCGGCATGCACAAGCTGGCACCTCCATGGGAAGGACCATTCGTCGTAAGTAGAGCATTGCACAATGATGCCTACTACTTAATCGATGCCCAATCTCCTGAGAAAAACAGGGCAGATAAAGCCGGCGAAGAAACAAAAAGGCCATGGAATGTAGCTTTACTTCGTCCATTTTATTCATAGTGGTCATTTGGTCACACATGGCAAAGTAGTATCTCGAGATCAAGCATCAATCATGTATTAAAACTTCAGCATCCAGAGCAGTGACTCGAGGACTGCCATATGTTATTTCAATTTTATGTTGTATTTAAACTTCGGCATCCAGAGCAGTGAGTCGGGGACTGCCATATGTTATTTCAATTTTATGTTGTATTTAAAACTTCGGCATCCGGAGCAGTGACTCGGGGACTGCCATATGTTATTTCAATTTTATGTTGTATTTAAACTTCGGCATCCGGAGCGGTGACTCGGGGACTGCCATATGTTACTTCAGTTTTATATTATGATTGAACCTCGGCACCTTGAGTAACAGCTCGGCAATCGTCTTAAATTGATTTTTGAAATTTGGTCTCCACACCAAACTTCGCCGCTATAGGCAGCGACTCGGGGACTGCCGTATGTGGTGCCGAGGTGATGGTTAGCCTTCGATACAAGGAGGTATCAAACCTCGGCGCTCAAACTAAGAATAGATCGATCTCGTGTGATATTCGAAGTCCGTACCTAGATCAATGGGCTAAAGCACGAGAATGCAAAGACAAACACATGCCCCAAAATCAAAAATTGCAAGCCACCCAAGCAAGGATTCGGACGAACAAGATCACTTAGATAAAGTGATAACAATTACAAGCATATATGTCTCAGAAGCACACGGCAAAAGGAAATTCCTACCATACAAAGGACGGACGAATGTTCCACGTACATCACACGCCTGGCATACCAGGGATAAGAACAAACTTAAAGGTTTTTAGCAGGAGAGGCAGTAACTTGGTCAGGGGCTGGGCACTCCGAGGTAGGCGGAGCTTCGGCCGAGGTCGCCTCACCCTCCACCGAACCAGGTGCGACTTCGGCGGAAGCCCGAGGCTGCTGAGGAGCATCGGTTTGTGCAGTTGAATGCCCAGTACCTTTGGAAGAGGATCGCGCGTCGCCATTGCCATCCGAGCTCGAACTAGAATCACCAGAAGTAGCCGAGTTATCCTCATCTTCTCCTTGTTTAGCTGAATTATCATCCGAGGCATCCTCAACTACAATCTCATCGTCCGGGTTCGGAAGAAAACTCGGACCTTCGTTCCAGGTATGCATGTCGGCATACTCAACGAGCTGGAAAGCACGAGCTTGCCGCAGAGCGACGAAGGCGGGGTCCTCAACCCAACGGGAACCAGTGCGCAAATTTCTCAAGATATCAAGAGATATATCTTCATACCATGACATGATAACAGTGAGAGCCATGTCAGCACCAGCTCGTCCGGCTGACTCCCTCCAAAGACTCAGTTGCCTCTCAGACGCCATCAATCTTTCCACCAGAAATTGGACCTCATTGATATCTGGAGTCCCAGAAGTATTCGGCCAGAGAACATGGTAGGCTCGGATAGCTGCTTGCACCAAAGCCCTGCCCATTATCTTCATCGGACCAACTGCAGCGCCGACAGCAACCAAGAAATCTTCCATTGAATACTCCGAGTCTGCGTCAACAGGGACACCTCGGCGCGCACGAGCAGCAAGAACCGCTTTAGAGCTCACGGGCTTAGCTTCTGGAAAATGATCTGTGCAAAACAGGGATGCGTCAGAGGGTAGCAGGAAAAAAAGAAAAAAGATAATCCGGCCGTGTTATGAAGCTTACGATGAATATAACTCATCATTATCTGAAGGTCCTTAGCCCAATCAATCTTGCTTTCTCAAAGCGAGCAATTTCCTCGCTCATTCCCCGAGTTTTCAATTCGGCAGCTTCGAGGAGCTCTTTATTCTTCTGCAGTTGCAGAGCTAGCCGATTTTTCTCCTTAGAGAACTCTTGGTCGACCTTTTCTAGTTCGGACCTCTGAGAGAGCTTAAGGGCCTCCACCTCAGCGCTCAGGCGAGCTATTTCATCATCCTTTTCTTTTAGCTGTGCCGAATGAGTAGCGCTTTGTTCTAAAAAATGCAGCATTACATTAGGCATGGGCGTGCAATCTTGGTGAGATGTTGCAAAGGTTTGTAACTCGGCTTTACCAAAGCCAAACAAAGTAAAAGAAACTTAGCGCACATTTTAAAGAGGGAAAGTATGAGGTAATGGAAAACTAACCTTCCAATTTCTTGACTTTCTTCTCAAGTGAATGTTGAGATTATTGATATTACCTGTCAACCAACAAAGTAAGTCGACATCCCGCATACAAAGTAATGAAAATGTCAGAGATGACAAGGAAAATGGTCGACTTACCCGCTTTTTTCACCACAGGAATAACTTTTTCATATTTTTCTTCCAATTTCCTGTGCGAGAAAAGCAGTCTTTGAAACTCGGCAGTCCGTCAGTCATGTGCAATCTGAACAATAGAAGAAACGATGAGTGGATATTCAAAGCCAAAACAGATCCGAGTCAAGCGAAAGCTACCCGGATCTAGGTTGACATGGTTATACCCTACGGGTACGTAACTTCAGCATACCCGGTCCAGCCCAAGGAAGGCCTACGGCAAATATACGCTGGCCCATGAAGATTTTCGGGTGGCCCAGGCCCATGACGCCTTCGAATCCTTGGAGAACAAGACTAGAGTTTGAATACAACTTGTAACCTACTCGTATCGGCACCCGAGACCTAGCCTCCCCATATATAAAGGCTAGGAGGGTCCAACGAGAGGGCAGCGACTAGATTACGACATACACACCTCCACGCCAGATCTAATCTGCGCATCCCTGTAACTTTCGGTTCCGTCGTAATCAAAGAGCAGACAAGCAGGAGTAGGGTTTTCCCTCCGGGGGCCTGAACCTGGGTAAATCTCGTGTCCCCTGGTTGCTTGTCTGTTAACCGTGCCACGATCTCCAGCATCCCCATCTTCTCCAAAACCCAAGTCCATAACAATGGGCATTGACGAGATCAAACCTCGTCAATTGGCGCCGCCTGTGGGAATTGGGGCTGCTGATTGTGCGGTCGTGACGGTTCCGACCCGATCGATCTACAACTCTTCGGTGACGGAGAATCACCTCCTCTTCGGCGCTTTCGACTTCACCGCCCACTCGCCGGCCACCATGAAGGATTTCGAGCCCGTAGGCGACGGACTCGAAATTCTGTTCGGGAGCTTCTGCTTCCATGTGGGACAAACTGGCACCCTCCGCCTCCCTGAGCGGGTGCCCGTGCCGTCCATCAGGCCCGCTTCATGGGCTCCACACCCCGTGCTACGCACGTCACCATCAACAGATGAGTTCTACAGCAGCAGCAGCTGCAACTCCGATCTGTGTGATCCACCTTCGGATGAAGGGACCTACGGTTCCGGTTCTGAAAGTTGCGGCAGCAGCCAACCAATCTGCAGGCGCTATCTGTGCGCCGCGATCATCCAAACCGATGAGGAAACGCCTAACCCGCCGCCCAACCCCAACCCGCAGGACAGAAACGGCGAAGACGGGGAAAACAGAGGCCACCTCATCCAACTTAGCAAAGAAGGATGGGCCGAAGCACGCCGCGCCGTCGCAGGCGAAATAGTCCTACCTCTGGACTCCCCACATGATCTGCTGCACCACTACCTCCTCATCGAGGAGCACAAGAAGCAAGTCAAGATGCAGGAAACGCTCGACAAACGCAAGAAAGCAGCCTCTGAGTCCAGTGCGCGACGAGCTGCGCTCTCTGCCATGGGACCCGGCTCTAGCACAAACGGAAACCAGGGAAACAAGCACCGCTCTCGGATGGAAAACCTGGACCCGAAGGAACGGCGTGACGTGACCCGAACCCTCCACACATCGTTTATGGATATGGACGCCGACGGCAACATCACTCTGAAGACGCCACAAGCTGCGATCATGGCAGCCACTGCGTATCTGGCGGCTCACCCACCTCCGGAGGGGGATCCGAAAAGGGCCATGCATAGGTCCGCACTCACCGGACTAGGACTAATCGGAGCTGCGCTCCATGAAGATGCTCCTACGGAGCCAAAGAAGAAAGCTCCAGCCAGGCGCGACCGGAGCCCCACTCCCTCATCCGAAGATGAAGAAGAGCACGACCTTCCTCGAAGGAAGAAGAGCTCGCACCGCCATAAACGCGACTACGACGCCAGAGACAAGCTTACACAGCGCAAGATCGACAAGGCACGCGCCAAACGCGCATGCTCATCCGAATCTGAGATGGATGAAGACGAAGGAGAGCTCTGCGGGGCTCGATGCTTCAGCAGATCCGTCCGGCGAACACAGATGCCACGCAACTTCAAGCTTCCTTCGGATACTCCGAAGTTCAATGGCACGCAAGATCCAAAGTCCTGGCTCAGCGACCATCTATCATCCGTCAAGCT
This sequence comes from Avena insularis, assembly GCA_023614405.1. Classification (NCBI taxonomy): domain Eukaryota; kingdom Viridiplantae; phylum Streptophyta; class Magnoliopsida; order Poales; family Poaceae; genus Avena; species Avena insularis. Next base: position 25,000,247 of record CM042691.1, on the reverse strand, counting down.
TCATGGAGGCAACAAAGAAACCTCCATGCAATGCCTTCACCGCAAATGACAAAGGCGCTGGTCCGCTTAGCAGCCTATCATCAGGATCCATCCGAAGCTGGGAGGAGCTCGCTTATAGCTTCATCCGAAATTTCAAAGGCACCAGCAAGAGGCCCGCCTCAATCGAAGAGTTGCGAGCCTGCACTCAGAGAATGGGTGAATCTATTCGCTCGTACATACTACGCTGGTCTACGACTAAGAACTCCACAGCACACATCTCCGAAGAACAGGCCATCGACGCCTTCAGGGACGGCGTCAAACGCCCAGACTTCAAGGAGAAACTTGGACGCGTAAAGCCCAAGACACTCGACCAACTCATGGAAATTGCCAACAGTTGGGCAGACGGCGAAGATTGCATCCAGCAGGCGCAATCAGATGAAGAGGACGACTACGGCCGAAGACACGAACGCCGCAGCAAGAGGAGACCGCGCGTCTACGAGGACCGCGACGGACCCGATATGGTCGCAGCCGGCTACGCCGACCGCCATAACGACATCAGCCGCAACAGCGGAGGATACCGCAGCGGAACCTTCCGCGACAACGGACGACCAACGTAGTCGTGGCAACGCCGCGACCGCGACAACGGACCCTCAACACTCGACAAACTTTCGGGTCCATGCACCATCCACTTCTACATCGACAAACAAGACGGCAAAAAGAAAGCTAGCCACATGCTCAAGGACTGCCACGAATTCCAGAAACTCAGCGAAGGCATGATGCAGATGAGGCAACAAGCTCCAATCCCTGCGTTCGGAAACGCGCCTGGGCCAGGCGAAATAGCACACGGAGCTCCTCCACCGCCGCCCATCGGAGGCCCACATCAACCAGCCGCACCAGCACAAAACAACGCCGGAGTCGCATACCCCCCACCAAAGGGAGCACTAAATATGATACAGAAAGGACGTCCCACCAACAGGGTGCAGAAGAAGATCACTCGACAAATCAACATGGCCGTGACAACTCCACCTGCAATCCCTGAGTACCTCAGCGGATCGGAGTCCTGCATCACATTCACTCGCGCGGATCACCCTATCCAGATCCCTCGCCTAGGTCATGCTGCCCTGGTGCTGGAGGCACAGATCGGAGGTTTCGAGATGAGTCGCGTCTTCATGGACGGTGGCAGCGGCATCAACCTAATGTTCGCAAGCACTCTAGCAGCTATGCGGATCCCGCAATGCAGCCTAGAACAATCAGACACAACGTTCCACGGCATTGTCCCAGGGAAGGGCATCTTCCCCCTGGGCAAAATAGGGCTCGACGTCATCTTCGGGACACCGGATAACTTTCGGCAGGAGCGCCTAGAATTCGAAGTGGTGGACTGGCCGTCGCAATACCACGCCATCCTGGGACGCGTAGCATTCGCAAGGTCCCTGGCCGTCCCACACTATGCATACCTACTACTCAAGATGCCAGGACCAAGGGGCGTCATCACAGTACACGGGATCTTCACCCGATCGGACCAATGCGACAGGGATTTCAACAAAATCTCCCAGTCTTTCGGCATGCAAGACGAACTTGTAAGGCTCCGAGAGGTGACGGACAATGGGCTACCCCCAGTCACCAAGCAGAACGCACCTGACATGTCTTTCGACTCCACCATCAACACCAAGAAGGTGCAGGTCCATCCAACGGATGCCTCCAAAACGGCGCTGATCGCCAACGACCTCAGCCCCGCATAGGAAGGCGCGCTCGTCGAATTCCTCCGTGAGCGCTGGGAAATCTTCGCCTGGTGTCCTGCGGACATGCCAGGAGTTCCTAGGGAATTCGCCGAGCACGCACTCAATGTCTTCCCAGACACCAAACCAGTCAAGCAGTCCATCCGAAGACTGTCGGAGCCACGAGCCGAAGCTATCGGCAAGGAGATCAACAGATTACTCGCAGCAGACTTCATCCGGGGAATCAAGGAAAGCGAGTGGCTGGCAAACACAGTGATGGTCCCGAAGGACACGGACATCCTGCGGATGTGCGTGGACTTCACGTCACTGAACAAACACTGCCCTAAGGACCACTTCCCTCTCCCTCGGATCGACCAGATCATCAATTCGACTGCAGGTTGTGAGAAACTCTCCTTCCTCGACGCCTACTCAGGCTATAATCAGATTCGGCTCAAAGTCGAAGATCAAGAGAAAACGGCGTTCATCACACCGTTCGGAGTTTACTGCTACAACACAATGCCCTTCGGGCTAAAGAACGTGGGTGCCACGTACCAGCGATGCATGCAGGCCTGCCTCAAGGACCAGATCGGTCGCAACGTCCAAGTCTATGTCGACGACATAGTCATCAAAACCAAGGAGGCAAGAACACTTATCGACGATCTCCGCGAAACGTTCGACAACCTCGATCGCTACAAGATCAAGCTCAATCCAGAAAACTGCGCTTCTGGCCCCTCGGTCACCGCTCGGTACTTCATCTCTCAACGAGGGATCGAAGCGAACCCGAAGAAAATCAAAGCCATCATGACAATGGAGAAGCCGAAAAACCTAAAGGGCGTTCAACAGCTCGCAGGGCGAGTAGCGGCACTAAGCAGGTTCATCAGCCGCATGGGCGAGAAGGCCCTACCATTTTACCAGCCAAGCAGCGCATAAGTTCGAGTGGACACTAGAAGCCAACGACGCATTCGAAAACCTCAAGCGGCTCCTCTCCACCTCGCCAGTTTTGGTCACGCCAAACGAGCGCGAGCCCCTGTTGCTGTACATAGCAGCCACACACCAGGTGGTCAGCATAGTACTCGTGGTCGAACGACCCGAAGACGGCAAGACCCACGGGGTACAACGCCCAATTTACTACCTCAGTGAGGTCCTCACTCCAACAAAACAGCGGTACCCGCACTACCAGAAGCTGGCCTACGGCGTGTTCATGACAGCTCGACGACTGAGCCACTACTTCCAGGAGCATCAGGTGATGGTCGTCAACGAGGCACCGCTAAACAGCATCCTAAATAACCCAGAGGCCACAGGACGTGTGGCTCTGTGGGGCATCGAACTATCACCCTTGGACATCATCTACGAGAAGCGACATGCAATCAAATCTCAAGTCCTTCCGGATTTTCTGGTGCACTGGATGGAGCTGCAGCTGCCTGACACCCCGGACATGTCGCAATCCTGGACAATGCATTTTGACGGCTCCAAACGCGAAGCCGGAGCAGGGGCAGGAGTCATACTGACCTCCCCGCAAGGTGACAAGATGAAGTACGTCCTTCGGATGAAATTCAGAGCCTCCAACAACGAGGCCGAATCCGAAGCCCTCATCCATGGCATGAAGATGGCAAAAATATGCGGCGCAACGCGCCTGGTCATCTACGGTGACTCCAACCTTGTCGTCCAGCAGACGATGAATGAGTGCGATGCACACGCCGAAAACATGATCGGGTACCGCGCACTATACAACGCACTCGAAGGAGAATTCGACGGCTGCGAACTTCGGCACGTTGGAAGAGAGAGCAACGAGGAGGCCGATAGACTGGCCAACATCGGCTCCACTTGTGAAAAAGTACCACCAGGTGTGTTCCTCGAACAGATCTGCGTACCATCCATCAAGCGGAAATTCCCCAAGGGATCACCCGAAGAAGCAGAACACTCGGGGGCTACGCTACCCGAAGGTCATGAAGGACCCGAAAAGTTGGACACCGAAATGGCCATGGTCAACCTGATGCAGGTCATGGCAGTCGAAGAAACTTGGACACGTCCATACCTCCAGTTCCTGATAAACGGAGAACTACCAGACAGCCCGACAGATGCCCGGCGCATATCTCGTCGGTCAAAAGCCTTCACCATCATCAACGGTGAGCTGTACAAACGCAGCATTACAGGCGTCCTAAAACAGTGCGTCACCATCGACGACGGCAAGGCCATACTCCAAGATATCCACGAGGGCATCTGCGGCCACCACGCAGGCAGCCGCTCCCTTGTCGCCAAAGCTCTGCGAGCAGGATTCTATTGGCCAACGGCCATGAGCGACGCAAAGGACATCGTCCGAAGATGCAACGGGTGCCAACGGTTCGCCGACAAACCACACGCACCTAGGTCCGAACTTCGACCCATACCCATATCTTGGCCTTTTGCTCAATGGGGCCTTGACATGATCGGCAAACTACCAAAATCTTTGAAGGGAGGACACGTCTTCCTCTTGGTCGCAGTCGACAAATTCACCAAGTGGATCGAGGCCATGCCAGTCACCAACCAGAAGGGCAAAACCGCCGTCAAGTTCTTCGAATCCATTGTCTACCGATTTGGCGTACCGCACAGCATCATCACCGACAACGGATCGAACTTCATCTCCGAAGAATTCCAGGACTTCTGCGAAGGCCTCGGGATCAATATCACGTATGCCTCAGTGGCGCACCCGCAAACAAACGGGCAAGTGGAAAAAGCCAACGGCCTAATCGGCGCTGGCATCAAGAAACGCCTCATGAGATCACTCGAGAACAAAGCTGGCAACTGGACGAAAGAACTACCGTCTGTCCTGTGGAGCTTACGAACTACGCCAAACAGCTCCACCGGCTACACACCATTCTTCATGGTACACGGAGCTGAGGCTGTGCTACCAGCCGAAGTACGCCACCAGGCTCCACGAGTCGTCACTTACAGCGAAGCCGAATCCACGGCTGCACTCGAAGAAGTCATCGACACACTCGACGAGGCACGGGATATAGCAGCAGCTAGATCCGCGGTGTACCAGCAGAGTCTCCGCAACTATCACAGCCGCCGGCTGCGCCCAAGGTCCTTCGTCGAAGGAGACCTCGTCTTGCGACTCAAGCAAAAGCGACCGAACAAACTCGATTCGCCATGGGAAGGACCCTATGTCATCACCGAAGTCATCCCAGGTGGCGCCTATCGCCTCAAACACGTGGAATCCGGAGTCGCATACTCCAACCCGTGGAACGTCTCACACCTGCAACGATTCTACCCATAACAATGGGTAGCGTACGGCCCTTTACTCTCAATAAGGCTTACAGCCAAGGCTACTCAGCCGAACCATGTACCTCCTTCATTACGATGCAAATATAAGCTAAGTGTCTCGCCCCAACATTCGGTTGATTATTTCTCTGCAACCTTATCACATGCTACATACGCACTCGGGGGCTCCCCCCACCTCACGATTTCATCGACTGAGGACAAAACGTGTACACCTGAGTAGCTGACCACGTCAGGCAAACGAAAAGGGCACGTACTAAATCAAAAGCACTACGTGCTCGGGGGCTCCCCCCACCTCACGATTTCATCGACTAAGGACAAAACATGTACACCTGAGTAGCTGACCACGTCAGGCTAACGAAAAGGACACGTACTAAATCAAAGCACTGCATGCTCGCTAACAAGCGAACTTTTACAACAAAGGGCACATACACGCCCAGTCGCACTATACAAATTTTACATCTATCTATTTATTTTCAGGTCCTACCTATTCTGAAGAATAGCCTGAGCACGCTGCTCAAACAAATCTACAATCTGTTCGGCATACTGCCTTACAGCCGCGTACTGCGGACGCATATTCCACTCACCACCATCTGGCCGAGGAGGTGGCCCAGTCGCCATAGCAGCCAAATCTACATCAGGACGGTGCACCCTCACCAGAGACAAGGCAGCCTTCACCCCTGCGACAAGCTGCTGCCGCACCAGCTCCTTGACATTGCTGGTACTCCGAAACTTCGCCAGAAGACCTGCAAGGGTCGTCGGCACGCCATCCAACGGAAACATGACGTGCAGCACCGAAGACAGTGACGTCTGCACCTGGCGGAGCACCCGCGAAACCTGGAAGACGCGATCCTGCACCGTCGCCAGAACCATGGCACGATCGCGATCCATCCAGAAAAAGCCGCCGGCTTCCATGTCCTGTTGAGTCAAGCAATTGACTCGAACAGCAATGCGCTCCTTTTCTTCCCTCAGAGCAAGATTCGCACCTGCGAAAACAGCACAGAACAAGGGTAAGGCCAGCAGGCTCACCCGAAGAGCCGAGCCACAGCTCGAAAGGAGGATCAACTTACATTGCAGCTGCTCGGACAGCCGACCCAGCTCCGCCATCAAGTACTCCTCTCTGGCTGCACTACGATCTGCTTTGGACTTCCAAACATCAGCGCGACCGTGCAACCCAAGCAAATCTCTCTCCAAGCTACGCACGCGATCTCGAAGAAACGCGAGCTGCGAGGAATCATCCAATGATGCTCGCAAGGGCCTTTCGGATGACGTGTCAACCGGTCAGCACCAAGGAACCTATAGCAGCAAAAAGAAAGCACATGACATTCAGCCAAGGGAAAAGCTCAACTTGGAGGAATTCATTCAAATAAGCATCAAGGGCACAAGGATGGTGCTACAAAAAAGATATTTACAGTAAAAGTAAACTACATACTACCCTACATCTCCTATGCCTAAGGCGTAGGACACCGAGTCGCTAGAGCGCATCGCTTAGCTTTGGCCTTGCTGCGCAGCCGCATACTCGCAAACAAGTCAATGAGCTTGGGCCCATATCGTCTGCAACGAGCGGAGTAGGCGGCGAAGGCTACCTCTGATCCATCCGCAGCCGTCGGCATCCGAGAAGTGATCTGGGGCAAGTCCAGCTCCGCCCCAGCCGCCATGGCCATCGCCAGCCCAACGGACGCGCCGATGCCCTTCTGCTTGCGCTTGTACGCTGCAGGCGCTTCGGCTGACAGAGCCTCTGCCAGAGCACCCACTCTTCAAGGGATGCGCCCTTCGGGAAGAGCTCCTGGTAGAAGCGACCAAGGACCTCCTTCGCCTTGGCAAGGGAGTTGACGACGGTGCTGCAGCGGTCTTCGACCGCTACAGTGGCATCATCCAGAGCACTCCCGTGCTCCAGAGCACCGTGGTCGAACTCGATGCCTGCGGCATCTGAGACAAAAGACGAATATATGAAGAAAGTTAACATAGAAGAAGACCCGCAGAAAAAGGAGCAAAGTGAAAAAGCAAACACTCACCCGAAATAGCCTTGGCAGCAGCCATGAGTTTCTCCGCCGCTCCCCTCTCACGACCTGCGGCTTCCTGCTGCAGACGCTCTTTCGCTTCGGCTGCCTTCGACAACTCCAGCTCAAGGCGCTCTTTCGCCTCAGCGGCAACTTCAGCCTTCTGCTCCGATTGGCCAAGGCTCTTCTTCAGAGCATCAACCTCACGGAGAGAGTTGTTATGCTCCTCTGCATTCACAACAAGCCAGTGTCAACAAATAGGACAAGGATAAACAAGAAAAGTACTACAAGACAGACGAATACCTTGCAAAGAGCCGCATTTCAGCCTCGCGTGTGCTCCTCCACCAGCCGCTTGGCCTCTCGGATACAAGGCTGCAGGAAAAGGCAATAGCAGTAAGAACAGGACGGGGGCTACGCCCAAAGCAAAGAAGCAACACAACATCAGCACACGAAAACGCCCGGGGGCTCCCCCCGTGACATGAAGCAGAAAAACTTACGTGCTCCAAAGGCGAACCCGCAGGCCCGCCTGAGAAATTTTGAGGCGCAACCACCAGCCTCTCCTGCACAGGAGGATCTGGAGCAGCGCCACCCGAAGTCGCCACCGTCGGAGGAGGAGACGACGCAATATTCGACTCCCCCATCATCTCGCGCGCTCCATCACTAGAGCCGTCGGATGATTGCCTGCATACGCATTAATCAACATAGGCGCAAAAATAGCAAGGGAATAAAGGACAACAGTCCAACAAGAATACTTACGAGCCCAACGCGCTCAGGTCGAAGATAGGAGAAGCCCTCCGGGCCCTCTTCTCCTCCTTCTTCTCCTCCTTCTTCTCCTCCTTCTTCTCTTCCTTCTTCCGCTTTGCTGGCGGGTGCGGAGCAACAGCTCGCATAGGAACGGCAGGAATAGGAGAAGACGAACCCCCCTGAACATCATCATGACGCTCAAGACCCCGAGGATCCCTGGGAGTCGGAGGAGTTGAAGCATCCGAAGACTCGCCAGCGAAGATCGCCGCTGCGTATGGTCCTCACTCGACTCGTCGGCATCCTCCGCCGAGATCGCTACCGACGAAGCTCGGACACAGAATCCACCACTTCATTATCCGGGGCATTCGGATACCTTTCGGGCAATGGTGGTGCCATGCCCGGCACCTTGAAGCTCTGCACAAGGAAGAGGAACTTTGTTAGCAAACAAAGGAAAAAGTACACGGCTGACAAAAATAAAAGGGAAGCACTACGTGTGCAAATCTACACCTTCGGCACGGCCAACGTCGAAGAAAAGGGAGGAGTCGGCGACTTCCCCGGGATTTTTTCGTCTGCCTTGAACTTCAACAGCACGCGAAGATCCTTGTCAAGGTCCACCTCGGAGATCTTCTCATTCGAAACCCTCGTCGGATCATGGCGCCCAGAGTAAAGAAACATCGGGTGCGCTCTCGCCTGAAGAGGCTGCACCCGACGCTCAAGAAACGTCCGGATGATGTCGACACCGTTCACCTCCTTCTCAGGAATCAATTGGAGCTCCTCCACCCGACGATACAAGGCCTCTATCTCTGCCACCTCCCCATCCAAGATTTGGTTTTTCCAAGATCTTTTCTTCACAATCAACTGGGAGGGGTCAAAAGGAACAAGACCAAACTCTTGCCCAGGCAGCACGGAGTCACGGATGTAAAACCACTTCCTCCGCCAAGATCAACAGATTCGACATGGAGAAGGAAAAGAATTGGATATCGTGACTAAGAGAGATGATGAAACCCCAATGGGATACACACCATCCGAATCTGCATCGCCTCCTCACGGAATACAGCTTCCGGAAGAGGCCAAAGTGCGGCTCAATGCCAAGCCAACACTCGCAAAGCGTGATAAAACACGCAATGTGGAGAAGGGAGTTGGGAGACAGATGATGGAGTTGAACCCCATAGAAAAAAAGCAGTCCACGAAGGAAGTCATGGACTGGATACGCAAACCCACGCAAAACGAAGGCAACAAACATAACTCGATACCTAGATGGGGGACGGGGGATTACCTCGTTGCCGGGGAGCCTCACGGGCCGAGATCCTGCGGGATCAGGCTCGCCGCGCAGCTTGCGGAGATCACTCTCCCGCGTCTCTGATCGCCGCCAGCCACCATCGGTGACACGAGCAGCGGCGGCGCCCTTCTTGCCTCCGGCGGCGCTGGTCCCCACTGCAGACGAAGACTTCTTTGGCTTCCCCATGGCGCTACGATGGTGGTGGCGTTGCCAACAACGAAGACAAAGGAAATGCGAAAGGAACTCGCAGCACGCAGCAAGAATTGCTCGAGCGCAAGGAAGCAATGGACAGATGAACTGCTGCGGTAAAAAAACACACCACGATTTCACCACGGATTATAACAGAGAAGACGACGCACGATGGCCGTCCATCAAGAAGACCTAACGCCAACGGCAGATCTGCCGCATACGCAGTCAAGACCAAAACGAACCGTCGTTCCCACGACGTCCACTACGCGCGAAAATCGAGGAAACGCCGTAATCATCTCCACGCCGCGCGTGACCGGTCAATTCAAAGACAGGAAGTGGGACCCACACTTCGTCAAGTCAAGTCATCTCTGGCGCAGCAGACGCTTGAGGTCATCGATCGTCAGCACTGACGTCATCAAAAGCTATACTAGCACCAACTTCGGCTACACAGCTAAGAGTACTCACTCGAATCTACGATTCAACTAAATACTCGGGGGCTACTCCTATCAGGAGCACTGGCCGTGCACCCGAAAGACAAATGAAGACAACGCACTTCTCTGAGTCCTACGTCGAGTCTACGACTCCACTATGGACTCGGGGGCTACTCCCATAGGGAGGAAGGATTCAAGCATCCAAACAATTTTCGAGTCAAACAGCTGAGCAATACTTGCACTAAAGTCTCCGCTCGAGTCTACGACTCGAACAGACACTCGGGGGCTACTCCCATAGGGAGCGCTGGCCGCGCACCCTATAAAAACTTCGACTGCGATCTTCCGGATCCGCATGCAAAAACTTTTCGGCAACTCTGCCCCAATTAATGCTAAGTGAGTAACATCCTCCTTGGCCACCCGAAACACCTCTGCGGTGATAAACATTCGGATGCTGCATCTGCGACGCAAAGATAAGACCTACAGATATCATCTGATGGCCTGGCAACGACCGATCAAGGCGCTCGCTAGTATGAACTGCATCAGCAGTACGATGAAAATCCCGACGGACGCTTGGGTACATCATTTAAAAACACTGAATTCCACTCCTATAAGTCCTCCGCGCCTGAGTCGAATTACGCCAAGATATGTTCCAGTTCGAGTCGAGGGACTCGCACCAAGAAGATCGTGTTGTTTTGTCCTAAGACGATTAATCGACCGATCCGCCGGGTGAGTCGTGCACACGCATCAACAATCCCTACACATTCTCTTGAAAGATGAGCTGCACCGAAGATCGAAGAGTCCTCAGCCGAATCTACGATTCAACTGATCACTCGAGGGCTACTGACATGGTTATACCCTACGGGTACGTAACTTCAGCATACCCGGTCCAGCCCAAGGAAGGCCTACGGCAAATATACGCTGGCCCATGAAGATTTTCGGGTGGCCCAGGCCCATGACGCCTTCGAATCCTTGGAGAATAAGACTAGAGTTTGAATACAACTTGTAACCTACTCGTATCGGCACCCGAGACCTAGCATCCCCATATATAAAGGCTAGGAGGGTCCAACGAGAGGGCAGCGACTAGATTACGACATACACACCTCCACGCCAGATCTAATCTGCGCATCCCTATAACTTTCGGTTCCGCCATAATCAAAGAGAAAACAAGCAGGAGTTGGGTTTTCCCTCCGGGGGCCTGAACCTGGGTAAATCGCGTGTCCCCTGGTTGCTTGTCTGTTAACCGTGCCACGATCTCCAGCATCCCCATCTTCTCCAAAACCCAAGTCCATAACAATGGGCATTGACGAGATCAAACCTCGTCATAGGTGACTGGATATTCAAAGCCAAAACAGATCCGAGTCAAGCGAAAGCTACCCGGATCTAGGTGGTTGGATATTCAAAGCCAAAACAGATCCGAGTCAAGCGAAAGCTTAACCCAGATCTAGGTGGCTGGATATTCAAAGCCAAAACAGATCCGAGTTAAGCGAAAACTTAACCCGGACCTAGGTGGCTGGATATTCAAAGCCAAAACAGATCCGAGTTAAGCGAAAACTTAACCCGGACCTAGGTGGCTGGATATTCAAAGCCAAAATAGATCCGAGTCAAGCGAAAGCTTAACCCGGATCTAGGTGGCTGGATATTCAAAGCCAAAACAGATCCGAGTCAAGCGAAAAGCTTAACCTAGATCTAGGTGGCGGGATATTCAAAGTTAAAACAGATCCGAGTCAAGCGAAAGCTTAACCCGGATCTAGGTGGATGGACATTCAAAGTTAAAACAGATCCGAGTCAAGCGAAAGCTTAACCCGGACCTATGTGGCCAGATATTCAAAGGATAGCTAGACAAAGTTTAAGCAAAGTTTAAGGTAGATCTAGTCGGATATAGGTTCGAACCCTAAAGTTAAGTAGAATTAAGTAGAGCATTATAAAAACTTCCAAGCAAATAACAAATTACTTGTTTGCAAGTTTCGGGTCTAATGTATATATAGTAGCATATGGAGAATCAGTCAAAACCCCGAGAAACAGCAATTACCTCATTCATCTTGTTGCTATCAAAAATGATCTTGGCAGCTTGATCCAAGCGGCTGCTGATGTCGGAAAGCTGAAACGGTTGACTGATTGGGTTACCCTCGAGCTGATCGGCAGCATTCCAGTTATGAGCATATTCCACCAGTGAGCCGAGGCTATTCCCACTGGCCGTCCGAGTAAGAACTTTACCCCGGACGTGTTGGGTAACCACCGCGGCTGCAGGGCTTTTATGAAGAGCAAGCTGGGTACTGGCGGTCGGAGTAACGAAGGCTTTGGTAGGAGCAATCCCCTTACGCAGCACGTCGGCAATACTCGGCTGAGAAGAGCTGGCAAGACCTTTTTGGGAAGTGGAAGCCTTGGTGACAACCGTTGTTCTTACTTTAGAGGAGGCATCAGCAGAAGCCGATACCTCGGCAATGGGAACGGTGCCTTCAGGAGCAGGAGGGTTCACAGTCGCAGAAGGCGCCGAGATATTGATGACCACGGCTGGGGCTGGAGTTACTACAGAAACTACCGAGGTAGAAAGAGGCTCGGTAGATATGCTCGGATTCCAAGAAGGGGCAACTGGTTCGGTAGGTATGCTCTGATTCAAGGAAGGGGCAACTGGTTCGGAAGAAATCTCGGAGGCCCGAGTAGAATCAACATCAACAAAAGGAGTGTCAGGCACATCGTGGCGAGGGGGTGACAGATGCGGAGCTGGAGGAGACGCAGCATGAGCAGGACTGGGGACCCTGGTATCTTCTACGGGCGGAGGAGATGGCTGCCGAGTCACACGGCTAGTCATGCTAGGACCGCCGGGCTTAACAGAAAGTGGAGCACTGCGAAAATGAAAAAGAAAAAAGAGTGTCAGCTCGAAAAGCAAAAAGAGAGAAACAAGAAATATGAGAAAATGGAAATTACCCTGCAACTCCTGGCATGATCTTGCGCCTGGGAGGATTCGGAGCGGATATTTTCACTCGCTTCTTGGGGACCGCCTCTGAGGTAGCAGCGGGAGCCCCACGTTTCCCCGAGGTAACTGGGGGCCGGGATGCAATAGGCTCGGCATCGTGAACCTGACCGGCCGGATTAGCTAGGAAAGTAGAAGCCGGAAATGCATAAGAAATAGGCATTGCGGCAACTACCTCAAGAACTTGGACCTCGTCCGAATCACCTTCCTCCTCATGAACCGAGGTCTTGCCACGAGCACGAGCCGGAGGGAGATCCGACTTGGGGATGAATTCTTCAGAGTCCGGCTCCCCAACGTCCGGGGTATTCCGGTCCGCAGGCCACGGAAGCGCCAAAACCTCGGCATCCTCGTCCTTTTGCTCTGCGAACCTCTGTAAGGCGAAAAGAAGGAAAGTTATCGAAAACAGTTGGGAATTAAAGCGCCAATGGTTAAACTTACTGCGGGAGGGGGACGCTCGCGGGTAAACGGCTTCAATCCCCAAGCCCAGTCTTCAGGCATCTCCGTCTTGAAAATAGCTCGGACACGTTTAAAAACGAGATAGTTGTCCAGCTCCACGGTCGAGACTCGGTTAGGATCAAGAGGACCGCTCATGTGGCAAAGTTTGTGCGTCCTCTTCTGGAATGGGCAGATTCGGCTACTAATGAAGGTAGCCATCAAATCCTCGCCGCGTAACCCGGCCCGGATCAACTCCTTAAGCCGAGTCTCGAAAAGCTCGGCCAAGACGTGACTCCTCCTCGGATTATAAGTCCAATTCACCTTGGAGGGCGTACCGATGGAAAACGCAGGGAGCCGAATCTTGTCCTCCGTCCCTATGTTCTTAACATAGAAGAAGGACTTGTGCCACTTCTTGCACGACTCAAGCCCCGTAACACGAGGAAACACCGGATTTCCTCCGAGGTGTAATGGACGCTGCTCCACATTGAGTCAGCAGTTTCTCGGAAGGGTGGAGAGACTTGTCAGGAACAACGTTAGAACGAATCTGGAAAAACTTAGACCAGACATGCACGGACAGCCATAGGCCGAAATACCCCTCCGAGGCAGAGATAAAAGCAGAGAGAGAAGCGATGGCGTTCGCAGGAAGATGATGCCGCTGAAGGCCGAAGTAATCAAGAAACTCCCTGGCAAAGTCGCTAAGAGGGAGACCGAAGCCGCGTGAGAACTGCGACATGAAAACTACATACTCGCCCTCCTTAACGTCCGGAGATAACTCGTTGCCGGGTAAACGACAGGAGACCTCGGCGGGAATCCTTCGAGTCTGGATAAGCCACTCGATCTCGCCTGGTAATCGAGGAGCCCTGCCACGAGCCTCGCTCGGGCCCGGAGCCAGCGTCGTCATCCTCTACCAGAGCACCGCTGAAGGAGCTAGACATGGGCTCGCCGGAGAAATCAGCGGAGGAAGAACTAGCGGCGGAGGAAAATTTAGAATTACGAGGGCCCGTCGCAATTCTAGACAAAAACGGCGGTGGAACAGCAGGAGAACCACAGCGTGAAAACGAACGGGAGACAAAGGAATCTGGAGGAAAACCTAGGCGAGGGGGCCCGAAAAGAACTCACCGGCGACGACGCCGGAGCTAGCGAGCAGGGACAACGCAGACGGAGCGGCGCGGCGGAGTCCTCCTCGTCGCAGAATCAGATGAACGCGCGGCGGCGGAACCGCGAACGAGCGCAGAAACGAGAGGAAGAAGAAGGGCGCGGGCGAGCGAAGAAGGGAAAGTGAACTCCCAGGCGCCGCGCCCCCCTTTATAACCGAGCCTCCCACGAGGTAGTGGGATCGTGGGTGTGGCAGTTGATCGTGTAGATCGTGTACGCCGCACGACCGAGCATCGCTGAGCGGAACCGCACCAAGGACCACATGTTGGCCAAGAAGGTTGCAATCCCCAACGAGAGCAGCGCACGAGGCGTCAGAAGCGCCGACAAAGAATCAGAATCGTAGCTCGTCAAGAATACTGTAGGGGAACAAAAAACTAGAGAAACAATGATGGGGATGACACGTAGGACGAGGCGTACGCTGTAAGATACGATGATACCTCGGACGAACAAGATATAACTCGGAAACAATGCATAACGAGCCTCATAAAACTGATATGACCCGGCCAAGGTTATCAGCGGGGCCATATCAGCTTCGGGGACTAATGTTGGGGAGGTAACCCCGGATAGGGTAAGGACGGGGAGAGACGGAAGGATGTTCCCCGTCCAGTTTCCGAGTTATGATCTAAGTTGACCGAGTCTTGTAAAGGTCGGCCGAGATAGGGAAAGGCAGGACCTCAATAGTAATGGAGAGGCATTACCCGGCCGAGGTATTGCGTAAGTCGGCTGGGTTAGCCCGAATGATCTTGATGCAGGTGAAGGACAAGCCGAGTTACGGGAGGAAGGGACGAATGATACGAAGCTTGCAGGAGAAGGAGAAGCCTAAGGTCAAACTCTAGCCGCAGGCTAGAGAGAATCTGGGCAGAGCCAAGAGCAAGAGACAAATGTGCAGAAAGACAGAGGGGCAGAAGGAGGTCACGGGGGTGACAGTTCTGGAGCCCGAGGCATGCAGGAGGGGCCCTCTGGAACCTTGCCGTTGTTAGAAGGGCGACAGGGAAAGAGGGGCACCGAACTACTATATTGGGACAAGCATATTCCTCGAATATGCTTGCCACGTCTGCCCTAAAGGAGCCCAAGGCTCTCCTTTATAAGGGGAGGCTTGGATCCAGAGGGAGGGGGCTTGTTCTTTTGAGGACTGTTAGGCTGGTAAAGCTCTTTCTCTATGCATACAGCTCGAGGAGCACTTGTAGTTCAAGGAAGGAGAAATAAAGATTTTTGCATTAGCTTTCTGTGTGTAGAATTAACTACATCTTCCCTCCCCAGATCCCTCTAGCATCCATTGGCCCCAAACTTTAGCCTACCCATGGCATCTGTCGTGCCACCACCACGACATCAAGGGTATGAAGATATCATCTATCCCTCTCGTTGATTGCATCTCCTAGATTAGATCTTGGCTTTCCCGTTCGCATCCGTAGAAATTTTTTGATTTACTATGCTGCGAAACCCTTTAGTGGTATCAGAGCTAGATCTATGCGTAGATGTGTTTCACGAGTAGAACGCAACATGCTTGTTGTGGGCGTTGATGTTTTCTGTTGCAAGCCTCTTGTTGTGTACTTCTTATGACGCGGGATAGTGAGATCGAAGCGGTCCAGGCCAACTTTACGCGACCTCGTTGTGGCTTGTTCCACACATGCGGCTGGTGGATGCCAGTTTCTCTCACTATAGTTGTCATGGGATTTACACCGTATGTTGGCAACCATAATATCACCGTTGTGGCTTTCCGTAGGTAAGAATCGTTCTTAGCTTGTTACTCCCATAAGCCACGTAAAACATGCAACAACAAAGAAGAGGCGTCTAACTTGTTTTTATAGGGAGTGTTTCTGTGATATGGTATGGCCCAAGATATGATGTGTATGTTGTATGCAATGATCATGTTTTGTCATATTTCACGACTTGCATGTCGATGAGTACACAACCGGCATGAGCCATATGGTTGTCTTTATAATTGCATATGACCTGTGTGTCAACTTCTTATACGCCATGTAATATCTTTACTTTATCGCTAAGTAGTTAGCAATAGTTGTAGTTGCTATTCGTGGTGGAGGCAATCATGGTGGAGTCATGGAGATCATGCTGGCACACACAAGATGGAGATCATTGCGCGGAGATTGGCTATACCATGTCACATAAAATTATATGCATGTGATGTTTATCCTTTTATGTATCTTATTATGCTTAGATCGCGATGGTAGCATTATAATATGATTCCTCACTTAAAGATCAAGATAAAATTGTGTTCTCCCCATGTATGCACCGTTGTGAAAGTTCGACGTGTTCAAGCACCTCGTGATGATCGGGTGCTATAAACTCTACGTTCACATACAACGGGTGCAAGCCAGTTTTGCACACGCGGAAATACTTTGGTTTTACTTGACGAGCCTAGCATGTACAGACATGGCCTCGGAACACACGAACCGAAAGGTTAAGCATGAGTCATATGAATGATATGATCGACACTTTGTTGTACACCATTGAAACCACATCTCTTCTCGTGAAGATCGGATTAGGTGTGGTGAATTTGGATCGTGTTCACTAAACAACTTGAGGGATGTTGAATTTAGTGGGAGTTCATCTAGTAATTTGATTAAGTTGAACTAGTTATCATGAACATAGTCTAAATTGTACTTGCAAATTTTGTAGATCAAATGGCTAAGTCCAACTTCAACTTCAACGTTTTTGCTGAGAAAGAAAAGCTTAAGAACAATGGGTCTAACTTCACCAACTGGTTCGGAAATCTAAGAATCATTCTCGCTGGCGGACAAAAGGACTATCTCCTTGAGAAAGCGCTAGGTGACGCCCCTGCTATAGATGCGCCGGCTGATGAAAAAGCTGTTTATCAGTCGCGCAAAGATGATTATGGTGTGATTAAGAGCACCATGTTGTTTGCTACGGAATCGGACCTTCAAAATCGTTTTGAGGAGTTCGCCGGGCCCTTTGAGATTCTTGAGGAACTGAAAACCATGTTTCAGACTCAGGCCCGTCCTGAGAGATATGAGATCTCTGAGAAATTCTTTAACTGCAAGATGGAGGAAGGGAGTTCCGTGAGTGAGAACGCCATTAAGATGTCGGGCTACACTCAACGTCTTGAGCAACTGGACTACAAGATTCTAGAAGAGCTCAAGATTGACAGAGTTCTGCAATCACTCCCTCCTAGCTACAAAGGTTTTGTAGTTACTCATAATCAGATTGGTTCCACTGATACGATCACTGAGCTCTTCGCTAAGCTGAAAGTTACGGAGGTGGACACCAAGAAAGATAATCATGTGTTGATGGTCAACAAGCCCCCCAGCTTTAAGAAAGGTAAGGGTGCAAAGAAGTCCTTCAAGAAAGGCAGCGGCAAGCGCGTTGCCCCTGCTGAGAAGAAGCTCAAGTCTGGACCTAAGCCGACATCGAGTGCTTCTATTGCAAGGACAAGGGTCATCGAAGCAATCGTCCGAAGTACTTAGCGGACAAGAAGGCTGGTACCATTAAAAGTATATTTGATATACATGTTATTGATGTTTACCTTACTAGCGCTCGTTGTAGTGCCTGGGTATTTGATACTGGTTCTGTTGCTAATATTTGTAACTCGAAACAAGAGCTACGGAATAGACGACGGCTAGCAAGGGATGAGGTGACGATGCGCGTTGGCAACGGATCAAGAGTTGATGTGATGGTCGTCAGCACGCCCTCCTTAGTTTTACCTTCGGGATTAGTTTTAAACCTTAATAAGTGTTATTATGTGCCTGCGTTGAGCATGAACATTATATCTGGATCGTGTTTATTGCAAGACGGTTATTCATTTAAATCGGAGAATAATGGTTGTTCTATTTAAATGAGTAACATCTTTTATGGTCATGCACCTGCTATGAATGGTTTATTTCTTCTGAATCTCGAAAGCAATGAAACACACATCCATAATATTGAGGCTAAGAGATGCAAAGTAGATAGTGATAATTCGACTTATTTGTGGCAATCGCCGCCTAGGTCATATTGGTGTAAAACGATGAAGAAACTCCATTCGATGGACTTTTGGAGTCTCTTGATTTTGAATCATTTGACACGCTGTAGCCGTGCCTCATGGGCAAGATGATCAAAACCCCGTTCTCCGGAATGATGGAGCGAGCAACGGACTTGTTGGAAATCATACATACCGATGTATGCGGACCAATGAGTGTTTCGACACGCGATGGATATCGCTATTTTCTCACTTTTACGGATGACTTAAGTAGATATGGGTATATCTATTTAATGAAACATAAATATGAAATGTTTGAAAAGTTCAAAGAATTTCAGAACGAAGTGGAAAACCATCGTAACAGGAAAATTAAATTTCTACGATCCGATCGTGGAGGTGAATATTTGAGTTATGATTTTCTCACGCATCTTAAAGCAAGCGGAATCGTTTCGCAACTCACGCCACCCGGAACACCACAGCGCAATGGTGTGTCTGAACGCCGAAATCGGACTCTATTAGATATGGTGCGATCAATGATGTCTCTTAAAGATTTGCCATTATCATTTTGGGGTTATGCATTAGAAACCGCTGCATTCACTTTAAATAGGGCACCATCTAAATCCGTTGAGACGACACCGTATGAACTATGGTTTGGTGCTAAACCTAAGTTGTCGTTTCTTAAAGTTTGGGGATGTGAAGCTTACGTCAAGAAGTTGATGCCGGACAAGCTCGAACCCACAACGGAGAAATGCGTCTTCATAGGATACCCTAAGGAAACGATTGGGTATACCTTTTACCACAGATCCGAAGGAAAAGTGTTTGTTGCAAAGAACGGATCCTTTCTTGAGAAGGAGTTTCTCTCGAAACAAGTGAGTGGGAGGAAGGTAGTGCTAGACGAGGTTATTGAACCTTCTCTCGAGCTGGAGAGTAGCGCAGCACCTGAAATTATTCTAGTGCCGCCTGCACCAACAAGAGAGGAAGCTAATGATGAGGATCATGAAACTTCGGATGATGCTACTGCTAAACATCGCAGTTCGACAAGGTCACGTGCCCCTCCTGAGTGGTACGGCAACCCTGTCTTAACTATCTTGTTGGTAGACAACAGTGAACCTGTGAACTATGAGGAAGCAATGATGAGCCCAGACTCTGATAAATGGCTAGAGGCCATGAAATCCGAATTGGTATCCATGAGCGAAAACCAAGTATGGACTTTGGTGGACCCTCCTAGAGACCGTAAGGCCGTTGAGTGCAAATGGATTTTCAAGAAGAAAAACGACACAGATGGTAATGTTACTGTCTATAAATCTTGACTTGTCGCGAAAGGTTTTCGACAAGTTCAAGGTGTTGACTACGATGAGACTTTCTCTCCCGTAGCGATGTTTAAGTCCATTCGGATTTTATTAGCAATTGCTGCGTTTCATGATTATGAAATATGGTAGATGGATGTCAAGACTGCGTTCCTCAATGTAAACATTGATGAAGAGTTGTATATGATGCAGCCCGAAGGTTTTGTCGATCCTAAGATGTTGATAAAGTATGCAAACTTCAGTGTTCCATTTATGGATGGAATCAAGCATCTCGGAGTTGGAACCTTCGTTTTGATCAAGTGATCAAGAGCTTTGGATTTGTTCCAAATTTCTACGAAGATTGTATCTACAAGAAAGTAAGTGGGAGCTCAGTGACATTTCTAGTACTATATGTGGATGACATATTGATTATTGGAAATGACATTGGTATGCTTAACGATGTGAAGAGTTATTTGAATAAATGTTTTTCAATGAAAGACCTAGGAGAAGCTGTTTATATATTAGGCATCAAAATCTATAGATATAGACAAAGACGCCTAATAGCTTTAAGCCAAAGTACATACCTAGACAAAGTTCTGAAAAGGTTCAGAATGGATAAGGCAAAGAAAGGTTCAGTGCCCATGTTGTCAGGTAAGATATTGAGAAAGGCTCAGTGTCCAGCTACGGTAAACGATAGCGAAACCATGAGAAAAGTGCAATATGCCTCGGCCATAGGTTCTATCATGTATGACATGTTGTGTGCTAGACCGGATGTGTCCAATGCTCTTAGTTTGACAAGCAGATACCAAAGTGATCCAGGAGTGGAACACTGGACAGCCGTAAAGAACATCCTAAAGTATTTAAATAGGACTAAAGAAATGTTCTTGGTTTATGGAGGTGAATAGCAGCTCGTCGTAAAAGGTTACGTTGACGCTAGTTTTGACACCGACCCGGATGATTCTAAATCTCAGACAGTATACGTTTATATTTTGAATGGAGGAGCTGTGAGCTGGAGAAGTTGCAAGCAAAGCGTGATCGCAGGATCTACAGTAGAATCGGAATACATGGCTGCTGCAGAAGCGTCAAGTGAAGGAGTTTGGATCAGGAATTTCATCGCTGAGCTTGGTGTGGTTCCAAGTGCCTTGGACCCACTGGATATATTGTGTGACAACACTAGCGCCATAGCACTGGCTAAGGAACTAAGATATCATTCAAAGACCAAGAACATAAACCGCCGGTTCCATATAATTCGAGATTATATAACAGATGGATCTGAATGTCGCAGATCCGTTGACTAAACCTCTTCCATGAGCAAAACATGATCAGCACCTTAATGCCATGGGTGTTAGATTGTTGCCAGATGTAAATTAGATTATTGACTCTAGTTCAAGTGGGAGACTGTTGGAATTATGCCCTAGAGGCAATAATAAAGTTGTTATTGTTATAATTCTTGTTCATGATAAAGTTTATATTCCATGCTAGAATTGTATTAAGCGGAAACTTTGATACTTGTGTGGTTTATGAACAACACCGTGTCCCTAGTACGCCTCTATGGACTAGGTCATTGATTAATGATGGTTAAGGTTTCCTAACCATAGACATGAGTTGTCGATTAATAATGAGATCATGTCATTGGGAGAATGATATGATGGACATACCCAAATCAAGCAGAGCAATTAGATCGTGTCATCGTGTTCATCTTTGCGAAGCTTTTTTCTTATGTCAAATATTGTATTCCTTAGACCATGAGATAATGCAACTCCCTGGTATCGGAAGAAAGCTTTGAGGTCATCAAACGTCATCCTATGAGAGGGTGATCATAAAGGTGTCTCTCAGGTGATCGGAAAGTACTTGTTGGGTTGTATGTATCGAGATGGGATTTGTCCCTCCCAAGTCGGAGAGATATACTTCAGGCCCACTCGATAATCGATATCAACACCGCTTGGAAGCACGTGGTTAAGGAGTTAATCAGAAAGTGATATCGTATTACGGAACGAGTAAAGTACTTGCTGTGAACGAGATTGAACTAGGTATGCCGATACCAACGATCGAATCTCGGGCAAGTAAAATATCGAGTGACGAAGGGAATATAAATATGGGATTAATTGAATCCTGGCTTCCTGGTTCATCCGATATGATCATCGATGAATATGTGTGATTCAATATGGGTTTCCAGATCCTGCTGTTGATTATTGATAGAATATCATGTCTACATATTCTCGAACCCGTAGGGTCACACACTTAATGTGCCTCGACGCTAGGATAGAATGGATAATTGGTTTATGAGTTTTTGTTCGGAGTCTCGGATGAGATCCAGGACATCACGAGAGGTTCCAGAATGGTCCGGAGAATAAGATTCATATAAAGGAAAGCAGTTTTTGGATTTTGGAATGTTTGGTATTGTACCGGAAGGTTCTAGAAACTTCCGGAGTGGGACAACGTGGGACCACTTGTCGGAGGGGGCGTGGGCCTACGAGGGAGTGCCCTGGCCGCTTTGGTCTAGGGGCACAAGGCCCCATAGGCCCAGCCGGCCAAAACCCTAGGGGAAACCCTAGGGGACCTTCTAGAAGGGGGGAAGACTTGCCCCCCACTCCACCCTTGGGGCCGCCGTCCTAGGGCTTGGAGGACGGGGCAAGGGGGCCGTCCAGCCCCCTATATAAGGTGGGAAGGGGACGCACCCTCCCCTCACCCCAAACCCTAGCCGCCAGCTGCTGCCCTACCTTTCTCTCTCTCCCGACTGCGTGTAGGCGAAGCCTTGCCGCAGAAACTCTCCACCATTGCACCACGCCGTCGTGCTGTAGATCCAATCTATCTCTCCACCTTACTTGCTGGACTGAGGAAGGAGGAGACGTCGCGGTGCCGTATGTGTGCATCTCTCGAAGGCGTCGCCACTTGCGGCGTTGGATCGGATCGGATCACGAGGAGCGTATACAGCACGACTACATCAACCACGCTCGCTGAACGCTCACGCCTGCGATTTCTTCAAGGGTATGAAGATCTCATCTATCCCTCTCGTTGATTCCATATCCTAGATTAGATCTTGGCTTTCCCGTTCGCATCCGTAAATTTTTTATATTTACTATGTTGTGAAACCCTTTAAGGCCTCCGAGACACCGCTGCTTTGAGTCCTCTATGGGAGAACAACGATAAGGTTTTTGGGGAGCGCTATTGGTGCGACTACTGGCTTTATCATGGACTCATGCATTGACCACTATAGCGCTGACGTCTTCCCCAACGTGTACTTCTTCCCTGAGATTAGCAACCTCTTCCTCGATGACATGGCTGACGATGGTTCCAATGCAAACGCTGGCAGTTCCTCTGATGCTGCTGTGATGTTCATCCTCTTTCTCAAGTCATTCGACCATGAGATCATTTTCATCACCATCACTGGATGGGTGCTTTGATGACATCAAACACCACTTCATAACTGGGTGGTTATAAAGGTGGCATTAGATATTCTGAAAGCATGTGTTCAGGCACATGGATCAAGAGTGGGATTTTACCATCCATATGACAGATAGATATACTCTAGGCCCTCTCGGTGGAATGTCATCCAATTTGCTTGCAATCATGTGACTAGGTCATAGGGGATGTCATATCACGGAACGAGTAAAGAGTGCTTATCGGTAACGAGGTTGAAGTAGGTATAGAGATGCCGACGATCAAACCTCGGATAAGTAAAGTATCGCACAACAAAGGGAATCGGTATCGTATGTAAATAGTTCATTCGATCATAAGTAATCATAGAAATATGTGGGAGCCATATGAATTTCCATATTCCGCTATTGGTTATTGGTCGAAAAAGTGTCTCGATTATGTTTGCATAGTTCACAGACCGTAGGGAGACACACTTAAGGATTCGATGTTGTTTAGTAGATATGTAATATGAGTTGGAGACGAAATGTTGTTCGGAGTCTTGTATTGGATCTAGGACATCACGAGGAGATCCGGAATGGTCCGGAGAATAAGATTCATATAAGGAAAGTTCAATTCCGGGGTTCAGAAATGTTTTCGGTGTTTTCACCGAAATCTTCTAGAAGGTTCTAGAAAGTACACCACCCGGAGGGGGGACACATGGATGCGCCATACCCAAGTGGGGGTGGCGGCATCATGTCCTAGGTCAAGTCGGCCAAGGCTAGGAAGTGGGAATCAAACTCTAGTTTGAATAGTCAAACTCCAATTTGAAAAGTCAAATCCCAATTTGGAAAGTCAAAGTCCTAGTGGAGGAGGGAAAGGAAACCCACAAGAGAGAGGTTTCTCTCTCCCTTCCCAAGCCGCCGTCCCCCAAGAGGAGTTGGGGGAGGACTCGTCCTGCGTCTTGCCGCCTCTCCCCCCCCCCCCCATATAAGCAAGGGGTGAGGCGTCCCCTTGGCCCTCACCCCAAAACCCTGGGCTGCCGTCTGCCCCTCTTGCTGCTGGCACCCTATCCCTCTCCATGTCACCGCTTAGCCCTAGCCCTAGCCACCAGCTGCCCTCCTCCCCTTGGTGTATAAACCCTAGCCACCAAGGACCTCTCTAAATCCACCATACCTGCTCCGGCTTTGGCGAAGCCCTGCAGGATCTACTCCATCACCTCCACCACCACACCGTCATGCTGCTAGAATCACGAGGAGATCCACGACCTCCACTACCTGCTGGAACAAAGAAGAGGAAGGTCTTCATCGAGTACCGAACGTGTGAACAACTGCAAAAGCACTACCAGAACGTGGCGCTGGAAGGATCGTCTTCGCGATCTTGAGATCGGCAAGTGAACGACTACATCAACCATGATTATCCGATCTCGTTAAACGCTTTGGATCTTCGAGGGTTAGTACTCTATGAACTCGTTGCACCGATCTCGTAGATTAGATCTTTGCTTTTCTATGTTCATGCGATACAATGTTTTTGTTCCATGCTACGTACCCCTACATGTTGGCCCAAAGAAATCGACGATGCCCCATGTACACATTCTTCTTACAATGTTCCAAATATGTACTTTCAGTCTCATCTAAACAGTGCATGCATGCGTTGTATCCCTTCTTTGTCTGACCTGAAAGGTTACTAAGAGCATGTCAATCATTGATTATTATGAAAAGCAACGTTCAGAGGTCAAATTCCTCCTGCTTGTGCTCATCCCACACACGTACACCGGGTTTGTGACACAATTGTAAAAGTTATTCAACTAATGGACTTAGGTACACATCAATGCCGTTGCCGGGTTGCTTTGGGCCTTGGATTAGCACTGGCCTCATAATAAACTTCCGCTTCATGTACAACCAAGGAGGAAGGTTATAAATACATAGAGTCACGGGCCAGGTGCTGTGACTAGAGCTCTTCTCCCTAAAAGGATTCATGCCATCTGTACTTAGACCAAACCTTAAAATCCTTATGTCATCTGCAAAGTCCGGGTACTTTCTATCAATTTTTGTCCATTGCGACCCATCAACGGGGTGTTTCAAGATTCCGTCTGACTTACGTTCCTCTTTGTGCCATCGCAACAACTTGGCGTGCTCTTTGTTTCTGAACAAACGTTTCAACCGTGGTATTATAGGAGCATACAACATCAACTTGGCAGGAACCCTCTTCCGGGGGTCTCGCCCTCAACATCACCAGGCTCATCTCGTACAATCTCATACCGCAATTAAGTGCATACCGGGCATGCATCCAAATTCTCGTACTGCTCACCACTGTAGAGGATGTAGTAATTAGGGCATGCATGTATCTTCTGAACCTCTAAACCTAGAGGGAAAACAACCTTATTTTGTTTGTACATACTAGAGGGCAATACATTATCCTTTAGAAACATATTCTTCATCATTTTAAGCAGCTTTTCATATGAGGAGTCAGCTATACCACACTCTGCCAATTCCAGTGTGCTGCCCAGCTTTTTCAGACCATTTTCACAATTTGGGTACAAAAACTTTTTGTGATCCTCTAACATGTGATTGAACTTCTCCCTCTCCTTTTAATTTTTGCAGTCTCTCCGTGCATCGGCAATTCTCCAACCAAGATCATCAGCGGTTCATCATGTGCCTCCCCTTCAGCTTCCCCCATGGAAGTATCACCGTATTCAGGGAAACCATGATAGTTGTCATCATCCTCCTATTTTTCATTGTCTTCCATTATAACTCCTCTCTCTATGTGCATGGTCCAACAATTATAACTAGGCATGAAACCAGACTTTAATAGGTGGCTGCGGTGACCCAGCATACCACTGCATGTGTAGTACACTATAGTCGTTGACATGACACTCACAGAACATCGTTCGTAAATATCACATCCCTCAGAGTGGTACAATAGAAACATTGCGGGTCCATATTACAAACATTCACACATTATTATTACAATACCAGAAGTTCAAAAGATTCAACTTACAAACCAAAATATAAAGTGTTTCAGCGGAATTTAAAAGTAGCAACTCCGACTAGGAGTTGAGCTCAGTAGCTTATTCTATAGAGTTCGTGATGCTCGGCTCTATTGGTTACTACTAACTAGGGATACTTAGTTGGACTCGTTATCATCGACACCATGGCGGATTTCGTAATCCACTTCTTCAACGCCTTCGGACAGGTCAGGTTCTTCGTAGAACACATCTTCTTGGCATTCGGCTGCATACATTGGCACGTCTTCGGAATCCTCAGAGTCTAAGCAAGGGATCAAAGGAAAGAATGAGTAACAACGTTAACCAACAATTTCATTATATGCAAGGTGGGAAGTTTGATGCTCTAACTACCACCTCGGATTATAAACCCTTGGCATTATGCAATTTTTGTAAATCTTTCTTCAAAGATCGATTTTATTCTGAAAAACTATGACAATCGGCCTTCACAGGTTGACCAGAACTTTCATGGAGTTCCTTTCCTGCCGCGTTCGCAGCTCCTTCCCGGAGCAGGGAGTAACAAGTTACAATTCTTACACTCTGCAGAGGTGCGTTACTTTACCCATGAGAGATCAACTCCTTGTTTCACAACCAAGAGTACTTTCCCGTCCACAATTCCATCATGTGGGGCCTAGTAGTTGGTCCAAGCCAATCACTGCCCCCTTCGCGACCTTGCATGCCTCCTTGGTGTACACCATGCCCACATAATGAATTACGGCAATGGTTTGTACAAACCGTTAAATGCCAGAACTATCGTGGGACGATGAGGGTTCCCACCCATATGTTGCATATCCTCTATGAATTACCAATTAATATGCAAGCTACGAGGATAACAGCCATGACCTGCACATCTGGCTTCACGCAAGAGGAAGAAGATACAGCTGACTTCTTCGTCCCATTCCAAATCTCATTGCTAACTCGTAATATACGGCGCTAGAATCACTGATGTCAGGGGTTATTAAGTCCCTAATTGTTCATCATTAGTGCAAATAGAATGCTAAGTTATATTCCTCCATCAAATCATCACTAAGGATGATATCTATGATTTCTTTTGTTTGTGAAAATAATATTTTCTTTTATAGTATATATGATAACACACAATTTGCAAATACTTAGATAAAGACTCTTCAAAGGACATGAGCAAGTGATGAACTTGCCTTATTAGGGCAAGGTAGTGAAGTTGGATGCTTGCACTGGACCTTGAGCTTCTAGTTCTACAAAAACATCATTATTGTCCGATAAGGACAATATTTAAAGAAGCAAAATGATTATGCAATAATGTAATGCATCATTTAACTTGATATGAATTCACCCCATTATTATAAAAAGTTCCTTTTAATAATAAAGGATTTATAAATATTAGTTTTTTAATATTTATAACATATATTGAATTATTTTATTTTCCTTTTATTTTACTTTTATTGATTTAATAATTCTTTTAGGAATTATCAATTAAACATTAAAAATTGTTATTAAATATTTATTTAGTATTTTTCAAAAATACTACAATATTAATATATAATGAAAGTGATTTTTATTTGTTTTTATCATCTTTCAATAATTTTGTAAAATTCCATAAGTAATATATAAATTAGAAAATTCTTATTAAAATTTAAATGTCTAAAATATTACATCTTAATTTATTTGGATAGTTTGGATTATTGTAAATCCAAAAATATTTTATTTATAATTTTTCTACCTTTATTTTATTTTCTAGAATTTAATTAAGTCCAGGGGTATTTTGGTATTTTCCTATTTATTAGAATAGGGCTTAAAAGATTTCTAGGATGGCTTATTCTTATTGGGCCCTAGTGGCCCATTAGACACAATCAAAACATCCACCCCGAAGGGTCTGGCCCAACTCAGCCCACTCCTCACTACCTCTCTTCTTCGAGCTTACTCCTATCCTCTTCTTCCCCCGAGCTTACTCCTCTCCTCTGGCCCAAAACATCCCTCGAGCTTACTCCTCTCCTCTTCTTCCCCCGACCCCGTGGTCGGTGATATCGCTGCCGGCGATTCCCGTTGCCGTGGGCCGTTCTGGTCGCTGCCGTGGTGCAACAGGAGGTTGTCGACGACGCTCGTCCTTTCTATCCAACTAGATTTGGGCATGGGGCTCTCCTGCGACGGATCAATGCCATCCCGAACCCTAGGGTTTGAGGGTTGGCGTGGATCTTGGTGCTGCCGCTACCGCCATGTGTCGTGGTGATGCTCCTCGCCTCTAGTCGTGTTCATGGTCACCGTCGTGGCGTCGTATGGGTTGTAGCGCCCCTCCTGGGGTGCTCCCCGTGACTCCATGGTCGTCGGCCCCTCTGCTTCCTCTTCTAGTCTCCAGCGAGGACCTACGGTGAGTTATGTTCCTCTCCCCTAGTGCTCTCTGTGCTTGTTGATCTGATGCTAGATGTTGTATGTGACCTCTCTAGTTACTATCTTGTCCTGATTAAGATGATTTATTCCATTTAGGGTTCTTATCCTGTGATTGATCATGTACTGGATGAATTAGATCATGTGTGGATGATCTATAAGCATGTTAAATGGTTATTGGCCTGAGTCTTGTTGCTTGAGATGAACTATAATAGTTCTGGTGGCTGATTAGATGATTTTATGCTTGGTTTGCATATGATTCAGATGGTATAGTTGCTTTGGAATCTATGCTTGGTAAAGTCAGTGGCTTGATAACTCTCCCTGTCATTTCTTGGTTTTTGATCATGATTATGGTGTGATGAAATCACTGTCTTAGTGTTGTTGGCTTAGAGATTAATATGTAGTTTGAGATCACAATGATCTCAAACAGTATAGATAAACATGGAAATGTTTTTTAATTATGATTCCTGACAGGAAAATGATTAGTAGATTGATTTGTTGAATCTGTGATGATTGGATGTTTATCCTGATTCATATAGAATTGTTCTTGTGACACCATCTTGGTATGGTGTAAGAGGTCCCAACCTTTAATAAGGTAGAGATCCCTGTGTTTACAATGCTAGTCCCTAGATCAATAGCTAGCATCCACAGTTAAGATGTAACATCAAGAAAAAAAGGTCATAATACAACTTTATGACCAGGAATAAAATAATTTATTACATCTTACATAGCTCATTTGGCTATCTCATTACAATGCAGCAGAATATAGCAATAGCATGGGGTCCTTCATCTTCAAAGTGCCACAGGCAGTCATGTTGGTTTTAGACTTGTAATCCTAATCAATAAACTTCACTAGCATCAAACAAACCTGCAACATAATAAGTTACAGCCACAAGGGTCAATACATTTGAATTGTATTGGCAAGTGATACTATGGTAGTATAGTGGAGTCTATCATCTATATGCATTTGGCTAAGTGGAGCTTAGGCTTGCTTTGCTCAAAATATATTTTTCCTTATCATTTGAAAACACTAAGTTTTTGCTTGACAAAATCACCCAAGGCATCTCCCAATAGAAATTGGTGATCCTTCAACCCTTGTTCAGCCACAAAGTCTCCAATTAGCTTCCATGTCTTGATGCTCAAATTGTCCTTTTCCAGGGACATGGCTAAGTACTTAGATTTTTACACTCTGCAGAGGTGGTGCACTTTCCCCACAAGACTTGGTTTCACCAAGACAAGATATTTCAGAAGCCTTCCCTTAGACCAGAATGGACGCGTTCCAACCTATCAAACCCCTACCACCAACTTTCCATTTGGCTAAGTTATTGCAACCTATGTGATCCAGGAAGAGCCCATAATGTCAAGTGGCTGCACTTGAAGCTTCTCAACATTTGACATCTCAAATCTCTTTGTTCCTGGGTGGCCAACCACAAGTGACATACACAAGGTAAACCATAGAAATGGGCCTTGTGTAACCACTCAACACAAACCATTCCTTCCATTCCACCCAGGTGATTCATTCACTTAGTTGTTTTATTAAACAAAACACAAGTCCTTGACTTAGAAATAGTCCATAGTATGAATATATTCCACCATAGAAACTCTTCTTGGGGGCCGGCGGCTAGGGAAGGGAGAGAGAAACCTCTCCCTTGTGGGTTTCCTTTCCCTCCTCCACTAGGACTTTGACTTTCCAAATTGGGATTTGACTTTTCAAATTGGAGTTTGACTATTCAAACTAGAGTTTGATTCCCACTTCCTAGCCTTGGCCGACTTGACCTAGGACATGATGCCGCCACCCCCACTTGGGTATGGCGCATCCATGTGTCCCCCCTCCGGGTGGTGTACTTTCTAGAACCTTCTAGAAGATTCCGATGAAAACACCGAAAACATTTCTGAACCCCGGAATTGAACTTTCCTTATATGAATCTTATTCTCCGGACCATTCCGGATCTCCTCGTGATGTCCTAGATCCAATAAAAGACTCCGAACAACATTCCGTCTCCAACTCATATTACATATCTACTAAACAACATCGAATCCTTAAGTGTGTCTCCCTACGGTCTGTGAACTATGCAAACATAATCGAGACACTTTTTCGACCAATAACCAATAGCGGAATATGGAAATTCATATGGCTCCCACATATTTCTATGATTACTTATGATCGAATGAACCATTTACATACGATACCGATTCCCTTTGTTGTGCGATACTTTACTTATCCGAGGTTTGATCGTCGGCATCTCTATACCTACTTCAACCTCGTTACCGATAACACTCTTTACTCGTTCTGTGATATGACATCCCCTATGACCTAGTCACATGATTGCAAGCAAATTGGATGACATTCCACCGAGAGGGCCTAGAGTATATCTATCTGTCATATGGATGGTAAAATCCCACTCTTGATCCATGTGCCTGAACACATGCTTTCAGAATATCTAATGCCACCTTTATAACCACCCAGTTATGAAGTGGTGTTTGATGTCATCAAAGCACCCATCCAGTGATGGTGATTAAAATGATCTCATGGTCGAATGACTTGAGAAATAGGATGAACATCACAGCAGCAGCAGAGGAACCGCCAGCGTTTGCATTGGAACCATCGTCAGCCATGTCATCAAGGAAGAGGTTGCTAATCTCAGGGAAGAAGTACACGTTGGGGAAGACGTCAGCGCTATAGTGGTCAATGCATGAGTCCATGATGAAGCCAGTAGTCGCACCAATAGCGCTCCCCAAAAACCTTATCGTTGTTCTCCCATAGAGGACTCAAAGCAGCGGGGTCTCGGAGGCCTTAAAGGGTTTCGCAGCATAGTAAATATAAAAAATTTACGGATGCGAACGGGAAAGCCAAGATCTAATCTAGGATATGCAATCAACGAGAGGGATAGATGAGATCTTCATACCCTTGAAGAAATTGCACAGCGGAACGTTCAGCAGAACGTGGTTGATGTAGTCGTACTAGCCTTCTCCTCCTCGCGATCCGATCCGATCCAACGCCGCAAGTGGCGACGCCTTCGAGAGATGCACACATACGGCACCGCGACGTCTCCTCCTTCCTCAGTCCAGCAAGTGAGGTGGAGAGATAGATTGGATCTATAGCACGACGGCGTCGTGCAATGGTGGAGAGTTTCTGCGGCAGGGCTTCGCCTACACGCAGTCGGGAGAGAAAGAAAGGTAGGGCAGCAGCTGGCGGCTAGGGTTTGGGGTGAGGGGAGGGTGCGTCCCCTTCCCACCTTATATAGGGGGCTAGACGGCCCCCTTGCCCTGTCCTCCAAGCCCTAGGACGGCGGCCCCAAGGGTGGAGTGGGGGGCAAGTCTTCCCCCCCTTCTAGAAGGTCCCCTAGGGTTTCCCCTAGGGTTTTGGCCAGCTAGGCCTATGGGGCCTTGTGCCCCTGGACCAAAGCGGCCAGGGCACTCCCTCGTAGGCCCACGCCCCCTCCGACAAGTGGTCCCACGTTGTCCCACTCCGGAAGTTTCTAGAACCTTTCGGTACAATACCGAACATTCCAAAATCCAAAAACTGCTTTCCTTTATATGAATCTTATTCTCCGGACCATTCTGGAACCTCTCGTGATGTCCTGGATCTCATACGAGACTCCGAACAAAAACTCATAAACCAATTATCCATTCTATCCTAGCGTCGAGGCACATTAAGTGTGTGACCCTACGGGTTCGAGAATATGCAGACATGATATTCTATCAATAATCAACAGCAGGATCTGGAAACCCATATTGAATCCCACATATTCATCGATGATCATATCGGATGAACCAGGAAGCCAGGATTCAATTAATCCCATATTTATATTCCCTTCATCACTCGATATTTTACTTGCCCGAGATTCGATCGTTGGTATCGGCATACCTAGTTCAATCTCGTTCACAGCAAGTACTTTACTCGTTCCGTAATACGATATCACTTTCTGATTAACTCCTTAACGACGTGCTTCCAAGCGGTGTTGATATCGATTATCGAGTGGGCCTGAAGTATATCTCTCCGACTTGGGAGGGACAAATCCCATCTCGATACATACAACCTAACAAGTACTTTCCGATCACCTGAGAGACACCTTTATGATCACCCTCTCATAGGATGACGTTTGATGACCTCAAAGCTTTCTTCCGATACCAGGGAGTTGCATTATCTCATGGTCTAAGGAATACAATATTTGACATAAGAAAAAAGCTTCGCAAAGATGAACATGATGACACGATCTAATTGCTCTGCTTGATTTGGGTATGTCCATCATATCATTCTCACAATGACATGATCTCATTATTAATCGACAACTCATGTCTATGGTTAGGAAACCTTAACCATCATTAATCAATGAGCTAGTCCATAGAGGCGTACTAGGGACACGGTGTTGTTCATAAACCATACAAGTATCAAAGTTTCCGCTTAATACAATTCTAGCATGGAATATAAACTTTATCATGAACAAGAATTATAACAATAACATCTTTATTATTGCCTCTAGGGCATAATTCCAACAGTCTCCCACTTGAACTAGAGTCAATAATCTAATTTACATCTGGCAACAATCTAACACCCATGGCATTAAGGTGCTGATCATGTTTTGCTCATGGAAGAGGTTTAGTCAACGGATCTGCGACATTCAGATCCATCTGTTATATAATCTCGAATTATATGGAACCGGCGGTTTATGTTCTTGGTCTTTGGATGATATCTTAGTTCCTTAGCCAGTGCTATGGCGCTAGTGTTGTCACACAATATATCCAGTGGGTCCAAGGCACTTGGAACCACACCAAGCTCAGCGATGAAATTCCTGATCCAAACTCCTTCACTTGACGCTTCTGCAGCAGCCATGTATTCCGATTCTACTGTAGATCCTGCGATCACGCTTTGCTTGCAGCTTCTCCAGCTCATAGCTCCTCCATTCAAAATATAAACGTATACTGTCTGAGATTTAGAATCATCCGGGTCGGTGTCGAAACTAGCGGCAACGTAACCTTTTACGACGAGTTGCTCTTCACCTCCATAAACCAAGAACATTTCTTTAGTCCTATTTAAATACTTTAGGATGTTCTTTACGGTTGTCCAGTGTTCCACTCCTGGATCACTTTGGTATCTGCTTGTCAAACGAAGAGCATTGGACACATCCGGTCTAGCACACAACATGTCATACATGATAGAACCTATGGCCGAGGCATATTGCACTTTTCTCATGGTTTCGCTATCGTTTACCGTAGCTGGACACTGAGCCTTTCTCAATATCTTACCTGACAACATGGGCACTAAACCTTTCTTTGCCTTATCCATTCTGAACCTTTTCAGAACTTTGTCTAGGTATGTACTTTGGCTTAAAGCTATTAGGCGTCTTTGTCTATCTTTATAGATTTTGATGCCTAATATATAAACAGCTTCTCCTAGGTCTTTCATTGAAAAACATTTATTCAAATAAATCTTCACATCGTTAAGCATACCAATGTCATTTCCAATAATCAATATGTCATCCACATATAGTACTAGAAATGTCACTGAGCTCCCACTTACTTTCTTGTAGATACAATCTTCGTAGCAATTTGGAACAAATCCAAAGCTCTTGATCACTTGATCAAAACGAAGGTTCCAACTCCGAGATGCTTGCTTCCATCCATAAATGGAACGCTGAAGTTTGCATACTTTATCAACATCCTTAGGATCGACAAAACCTTCGGGCTGCATCATATACAACTCTTCATCAATGTTTACATTGAGGAACGCAGTCTTGACATCCATCTACCATATTTCATAATCATGAAACGCAGCAATTGCTAATAAAATCCGAATGGACTTAAACATCGCTACGGGAGAGAAAGTCTCATCGTAGTCAACACCTTGAACTTGTCGAAAACCTTTCATGACAAGTCAAGATTTATAGACAGTAACATTACTATCCGCGTCGTTTTTCTTCTTGAAAATCCATTTGCACTCAATGGCCTTACGGTCGCTAGGAGGGTCCACCAAAGTCCATACTTGGTTTTCGCTCATGGATCCCAATTCGGATTTCATGGCCTCTAGCCATTTATCAGAGTCTGGGCTCATCATTGCTTCCTCATAGTTCGCAGGTTCACTGTTGTCTACCAACAAGATAGTTAAGACAGGGTTGCCATACCACTCAGGAGGGGCACGTGACCTTGTTGAACTGCGATGTTTAGCAGTAGCATCATCCGAAGTTTCATGATCCTCATCATTAGCTTCCTCTCTTGTTGGTGCAGGCGGCACTAGAATAATTTCAGGTGCTGCGCTACTCTCCAGCTCGAGAGAAGGTTTAATAACCTCGTCTAGCACTACCTTCCTCCCACTCACTTCTTTCGAGAGAAACTCCTTCTCAAGAAAGGATCCGTTCTTTGCAACAAACACTTTGCCTTCGGATCTGTGGTAAAAGGTATACCCAATCGTTTCCTTAGGGTATCCTATGAAGACGCATTCGCCAGGGTTCGAGCTTGTCCGGCATCAACTTCTTGACGTAAGCTTCACATCCCCAAACTTTAAGAAACGACAACTTAGGTTTAGCACCAAACCATAGTTCATACGGTGTCGTCTCAACGGATTTAGATGGTGCCCTATTTAAAGTGAATGCAGCGGTTTCTAATGCATAACCCCAAAATGATAATGGCAAATCTTTAAGAGACATCATTGATCGCACCATATCTAATAGAGTCCTATTTCGGCGTTCAGACACACCATTGCGCTGTGGTGTTCCGGGTGGCGTGAGTTGCGAAACGATTCCGCTTGCTTTAAGATGCGTGAGAAAATCATAACTCAAATATTCACCTCCACGATCGGATCGTAGAAATTTAATTTTCCTATTACGATGGTTTTCCACTTCGTTCTGAAATTCTTTGAACTTTTCAAACATTTCAGATTTATGTTTCATTAAATAGATATACCCATATCTACTTAAGTCATCCGTAAAAGTGAGAAAATAGCGATATCCATCGCGCGTCGAAACACTCATTGGTCCGCATACATCGGTATGTATGATTTCCAACAAGTCCGTTGCTCGCTCCATCATTCCCGAGAACGGGGTTTTGATCATCTTGCCCATGAGGCACGGCTCGCACGTGTCAAATGATTCAAAATCAAGAGACTCCAAAAGTCCATCGGAATGGAGTTTCTTCATGCGTTTTACACCAATATGACCTAGACGGCAGTGCCACAAATAAGTCGAATTATCACTATCTACTTTGCATCTCTTAGCCTCAATATTATGGATGTGTGTTTCATTGCTTTCGAGATTCAGAAGAAATAAACCATTCATAGCAGGTGCATGACCATAAAAGATGTTACTCATTTAAATAGAACAA
This sequence comes from Avena insularis, assembly GCA_023614405.1. Taxonomy (NCBI): domain Eukaryota; kingdom Viridiplantae; phylum Streptophyta; class Magnoliopsida; order Poales; family Poaceae; genus Avena; species Avena insularis. The sequence continues at coordinate 24,964,835 of CM042691.1, read as the reverse complement.
CCATTATTCTTCGATTTAAATGAATAACCGTCTTGCAATAAACACGATCCAGATATAATGTTCATGCTCAACGCAGGCACATAATAACACTTATTAAGGTTTAAAACTAATCCCGAAGGTAAAACTAAGGAGAGCGTGCTGACGACCATCACATCAACTCTTGATCCGTTGCCAACGTGCATCGTCACCTCATCCCTTGTTAGCCGTCGTCTATTCCGTAGCTCCTGTTTCGAGTTACAAATATTAGCAACAGAACCAGTATCAAATACCCAGGCACTACAACGAGCGCTAGTAAGGTAAACATCAATAACATGTATATCAAATATACTTTTAATGGTGCCAGCCTTCTTGTCCGCTAAGTACTTCGGACAGTTGCGCTTCCAGTGACCCTTGTCCTTGCAATAGAAGCACTCAAAGGTCCGCTTAGGTCCAGACTTGAGCTTCTTCTCAGCAGGGGCAACACGCTTGCCGCTGCCTTTCTTGAAGGACTTCTTTGCACCCTTACCTTTCTTAAAGCTGGGGGGCTTGTTGACCATCAACACATGATTATCTTTCTTGATGTCCACCTCCGTAACTTTCAGCTTAGCGAAGAGCTCGTGATCGATCGGAACCAATCTGATTATGAGTAACTACAAAACCTTTGTAGCTAGGAGGGAGTGATTGCAGAACTCTGTCAATCTTGAGCTCTTCTAGAATCTTGTAGTCCAGTTGCTCAAGACGTTGAGTGTAGCCCGACATCTTAATGGTGTTCTCACTCACGGAACTCCCTTCCTCCATCTTGTAGTTAAAGAATTTCTCAGAGATCTCATATCTCTCAGAACGGGCCTGAGTCTGAAACATGGTTTTCAGTTCCTCAAGAATCTCAAAGGGCCCGGCGAACTCCTCAAAACGATTTTGAAGGTCCGATTCCGTAGCAAACAACATGGTGCTCTTAATCACACCATAATCATCTTTGCCGACGATAAACAGCTTTTCATCAGCCAAGCATCTATAGTGGGCGCCACCTAGCGCTTTCTCAAGGAGATAGTCCTTTGTCCGCCAAATGAGAATGATTCTCGATTTCCAACCGCTTGGTGAAGTTAGACCCATTGTTCTTAAGCTTTTCTTTCTCAGAAAACGCTTGAAGTTGAAGTTGGACTTAGCCATTTGATCTACAAAATTTGCAAGTACAATTTAGACTATGTTCATGATAACTAGTTCAACTTAATCAAATTACTAGATGAACTCCCACTAAATTCAGCATCCCTCAAGTTGTTTAGTGAACACGATCCAAATTCACCACACCTAATCCGATCTTCATGAGAAGAGATGTGGTTTCAATGGTGTACAACAAAGTGTCGATCATATCATTCATATGACTCATGCTTAACCTTTCGGTTCGTGTGTTCTGAGGCCATGTCTGTACATGCTAGGCTCGTCAAGTAAAACCAAAGTATTTCCGCGTGTGCAAAACTGGCTTGCACCCGTTGTATGTGAACGTAGAGTTTATAGCACCCGATCATCACGAGGTGCTTGAACACGTCGAACTTTCACAACGGTGCATACATGGGGAGAACACAATTTTATCTTGATCTTTAAGTGAGGAATCATATTATAATGCTACCATCGCGATCTAAGCATAATAAGATACATAAAAGGATAAACATCACATGCATATAATTTTATGTGACATGGTATAGCCAATCTCCGCGCAATGATCTCCATCTTGTGCGTGCCAGCATGATCTCCATGACTCCACCATGATTGCCTCCGCCACGAATAGCAACTACAACTATTGCTAACTACTTAGCGATAAAGTAAAGATATTACATGGCGTATAAGAAGTTGACACACAGGTCATACGCAATTATAAAGACAACCATATGGCTCCTGCCGGTTGTGTACTCATCGACATGCAAGTCGTGAAATATGACAAAACATGATCATTGCATACAACATACACATCATATCTTGGGCCATACCAAATCACAGAAACACTCCCTATAAAAACAAGTTAGACGCCTCTACTTTGTTGTTGCATGTTTTACGTGGCTTATGGGAGTAACAAGCTAAGAACGATTCTTACCTACGGAAAGCCACAACGGTGATATTATTGTTGCCAACATACGGTGTAAATCCCATGACAACTATAGTGAGAGAAACTGGCATCCACCAGCCGCATGTGTGGAATAAGCCACAACGAGGTCGCGTAAAGTTGGCCTGAACTGCTTCGATCTCACTACCCCGCGTCATAAGAAGTACACAACAAGAGGCTTGCAACAGAAAACATCAACGCCCGCAACAAGCATGTTGCGTTCTACTCGTGAAACACATCTACGCATAGATCTAGCTCTGATACCACTAAAGGGTTTCGCAGCATAGTAAATCAAAAAAATTCTACGGATGCGAACAGGAAAGCCAAGATCTAATATAGGAGATGCAATCAACGAGAGGGATAGATGATATCTTCATACCCTTGATGTCGTGGTGGTGGCACGGCAGATGCCATGGGTAGGCTAAAGTTTGGGGCCAATGGATGCTAGAGGGATCTGGGGAGGGAAGATGTAGTTGATTCTACACACAGAAAGCTAATGCAAAAATCTTCATTTCTCCTTCCTTGAACTACAAGTGCTCCTCGAGCTGTATGCAGAGAGAAAGAGCTTTACCAGCCTAACGGTCCTCAAAAGAACAAGCCCCCCTCCCTCTGGATCCAAGCCTCCCCTTATAAAGGAGAGCCTTGGGCTCCTTTAGGGCTGACATGGCAAGCATATTCGAGGAATATGCTTGTCCCAATATAGTAGTTCGGCGCCCCTCTTTCCCTGTCGCCCTTCTAACAACGGCAAGGTTCCAAAGGGCCCCTCCTACGTGCCTCGGGCTCCAGAACTGTCACCCCCGTGACCTCCTTCTGCCCCTCTGTCGTTCTGCACATTTGTCTCTTGCTCTTGGCTCTGCGCAGATTCTCTCTAGCCTGCGGCTAGAGTTTGACCTTAGGCTTCTCCTTCTCCTGCAAGCTTCGTATCATTCGTCCCTTCCTCCCGTAACTCGGCTTGTCCTTCACCTGCATCAAGATCATTCGGGCTAACCCGGCCGACTTACGCAATACCTCGGCCGGGTAATGCCTCTCCATTACTATTGAGGTCCTGCCTTTCCCTATCTTGGCCGACCTTTACAAGACTTGGTCAACTTAGATCATAACTCGGAAACTGGACGGGGAACATCCTTCCGTCTCTCCCCGTCCTTACCCTATCCGGGGTTACCTCCCCAACATTAGTCCCTGAAGCTGATATGGCCCCGCCAATAACCTTGGCCGGGTCATATCAGTTTTATGAGGCTCGTTATGCATTGTTTCCGAGTTATCTCTTGTTCGTCCGAGGTATCATCGTATCTTACAGCGTACGCCTCGTCCTACGTGTCATCCCCATCATTGTTTCTCTAGTTTTTGTTCCCCTACAGTATTCTTGACAAGCTACGATTCTTTGTTGCGCTTTGCCCTCAAGGCGCCTCGTGCGCTGCTCTCGTTGGGGATTGCAACCTTCTTGGCCAACATGTGGTCCTTGGTGCGGTTCCGCTCAGCGATGCTCGGTCGTGCGGAGTACACGATCTATACGATCAACTGCCACACCCACGATCCCACTACCTCGTGGGATGCTCGGTTATAAAGGGGGGCGCGGCGCCTGGGAGTTCACTTTCCCTTCTTCGCTCGCCCGCGCCCTTCTTCTTCCTCTCGTTTCTGCGCTCGTTCGCGGTTCCGCCGCCGCGCGTTCATCTGATTCTGCGACGAGGAGGACTCCGCCGCGCCGCTCCGTCTGCGTTGTCCCTGCTCCCTAGCTCCGGCGTCGTCGCCGGTGAGTTCTTTTCCGGCCCCCTCGCCTAGGTTTTCCTCCAGATTCCTTTGTCTCCCGTTAGTTTTCGCGTTGTGGTTCTCCTGCTGTTCCACCGCCGTTTTTGTCTAGAATTGCGACGGGCCCTCGTAATTCTAAATTTTCCTCCGCCGCTAGTTCTTCCTCCGCTGATTTCTCCGGCGAGCCCATGTCTAGCTCCTTCAGCGGTGCTCTGGTAGAGGATGACGACGCTGGCTCCGGGCCCGAGCGAGGCTCGTGGCAGGGCTCCTCAGTTACCCGGCGCGAGATCGAGTGGCTTATCCGGACTCGAAGGATTCCCGCCGAGGTCTCCTGTCGTTTACCCGGCAACGAGTTATCTCCGGACGTTAAGGAGGGCGAGTATGTAGTTTTCATGTCGCAGTTCTCACGCGGCTTCGGTCTCCCTCTTAGCGACTTTGCCAGGGAGTTTCTTGATTACTTCGGCCTTCAGCCGCATCATCTTCCTGCGAACGCCATCACTTCTCTCTCTTCTTTTATCTCTGCCTCGGAGGGGTATTTCGGCCTATGGCCGTCCGTGCATGTCTGGTCTAAGTTTTTCCAGATTCGTTCTAACGTTGTTCCTGAGAAGTCTCTCCACCCTTCTGAGAAACTGCTGACTCAATGTGGAGCAGCGTCCATTACACCTCGGAGGAAATCCGTGTTTCCTCGTGTTACGGGGCTTGAGTCGTGCAAGAAGTGGCACAAGTCCTTCTTCTATGTTAAGAACACAGGGACGGAGGACAAGATTCGGCTCCCTGCGTTTTCCATCGGTACGCCCTCCAAGGTGAATTGGACTTATAATCCCAGGAGGAGTCACGTCTTGGCCGAGCTTTTCGAGACTCGGCTTAAGGAGTTGATCCGGGCCGGGTTACGCGGCGAGGATTTGATGGCTACCTTCATTAGTAGCCGAATCTGCCCATTCCAGAAGAGGACGCACAAACTTTGCCACATGAGCGGTCCTCTTGATCCTAACCGAGTCTCGACCGTGGAGCTGGACAACTATCTCGTTTTTAAACGTGTCCGAGCTATTTTCAAGACTGGGCTTGGGGATTGAAGCCGTTTACCCACGAGCGTCCCCCTCCCACAGTAAGTTTAACCATTGGCGCTTTAATTCTCAACTGTTTTCACAGCTGTTTTCGATAACTTTCCTTCTTTTCGCCTTACAGAGGTTCGCAGAGCAAAAGGACGAGGATGCCGAGGTTTTGGCGCTTCCGTGGCCTGCAGACCGGAATACCCCGGATGTTGGGGAGCCGGACTCTGAAGAATTCGTCCCCAAGTCGGATCTCCCTCCGGCTCGTGCTCGTGGCAATACCTCGGTTCATGAGGAGGAAGGTGATTCGGACGAGGTCCAAGTTCTTGAGGTAGTTGCCGCAATGCCTATTTCTTATGCATTTCTGGCTTCTACTTTCCCAGCTAATCCGGCCGGTCAGGTTCACGACGCCGAGCCTATTGCATCCCGGCCCCCAGTTACCTCGGGGAAACGTGGGGCTCCCGCTGCTACCTCGGAGGCGGTCCCCAAGAAGCGAGTGAAAAGATCCGCTCCGAATCCTCCCAGGCGCAAGATCATGCCAGGAGTTGCAGGGTAATTTCCATTTTCTCGTATTTCTTGTTTCTCTCTTTTTGCTTTTCGAGCTGACACTCTTTTTTCTTTTTCATTTTCGCAGTGCTCCACTTTCTGTTAAGCCCGGCGGTCCTAGCATGACTGGCCGTGTGACTCGGCAGCCATCTCCTCCGCCCGTAGAAGATACCAGGGTCCCCAGTCCTGCTCATGCTGCGTCTCCTCCAGCTCCGCATCTATCACCCCCTCGCCACGATGTGCCTGACACTCCTTTTGTTGATGTTGATTCTACTCGGGCCTCCGAGATTTCTTCCGAACCAGTTGCCCCTTCCTTGAATCGGAGCATACCTACCGAACCAGTTGCCCCTTCTTTGAATCCGAGCATATCTACCGAGCCTCTTTCTACCTCGGTAGTTTCTGTAGTAATTCCAGCCCCAGTCGTGGTCGTCAATATCTCGGCGCCTTCTGCGACTGTGATCCCTCCTGCTCCTGAAGGCACCGTTCCCATTGCCGAGGTATCGGCTTCTGCTGATGCCTCCTCTAAAGTAAGAACAGCGGTTGTCACCAAGGCTTCCACTTCCCAAAAAGGTCTTGCCAGCTCTTCTCAGCCGAGTATTGCCGACGTGCTGCGTAAGGGGATTGCTCCTACCAAAGCCTCCGTTACTCCGGCCGCCAGTACGCAGCTTGCTCTTCATAAAAGCCCTGCAGCCGCGGTGGTTACCCAGCACGTCCGGGGTAAAGTTCTTACTCGGACGGCCAGTGGGAATAGCCTCGGCTCACTGGTGGAATATGCTCGTAACTGGAATGCTGCCGATCAGCTCGAGGGTAACCCAATCAGTCAACCGTTTCAGCTTTCCGACATCAGCAGCCGCTTGGATCAAGCTGCCAAGATCATTTTTGATAGCAACAAGATGAATGAGGTAATTGCTGTTTCTCGGGGTTTTGACTGATTCTCCATATGCTACTATATATACATTAGTCCCCAAAACTTGCAAACGAGTAATTTGTTATTTGCTTGGAAGTTTTTATAATGCTCTACTTAATTCGACTTAACTTTAGGGTTCGAACCTATATCCGACTAGATCTACCTTAAACTTTGCTTAAACTTTGTCTAGCTGTCCTTTGAATATCCGGCCACATAGGTCCGGGTTAAGCTTTCGCTTGACTCGGATCTGTTTTAACTTTGAATGTCCAGCCACCTAGATCTGGGTTAAGCTTTCGCTTGACTCGGATCTGTTTTAACTTTTAATATCCCGCCACCTAGATCTGGGTTAAGCTTTTCGCTTGACTCGGATCTGTTTTGGCTTTGAATATCCAGCCACCTAGATCCGGGTTAAGCTTTTGCTTGACTCGGATCTGTTTTGGCTTTGAATATCCAGCCACCTAGGTCCGGGTTAAGTTTTCGCTTAACTCGGATCTGTTTTGGCTTTGAATATCCAGCCACCTAGGTCCGGGTTAAGTTTTCGCTTAACTCGGATCTGTTTTGGCTTTGAATATCCAGCCACCTAGATCTGGGTTAAGCTTTCGCTTGACTCGGATCTGTTTTGGCTTTGAATATCCAGCCACCTAGATCCGGGTAGCTTTCGCTTGACTCGGATCTGTTTTGGCTTTGAATATCCAGTCACCTAGATCCGGGTAGCTTTCGCTTGACTCGGATCTCTTTTGGCTTTGAATATCCACTTATCGTTTCTTCTATTGTTCAGATTGCACATGACCGACGGACTGCCGAGTTTCAAAGACTGCTTTTCTCGCACAGGAAATTGGAAGAAAATATGAAAAAGTTATTCCTGTGGTGAAAAAAGCAGGTAAGTCGACCATTTTCCTTGTCATCTCTGACATTTTCATTACTTTGTATGCGGGAAGTCGACTTACTTTGTTGGTTGACAGGTAATATCAATAATCTCAACATTCGTCTTGAGAAGAAAGTCAAGAAATTGGAAGGTTAGTTTTCCATTTACCTCATACTTTTCCCTCTTTAAAATGTGGGCTAAGTTTCTTTTACTTTGTTTGGCTTTGGTAAAGCCGAGTTACAAACCTTTGCAGCATCTCACCAAGATTGCACGCCCATGCCTAATGTAATGCTGCATTTTTTAGAACAAAGCGCTACTCATTCGGCACAGCTAAAAGAAAAGGATGATGAAATAGCTCTCCTGAGCGCTGAGGTGGAGGCCCTTAAGCTCTCTCAGAGGTCCGAACTAGAAAAGGTCGACCAAGAGTTCTCTAAGGAGAAAAATCGGCTAGCTCTGCAACTGCAGAAGAATAAAGAGCTCCTCGAAGCTGTCGAATTGAAAACTCGGGGAATGAGCAAGGAAATCGCTCGCTTTGAGAAAGCAAGATTGATTGGGCTAAGGACCTTCAGATAATGATGAGTTATATTCATCGTAAGCTTCATAACATGGCCGGATTATCTTTTTTCTTTTTTTCCTGCTACCCTCTGACGCATCCCTGTTTTGCACAGATCATTTTCCAGAAGCTAAGCTCGTGAGCTCTAAAGCGGTTCTTGTTGCTCGTGTGCGCCGAGGTGTCCCTGTTGACGCGGACTCGGAGTATTCAATGGAAGATTTCTTGGTTGTTGTCAGCGCTGCAGTTGGTCCGATGAAGATAATGGGCAGGGATTTGGTGCAGCCAGCTATCCGATCCTACCATGTTCTCTGGCCGAATACTTCTGGGACTCCGGATATCAATGAGGTCCAATTTCTGGTGGAAAGATTGATGGCGTCTGAGAGGCAACTGAGTCTTTGGAGGGAGTCAGCCGGACGAGCTGGTGCTGACATGGCTCTCACTGTTATCATGTCATGGTATGAAGATATATCTCTTGATATCTTGAGAAATTTGCGCACTGGTTCCCGTTGGGTTGAGGACCCCGCCTTCGTCACTCTGCGGCAAGCTCGTGCTTTCCAGCTCGTTGAGTATGCCGACATGCATACCTGGAACGAAGGTCCGAGTTTTCTTCCGAACCCGGACGATGAGATCGTAGTTGAGGATGCCTCGGATGATAATTCAGCTAAACAAGGAGAAGATGAGGATAACTCGGCTACTTCTGGTGATTCTAGTTCGAGCTCGGATGGCAATGGCGACGCGCGATCCTCTTCCAAAGGTACTGGGCATTCAACTGCACAAACCGATGCTCCTCAGCAGCCTCGGGCTTCCGCCGAAGTCGCACCTGGTTTGGTGGAGGGTGAGGCGACCTCGGTCGAAGCTCCGCCTACCTCGGAGTGCCCAGCCCCTGACCAAGTTACTGCCTCTCCCGCTAAAAACCTTTAAGTTTGTTCTTATCCCTGGTATGCCAGGCGTGTGATGTACGTGGAACATTCGTCCGTCCTTTGTATGGTAGGAATTTCCTTTTGCCGTGTGCTTCTGAGACATATATGCTTGTAATTGTTATCACTTTATCTAAGTGATCTTGTTCGTCCGAATCCTTGCTTGGGTGGCTTGCAATTTTTGATTTTGGGGCATGTGTTTGTCTTTGCATTCTCGTGTTTTAGCCCATTGATCTAGGTACGGACTTCGAATATCACACGAGATCGATCTATTCTTAGTTTGAGCGCCGAGGTTTGATACCTCCTTGTATCGAAGGCTAACAATCACCTCGGCACCACATACGGCAGTCCCCGAGTCGCTGCCTATAGCGGCGAAGTTTGGTGTGGAGACCAAATTTCAAAAATCAATTTAAGACGATTGCCGAGCTGTTACTCAAGGTGCCGAGGTTCAATCATAATATAAAACTGAAGTAACATATGGCAGTCCCCGAGTCACCGCTCCGGATGCCGAAGTTTAAATACAACATAAAATTGAAATAACATATGGCAGTCCCCGAGTCACTGCTCTGGATGCCGAAGTTTTAAATACAACATAAAATTGAAATAACATATGGCAGTCCCCGAGTCACTGCTCTGAATGCGGAAGTTTAAATACAACATAAAATTGAAATAACATATGGCAGTCCTCGAGTCACTGCTCTGGATGCCGAAGTTTTAATACATGATTGATGCTTGATCTCGAGATACTACTTTGCCATGTGTGACCAAATGACCACTATGAATAAAATGGACGAAGTAAAGCTACGTTCCATGGCCTTTTTGTTTCTTCGCTGGCTTTATCTGCCCTGTTTTTCTCAGGAGATTGGGCATCGATTAAGTAGTAGGCATCATTGTGCAATGCTCTGCTTACGACGAATGGTCCTTCCCATGGAGGTGACAGCTTGTGCATGCCGGACGTGCGTTGAACCAGTCGGAGAACTAAATCCCCTTCTTTGAACACTCTTGGATTCACCTTCTTGCTGTGATATCGCCGCAAGTTCTGCTGATAAATAGCCGATCGTGATAGCGCGAGCTCTCTGGCTTCTTCGAGCAGATCAACAGCATCTTGCCGAGCTACTTCATTTACTTCTGAAGTTGTATATTGAGTAACTCTTGGCGAGTCATGTATTATGTCGGCTGGAAGGACGGCTTCTGCCCCGTATACCAGAAAGAACGGTGTATAACCTGTTGATCTGTTCGGAGTAGTCCTGAGGCTCCATAACACTGCTGGTAGTTCCTCAATCCAACATCTCGCCGACCTTTGCAATGGTTCGATGAGTCGTGGTTTTATTCCGGACAGTACTAGTCCATTAGACCTTTCCACTTGCCCATTGGATGCTGGGTGAGCCACAGAGGCAACATCTAATCTTATATGTTTTTCTTGGCAAAACCTAGCGAAGGCTCCTTCCGCAAAGTTTGTGCCGTTATCTATAATAACATTGTGCGGGTATCCATATCTTAAGATAATATCTTTGAGGAATTTTACTGCTGTGGGTCCATCGCATTTTTTATTGGTTTTACTTCAATCCATTTTGTGAACTTATCGACCATAACCAATATGTGGGTCATTCCCCCTCGGGCCGGCTTGAATGGTCCCACCATATCTAAACACCACACAGAAAACGGCCAAGTAATGGGTATCGTTTTTAACTCGGACGACGGCATGTCTATCTTGGTTGCATATCTCTGACAACCATTGCATTTTTCAACCATCTCTTTGGCCTCCTTCAAGGCCGTTGGCCAATAAAACCCATGTCAGAATGCTTTGGCCACCAAGGCGCGAGACGAAGCATGGTGTCCACATTCTCCTTGATGTATATCCAGAAGGATCTCCTGGCCTTCTGCCGAACTCACACACCTTTGCAATACACTTGTGACACTTCTTTTATATAGCTCGTTATTTATGATTGTATAAGCTTTAGCTCTCCTTGCTATTTGTCTTGCTGACACTTCATTACTCGGCAAAATCGCATCCTTAAGGAAAGAGAATATGGGTTGTGCCCATACTGGTGTGATTTTCTCTGGTGTGGTGTTACTGTCTATTTCCATGTTTTCCGCCGACATAGCTACCTCGGCTTCATCCATTCTTACTTCTGATATCCTCCTCTTGGGGAATTCTGGGTTATATTGCTGGTCTACTTCCATCGGCACATTATTTACTGCTGGATTTGCCGGAATGAAGATGGATTCGGATTCTGGGGATGGAATTATTGATGGTTTCCTGAGGTGCTCTAGGGCAATACCTGGGGGAATTGACTGCCTGGTTGATCCTAGCTTTGACAACTTGTCTGCGGCATCATTTTCTGCCCGAGGTATGTGGTGAAATTCACACCCTTCAAAGTATCCGCTGATCTTTTGCACATGAAATCTATACAAGGCCATATTATCATCCAACACGTCCCAATTGCCTGAGACTTGCTGTACTACTAGATCCGAGTCCCCATAGCATAAGATTCGGCGAATGCCAATTTCTTTTGCGACTTTCAATCCATGGACCAGTGCTTCATATTCGGCTACGTTGTTTGACGCGGCAAAGTGTATTTGCAGCACATATTTCAGCTGATCTTTTTTGGGCGAGGTTAATACTATTCCTGCCCCCAAACCATTTCTTAGTTTGGAACCATCGAAATGCATCGTCCAATGATTTGGGTCTGGTAGTGGTGGCTCATACTGCACCTCGGCCCAGTCTACGAAAAAATCGGCGACTGCTTGAGATTTGATTGCATCTCTCCTTTCGAATTGGGGAGCATATGGTGACAATTCAATTGCCCATTTTGCTATTCGGCCACTTGCGTCTTTGTTGCTCAATATGTCGGCTATGGGTGCTTCACATATCACTTTGATGGGGTGCTCTTCAAAGTAGTGTTTAAGTTTCTTTGCCGCCATATACACTCCATAATCCATCTTTTGATAATGTGGATAATTTTGCTTTGAAGCAGATAATACTTCGCTTAAATAGTACACCAGCCTTTGTACGGACTTTTCTTCTTCGAATCGTTCTACAGTGACTACAACACTTACTACTCTATTGGTTGCCGCTATATAGAGTAACATAGGCTCTTTTGATAATGGAGAAGCCAAAATGGGTGTTGTAACCAACATCTTTTTCAACTCATGAAATGCACTATCTGCTTGTGGAGTCCAAATGAACCTATTTGATTTCTTCATCAGTTGATAGAGTGGTAGTGCTTTCTCTCCCAGCCGACATACAAACCGACTGAGCGAGGCCAAACATCCCGTGAACTTTTGTACGTCATTTAGACACCTCGGCAGTTCCATCCTTTCTAATGCCCTTATCTTCGTTGGGTTGGCCTCTATACCTCGGCTAGATACAAGAAAACCGAGTAATTTTCCTGCTGGCACGCCAAATGTGCACTTTTCCGGGTTAAGTTTCATTCGGAATCTTCTCAAGTTCGCGAAAGTCTGCCGTATATCATCCAGCAGTGTTTTGCTCTCCTTGGTTTTGATGACCATATCATCCACATATACTTGTACATTTTTTCCTATCTGGTCGTTTAGACATTTCTGCATGCATCTCTGATATGTTGCTCCTGCGTTTCGCAGGCCGAATGGCATCGTGCGATAGCAATAAGCCCCGTACGGGGTAATAAACACAGTCTTTATTTGATCGGCCGGATTTAACGGTATCTGGTGAAAACCAGAATACGCGTCTACAAATGACAGTAACTCACAACCAGCGGTCGAATCAATGACTTGGTTTATTCTAGGTAATGGAACAGGATCTTTTGGACACGCCTTGTTTAGGTTCGTGTAATCGATGCACATTCGCCATACAATGGCTACATTCGGATCATCTTTCTTTTTTCTACTAGCACTGGATTTGACAACCAATCCAGATACAACACCTCCATGATGAACCCGGCCGCGAGGAGCCGAGCTATTTCATCCCCTATTATTTTTCTCCTGTCTTCGGCGAAGCGGCAGAGAGGTTTCTTCACCGGCCTTGCTCCTGGCCTTACATTTAGAGAGTGCTCAGCCAACTCCCTCGGAACACCTTGCAGATCCTGAGTTGACCATGCAAAGATATCCCGATTCTCACGGAGGAAGTTGGTGAGCTCGCTTTCCTATTTAGCATTTAAGCCTGCACCAATAGTAACAGTGCGCTCTGGGAATTGCTCGTATATCTAAAACTTCTTTGTTTCTTTAGTCGGCTGAAAGGAGACACTTCCATGTGGATTGGCTAGTCTTGGCATATTCAGTCTTGTTGAGGGCTGCTACCTCCTGAATTCTTCTTTTTTCTCTTGCTATAACCAGTGATTCGGCCAAATTTGATCCGGCTGAAGCACATTCCATTGAATTCTTGTAATCCCCTGCTACCGTTATCACTCCTTGTGGTCCGGGTAGCTTCATTTTCAGATAACTTACATGACAGCTGCCCATGAATTTAGCTAACGCGGGTCGTCCGAGTAAAGCATGATAACAACTCTCTAGATCCACTACTTCAAATTCTAAGTTTTCTGCTCTGCAGTTATCCCTTGTGCCGAATAGCACATCCACTCGGACTCTACCAATGGGTTCGCATGAAAGCCCTGGCACTATTCCATGGAAAGTGGTCCTCGTGGACTGCAGCATGTTCTGCGATATTCCGAGTTTATGCATGGTATCTTTTTACATGATGTTGATACTGCTCCCATTGTCAATGCGAACCTTTGAAAATTTGACATTAATGCTTGGTCCAATAAATGTCGGATCCAACACAAGTGCATACGACCCCGGACTTGGCACTATTCTGAGGTGATCCTTTATGATCCAAGTAATTTCCTGATCTGACCAAGGCACATATCTCGGCACCGCCGGCATAACTGCATTCACCTCCATATGCCGGCGTTGCACGCTCTGCTTGTCTTGATGTTCTGTTGTGAATACGCAATAAGACTGATGATGTTCTCTGTAATCATTGCGTCCAGTATTTCCTAGATTTGCCCTTCCATCTTGGACTTGGTTCATCACTTGATGTACCGCATCCCTCCGATCCGAATTATCGTATCTCGGGGGAGGAGGGGGCAACATCAGTTGCTGTGCATTTTCTCCAGTCAACTGTGGCTGATTCTGTTGATGCACTTGAAGGGGTGCTGCTTGAATGCCTGCGGGGTTTCCCATTTCACTCTTCATCCATGCACATTGGCGGGTAGTATGGTTAGCTGGCCTGGATGGGTTTGACGTGTGAAATTTGCACGGCTGATCTAACATAGATTCGAACGTGTACTTCGGCCTCTCCTGCCATTGCTTCTTTTGTTCTGGGGTCCACTGTCTTTTTCCTTCATTCCTTGGTGTCCATTGCTGAGGACTATTCTTTTGCCTTTGAATTGTTCCGTGACTCGGCTGATCCTGTGTTACCGCTGCTACTTGAGCCGAATTATATCTATAATCTGGCCTTTCTTCTCTTCTTCTTCCTCTAAAATCGTTGCGCCTGGATGACCCGTCCAGATCTCTCGCATATTGGTCTTGTTGCTCCCGATGATCTGCCAACATTAATTCTGGTTGCGTTGGATCTCCTAATGCATAGGAGTCCGCTATTCTGATAGTTTCTGCCAATGTAGTCGGCATATCTCTTTGAAGTCGTTGCCATAGCACACTGGCATAACGGCATCCTTGAGCGAACCAAGCTATTGCTCGTGACTCTATAACTCCTTCACACGAGTTTCTCATGTTACGCCATCGAGTTAAAAACTCTCTATCTGTTTCATTCGGCCTCTGCTTGCACATGGCTAACTGTTGTGGCATGTTTGTCCTCTTGTATGTGCTGGTAAAGTTGCTGACGAACATTTCTTCAAAATCTAACCAACAGTTGATACTGCCTGCTGGTAGATTATTCAGCCACACCCTAGCTGGTCCTTCCAACATTTGTGGGACATAGCGTACAGCCCATCGCAAGTTCCCACCTGCTATTTTCACAGCAGTGGCATAATCAATCAACCAGTCCTGTGGCTTGGTGCTCCCATTATATGATTTCGTGCCTCTTGCTAGTTGAAAGTTCGGCACAGGTGGTTCGCCGATGATCCGTGGTCCGAAGCACGTCGGACCTGGCGGACCCTGCTCTTCCAGCAACTCAGATCGGTATAACCGGTCTAGTTTTACCCTTGCATCATTTGATGGCAAATCTCGGTATAGAACTCTGTCTTACATTCCATAGTGGTTATTTCCAACATGGATGGCATATTCCATTTCGGAATAACCATTGTTGTATCTCTCGTTCATTTGATTGTGGCGAGTTGGTCTCGCTTCTCTTTCCTGCCGAGGTTCATGCCTTGGCTGTGGGTTGAGCGGCAGTTCTCTCCTTACTTCAACCGGGGTATTGTTCTCGTGATTGCCTCTTCTGAGTTCTCTTCTGCCGAGGTCTCCATTGCCTCTGCTTCCGCCGTCTTTCTCCATGCGGCCTGGGTTTCTCTCACCACTGTTACCTCGGCTTCCATTGCCTCTGTTATCGTTTGCCTTTCCGGCCATTGCCGGATCATATGGAACAATTTGCTTGTTTCTCTTCCCGGAAGTTACTGCTTTGTCCTTTCGTGCATTATTTCCGGGTGAGGATGCAGCTGCCACGGATAAGGCCGGAGCTGCTCCGGCTGAGTGAACCATTCGCGAGGCCCCCGGCCTTGCCGGGTCTGTCCGGAGCATTTCTTCGTTCTGTTGGTTCGCGATGCGCACCAGCTCATTTAGTCTTTCTTGCTGTTTCTGCCGGGCTTCGCCGGTCAACCCTTCTAATTCCAATGCTGCGGCATTTGCCGCTCTTAGGTTCTTTGCCGGGGTACTGTACCTCGGCAAGCCCAAATCAACTGACTCGGTCTTGCGAGCATCGTGCTCCTTATTGATATCATCTATGAGGTTTTTCCCTCTCAATCTCAACTCGTCAACCCGCTCGGGAGCGACGTCAAGCTTATTAGCTTTGGCGTATTCCCGCAGGGTCCTATTCAGAGACTCCCGCAGGGCCGACACCTTCTTTGCCTCTACCGGTACCTTTAGCCTGGTTTCTTCCAACTCTTCCTGAGCATTAGCCGGATCAAGTATCAGCGCTACAGGAGTAGTCAGATTCTCTATGGTTGCTTGAAGGATGTTTTCTGGTCTTTCCAGAGGCGGTCCTCTTACTCTTGGTGCCTTTGGGGTAGTGTCGTGTACTTCGGTCTGTTTGGTCACTGGAGGGATTACCTCAGCTGGTGGTGCCGTCTGCCCTGGCGTGACCTGCACGCCTGCGTCGGGGTCTCTGGTCGATCCGGCACCCGCTACTCCCTTCTGTGCCCCGGCTGCGACCATCACCTCGACGCTGCTCAACGGACGTGCTCTGCACGTACGCCTCGTAGCGCTAAGGGGTGGCTCTCCTACAACAACAACTTGGTGAGGATAAATGCCAGAGACGTCGACGCCGACGTAGACCTTGTGCTCGCCCAGACCAATGAAGACGCCGTTCCTCGGGGGAGCTTTTCCCCTGAAGCTGCCCGCGTTGTCGCTGACGTAGTCACAAAGATCGAATCTCCGGACCAGGCCAGAAACCACGCGCTCGCCTGTGTTGATGAAGTTTCCCGTCCGGATCATGAGTCTAGCTAGCACCGCTGCTTGCCCCACGGTGGGCGCCAACTGTCGTGGTGGTGGCACGGCAGATGCCATGGGTAGGCTAAAGTTTGGGGCCAATGGATGCTAGAGGGATCTGGGGAGGGAAGATGTAGTTGATTCTACACACAGAAAGCTAATGCAAAAATCTTTATTTCTCCTTCCTTGAACTACAAGTGCTCCTCGAGCTGTATGCAGAGAGAAAGAGCTTTACCAGCCTAACGGTCCTCAAAAGAACGAGCCCCCCTCCCTCTGGATCCAAGCCTCCCCTTATAAAGGAGAGCCTTGGGCTCCTTTAGGGCTGACGTGGCAAGCATATTCGAGGAATATGCTTGTCCCAATATAGTAGTTCGGTGCCCCTCTTTCCATGTCTCCCTTCTTAGAATGGCAAGGTTCCAGAGGGCCCCTCCTGCGTGCCTCGGGCTCCAGAACTGTCACCCCCGTGACCTCCTTCTGCCCCTCTGTCGTTCTGCACATTTGTCTCTTGCTCTTGGCTCTGCTCAGATTCTCTCTAGCCTGTGGCTAGAGTTTGACCTTAGGCTTCTCCTTCTCCTGCAAGCTTCGTATCAATCGGCCCTTCCTCCCGTAACTCGGCTTGTCCTTCACCTGCATCAATATCATTCGGGCTAACCCGGCCGACTTACGCAATACCTCGGCCGGGTAATGCCTCTCCATTACTATTGAGGTCCTGTCTTTCCCTATCTCGGCCGACCTTTACAAGACTCGGTCAACTTAGATCATAACTCGGAAACTGGACGGGGAACATCCTTCCGTCTCTCCCCGTCCTTACCCTATTCGGGGTTACCTCCCCAACACTTGAAGAAATCGCATAGAGGAACGTTCAACAGAACGTGGTTGATGTAGTCGTACTAGCCTTCTCCTCCTCGCGATCCGATCCGATCCAACGCCGCAAGTGGCGACGCCTCCGAGAGGTGCACACGTATGGCACCGCGACGTCTCCTCCTTCCTCGGTCCAGCAAGTGGGGTGGAGAGATAGATTGGATCTATAGCACGATGGCGTGGTGCAATGGTGGAGAGTTTCTGCGGCAGGGCTTCGCCTACACGCAGTTGGGAGAGAGAGAGAAAGGTAGGGCAGCAGCTGGCAGCTAGGGTTTGGGGTGAGGGGAGGGTGCGCCCCCTGCCCACCTTATATAGGGGGCTGGCCGGCCCCTTCCCCCCTCCTCCAAGCCTTAGGGCGGCGGCCCCAAGGGTGGAGTGGGGGCAAGTCTTCCCCCCCCTTCTAGAAGGTCCCCTAGGGTTTCCCCTAGGGTTTTGGCTGGCTGGGCCTATGGGGCCTTGTGCCCCTGGCCCAAAGCGGCCAGGTCACTCCCTCGTAGGCCCACGTCCCCCTCCAACAAGTGGGGCCACGTTGGTCCCACTCCGGAAGCTTCTAGAACCTTCGGGTACAATACCGAACATTCCGAAACAATTCTGAAATACAAAAATTGCTTTCTTCATATGAATCTTATTCTCCGGACCATTCTGGAACCTCTCGTGATGTCCTGGATATCATCCGAGACTCCAAACAAAAAATCATAAACCAACTATCCATTCTATCCTAGCATCGAGGCACATTAAGTGTGTGACCCTACGGGTTCGAGAATATGCCGACATGATCTTATATCAATAATCAACAGCGGGATCTGGAAACCCATATTGACTCCCACATATTCATTGATGATCATATCGGATGAACCACGATGCCAGGATTCAATGAATCCCATATATATATTCCCTTCGTCACGCGATATTTTACTTGCCCTAGATTCGATCGTTGGTATCGGCATACCTAGTTCAATCTCGTTCACAACAAGTACTTTACTCGTTCCGTAATCCGATATCACTTTGTGATTAACTCCTTAACCACGTGCTTGCAAGCGGTGTTGATATCGATTACCGAGTAGGCCCGAAGTATATCTCTCCAACTTGGGAGGGACAAATCCCATCTCGATACATACAACCCAACAAGTACTTTCCGATCACCTGAGAGACACCTTTATGATCACCCTCTCATAGGATGACGTTTGATGACCTCAAAGCTTTCTTCCGATACCAGGGAGTTGCATTATCTCATGGTCTAAGGAATACAATATTTGACATAAGAAAAAAGGTTCACAAAGATGAACACGACGACACGATCTAATTGCTCTGCTTGACTTGGGTCTGTCCATCATATCATTCTCCCAATGACATGATCTCATTATTAATCGACAACTGATGTCTATGGTTAGGAAACCTTAACCATCATTAATCAATGAGCTAGTCCATAGAGGCGTACTAGGGACACAGTGTTGTTCATAAACCACACAAGTATCAAAGTTTACACTTAATACAATTCTAGCATGGAATATAAACTTTATCATGAACAATAATTATAACAATAACATCTTTATTATTGCCTCCAGGGCATAATTCCAACAGGCCTACTATCCCAGCTCGCGGTGCATGCCGCAAGATGGGATGGGGAAGACTAGTTAGCGTAGTGCTCTAGAACTGGAGGCACAAATGGATGTGTGATACATCCATTTTGAATCACTATTTTATATCATATTTACTTTGTGATACATCTGGAGTCAGGATTTCCATATATCAATGAATAACAGTAAAATATGATATAAAATAGTGATGCAAAATGGACGTATCACACATCCATTTGTGCCTCCAGTTCCAAAGCACTACGCTAACTAGTCTTCCTCATCCCATCTTGCAGTCACATGCGGATAGTAAGGCGATATGGTTTTTGGGGAGAACTATTAGCACGACTACTGGCTTCATCACGAACTCCTGCATGGACAGCGATAGTGCGGACGTCTTCCCCAATGAGTACTTCTTCCCCGACATTAGCAATCTGTTCCTCGATGATATGGCTGACGACGGTTCCAATGTGAACGCTGGTGGTTTCTCTACTGCTTCTATGATGTTCATCCTCTTTCTCAACCTTGTATCAAACAAACCCTAAATGACTTGATCTTATGATATGCTTACTATAGGAGTGTGTCCATCATATCATTCTCCTAATGACATGATTTTGTTATTAATAACATCTAATGTCCATGATCAGGAAACCATGATCATCTATTAATCGACAAGCTAGTCTCAACAAGAGGCTTACTAGGGACTTCTTTTATGTTTACAAAATACACAAGTATTAATGTTTCCGATTAATACAATTATAGCATGGGATATAAACATTTATCATAAAAACAAAGATATAATAATAACCATTTTATTATTGCCTCTTAGGCATATCTCCAACACAAGCATGCCTTAAGAAAGAAAGGCAAGCATTTAATGGCCAGGCATGTCACCAGACGAAGCCTAAGGAACGTACCGGTGCTAATGTATTTGATATGGTCAAAGATTTGGATCAAATAGTAACCTTTGGAAAGGGTCCTGACGGAAAATATGTTCCGAAGGACGCTGACGGACACGGACACATGTGGAAGAAGCAATCTATATTTTGGGAGCTACCCTATTGGAAATACCTAGCGGCCCGCTCTGCAATCGACGTGATGCATGTGCCGAAGAATTTTTTCATGAACCGGCTAGGCTTCTTGGGCGTATATGCGAAGAAAAAAGATACACCAGAAGCACTGAAGGACCAGCAACATATGAAAGACCTAGAAGGCCTGCATCTAGAATGGTTTCAAGGTCATGCAAGCTACGCTCTTACCAAACAAGAGAAGGAAGTATTTTTTGAATGCCTGGGCAGTATCAAGGTCCCGTCTGGCTTCTCGTCGAATTTAAAGGGAATAATAAATATGGCAGAGAAAAAGTTCCAAAACCTAAAGTCTCATTACTGCCACGTGATTATGATGCAAATGCTTCCGATTGCATTGAGGGGCCTTCTACCAGATTATGTTCGAGTACCCACTATGAAGTTATGTGCATTCCTCAATGCAATCTCTCAGAATATAATCAATCCTAAATATCTACCAAGGTTATAGAATGATGTGGTCCAATGTCTTGTCAGTTTTGAGTTGGTGTTCCCACCATCCTTGTTCAATATTATGACGCACCTCCTGGTTCACCTAGTCAAAGAGATTTCCATTCTCGGTCCTGTATTTCTACACAATATGTTCCCCTTTGAGAGGGTTATGGGAGTCTTAAAGAAATATGTTCGTAACCGTGTTAGGCCAGAAGGAAGCAACTCCAAGGGCTATGGAACAAAGGAGGTCATTGAGTTTTGTGTTTATTTTTTCTGACCTTAAGGCGATTGGTCTTCCTCAGTCGCGTCATGAGGGGAGACTGAGTGGAAAAGGCACTCTAGGAAGGAAATCAACAATATGTAGGGACGGGCATTCTTACACTAAAGCACATTACACAGTTCTACATAATTTCACCTTGGCGGCTATGTATATTGAGGAACACCAGAAAATTCTATGCTCCAACAACCCTGGGAAGCATGACTCCTGGATTAGAGATGAACACATGAAGACTTTTGGCGGTTGGTTGCAATATGTCATAATAAACAACACTTTTGGAGATCATCTATACTTGTTGTCCAAGTCACCATCTTCGACTATATCGACTTTCCAAGGGTACGATATAAATGGGTTTACATTTTACACGATCGCCCAAGATAAAAATAGCACCAACCAAAACAGTGGTGTCCGCTTTGATGCAACAAACAACAATGGGTCAAAGACCACATATTATGGTTACATAGAGGAGATATGTGAACTTGACTATGGACCTACTTTTAAGGTCCCCTTGTTTCAGTTCAAATGGGTCAAGCTGACAGGAGGAGGGGTTGAGCTAGACAAGAAGTACAGAATGACAACAGTGGATCTCAACAATCTTGGGTACTTAGATGAACCATTCTTCCTAGCCAATGATGTGGATCAGTTTTTCTATGTGAAGTACATGTCTACCAAATCGAGAAAAAGAAAAAATAAGAAAAATAATACATCAGACGATGAGCCAAAGTGACACATAGTTCTTTTAGGGAAAAGACATCGTGGGAGTGGAGGACAAGACATACATGTCAGAAGATTGTGAGAAGTTTCATGAAATTATGCCCTTCGCAGTGAACACCGATCCAACAATCCTATTAATTAATTAATGAAGATGCTCCATTGTTACGGGGCAATGAGCAAGGGACACATGCAAAAAAATGATGTGTAATAATGTATTAAACATTTTATGTAACTAGGTTCTGAAAACTCAGAAGAAAACATTTATGTAATGTATTGTTCCTGAGCATTATGAATAGTTCCCAAGAAAAACTTTTCATTTAACTGAACTACTAATATGGATATGATAACTAATACATCTTGCTCAATCAAACTGGACGACGTCTCCCAGTTGGAGACTTAAGGGGTTGCGGCAGGCTGGGACCGGCGCGAGCATGTTTAGTCACGGATGGTGTCTCCAATCAGGACTAAAGATGAACCTTTAGTACCGGTTGGAGACACCAACCGGGACTAAACATGAGTGGTGACACTATGCGTGTGAGTGGCGACACTATTTCAGTGAGTGTCGACACTATTTTAGTGGGTGGTGGCACTATGATAGGGGTGAGTGTCGATATTATGTCGTGAGTGTCGAAACTATGTTGTGATGCTTAATCTATAAATATGCATCCTTGTCAAGTTATCAACTGCAAACAAGATATGGTGTGCAAGAGCAGGGACAACACTACCGCCAGCTCTGTGGAGATGCCTAAGGATCCAGTCCTCAACATCTCTACATAGATGGTCATAGAGACACTCCCTAATATGTGAATTTATCAACTGCAAACAAGATATGGTGAGTGAGATTAGGGACAACACTATGGCCAGCTCTGTGGAGATGCCTAAGGATATGGTGTTCTCAGGCATCTCAACATAGCTGTTCATAGAGGCACTCCCTAATATGTGAAGTTATCAACTGCAAACAAGATATGGTGTGCGAGAGCATGGACTAAAGGCCCCGTTTAGAACAACATCTTCATAGTTCAGGAAAGTTGTAGTAGGAAACGTTCTATTAGTCCCGGATTCCTAACTAGAACTAAGGAATCAGGACTAAAGCACCCCCCCTTTAGTCCCGGTCCAGCCACAAACCAGGACTAACACTCAAGACATTTATTATTATTAAAAAATTGGGACGATGGAATCATGACTAAAGGCCCCTTTAGTCATGCTCATATCTAGCCCTATAGTACACAACTTCAAGGTCGTCTTTATCTTCGTCTTCATTGTCGTTGTTGCTAGGCGCACGTGGCTGGATCCTTAGCCCAGCCATAGCATATTATGGGGGCACCTGCCACTCTGTCTCGGATTCACGACGCGTGGGTGATGGCTGCAAGTGCACAGATCATCTGTAGCTAGTTTAGAAGTTAAGATGTCCATCCCATAGGGAGCCCAAAGGTAAGTGTTTATGGGCGAAGTCTCTGTCACACTCAAAGTTGTCAAAGGTCTTCGAGTGAATTGACTGCAAGTGTTGAAATAAGAATAGAATTCGTATTAAAGGAATGTATTTAAATAAAACTAAAATGTAAACTTCAAACATAATAACCATAAAAGTAAAGAACGATTTGTTTGTTGTTTTCTGCAGATGACAAAATAGGCGCAGGGAGATTCAGTTCATGCTGATAGTGAATGTGCCAGGTGGATAAGTGATAAGTGTAACAATTATAATCTTATAAGTATAATATGTGTAGGCGAGAAACCCATAATTAGCTGGAACTCCTCTTGGTACATTTAATCCCAACTTCAATAATCCTACTAGCTCGTTACCAAAACCATGGTCAGTCGCTAGACGATTAAGATCTTTCAGGTTTCTTAGCAATCCAGCTCCTTGGATCGGACTAATGCAATAAGCACAGTGGTTCCTCATGATCCTAGAGTCAAACTAGTTTCCCATTGATATCCCCATGTCACTAGGGGGTCGCCCGTTTCTAGCGAACAAGATCCTATCTATGTAGAACAAAGCATCATGTTGTCTAGGTCCTTAATTGGACAACAAGCATTAAGCATCCCACAGATAGTCAAGCACACATAATATAGTAATTAAAATCAACCACAAACTTAATGGAACTTGTATAGGCACATCACATATCACCAACCACTTACATCTCCCACCCCAATGGAACTTACTCACACATGAGAGAAGAAAGCATCATCGATATAATTAAATAAAAGGAGTTCTTCTTGATATTACCGTGGAGATCCACAATAAGAATAGAAATAAATCCAACACAATTCAATATGGGAAGAACAATCTCAAACCCTAGTCTTGCAAGGTGGAGATATATCTCTCTCTCAAGTACAAGTAATGTCTATGGAGGTGTGGTGGCTAGGAGGTCGAATATCGTGGAGCGAGATGAAGAACATCTTTGCCTTCTTCTCCAGATCTCTTCTTTCTCCCTTATGGATGTGATCGTGGCTGATGTGTTCTGTTTTCAACCTCGGCCTATTCACGAAAGTTGTCCCTTTTAACAAGACGAAGCTGATGTCAACTATACGGCAGGAACTATACGGCCCGAGAAAATATTCCCGCCGTATAGTTGCTCGTTAAAGCTAATGTATGCCTCCCTTGATTGCTTCCAAAAAGAGACTTGCTTGTTTTTGTTTGAATATGGTCATTTTGTTGTTAAAACCCTCTGTTGATGTTCAGAACCTAAAACACACATTAAAAACCAAGTTTTATTTGCTACTAAAGTATTAGCGTTAGGTAAAGCTAGAAAACCATCAAATCCAAATGAAAACCATCAATAGAAACCATAAAAAACGTGTCGAATCTCATAGCTATCAACTCCCCAATCTTAGATGTTGCTCGCCCTCGAGTGACACGGAAATCAGAAAGGATAGTGGAGGTTCGAGACTGAAATAAAAGAACTTACAAGCTCGAATTTGTGTCAAATTCTTTTCTTCATAATTCCTACAGTCTTAAACATGATCATACAAGTATTCACAAGATTGCACTGAGTCCACTTCCTAACCACATATATCTTGCTAGTAAATACATCATATGCCTGAGCAAGTGTCAAAAGTTTAGCTAGGAAAGTGAAACAAATCCTTTTGATTTCTCTCTTATTGAGAGATGAAAACTTTTTGCTCTTGTTCCTTTAATCAATTAAGAGTACTCAAGTTAGCACCAACAACATTTAATTTAAGAACAACTCATCTACTCCCACGTCAAAATTTCAAGACTCTCAAAGCACCTTTTTCCTTTCCTTGTTTTTCAAAAACTTCAGCTCTTTCATAGAGAAATCATGCCACTATTTTTAACATGTTAATTGGGACTATGTTGCGCACTTGTGACCATGCCAATAGATAATTTTTGAGCAATAGTGGGTTAGAGGAGTACTACAACTTCACTTGGAACATGAAACCACGAGGATACTAAAATTTTACCCATCATAGCATTGCAGCTACAGACGCTTACATAACTCAATAGCCAAAATAAAGTGGTTTCCCACATTTAGATCGTTCGTTGGCTAGCAGAGTTAATAGTTTCCTATGGAGTATGACAGTGTAAATGACACAATATCTTACTGTAATTATTAGAAAAAGTAGTGGCATAATCTCTACTACTTCGAAGCATCCATTTTATCAGACAATTTCATTCAAGGGTGCTATCGAGTCTATTTACATTAAGCTCAATGGGGTTGAGTAGTTTCTAAAATCAAATCCTTTGGGCTAAAAAGGACTCAAGTCATCTCCTGGATGCTTTTTATTATTGTAAAAAACTATCAGAAATATTTTAACCAAGTTCATTGCTCAATATTTCTAAGCTAAAAGGGGACACTGGCAAAGGAATAGAATTTATAGGATAACAAGCTAAGTGGGGAGTGACTCAAGTGCAAGAGAGTAAATAATTGTAGGATCGATTTAAATTTGCAGAAGAGGTGGTGAAAGGAATGTGATACCTCCTCTTTCTTGCTTCATTCTCGTACTTGAGTCAAATCCACTCTATATTTCCCTATTGCTAGGTCACCTGAGATTGAGCAATCTCTGAGAGAAACAAAGAAAGAAATTTGCAATAAAGGTTACAACTATTTTTTGTGTGTTTTTGGTTTAAAAATGCAAACTAAAAGCAATTTTTTAAGAAGAAAAATAAATCAAAAGAATAAATAAAAATATGAATGCAAAGTTTTGAGGTTTTCAAACCTCCCCCAAGCTTAGGTTGTTGCCATGCTTACTTGTTGCCATCGTTCGGCGGCAGGAACAGATGCTACTGATAATAGTGGGGGAAGTGGGTCATGAAGTGACTAAAGTTGTGAGTTAAGGCACTCACATACTCATTCACTCCATGCCGAGTTTGGTCGATCTCCCTAACGCGCTGGTTAAGCTGCAGAAAATCTTCATAGGCGACATTGACGAACCCCTGCTGCTGTTGCTGCTGATTGGGCCATGAGTCCCAAGGGCCCTCCTACTGCTGTTGTCCTTCCCAAGCAGGGTTGTACTCTAGCTCCTGCTGCTGCTCATCATCCTGCTCTCCTTCTTCATCTTCCTCGGAGTCAGGATAGAGTGCTGCCATGATCTCTGTCACTTGATCCTTGGTAAGGATCCAGTTGTTCCTCTCCTGAATCGAGAAGTCTTGTGGACAAGGCAATGGCACCTGCTCATCCTGTGCAACATCAAGATAACCAAATTGATAGGCTCGGAGCCTCCTGTTAGCTCGATATACACCGAGGAAGCAACAAGCAGTTATATATTTGACATCCATAAGTATGGAGCCATTAACAGGTTGCACAATAGGTATCGAAATTCAACGGGCTTGGAGTAGGTTGGTTACTAATCCACCAATGTGAATATCACCTTTCTTTTTGTTGCTCTGGTGACGGAGGTGCTGGAGGAATAGAGCTGCAGGAGTGGGACTCTGTGGTGCATCAGGAAAGAGTGCCTTGGTGATCATGGCCATGTCTGCATTGGCCATAGAGCCGGTGTCTCCTCTTCCCAACAAAGTGTTAGCAAGAAACAAAGCGAAGTAGTGATAGTCATGTTCTGAATGGTGGACAACTTCTTCTGATAGAAGTCCCTGCCACCATTAACAGAAATAACCTCCCATGTTTCTCCACTTGAGATTCTATATAGGTTTGTAATAGTTGATTCCCCTTCTTGAGGGAATCCAAAAGCTTCACAAAATTGTTGGAAAGTGATTTGATATGGCCATTGGTTAACGGTGAAACTCACCGTGCATGCATTACCTTTCTCCTTGTAGTCATCATAGAAGGAGGCGAGGAACTCATGAGTGAGCTCAGTGTAGGTGTAGTGGCTTGCATAGGTGAGTTTGGATAGCCCTGCATTTGCACACATATGGTCGAAGTCCGCCCTCAACCCTGCTGAGCTGAGGAAGCCATCATCGGCCCATCATGTGGGCAACACCTTCCTTGCTAAAACCATGTCGTACTTGTTGTAGAGATCAGCCCAGAGCCCTAAGCCTTCACCACGTTGTGTCTTGCTCTTGCGAAAAATACTACTGATCTTGTTCATCTTGATGCACTGATAAATTTCAACATAAATCCTTAGGCATATAGTTTCTACATGATATATGAATTATTCTACATGGAGGAATTCAATCCTAACGTGAGAAATCAAAAGAGAAAATCAAACAAGCTTGAGTTCATCCACTAATTCAATGAGAGGATTTTAACCATGGAATTCTGAAAATAAAGCATGGATAGAGAGAGAAACATCCCGATCTACTGATTCCCCCACTCAAACAAACGAAATCCGCGAAGAATCGAGAGTTCTAGGTGGATTTTGAGAGGTTTGGAGAGAGAATATGAGAGAAATAATGGGGACGAGAAGAAGCCCTAGCTGCCCCAGTGCGTTTAAGTGGTCGCGGCAAACTATACGGCAGGTATGACCGGGTTAGGTATCTCCCGCTGTATAGTTGCAGCAGCAGCGAGAATTAGGGTTTCCCCATTCCAGATCACATATATACAGACGCAACTATATAGACGTACCAAAATGGTCCCGCTGTATAGTTGGTCGTTAAACCTTCTGTATTCGAGACCCCTTTTTCGAGAGTTTTTTTGATAACTATACGGCCGCAACTATACGGCTGGAATATATATTCCCTCCGTATAATTGGTCGTTACAATTCCTGGAATATGCTTTTTTGCCCAAATTTTTAGATATTCACTTTTTATCTGGACAATATGATTAAGCTAGTTTCTGCATACAAAACTCAAACTTTATTTTCTACACTAAATATATGCTTATTCAATGGATATTTCTACTACTTTTTGATAGGTGCATCTTCACAGGTGCGCTTCCGCAAGAATGTTTGTGAAAAAGTTGTAGGAATGCGATGAACTTTTATTATTTATCTTTATTTTATCATTATGATGGGTTGACTCCCATTAATCATTTTATTAAGAGCGGTTGAATATTTCAACCTCTTATTTGTTCTTGAATTCTTACCTTGGGTTGCCCTTTATCAAAGACACTTACCACATGAACTCGTTTTTCCAAGGGAACATACCTTTCTCCTGCTTCAAGCTTTTTTGGAACATACCAGATGATTTCAGCATCATAAACATTGAAATATTATCTTTCCCTCAGCACATTCAGCCGAAGCTCCTTCAGTACTAAGGAAAGGTCTTCCAAGTATTACCGATATTTTTTCATCCTTTGGCATTCAAGAATAATAAAGTCAATGGGAATAACATGCTCATCTATTCTAAGTAGAACATCCTCAATCATACCCATAGGTTGTTTAGTGGATTTGTCAACCATCTGTAAAGTGATATAAGTGGGGGGAATACTCCCCTAATCCTAAACTTATATAGAGGGAATATGTCATTACCCTAACTCCTGCACCTAAATCGCACAAAGCATTATGAATATCAGTTTTGCCAATTGAGCATGAAATAGTTAGTATTCCAGGATCTCCTGACTTAGACAATAACTTTCCATTAGCAGGATAACTAGTCACCATGGCAATAGTTTCACTTATTTCTTTCTTTCTATTAAGAATATCACGGAGAAATTTATAATAGGTAGGAAATTTTATTGCATCCGCAAATGGAATTTCTAGAAAAAGATCACCCAATGATTTTTTGAAAGAGTCATAGGTTACCTGATCTAGTTCTTTCTTTTTGCAATCTGGATATGGAAGTTTCTTACTCTTACCTTTTACCTTTTGTGGGGGATCAGGCTCTTTAGTTACTTTCTTTTGTTGCTTCTTATCGCTTTTTCTTCTTTTCTACTGCAACAACCTCATCTTCTTTGCGTGTTTATTTTTCTTCACTTGGATCAACAGTCTCTGCATCAGAGTCATAACAATCATCCTTTGCATCATTTTGCTTCTCTAAGGTTTGATCTTGAGTTTCTTGAGCAGTCTCATCTTGAGGATCCACGAGTGTATCATCCTCTTGGCTTGCTTTGAGCAAGGCTTTTTCCCTTCGATCTTTTTCATCTTCATATTCTGGTGGTCCTAATGGTCCTTTAACAACTGCACCTCTCCTTGTAACGATGTTAGTAGAAACAGGAATATTTATATCATCTTGAAGAAAAATTTGATAACCAGATGCTATTTTTTCACAAGAGAAATCTCTCGGCAAACCTTTTGGTCCAAGTGATGTTATCACATCGTCAAACTCTCCAAGATGTCTCCCCGGGTCTTCATATTCCCTTCTGATGAAAGCTTTTTCCTGCAAAATTTTAATAATCTCACCATCAAATCGATATTCTCTAACTCTAGGATCAGGAAATTCTATTGGTTGTTTTAAAAAAGCAGAATTTGGAGCATTATATTCTCTAAGAGTTTTCTCAGGTTTCATGGGAGTTTTCCTATGAATAGACATGATTTCCATGAAGTCACTTAGGTTTTCAACTTCAACCTTATTCGATCTCAAAAGTTTTTAAATAATTTCCTCACGCCTTTGAACAGGTACGCGATCAAGATAATCTAGTAGATAAGTCCTACCAGAACATGTAGACCCTTTGTCTCCTAGGGAGACCATCTTGTAATAATAACACCTGAAATGTCAAGAGACAAACACTTAGCTCCCCAGCAATGGCACCGGAAAATAGATTGATGGCTGCAAGTGCACAAATCGTTTGTAGCTAGTTTCGAAGTTAAGATGTCGATCCCACAGGGATCCCAAGGTTAAGTGTTTATGGGTGAAGTCTCTGTCACACTCAAAGTTGTCACAGGTCTTCGAGTGAATTGACTGCAAGTGTTGAAATAAGAATATAATTTGTATTAATGGAATGTATTTAAATAAAACTAAAATTTAAACTTAAAAAATAAAAAGCATAAAAATAAAGAATGATTTGGTTGTTGTTTTATGCAGATGATAAAATAGGCGTGAAAAGATTCAGTTCATGGTGATAGTGAATATGCCAGGTGGATAAGTGATAAGTGTAACAATTATAATCTTATAAGTATATGTGTAGGCGAGAAACCCATAATTAGCTAGAACTCCTCTTGGTAGATTTCATCCCAACTTCAATAATCTTGCTAGACCGTTACCCAAACCATGGTCAGTCGCTAGACGATTAAGATCCTTCAGGTTGCTTAGCAATTAAGCTCCTTGGATTGTACTAATGCAATAAGCATAGTGGTTCCTCCTGATCCTCGAGTCAAACTAGTTTCCCATTGATATCCCCATGTCCCTCGGGGGTCACTGGTCTGCTAGCGAAAAAGATCCTATCTATGTAGAACAAAGCATCATGTTGCCTGGGCCCTTAATTGGACAACAAGCATTAAGCATCCCATAGATAGTCAAGCACACATAATATAGTAATTAAAATCAACCACAAACTTAATGGAAATTGTATAGGAACAACACATATCACCAATCCCTTACATCTTCCATCCCCAAGGGAACTTATTCACACATTAGAGAAGAAAGCATCATCGATATAATTAAATAAAGGGAGTTCTTCTTAATATTACCGTGGAGATCCACAATAAGAACAGAAATAAATCCAACACAATTCAAGATGGGAAGAACAATCTCAAACCCTGGTCTTGCAAGGTGGAGATCTCTCTCTCTCTCTCTCGAGTACAAGTAATGGCTATGGAGGTGTGGTGGCTAGGAGGTCTAAGATCGTGGAGCGAGATGACGAACGTCTTCCCCTTCTTCTCCGGATCTCTTCTTGCTCCCTTCTAGATGCGATGGCGGCTATTGTGTTCTATTTTCGACCTCGACCTCTTCACAAAAGATGTCCCTTTTAACAAGACGAAGCTGATGGAAACTATACGGTGGGAACTATATGGCCGGAGAAAAAATTCCCACCGTATAGTGGCTCGTTAAAGCTATTATATGCCTCCCTTGATTGCTTCCAAAAAGAGACTTGCTTGTTTTCATCTAAATATTGTGTTTTTGCTCTTAAAACCCTATGTTGATGTTCAAAACCTGAAACACACATTAATAACCAAGTTTTCTTCACTACTGTAGTATTAGAGTTAGTTAAAGCTATAAAACCATCATATCCAAACGAAAACCATCAATAGAAACCATCAAAAATGTGTCGAATCTCACAGCTATCAGTAGGGGAGGGGGCTCCCAGACTCTACGCCCGCGGCCATCAGCACCTCCACCCTTTTTATGGCTCTGCAGCGGCGATGCGCACTCCAAGGGAGGATGATCTCTCTGTGCGATGTAGAGCATCATGCCAAAGATAGTCCGGTTCACCCACCACAGGCGGCGGCTGGATTCGTTGTGTTTCACCGTGGGAGGGCCGTCACCCTCGTACCTGGTGAGCTCCCTTTCCTGTCGGTTAGGGAAGAAGGCATTCTAGGTGTCGTAGTTGTCGGGATCCCAATGAGGATCCATGCGCTGCTCCGTTGTGAGCTCGAGGTAGAAGTGGTTCATTATGGCCGCCTGGCGTCAGGAACCTTGAGGCACAGGAGGGATAGTAACCCCTCCAGCACTCAGCATCCAGTCGATGTGCAGCCGGTAGCCCGATAGGCATGGGTAGACGAAGGCGCACAGCGCCTATGTCTCCTCGACGGTCAGAATTTCCCAGTATTTGGTTCCATTGTTGTGAGAGGAGAAGGTGTGGATGGCCATGGAGGTCGGTCTAGATATACAGGGAAAGGGCGGGAAAGGATGGCGGGAAGCGGAGAGAAATGGCGGCAAACGCATGGCGCGTGGCTTGACGTCTATGAGAATGGAGGGAAATATCTTTAGTCCCGGTTATTGCCTCCAACCGGGACTAAAGTACCCCAAAAAAGTTATTCAAACAGAAAATATTGTTTATTAGTAATATATATTGCTAGTGTTGTAATATTTATTTGTTTAGTAATATTTGCTAGAGTAGAAATTTATTCGTAGTAAAATTTGTTAAAGTAAAATTTATTTGCTACAATGTTATTCAACTAAATATAGCAATGCACTTATATTGCAATGTAGTAAAGAAAAGGTCACCTTTTTAGTAAAAAAAGCTCATTTCTTAAATTTTTTCTAACTTGTTTTACCTTTCTTTCTAGAATGGTTAAGTCATGGATGGTCACGCCAGTGAATATTTTCTTTAGGGCATGATAAGAGGTGATGATATTCCTCTTATTACTAGAGGTGAAGATATCGATCTCGAGGAAGAGATATCCTCATATATGAATCCATACGGTGATGGACTAGAGAAAAACCTGATGTACGAAGGGCAAGACCAGATGGACGAAGGGCAAACAAGAAACAATGATTCCCCCTCGACAACATCCGGCGGGGTATATATATATTAAGCCTCATGTGACATACATGCATTAATTGATATGGATATATATATATTAATCACTCTCTCTTCTTGTTTTAGCCTGTCGGATAGAAGCTATGAGCAGCTAGAACAAAACGAGGCCTGAACAAAAAGTTGTATGGTAATCAAAGGTTCACTATCGATGAAATAGATGATAATGGAGAACCGATTGCTTTAGAAAATGACCAGAGGATGTTTTTAAATCGATGCGGGGTGATTGTTAGGGACAACCTCCCGATCACCATTCAAGAATGGAATAAGTCAAAGAAAGAAGGTGAAGAATCAACCAGTTATGTCACTGATGATGCCAAAGATGACCTTTGGCATAAGTTCATAGAACATTTCATACTACCTCTAGAGTATGAATAATTCAAGGCCGCGTGAGCTTCAAAATAGAGAGAAAGTCGACTAGAGGTAGAGAAACAGACAAATGTATGTCATGGCGAGAACGATTTAGTCCCGGTGGTGTTACAACCGGGACTAGAGGTCCTCTACCCCGAAATGAAGCTGCCACGTGGTGGACTCTAGTCCTATGACGTAGCAAACTGGCACTAGAGCTAGGGGCCTCTAGTCCCTATTTAGCAGTCCCGGGTCCAAAAACGGGACTAGAGGCTCGTTTTCCACCAGTTTTATTTCATGGATTTCAAGCCAAACAACCAATGTTATGGCTAGAATCAGGGCATAGTTTGTGATAATATGCTCATATTGTGCACACGTGTGCATCTTGGGATGGCTTATGATCTTGCAGGAGGAAGTTTTCTTTTTCATGGTACAAAAAAACCATTTTCTATTTTCCAAGTGCCAAAAACGGGGTGTTTTGTGAAGAAACCACCAAATTAAAGTTTCACATTGGTACTACCCTATTTTTCAAAAATACTAGACCACCTCACATGGACAATTTCACAAATTATCTTAAACATTTTGTCCACCCTCATTAAAAATACAAATTCCTACCAAATCGGAGGAAGTCAAATTTGAACTACATGTACATGATCTAATGCTCACGATTTTTGGAAAAATCATATTTAGGTTCACAATATGATATTGCATCAGATATCCACTTCAATTTTAGTGAGGCTCAACCCCGAGCTAAGAATCTTCATGCCCGCCGTTTTGACCATAGTTTGAAACGGGCATAAGAAATTCAAAAATGATCCAAACAATGTTAAACCTTTGCATGGTGTCATATTATGTGATATAGTTGCAAGTAAAAATATAAAACTTGGAATATTGTAAATATCACAAAAAACCTTCTCAAAATGAGCTATCATGTTCGAGGTTTCATGGATTTCAAGCCAAATGACCAATGTTATGACTCGAATCACGGCATAGTTTGTGATAATGTGCCCATATTGTGCACACATGTGCATCTTGGGATGGCTTACAATATTGCAGGAGGAAGTTTTCTTTTTCATCACACCAAAAAGCCATTTTCTATTTTCCGAGGGCCAAGAACGGGTTGTTTTCTGAAGCAACCACCAAATAAAAGTTTCAGATTGATACTACCTCATTTTAAAAACAAAATAATAGACCACCTTACATGGACAATTTCCCAACCGGGATATCTTAAACCTTTCCTTCCACCCCTCATGAAAAAGACAAATTCCTACCAAATTGGTAGGAAGTCGGTCAGATTTGAACTACATGTACATGATTTAATGCTCATGATTTTTAAAAAAAATCATTTTAACATTCAAAATATGCTATTTCATCATAGATCCATTTCAAGTTTAGAGAGGCTCAACCCTGAGCTAAGAATGTTCATGCCCGCCGTTTTGACCATAGTTTGAAACGGACATAAGAAATTCAAAAACGATCCAAACAATGTAAAACCTTCGCATCGTGGCATATTAGGTGGTATAGTTGCAACACAAAATATAAAACTTCAAAAATTGTAAATATCACAGAAAAACCTTCTCAAAATGAGCTATCATGTTCGAGGTTATTTCATGGTTTTCAAGCGAAACAAACAATGTTATGGCTAGAATCGTGGCATAGTTGGCGATAATATTCTCATTTTGTGCACATATGTGCATCTTGGGATGGCATACAATCTTGTAGGAGGAATTTTTCATTTTCATCCGAACGAAAAGCCATTTTCTGTTTTCAGAGTGCCAAAAAATTGTGTATTTCGTGAAGAAACCACCAAATGAAAGTTTCACATTGGTACTTACCCATTTTTAAAAAATACTAGAACACCTTACATTGACAATTTCCCTATCGAGGTATCTTAAAGCTTTCCCTTCACGCCACATGAAAAAGACAAATTCCTGCCAATCGGTAGGAAGTCAGTCAGATTTGAACTACATGTACATAATCTAATGCTCATGATTTTTTTGAAAAATCATTTTAAGGTTCACAATATGCTATTTTAGCAGAGATCCACTTTGAGTATAGCGAGTATCAACCCCGAGCTAAGAATCTTCATGCCCGCCATTGTAAACGGGAAAATGAAATTATGGCTAGAATGATGGCATAGTTTGTGATAAGTTGATATGAATATAATATTTGGATTCCTCTCATTTTTATGATCAATTTAGACATATTATTTGTCGAATTTTGATTTACGGATTTAAAGATATTAATTATTCCATATTAAATAGAAAAATACAAAAAAGTAAAATCATTATATTTTTATTTGAATTCAATAATATTTTTACTTATTCATTGTTATTTATTTAAATAATTGTTTGTATTTCAAAAAATAAAAACATGTGACATAATAATAGAAGATTTAATAGGATTGATATCATAGTATTAATGACAAGGTACAAATTGCTTTACGGAAACTGATTCGGAAGGAACGGGGAAGTTAAGTGTGCTAGGGGTGGAGTAGTATAAGGATGGGTGGCGACCATGCCGAGGACAAATCCGTCGGTGTACCTATCTTGAGTAGCTATACCTATCTTGATGGCGAGAGTTAGGGTTTTGGGTTTAGGGTTTAGGGTTTAGGGTTTAGGGTTTAGGGTTTAGGGTTTTTGGGTTTTAGGGTTTAGGGTTTAGGGTTTAGGGTTTAGGGTTTAGGGTTTAGGGTTTAGGGTTTTAGGGTTTTTTAGGGTTTAGGGTTTTTAGGGTTTAGGGTTTTTGGGTTTAGGGTTTTTTAGGGTTTTTTAGGGTTTAGGGTTTTTTAGGGTTTAGGGTTTAGGGTTTAGGGTTTAGGGTTTAGGGTTTAGGGTTTAGGGTTTAGGGTTTAGGGTTTAGGGTTTTTGGGTTTAGGGTTTAGGTTTTAGTTTAAAGTTTGAGTTTAAATTTAGGTTTAAAATTTGAGTTTTGAGTTTTAGTTTAAAATTTTTTAAATTTAAAGTTTAAATTTAAGGTTTGAGTTTAAAATTTAAAATTTTAAAATTTAAATTTAATTTAAAATTTAAATTTAAAATTTTAAAATTTAAATTTGAGTTTAAAATTTAAAATTTAAAATTTAAAATTTAAAATTTAAAATTTAAAATTTAAATTTAAAATTTAAATTTAAATTTAAAATTTAAAATTTAAATTTAAATTTAATTTAAAATTTAAAATTTAAATTTAAAATTTAAAATTTAAAATTTAAATTTAAATTTAAAATTTAAAATTTAAATTTAAATTTAAAATTTAAAATTTAAAATTTAAATTTAAATTTAAAATTTAAATTTAAATTTAAAATTTAAATTTAAATTTAAAATTTTAAATTTAAAGTTTAAAATTTAAAATTTGAGTTTAAAATTTAAATTTAAATTTTAAATTTAAAATTTAAAATTTGAGTTTAAATTTAAAATTTAAATTTAAAATTTAAAATTTAAAATTTAAAATTTAAATTTAAAATTTAAATTTAAAATTTAAATTTAAAATTTTAAATTTAAAATTTAAATTTAAAATTTAAAATTTAAAATTTAAAATTTAAAATTTAAATTTAAAATTTAAAATTTAAAATTTAAAATTTAAATTTAAAATTTAAATTTAAATTTAAAATTTTAAAATTTAAAATTTAAATTTAAAATTTAAAATTTAAATTTAAAATTTAAAATTTAAATTTAAAATTTAAATTTAAAATTTAAATTTTAATTTGAGTTTAAATTTGAGTTTGAGTTTTGAAAATTTAAAGGTTTAAAGTTTGAGTTTGAGTTTAAGGTTTTAAATTTTAAATTTGAGTTTAAATTTAAATTTAAATTTGAGTTTAAAATTTAAAATTTAAAATTTTAAGTTTAAAATTTAAAATTTTAAATTTAAAATTTAAAATTTAAAATTTAAAATTTAAATTTAAATTTAAAATTTAAATTTAAAATTTAAAATTTAAAATTTAAAATTTAAAATTTAAAATTTAAAATTTAAAATTTAAAATTTAAAATTTAAATTTAAAATTTAAAATTTAAAATTTAAATTTAAAATTTAAATTTAAAATTTAAAATTTAAAATTTAAAATTTAAAATTTAAATTTAAAATT
Organism: Avena insularis; assembly: GCA_023614405.1. Taxonomy (NCBI): domain Eukaryota; kingdom Viridiplantae; phylum Streptophyta; class Magnoliopsida; order Poales; family Poaceae; genus Avena; species Avena insularis. The sequence goes on along the minus strand of CM042691.1, from coordinate 24,928,521 downwards.
TAAAATTTAAAATTTAAATTTAAATTTAAAATTTAAGGTTTAAGTTTTAGGGTTTGAGTTTGAGTTTTGAGTTTGAGTTTGATTTGAGTTTTGAGTTTAGGGTTTGAGTTTAAGTTTAAGTTTTGAGTTTTAATTTAGGTTTGAGTTTGAGTTTGAGTTTAAATTTTAAAATTTGAGTTTAAATTTAAAATTTTAAATTTGAATTTAAAATTTAAGTTTAAATTTTAAATTTAAAATTTTAAATTTAAAATTTAAAATTTAAAATTTTAAATTTAAATTTAAAATTTAAAATTTAAAATTTAAATTTAAAATTTAAAATTTAAAATTTAAAATTTAAAATTTAAAATTTAAATTTAAATTTAAATTTAAAATTTAAAATTTAAAATTTAAAATTTAAATTTAAAATTTAAAATTTAAATTTAAAATTTAAAATTTATTTAAAATTTAAATTTAAGTTTTTGAGTTTAGGGTTTTAAGTTTAAAATTTGAGTTTAAGGTTTAAGTTTTAAGTTTGAGTTTAAGTTTAAATTTTAAATTTAAATTTTGAGTTTAAAATTTAAAATTTAGGTTTAAAATTTAAATTTTTAATTTAAAATTTAAAATTTAAAATTTAATTTAAAATTTAAAATTTAAAATTTAAAATTTAAAATTTAAAATTTAAAATTTAAAATTTAAATTTAAATTTAAAATTTAAAATTTAAAATTTAAATTTAAATTTAAAATTTAAAATTTAAAATTTAAAATTTAAATTTAAAATTTAAGTTTAGGGTTTAATTTAAGGTTTAATTTAAAGTTTAAATTTGAGTTTTAAGGTTTAGGTTGAGTTTAATTTTAGGTTTAAATTTGAGTTTAATTTGAAATTTAAAATTTAAATTTTAAGGTTTAAAATTTAATTTTAATTTTTTTAAAATTTAAAATTTATTTAAATTTAAAATTTAAATTTAAAATTTAAATTTAAAATTTAAATTTAAAATTTAAAATTTAAAATTTAAAATTTAAAATTTAAATTTAAAATTTAAAATTTAAATTTAAAATTTAAAATTTAAAATTTAAAATTTAAAATTTAAAATTTAAATTTAAAATTTAAAATTTAAAATTTAAATTTAAAATTTAAAATTTAAAATTTAGGGTTTAAATTTTTAAATTTAGGGTTTAGGGTTTAGGGTTTGAGTTTAAGGTTTTGAGTTTAAGTTTAAGGTTTAGGTTTGAGTTTAGGGTTTGAATTTGAGTTTAATTTTAAGGTTTGAGTTTAAAATTTAGGGTTTGAGTTTAAATTTAAATTTAAAATTTAAAATTTAAATTTAAAATTTAAAATTTAAAATTTAAAATTTAAAATTTAAATTTAAATTTAAAATTTAATTTAAAATTTAAATTTAAAATTTAAATTTAAAATTTAAAATTTAAAATTTAAAATTTAAATTTAAATTTAAAATTTAAAATTTAAATTTAAATTTAAATTTAAATTTAAAATTTAAAATTTAAATTTAAAATTTAAAATTTAAAATTTAAAATTTAAAATTTAAAATTTAAAATTTAAAATTTAAAATTTAAAATTTAAGGTTTAAGGTTTAAGGTTTAAGGTTTGAGTTTAAAATTTTAGGGTTTAAGGTTTGAGTTTAGGGTTTAAAGTTTGAGTTTAAATTTGGTTTTGAGTTTAAGTTTAAAATTTAAAATTTGAGTTTGAGTTTAAAATTTAAAATTTAAAATTTAAAATTTAAAATTTAAAATTTAAAATTTAAAATTTAAAATTTAAATTTAAAATTTAAATTTAAAATTTAAAATTTAAAATTTAAAATTTAAAATTTAAAATTTAAAATTTAAAATTTAAAATTTAAAATTTAAAATTTAAATTTAAAATTTAAAATTTAAATTTAAAATTTAAAATTTAAAATTTAAAATTTAAATTTAAAATTTAAAATTTAAATTTAAATTTAAAATTTAAAATTTAAATTTAAATTTAAAATTTAAATTTAAAATTTAGGTTTGAGTTTAAGGTTTAGGGTTTGAGTTTAGGTTTGAGTTTGAGTTTGAGTTTGAGTTTTAAAGTTTGAGTTTGAGTTTAATTTGAGTTTAAATTTGAGTTTAAGGTTTAAATTTAAATTTATTTAGGGTTTGAAATTTGAGTTTAAATTTGAGTTTAAATTTAAAATTTAAATTTAAAATTTAAATTTAAAATTTGATTTAAAATTTAAATTTAAAATTTAAAATTTAAAATTTAAAATTTAAAATTTAAAATTTAAATTTAAAATTTAAAATTTAAAATTTAAAATTTAAAATTTAAAATTTAAAATTTAAATTTAAAATTTAAAATTTAAATTTAAAATTTAAAATTTAAAATTTAAATTTAAAATTTAAAATTTAAAATTTAAATTTAAAATTTAAAATTTAAAATTTAAAATTTAAGGTTTAGGGTTTTAGGGTTTGAGTTTAGGGTTTAGTTTAGGGTTTGAGTTTGAAGGTTTAAAGGTTTGAGTTTGAGTTTAGGTTTGAGTTTTAAATTTTGAGTTTAAGGTTTAAAATTTAAGGTTTGAGTTTGAGTTTATTTAGGTTTTAAAATTTAAAATTTGAGTTTAAGTTTAAATTTAAATTTAAAATTTAAAATTTAAAATTTAAAATTTAAAATTTAAAATTTAAAATTTAAAATTTAAATTTAAAATTTAAAATTTAAATTTAAAATTTAAAATTTAAAATTTAAATTTAAATTTAAAATTTAAAATTTAAAATTTAAATTTAAAATTTAAAATTTAAAATTTAAATTTAAAATTTAAATTTAAATTTAAAATTTAAATTTAAAATTTAAATTTAAAATTTAAATTTAAAATTTATTTAAATTTGAGTTTAGGGTTTAGGTTTGAGTTTAAAATTTAGGGTTTGAGTTTGAGTTTGAGTTTAGGGTTTGAGTTTAGGTTTAAGTTTAAAATTTAGGGTTTAAAATTTGATTTGAGTTTAAATTTAAAATTTAAATTTAAATTTAAAATTTAAAATTTAAATTTAAAATTTAAAATTTAAAATTTAAAATTTAAATTTAAAATTTAAAATTTAAATTTAAAATTTAAAATTTAAATTTAAATTTAAAATTTAAAATTTAAATTTATTTAAAATTTAAAATTTAAAATTTAAAATTTAAATTTAAAATTTAAAATTTAAAATTTAAATTTAAAATTTAAAATTTAAAATTTAAAATTTAAAATTTAAAATTTGAGGTTTAGGTTTGAGTTTAGGGTTTGAGGTTTAAGATTTAGGTTTAAAGTTTGAGTTTTAGGTTTGAGTTTAGGGTTTAAAGGTTTGAGTTTGAAATTTAAATTTAATTTAAATTTGAGTTTAAAATTTGATTTAAAATTTATTTAAATTTAAAATTTAAAATTTAAATTTAAATTTAAAATTTAAAATTTAAAATTTAAAATTTAAATTTAAAATTTAAAATTTAAATTTAAAATTTAAATTTAAAATTTAAAATTTAAAATTTAAATTTAAAATTTAAAATTTAAAATTTAAATTTAAATTTAAAATTTAAAATTTAAAATTTAAAATTTAAAATTTAAAATTTAAATTTAAAATTTAAAATTTAAAATTTAAAGTTTAAGGTTTGAGTTTGAGTTTGAGTTTAGGGTTTAAGGTTTAAAGTTTAGGTTTAAAGTTTGAGTTTTAGGGTTTGAGTTTAAGGTTTAAATTTGAGTTTAAGGTTTAAAGTTTAAAATTTGAGTTTAAAATTTGAGTTTAAAATTTAAATTTAAAATTTGAAATTTAAAATTTAATTTAAAATTTAAAATTTAAAATTTAAAATTTAAATTTAATTTAAAATTTAAAATTTAAAATTTAAAATTTAAATTTAAAATTTAAAATTTAAAATTTAAAATTTAAATTTAAAATTTAAAATTTAAAATTTAAAATTTAAATTTAAAATTTAAAATTTAAAATTTAAATTTAAATTTAAATTTAAAATTTAAAATTTAAAATTTAAAATTTAAATTTAAAATTTAAAATTTAAATTTAAAATTTAAAATTTAGGGTTTTAGGTTTGAGTTTGAGTTTAAGTTTGAGTTTAGGGTTTGAGTTTGAGTTTAAAGTTTGAGTTTAAGTTTTGAGTTTAAATTTAGGTTTGAGTTTTAAATTTGAGTTTAAAATTTGAGTTTAAAGTTTGAATTTAAATTTGAAATTTAAAATTTAAATTTAAAATTTAAAATTTAAATTTAAAATTTAAAATTTAAAATTTAAAATTTAAAATTTAAATTTAAAATTTAAATTTAAAATTTAAAATTTAAATTTAAAATTTAAATTTAAATTTAAAATTTAAAATTTAAATTTAAATTTAAATTTAAAATTTAAAATTTAAAATTTAAATTTAAATTTAAAATTTAAAATTTAAATTTAAAATTTAAATTTAAAATTTAAAATTTAAAATTTAAATTTAAATTTAAAATTTAATTTAAAATTTTAGGTTTGAGTTTAAAGTTTGAGTTTAAAGGTTTAAGGTTTGAGTTTAAGGTTTGAGTTTTGAGGTTTGAGTTTAAAATTTGAATTTGAGTTTAAAATTTGAGTTTAAAATTTAAAATTTAAAATTTGAGTTTAAATTTAAAATTTAAATTTAAATTTAAAATTTAAAATTTAAATTTAAATTTAAAATTTAAAATTTAAAATTTAAAATTTAAAATTTAAAATTTAAAATTTAAAATTTAAAATTTAAAATTTAAAATTTAAAATTTAAAATTTAAAATTTAAATTTAAAATTTAAATTTAAATTTAAATTTAAAATTTAAAATTTAAATTTAAAATTTAAAATTTAAAATTTAAAATTTAAAATTTAAAATTTAAAATTTAAAATTTAAGGTTTGAGTTTAAATTTAAAATTTAAGTTTAGGGTTTAAGTTTAAGTTTGAGTTTAAGGTTTGAGTTTAAGGTTTAAAATTTAAGGTTTGAGTTTGAGTTTAAATTTAAGTTTAAATTTAGTTTAAAATTTAAAATTTAAAATTTAAATTTGAGTTTAAAATTTAAAATTTAAAATTTAAAATTTAAAATTTAAAATTTAAAATTTAAATTTAAAATTTAAATTTAAAATTTAAAATTTAAAATTTAAATTTAAAATTTAAAATTTAAAATTTAAAATTTAAAATTTAAATTAAAATTTAAAATTTAAAATTTAAAATTTAAATTTAAATTTAAAATTTAAAATTTAAAATTTAAAATTTAAAATTTAAAATTTAAAATTTAAATTTAAATTTAAAATTTAAAATTTAAATTTGAGTTTAAAGTTTAGTTTAGGTTTGAGTTTAGGGTTTAAGGTTTGAGTTTGAGTTTAAGGTTTAAAATTTGAGTTTAAAGTTTAAGGTTTGAGTTTGAGTTTAAAATTTAAAATTTAAGGTTTAAAATTTAAATTTAAAATTTGAGTTTAAAATTTAAAATTTAAATTTAAAATTTAAATTTAAAATTTAAATTTAAAATTTAAATTTAAAATTTAATTTAAAATTTAAAATTTAAAATTTAAAATTTAAAATTTAAATTTAAAATTTAAAATTTAAAATTTAAAATTTAAATTTAAATTTAAAATTTAAATTTAAAATTTAAAATTTAAATTTAAAATTTAAAATTTAAAATTTAAATTTAAAATTTAAATTTAAAATTTAAAATTTAAAATTTAAAATTTAAAATTTAAAATTTAAAATTTAAAATTTAAGGTTTAGGGTTTGAGGTTTGAGTTTAAGGTTTAGGGTTTGAGTTTAAGGTTTGAAGGTTTGAGTTTAAGGTTTGAGTTTGAGTTTGAGTTTAGGGTTTAAAATTTAGGTTTGAATTTAAAATTTGAATTTAAGGTTTAAAGTTTAAAATTTAAATTTAAAATTTAAAATTTAAATTTAAAATTTAATTTAAATTTAAAATTTAAATTTAAAATTTAAATTTAAAATTTAAAATTTAAAATTTAAATTTAAAATTTAAAATTTAAAATTTAAAATTTAAAATTTAAAATTTAAATTTAAAATTTAAATTTAAAATTTAAAATTTAAAATTTAAAATTTAAAATTTAAAATTTAAATTTAAAATTTAAAATTTAAAATTTAAAATTTAAAATTTAAAATTTAAATTTAAAATTTAAAATTTAAAATTTAAATTTAAGGTTTGAGTTTAGGGTTTGAAGGTTTGAGTTTAAGGTTTGAGTTTGAGTTTGAGTTTAAAGTTTTAAGGTTTGAAGTTTGAGTTTAAAATTTGAAATTTGAGTTTAAAATTTGAGTTTAAATTTAAATTTAAAAATTTAAAATTTAAAATTTAAAATTTAAATTTAAAATTTAAAATTTAAAATTTAAATTTAAAATTTAAAATTTAAAATTTAAAATTTAAAATTTAATTTAAATTTAAAATTTAAAATTTAAAATTTAAAATTTAAAATTTAAAATTTAAAATTTAAAATTTAAAATTTAAATTTAAAATTTAAAATTTAAATTTAAAATTTAAAATTTAAAATTTAAAATTTAAAATTTAAAATTTAAAATTTAAATTTAAAATTTAAAATTTAAATTTAAATTTAAATTTAAATTTGGTTTAAAATTTAAAATTTGAGTTTAAGGTTTAGGGTTTGAGTTTGAGTTTAAGGTTTGAGTTTGAGTTTAGGGTTTGAGTTTAAGGTTTAAGTTTAAGGTTTGAAATTTAAGGTTTAAAGTTTGAAATTTAAAATTTGAGTTTAAAGTTTAAAATTTAAAATTTGAGTTTAAAATTTAAAATTTAAATTTAAAATTTAAAATTTAAAATTTAAAATTTAAATTTAAAATTTAAAATTTAAAATTTAAAATTTAAAATTTAAAATTTAAAATTTAAAATTTAAAATTTAAATTTAAAATTTAAAATTTAAATTTAAATTTAAAATTTAAATTTAAAATTTAAAATTTAAAATTTAAAATTTAAATTTAAATTTAAATTTAAAATTTAAAATTTAAAATTTAAAATTTAAATTTAAGGTTTGAGTTTAAATTTAAATTTAAAATTTAATTTATTTAATTTAAGTTTAAAATTTAAATTTAAAATTTAAATTTAAATTTAAATTTAAAATTTAAATTTGAGTTTAAGGTTTAATTTATTTAATTTAAATTTGATTTAAAATTTAAAATTTAAAATTTAAATTTAAAATTTGATTTAAAATTTAAATTTAATTTAAAATTTAAAATTTAAATTTAAATTTAAATTTAAAATTTAAAATTTAAATTTAAAATTTAAAATTTAAAATTTAAAATTTAAAATTTAAATTTAAAATTTAAAATTTAAATTTAAAATTTAAATTTAATTTAAAATTTAAAATTTAAATTTAAAATTTAAGGTTTAAGTTTAAAGTTTAAGTTTGAGTTTGAAATTTAAGGTTTAAGGTTTAAGGTTTGAGTTTAAAATTTGAGTTTAAAATTTAAGGTTTAAAATTTAAAATTTAAAATTTAAAATTTAAGTTTAAAATTTAAATTTAATTTAAAATTTAAAATTTAAATTTAAAATTTAAAATTTAAAATTTAAATTTAAAATTTAAATTTAAAATTTAAAATTTAAAATTTAAATTTAAAATTTAAAATTTAAAATTTAAATTTAAAATTTAAAATTTAAAATTTAAATTTAAAATTTAAAATTTAAAATTTAAAATTTAAATTTAAATTTAAAATTTAAAATTTAAAATTTAAATTTAAATTTAAAATTTAAAATTTAAAATTTAAATTTAAATTTAAATTTAAATTTAAAATTTTAAATTTAAAATTTAAAATTTAAATTTGAATTTAAAATTTGAGTTTAAGGTTTAATTTGAGTTTAAATTTAAAATTTGGGTTTAAAATTTAAGTTTAAATTTAAAATTTAAAATTTAAATTTAAAATTTAAAATTTAAAATTTAAATTTAAATTTAAAATTTTAAAATTTAAATTTAAAATTTAAATTTAAATTTAATTTAAAATTTAAAATTTAAATTTAAAATTTAAAATTTAAATTTAAAATTTAAATTTAAAATTTAAATTTAAAATTTAAAATTTAAATTTAAAATTTAAAATTTAAAATTTAAAATTTAAAATTTAAAATTTAAAATTTAAAATTTAAAATTTAAAATTTAAAATTTAAAATTTAAATTTAAAATTTAAAATTTAAATTTAAATTTAAAATTTAAAATTTAAATTTAAAATTTAAATTTAAAATTTAAAATTTAAAATTTAAATTTAATTTAAATTTAAATTTAAAATTTAAAATTTAAAATTTAAATTTAAAATTTAAAATTTAAAATTTAAAATTTAAAATTTAAAATTTAAAATTTAAATTTAAAATTTAAATTTAAAATTTAAATTTAAAATTTAAATTTAAATTTAAATTTGAGTTTAATTTGAGTTTAAGGTTTAATTTAAAATTTAAATTTAAAATTTATTTAAATTTAAATTTAAAATTTAAAATTTAAAATTTGAATTTAATTTAATTTAAATTTAAAATTTAAAATTTAAATTTAAAATTTAAAATTTAAAATTTAAAATTTAAAATTTAAATTTAAAATTTAAAATTTAAAATTTAAATTTAAATTTAAATTTAAAATTTAAATTTAAATTTAAAATTTAAAATTTAAAATTTAAATTTAAATTTAAAATTTAAATTTAAATTTAAAATTTAAAATTTAAAATTTAAATTTAAATTTAAAATTTAAAATTTAAAATTTAAAATTTAAAATTTAAAATTTAAATTTAAAATTTAAATTTAAAATTTAAATTTAAAATTTAAATTTAAAATTTAAATTTAAAATTTAAATTTAAAATTTAAGGTTTAAAGTTTGAGTTTGAGTTTGAGTTTAAATTTGAGTTTAAAATTTAAAATTTAAAATTTGAGTTTGAATTTAAAATTTAAATTTGAGTTTTAAATTTAAAATTTAAAATTTAAAATTTAAAATTTAAATTTAAATTTAAATTTAAATTTAAAATTTAAAATTTAAATTTAAAATTTAAAATTTAAAATTTAAATTTAAAATTTAAAATTTAAAATTTAAAATTTAAAATTTAAATTTAAAATTTAAAATTTAAATTTAAAATTTAAATTTAAAATTTAAATTTAAAATTTAAAATTTAAAATTTAAATTTAAAATTTAAAATTTAAAATTTAAAATTTAAATTTAAAATTTAAAATTTAAAATTTAAATTTAAAATTTAAATTTAAAATTTAAATTTAAAATTTAAAATTTAAAATTTAAATTTAAATTTGAGTTTAAGGTTTGAGTTTAAAGTTTAAGTTTGAGTTTAAAATTTGAGTTTAAATTTAAAATTTAAAATTTGAGTTTTAATTTAAAATTTGAGTTTAAAATTTAAATTTAAAATTTAAATTTAAAATTTAAAATTTAAATTTAAAATTTAAAATTTAAAATTTAAAATTTAATTTAAAATTTAAATTTAAAATTTAAAATTTAAATTTAAATTTAAAATTTAAATTTAAAATTTAAAATTTAAAATTTAAATTTAAAATTTAAATTTAAAATTTAAATTTAAAATTTAAAATTTAAATTTAAAATTTAAATTTAAAATTTAAAATTTAAATTTAAATTTAAAATTTAAAATTTAAAATTTAAAATTTAAATTTAAAATTTAAAATTTAAAATTTAAAATTTAAATTTAAAATTTAAATTTAAGTTTAAGGTTTAGGTTTAAGTTTAAGGTTTGAGTTTAAAAGTTTGAGTTTGAAATTTAAAGGTTTAAATTTAAAATTTTAGGTTTAAAGTTTTGAGTTTAAAATTTAATTTGAATTTAAAATTTTTAAATTTAAATTTAAAATTTAAAATTTAAAATTTAAATTTAAAATTTAAAATTTAAAATTTAAATTTAAATTTAAAATTTAAATTTAAATTTAAAATTTAAAATTTAAAATTTAAAATTTAAATTTAAATTTAAAATTTAAATTTAAAATTTAAAATTTAAATTTAAAATTTAAATTTAAATTTAAAATTTAAAATTTAAAATTTAAAATTTAAAATTTAAAATTTAAAATTTAAAATTTAAAATTTAAAATTTAAAATTTAAAATTTAAAATTTAAAATTTAAAATTTAAATTTAATTTAAATTTAAAATTTAATTTAAAATTTGAGTTTAAATTTAAAATTTGAGTTTAGAGTTTAAGTTTAAAATTTAAATTTTGAGTTTAAATTTAAATTTAAATTTGAGTTTAAATTTTAAATTTAATTTAATTTAAATTTAAAATTTTTAAAATTTAAATTTAAAATTTAAAATTTAAAATTTAAATTTAAAATTTAAATTTAAATTTAAAATTTAAAATTTAAAATTTAATTTAAAATTTAAATTTAAATTTAAAATTTAAAATTTAAAATTTAAATTTAAAATTTAAAATTTAAAATTTAAATTTAAAATTTAAATTTAAATTTAAAATTTAAATTTAAAATTTAAATTTAAATTTAAATTTAAAATTTAAAATTTAAAATTTAAAATTTAAAATTTAAATTTAAAATTTAAATTTAAATTTAAAATTTAAATTTAAATTTAAAATTTAAATTTAAAATTTAAATTTAGGTTTAAAATTTTAAATTTAAAATTTGAGTTTAAATTTAAAATTTAAAATTTGAGTTTAAAATTTGAATTTAAATTTAAAATTTTTAATTTAAATTTAAAATTTAAAATTTAATTTAAAATTTAAAATTTAAAATTTAAATTTAAAATTTAAATTTAAAATTTAAATTTAAATTTAAAATTTAAATTTAAAATTTAAAATTTAAATTTAAAATTTAAAATTTAAAATTTAAATTTAAATTTAAATTTAAAATTTAAATTTAAAATTTAAAATTTAAAATTTAAAATTTAAAATTTAAAATTTAAAATTTAAAATTTAAAATTTAAAATTTAAATTTAAAATTTAAAATTTAAATTTAAAATTTAAAATTTAAATTTAAATTTAAAATTTAAAATTTAAAATTTAAATTTAAAATTTAAATTTAAAATTTAAAATTTAAAATTTAAATTTAAAATTTAAAATTTAAAATTTAAATTTGAGTTTGAGTTTAAATTTAAAATTTAAAATTTAAAGTTTAAAATTTAGTTTAAAATTTAAAATTTAAATTTAAAATTTAAATTTAAATTTAAATTTAAAATTTAAAATTTAAAATTTAAAATTTAAAATTTAAAATTTAAAATTTAAAATTTAAATTTAAATTTAAAATTTTAAATTTAAATTTAAAATTTAAAATTTAAATTTAAAATTTAAAATTTAAAATTTAAAATTTAAAATTTAAATTTAAATTTAAAATTTAAAATTTAAATTTAAATTTAAAATTTAAAATTTAAATTTAAAATTTAAATTTAAATTTAAAATTTAAAATTTAAAATTTAAAATTTAAAATTTAAAATTTAAATTTAAAATTTAAATTTAAAATTTAAAATTTAAAATTTAAAATTTAAAATTTAAATTTAAAATTTAAATTTAAAATTTAAATTTAAAATTTAAATTTAAAATTTAAATTTAAAATTTAAATTTGAGTTTAAATTTAAATTTAAAATTTAAATTTAAGTTTAAAATTTTTAAATTTAAAATTTGAAATTTAAAATTTAAAATTTAAAATTTAAATTTAAAATTTAAAATTTAAAATTTAAATTTAAAATTTAAAATTTAAAATTTAATTTAAAATTTAAATTTAAAATTTAAAATTTAAATTTAAAATTTAAAATTTAAATTTAAAATTTAAAATTTAAAATTTAAAATTTAAAATTTAAAATTTAAAATTTAAAATTTAAATTTAAATTTAAATTTAAAATTTAAAATTTAAATTTAAAATTTAAATTTAAATTTAAAATTTAAAATTTAAAATTTAAAATTTAAAATTTAAAATTTAAAATTTAAATTTAAAATTTAAAATTTAAATTTAAAATTTAAATTTAAAATTTAAAATTTAAATTTAAAATTTAAAATTTAAAATTTAAAATTTAAATTTGAGTTTTAAAATTTAAATTTAAAATTTAGTTTAAAATTTAAAATTTAAAATTTGAGTTTAATTTGAATTTAAATTTAAATTTAAAATTTAAATTTAAAATTTAAAATTTAAAATTTAAATTTAAATTTAAAATTTAAATTTAAAATTTAAAATTTAAAATTTAAAATTTAAATTTAAAATTTAAAATTTAAAATTTAAAATTTAAAATTTAAAATTTAAATTTAAAATTTAAAATTTAAAATTTAAATTTAAAATTTAAAATTTAAAATTTAAAATTTAAAATTTAAAATTTAAATTTAAAATTTAAAATTTAAAATTTAAAATTTAAATTTAAAATTTAAAATTTAAATTTAAAATTTAAAATTTAAAATTTAAAATTTAAAATTTAAAGTTTAAAATTTAAAATTTGAGTTTAAAATTTAAAATTTAATTTGAGTTTAAAATTTAAAATTTAAAATTTAAAATTTAAAATTTAAAATTTAATTTAAAATTTGATTTAAAATTTAAATTTAAAATTTAAAATTTAAAATTTAAAATTTAAAATTTAAATTTAAAATTTAAAATTTAAAATTTAAATTTAAAATTTATTTAAATTTAAATTTAAATTTAAAATTTAAATTTAAAATTTAAATTTAAATTTAAAATTTAAAATTTAAAATTTAAAATTTAAAATTTAAATTTAAAATTTAAAATTTAAAATTTAAAATTTAAAATTTAAATTTAAAATTTAAAATTTAAATTTAAAATTTAAATTTAAAATTTAAAATTTAAAATTTAAATTTAAAATTTAAATTTAAAATTTAAATTTAAATTTAAAATTTAAAATTTAAATTTAAATTTAAATTTAAAATTTGAGTTTAAAATTTGAGTTTAAATTTGAAATTTAAAATTTAAAATTTAAATTTAAAATTTAAAATTTAAATTTAAAATTTAAAATTTAAAATTTAAATTTAAATTTAAATTTAAAATTTAAAATTTAAAATTTAAATTTAAAATTTAAAATTTAAAATTTAAAATTTAAAATTTAAAATTTAAAATTTAAAATTTAAAATTTAAATTTAAATTTAAAATTTAAAATTTAAAATTTAAAATTTAAAATTTAAAATTTAAATTTAAAATTTAAAATTTAAAATTTAAAATTTAAATTTAAATTTAAAATTTAAAATTTAAAATTTAAAATTTAAATTTAAATTTAAAATTTAAATTTAAAATTTAAATTTAAAATTTAAAATTTAAAATTTAAATTTAAAATTTAGGTTTAAATTTAAGGTTTAAAATTTAAAATTTAAATTTAAAATTTAAAATTTAAATTTAAATTTAAAATTTAATTTGAAATTTAAAATTTAATTTAAAATTTAAAATTTAAAATTTAAATTTAATTTAAAATTTAAAATTTAAATTTAAATTTAAAATTTAAATTTAAAATTTAAAATTTAAAATTTAAAATTTAAAATTTAAAATTTAAATTTAAATTTAAAATTTAAAATTTAAATTTAAAATTTAAAATTTAAAATTTAAAATTTAAATTTAAATTTAAATTTAAAATTTAAAATTTAAATTTAAAATTTAAATTTAAAATTTAAATTTAAATTTAAATTTAAAATTTAAAATTTAAATTTAAAATTTAAAATTTAAAATTTAAATTTAAAATTTAAATTTAAAATTTAAAATTTAAATTTAAAATTTAAATTTAAAATTTAAATTTGAGTTTTAAATTTAGTTTGAAATTTGAATTTAAAATTTAAAATTTAAATTTAAAATTTAAAATTTAAAATTTTAAATTTAATTTAAAATTTTTAAATTTAAAATTTAAAATTTAAATTTAAAATTTAAAATTTAAATTTAAATTTAAAATTTAAAATTTAAAATTTAAAATTTAAATTTAAAATTTAAAATTTAAATTTAAAATTTAAAATTTAAAATTTAAAATTTAAATTTAAAATTTAAAATTTAAAATTTAAAATTTAAAATTTAAAATTTAAAATTTAAATTTAAAATTTAAAATTTAAAATTTAAAATTTAAATTTAAATTTAAAATTTAAAATTTAAAATTTAAATTTAAAATTTAAAATTTAAAATTTAAATTTAAAATTTAAAATTTAAAATTTAAATTTAAATTTAAATTTAAAATTTAAATTTGAGTTTAAAATTTATTTAAATTTAGGTTTAAAATTTAAATTTGAGTTTAATTTAAATTTAAATTTAAAATTTAAAATTTAAATTTAAAATTTAAAATTTAAATTTAAAATTTAAAATTTAAAATTTAAAATTTAAATTTAAAATTTAAATTTAAAATTTAAATTTAAAATTTAAAATTTAAAATTTAAAATTTAAATTTAAAATTTAAATTTAAAATTTAAAATTTAAATTTAAAATTTAAAATTTAAAATTTAAAATTTAAAATTTAAATTTAAATTTAAAATTTAAAATTTAAATTTAAAATTTAAAATTTAAAATTTAAAATTTAAATTTAAATTTAAAATTTAAAATTTAAATTTAAATTTAAATTTAAATTTAAAATTTAAAATTTAAAATTTAAAATTTAAATTTAAAATTTAAAATTTAAAATTTAAATTTAAATTTAAAATTTAAATTTAAAATTTAAATTTTAAATTTAAATTTAAAATTTAAATTTAAAATTTGAGTTTAAAATTTAAATTTAAATTTGAGTTTAATTTAAAATTTAAAATTTAAAATTTAAAATTTAAAATTTAAAATTTAAATTTAAATTTAAATTTAAATTTAAATTTGATTTAAAATTTAAAATTTAAATTTAAATTTAAAATTTAAAATTTAAAATTTAAAATTTAAATTTAAAATTTAAAATTTAAAATTTAAAATTTAAAATTTAATTTAAAATTTAAAATTTAAAATTTAAATTTAAATTTAAATTTAAAATTTAAATTTAAATTTAAAATTTAAAATTTAAAATTTAAAATTTAAATTTAAAATTTAAATTTAAAATTTAAAATTTAAATTTAAAATTTAAATTTAAATTTAAAATTTAAATTTAAAATTTAAATTTAAAATTTAAAATTTAAAATTTAAAATTTAAATTTAAATTTAAATTTAAATTTAAATTTAAATTTAAAATTTAAAGTTTTGAGTTTAAATTTAGTTTAATTTAAATTTAAAATTTAAGTTTAAATTTAAATTTGAGTTTAAATTTAAAATTTAAATTTAAATTTAATTTAAATTTAAATTTAAATTTAAAATTTAAAATTTAAAATTTAAAATTTAAAATTTAAAATTTAAAATTTAAAATTTAAAATTTAAAATTTAAATTTAAAATTTAAATTTAAAATTTAAAATTTAAATTTAAAATTTAAATTTAAAATTTAAAATTTAAAATTTAAAATTTAAAATTTAAATTTAAAATTTAAATTTAAATTTAAAATTTAAAATTTAAAATTTAAAATTTAAAATTTAAATTTAAATTTAAAATTTAAATTTAAAATTTAAAATTTAAATTTAAAATTTAAAATTTAAAATTTAAAATTTAAATTTAAATTTAAAATTTAAAATTTAAAATTTAAATTTAAATTTAAAATTTAAAATTTAAATTTAAATTTAAATTTAAAATTTAAATTTAAATTTAAAATTTAAATTTAAAATTTAAATTTAAAATTTAAAATTTAAAATTTAAAATTTAAAATTTAAATTTAAATTTAAATTTAAAATTTAAATTTAAAATTTAAAATTTAAATTTAAAATTTAATTTAAAATTTAAAATTTAAAATTTAAATTTAAAATTTAAAATTTAAAATTTAAATTTAAAATTTAAAATTTAAAATTTAAAATTTAAAATTTAAAATTTAAATTTAAATTTAAAATTTAAAATTTAAATTTAAATTTAAAATTTAAAATTTAAAATTTAAATTTAAAATTTAAAATTTAAAATTTAAAATTTAAATTTAAATTTAAAATTTAAAATTTAAAATTTAAAATTTAAATTTATTTAATTTAAAATTTAAAATTTAAATTTAAATTTAAAATTTAAATTTAAAATTTAAATTTGATTTAAATTTAAAATTTAAAATTTAAAATTTAAATTTAAAATTTAAATTTAAATTTAATTTAAAATTTAAAATTTAAATTTAATTTAATTTAAATTTAAATTTAAAATTTAAATTTAAAATTTAAAATTTAAAATTTAAAATTTAAAATTTAAAATTTAAAATTTAAAATTTAAATTTAAAATTTAAAATTTAAATTTAAAATTTAAAATTTAAAATTTAAATTTAAATTTAAATTTAAAATTTAAAATTTAAAATTTAAAATTTAAATTTAAAATTTAAATTTAAAATTTAAAATTTAAAATTTAAAATTTAAAATTTAAAATTTAAATTTAAAATTTAAAATTTAAATTTAAAATTTAAAATTTAAAATTTAAAATTTAAATTTAAAATTTAAAATTTAAATTTAAATTTAAATTTAAAATTTTAAATTTAAAATTTAAATTTAAAATTTAAATTTAAAATTTAAAATTTAAATTTAAAATTTAAAATTTAAAATTTAAAATTTAAAATTTAAAATTTAAATTTAAAATTTAAAATTTAAATTTAAAATTTAAATTTAAATTTAAAATTTAAAATTTAAATTTAAAATTTAAATTTAAAATTTAAATTTAAAATTTAAATTTAAAATTTAAAATTTAAAATTTAAAATTTAAAATTTAAAATTTTTAAAATTTAAAATTTAAAATTTAAAATTTAAAATTTAAAATTTAAATTTAAAATTTAAAATTTAAAATTTAAAATTTAAAATTTAAAATTTAAAATTTAAAATTTAAATTTAAATTTAAAATTTAAAATTTAAAATTTAAATTTAAAATTTAAATTTAAATTTAAAATTTAAAATTTAAATTTAATTTAAAATTTAAAATTTAAATTTAAAATTTAAAATTTAAAATTTAAAATTTAATTTAAATTTAAAATTTAAATTTAAAATTTAAAATTTAAAATTTAATTTAAATTTAAAATTTAAATTTAAATTTAAATTTAAAATTTAAAATTTATTTAAATTTAAAATTTAAAATTTAAAATTTAAAATTTAAAATTTAAATTTAATTTAAAATTTAAATTTAAAATTTAAATTTAAAATTTAAAATTTAAATTTAAAATTTAAAATTTAAAATTTAAAATTTAAAATTTAAAATTTAAAATTTAAATTTAAAATTTAAAATTTAAAATTTAAATTTAAAATTTAAATTTAAAATTTAAAATTTAAAATTTAAAATTTAAATTTAAAATTTAAAATTTAAATTTAAAATTTAAATTTAAATTTAAAATTTAAAATTTAAAATTTAAATTTAATTTGAATTTAAAATTTAAATTTAAAATTTAATTTAAAATTTAAAATTTAAATTTAAAATTTGTTAAAATTTAAAATTTAAAATTTAAAATTTAAAATTTAATTTAAAATTTAAAATTTAAAATTTAAAATTTAAAATTTAAAATTTAAAATTTAAAATTTAAATTTAAAATTTAAATTTAAATTTAAAATTTAAAATTTAAAATTTAAAATTTAAAATTTAAAATTTAAAATTTAAATTTAAATTTAAAATTTAAAATTTAAATTTAAAATTTAAAATTTAAAATTTAAAATTTAAAATTTAAATTTAAAATTTAAAATTTAAAATTTAAAATTTAAAATTTAAAATTTAAATTTAAAATTTAAAATTTAAAATTTAAAATTTAAAATTTAAATTTAAATTTAAAATTTAAAATTTAAATTTAAAATTTAAAATTTAAATTTGAGTTTAAATTTGAGTTTAATTTAAAATTTAAATTTAAAATTTAAAATTTAAAATTTAAATTTAAAATTTAAAATTTTAAAATTTAAAATTTAAAATTTAAATTTAAAATTTAATTTAAAATTTAAAATTTAAAATTTAAAATTTAAATTTAAAATTTAAAATTTAATTTAAATTTAAAATTTAAAATTTAAAATTTAAATTTAAAATTTAAAATTTAAAATTTAAAATTTAAAATTTAAAATTTAAAATTTAAATTTAAAATTTAAAATTTAAAATTTAAAATTTAAAATTTAAAATTTAAAATTTAAATTTAAAATTTAAAATTTAAATTTAAAATTTAAAATTTAAAATTTAAAATTTAAAATTTAAATTTAAAATTTAAAATTTAAAATTTAAAATTTAAATTTAAAATTTAAAATTTAAAATTTAAAATTTAAATTTAAATTTAAAATTTAAAATTTAAAGTTTAAAATTTAAAATTTAAAATTTAGTTTTAAATTTAAATTTTAATTTAAATTTAAAATTTGAGTTTAAAATTTAAATTTAAAATTTAAAATTTAAAATTTAAATTTAAATTTATTTAAATTTAAAATTTAAATTTAAATTTAATTTAATTTAAAATTTAAATTTAAAATTTAAAATTTAAATTTAAAATTTAAAATTTAAAATTTAAATTTAAAATTTAAAATTTAAAATTTAAAATTTAAATTTAAAATTTAAAATTTAAAATTTAAAATTTAAATTTAAATTTAAAATTTAAATTTAAAATTTAAAATTTAAAATTTAAAATTTAAAATTTAAAATTTAAATTTAAATTTAAAATTTAAAATTTAAAATTTAAATTTAAAATTTAAATTTAAAATTTAAAATTTAAAATTTAAAATTTAAATTTAAAATTTAAGTTTAAATTTAAAATTTAAAGTTTGAGTTTAAAATTTAAATTTGAGTTTAAAATTTAAAATTTAATTTGATTTAAAATTTAAAATTTAAATTTGATTTAAATTTAAAATTTAAAATTTAAATTTAAAATTTAAATTTAAAATTTAAAATTTAAAATTTAAATTTAAAATTTAAAATTTAAATTTAAATTTAAAATTTAAAATTTAAATTTAAAATTTAAAATTTAAATTTAAAATTTAAATTTAATTTAAATTTAAATTTAAAATTTAAATTTAAAATTTAAAATTTAAAATTTAAATTTAAAATTTAAATTTAAAATTTAAAATTTAAATTTAAAATTTAAATTTAAATTTAAAATTTAAAATTTAAAATTTAAATTTAAAATTTAAAATTTAAAATTTAAATTTAAAATTTAAAATTTAAATTTAAAATTTAAAATTTAAAATTTAAATTTAAATTTAAATTTAAAGTTTAAATTTAAAATTTAAGTTTTAAAATTTAATTTAAAATTTAAATTTAAAATTTAAATTTAAAATTTAATTTGAGTTTAAATTTAAATTTAAAATTTAAAATTTAAATTTGAAATTTAAAATTTAAAATTTAAAATTTAAAATTTAAATTTAATTTAAAATTTAAAATTTAAAATTTAAAATTTAAATTTAAAATTTAAAATTTAAAATTTAAAATTTAAAATTTAAATTTAAATTTAAAATTTAAAATTTAAAATTTAAATTTAAAATTTAAAATTTAAATTTAAATTTAAATTTAAATTTAAAATTTAAAATTTAAAATTTAAAATTTAAATTTAAAATTTAAAATTTAAAATTTAAAATTTAAAATTTAAATTTAAAATTTAAAATTTAAATTTAAAATTTAAAATTTAAATTTAAAATTTAAAATTTAAATTTAAAATTTAAAATTTAAATTTAAGGTTTGAGTTTAAAGGTTTAAAATTTGAGTTTGAGTTTGAGTTTAAATTTAAAATTTAAATTTGATTTGAGTTTAAAATTTAAAATTTAGTTTAAAATTTAAAATTTAAATTTAAAATTTAAAATTTAAATTTAAAATTTAAAATTTAAATTTAAAATTTAAATTTAAAATTTAAAATTTAAATTTAAAATTTAAAATTTAAATTTAAATTTAAAATTTAAAATTTAAATTTAAAATTTAAAATTTAAATTTAAATTTAAATTTAAATTTAAAATTTAAATTTAAAATTTAAAATTTAAATTTAATTTAAATTTAAAATTTAAAATTTAAATTTAAAATTTAAAATTTAAAATTTAAAATTTAAAATTTAAATTTAAAATTTAAATTTAAAATTTAAAATTTAAAATTTAAAATTTAAAATTTAAATTTAAAATTTAAAATTTAAAATTTGAGTTTAAGGTTTGAATTTAAATTTAAATTTAAAATTTAAAATTTAAAGTTTAAAATTTGAAATTTAAAATTTAAGGTTTAAAATTTGAGTTTAAAATTTGAGTTTAAATTTAAAATTTGAGTTTAAAATTTAAAATTTAAATTTAAAATTTAATTTAAAATTTAAAATTTAAATTTAAAATTTAAATTTAAAATTTAAATTTAAAATTTAAAATTTAAATTTAAATTTAAAATTTAAAATTTAAATTTAAAATTTAAAATTTAAAATTTAAATTTAAAATTTAAAATTTAAAATTTAAATTTAAATTTAAAATTTAAATTTAAAATTTAAAATTTAAAATTTAAAATTTAAAATTTAAAATTTAAAATTTAAATTTAAAATTTAAAATTTAAATTTAAAATTTAAAATTTAAATTTAAATTTAAATTTAAAATTTAAAATTTAAATTTAAAATTTAAATTTAATTTAATTTAGTTTGAGTTTAAATTTTAAGTTTAAATTTAAAATTTGAGTTTAAAAGTTTAAATTTAAAATTTAAATTTAAAATTTAAAATTTGAGTTTAAAATTTAAAATTTAAAATTTAAAATTTTAAATTTAAAATTTAAATTTAAAATTTAATTTAATTTAAAATTTAAAATTTAAATTTAAAATTTAAAATTTAAATTTAAAATTTAAAATTTAAAATTTAAAATTTAAAATTTAAAATTTAAATTTAAAATTTAAAATTTAAAATTTAAATTTAAATTTAAAATTTAAAATTTAAATTTAAATTTAAAATTTAAAATTTAAAATTTAAAATTTAAATTTAAAATTTAAAATTTAAAATTTAAATTTAAAATTTAAAATTTAAAATTTAAAATTTAAATTTAAAATTTAAAATTTAAAATTTAAATTTAAATTTAAAATTTAAATTTAAAATTTAAAATTTAAATTTAAATTTAAAGTTTTAAAGTTTAAATTTAAGGTTTAATTTAAATTTGAGTTTAAGGTTTAAAATTTAAAGGTTTAAAATTTAAATTTGAAATTTGATTTGAAATTTAAAATTTGAAAATTTAAAATTTAAATTTAAAATTTAAAATTTAAAATTTAAAATTTAAAATTTAAATTTAAAATTTAAAATTTAAAATTTAAAATTTAAAATTTAAAATTTAAAATTTAAATTTAAAATTTAAATTTAAAATTTAAAATTTAAAATTTAAAATTTAAAATTTAAAATTTAAAATTTAAAATTTAAAATTTAAATTTAAAATTTAAATTTAAATTTAAAATTTAAATTTAAATTTAAAATTTAAAATTTAAAATTTAAAATTTAAATTTAAATTTAAATTTAAAATTTAAATTTAAAATTTAAAATTTAAATTTAAATTTAAAATTTAAAATTTAAAATTTAAGGTTTAAATTTAAAATTTAAATTTAAATTTAAAATTTAAAATTTAAAATTTGAGTTTAAAATTTAAAGTTTAAATTTAAAATTTGAATTTAAAATTTAAAATTTTAAATTTAAATTTAAAATTTAAATTTAAATTTAAAATTTAAAATTTAAATTTAAAATTTAAATTTAAAATTTAAAATTTAAATTTAAAATTTAAATTTAAATTTAAAATTTAAAATTTAAAATTTAAAATTTAAAATTTAAAATTTAAAATTTAAAATTTAAATTTAAAATTTAAAATTTAAATTTAAAATTTAAAATTTAAAATTTAAATTTAAAATTTAAATTTAAATTTAAAATTTAAAATTTAAATTTAAATTTAAAATTTAAAATTTAAATTTAAAATTTAAAATTTAAAATTTAAAATTTAAAATTTAAATTTAAAATTTAAAATTTAAAATTTAAAATTTAAATTTAAATTTAAATTTAAAATTTAAATTTAAATTTAAAATTTAAATTTAAATTTAAATTTAATTTGAGTTTAAATTTAAATTTAAATTTAAATTTAAATTTGAGTTTAAATTTAAAATTTAAAATTTAAATTTAAAATTTAGTTTAAAATTTAAAATTTAATTTAAAATTTAAAATTTAAAATTTAAATTTAAAATTTAAATTTAAAATTTAAAATTTAAAATTTAAAATTTAAAATTTAAAATTTAAAATTTAAATTTAAAATTTAATTTAAAATTTAAAATTTAAAATTTAAAATTTTTAAAATTTAAAATTTAAAATTTAAAATTTAAAATTTAAAATTTAAAATTTAAAATTTAAATTTAAAATTTAAAATTTAAAATTTAAAATTTAAAATTTAAAATTTAAATTTAAAATTTAAAATTTAAAATTTAAATTTAAAATTTAAAATTTAAAATTTAAAATTTAAAATTTAAAATTTAAAATTTAAAATTTAAAATTTAAAATTTAAAATTTAAATTTAAATTTATTTGAGTTTAAATTTAAAATTTAAAATTTAAAATTTAAATTTAAATTTAAATTTAAAATTTGAGTTTAAATTTAATTTAAATTTAAAATTTAAATTTAAATTTAAAATTTAAATTTAAATTTAAAATTTAAAATTTAAAATTTAAAATTTAAAATTTAAAATTTAAAATTTAAAATTTAAAATTTAAATTTAAAATTTAAAATTTAAAATTTAAATTTAAAATTTAAATTTAAATTTAAAATTTAAAATTTAAATTTAAAATTTAAATTTAAAATTTAAATTTAAAATTTAAAATTTAAAATTTAAAATTTAAAATTTAAATTTAAAATTTAAATTTAAAATTTAAATTTAAATTTAAATTTAAAATTTAAAATTTAAATTTAAATTTAAAATTTAAAATTTAAATTTAAAATTTAAATTTAAAATTTAAATTTTAAATTTAAAATTTAAATTTAAAATTTAAATTTAAATTTAAATTTAAATTTAAAATTTAAAATTTAAAATTTAAATTTAAAATTTAAATTTAAAATTTAAATTTAAAATTTAAATTTAAATTTAAAATTTAAATTTAAAATTTAAAATTTAAAATTTAAATTTAAAATTTAAATTTAAAATTTAAATTTAAATTTAAAATTTAAAATTTAAAATTTTAAATTTAAAATTTAAAATTTAAATTTAAAATTTAAAATTTAAAATTTAAAATTTAAAATTTAAAATTTAAAATTTAAAATTTAAATTTAAAATTTAAATTTAAAATTTAAAATTTAAAATTTAAATTTAAAATTTAAAATTTAAATTTAAAATTTAAAATTTAAAATTTAAATTTAAAATTTAAAATTTAAAATTTAAATTTAAAATTTAAAATTTAAAATTTAAAATTTAAAATTTAAATTTAAAATTTAAATTTAAAATTTAAAATTTAAATTTAAATTTAAATTTAAAATTTAAAATTTAAATTTAAAATTTAAAATTTAAATTTAAATTTAAAATTTAAAATTTAAAATTTAAATTTAAAATTTAAAATTTAAAATTTAAATTTGAAATTTAAATTTAAAATTTAAATTTAAATTTAAAATTTAAAATTTAAAATTTATTTAAATTTTAATTTAAAATTTAAATTTAAAATTTAAATTTAAAATTTAAATTTAAAATTTAAATTTAAAATTTGAATTTAAAATTTAAATTTAAAATTTAAAATTTAAAATTTAAAATTTAAAATTTAAAATTTAAATTTAAAATTTAAAATTTAAAATTTAAATTTAAAATTTAAATTTAAATTTAAAATTTAAAATTTAAAATTTAAAATTTAAAATTTAAAATTTAAAATTTAAATTTAAAATTTAAATTTAAAATTTAAAATTTAAAATTTAAATTTAAATTTAAAATTTAAAATTTAAAATTTAAAATTTAAATTTAAAATTTAAATTTAAAATTTAAAATTTAAATTTAAAATTTAAATTTAAAATTTAAAATTTAAAATTTAAAATTTAAAATTTAAATTTAAAATTTAAAATTTAAAATTTAAATTTAATTTAAATTTAAAATTTAAAATTTAAATTTAAAATTTAAAATTTTAAAATTTAAATTTAAGTTTAAAATTTGAATTTAAATTTAAATTTAAATTTAAATTTAAAATTTAAAATTTAAAATTTAAATTTAAAATTTAAAATTTAAAATTTAAAATTTAAATTTAAAATTTAAAATTTAAAATTTAAATTTAAAATTTAAATTTAAAATTTAAATTTAAAATTTAAAATTTAAAATTTAAATTTAAAATTTAAATTTAAAATTTAAAATTTAAAATTTAAATTTAAATTTAAATTTAAAATTTAAATTTAAAATTTAAAATTTAAAATTTAAATTTAAAATTTAAAATTTAAAATTTAAAATTTAAAATTTAAAATTTAAATTTAAATTTAAAATTTAAAATTTAAATTTAAAATTTAAAATTTAAAATTTAAATTTAAATTTAAAATTTAAATTTAAATTTAAAATTTGAGTTTAAAATTTAAAATTTAAATTTGAGTTTAAAATTTAAAATTTGAATTTAAAATTTAAATTTAAATTTAAAATTTAAATTTAAATTTAAAATTTAAAATTTAAATTTAAATTTAAAATTTAAAATTTTAAATTTAAAATTTAAAATTTAAAATTTAAATTTAAAATTTAAAATTTAAAATTTAAAATTTATTTAAATTTAAAATTTAAATTTAAAATTTAAAATTTAAAATTTAAAATTTAAAATTTAAAATTTAAAATTTAAATTTAAATTTAAAATTTAAAATTTAAATTTAAAATTTAAAATTTAAATTTAAAATTTAAAATTTAAAATTTAAAATTTAAAATTTAAATTTAAAATTTAAAATTTAAAATTTAAAATTTAAATTTAAAATTTAAAATTTAAAATTTAAAATTTAAATTTAAAATTTAAAATTTAAATTTAAATTTAAAATTTAAATTTAAATTTATTTAAATTTAAAATTTAAATTTAAGGTTTAAAATTTAAAATTTAGTTTAAATTTAATTTAAATTTAAAATTTAAAATTTAAAATTTAAATTTAAAATTTAAAATTTAAAATTTAAAATTTAAATTTAAAATTTAAAATTTAAATTTAAATTTAAATTTAAAATTTAAAATTTAAAATTTAAAATTTAAAATTTAAATTTAAAATTTAAAATTTAAAATTTAAATTTAAAATTTAAAATTTAAAATTTAAATTTAAAATTTAAATTTAAATTTAAATTTAAAATTTAAAATTTAAATTTAAATTTAAATTTAAAATTTAAATTTAAATTTAAAATTTAAAATTTAAAATTTAAAATTTAAAATTTAAAATTTAAATTTAAATTTAAAATTTAAAATTTAAATTTAAAATTTAAAATTTAAATTTAAAATTTAAATTTAAGGTTTGAGTTTAAAATTTAAATTTAAAATTTAAATTTAAAATTTGGTTTGAATTTAAAATTTAAGTTTGAATTTAAAATTTAAAATTTAAAATTTAAAATTTAAAATTTAAAATTTAAAATTTAGGTTTAATTTAATTTAAATTTAAAATTTAAAATTTAAAATTTAAAATTTAAAATTTAAATTTAAAATTTAAAATTTAAAATTTAAAATTTAAATTTAAAATTTAAAATTTAAATTTAAAATTTAAAATTTAAAATTTAAAATTTAAATTTAAATTTAAAATTTAAATTTAAATTTAAAATTTAAAATTTAAAATTTAAATTTAAAATTTAAAATTTAAAATTTAAATTTAAATTTAAATTTAAAATTTAAAATTTAAAATTTAAATTTAAATTTAAAATTTAAATTTAAAATTTAAAATTTAAAATTTAAAATTT
The DNA here is from genome assembly GCA_023614405.1 of Avena insularis. Lineage (NCBI taxonomy): Eukaryota > Viridiplantae > Streptophyta > Magnoliopsida > Poales > Poaceae > Avena > Avena insularis. The sequence continues at coordinate 24,902,854 of CM042691.1, read as the reverse complement.
AAATTTAAAATTTAAAATTTAAATTTAATTTTGAGTTTAAATTTAAAATTTAAAGTTTAAATTTAAAATTTAAATTTGATTTAAAATTTAAATTTGATTTAAAATTTAAATTTAAAATTTAAAATTTAAAATTTAAAATTTAAATTTAAATTTAAAATTTAAAATTTAAAATTTAAATTTAAAATTTAAAATTTAAAATTTAAAATTTAAAATTTAAAATTTAAATTTAAAATTTAAATTTAATTTAAATTTAAAATTTAAAATTTAAAATTTAAAATTTAAAATTTAAATTTAAAATTTAAAATTTAAAATTTAAAATTTAAAATTTAAAATTTAAAATTTAAAATTTAAAATTTAAATTTAAAATTTAAATTTAAAATTTAAAATTTAAATTTAAAATTTAAATTTAAATTTAAAATTTAAAATTTAAATTTAAAATTTAAAATTTAAAATTTAAATTTAAATTTAAATTTAAAATTTAAAATTTAAATTTAAAATTTAAATTTAAAATTTAAAATTTAAAATTTAAATTTAAGGTTTAAATTTAAAATTTAAAATTTAAAATTTAAATTTAAAATTTAAAATTTAAATTTAAAATTTAATTTAAATTTAAATTTAAATTTAAAATTTAAATTTAAAATTTAAATTTAAAATTTAAAATTTAAAATTTAAAATTTAAAATTTAAAATTTAAAATTTAAAATTTAAAATTTAAAATTTAAATTTAAATTTAAAATTTAAAATTTAAATTTAAAATTTAAATTTAAAATTTTAAATTTAAAATTTAAAATTTAAATTTAAAATTTAAAATTTAAAATTTAAATTTAAATTTAATTTAAAATTTAAATTTAAAATTTAAATTTAAAATTTAAAATTTAAAATTTAAAATTTAAAATTTAAATTTAAAATTTAAAATTTAAAATTTAAATTTAAAATTTAAATTTAAATTTAAAATTTAAAATTTAAAATTTAAATTTAAAATTTAAAATTTAAATTTAATTTAAATTTAAAATTTAATTTAAATTTAAAATTTAATTTAAAATTTAAAATTTAAATTTTGAATTTAAAATTTAAATTTAAATTTAAAATTTAAATTTAAAATTTAAAATTTAAAATTTAAATTTAATTTAAAATTTAAAATTTAAAATTTAAAATTTAAAATTTAAAATTTAAATTTAAAATTTAAATTTAAAATTTAAAATTTAAAATTTAAATTTAAATTTAAAATTTAAAATTTTTAAAATTTAAAATTTAAATTTAAAATTTAAAATTTAAAATTTAAAATTTAAAATTTAAATTTAAAATTTAAAATTTAAAATTTAAATTTAAAATTTAAATTTAAAATTTAAAATTTAAATTTAAATTTAAAATTTAAATTTAAAATTTAAATTTAAAATTTAAAATTTAAATTTAAAATTTAAAATTTAAAATTTAAAATTTAAATTTAATTTAAAATTTAAATTTAAATTTAAATTTGAGTTTAAAATTTTAAATTTGAGTTTAAAATTTAAAATTTAAATTTAAAATTTAAATTTAAAATTTGATTTAAAATTTAAAATTTAAAATTTAAATTTAAAATTTAAAATTTAAAATTTAAAATTTAAATTTAATTTAAATTTAAATTTAAAATTTAAAATTTAATTTAAAATTTAAAATTTAAAATTTAAATTTAAAATTTAAAATTTAAATTTAAAATTTAAAATTTAAATTTAAATTTAAAATTTAAAATTTAAAATTTAAAATTTAAAATTTAAAATTTAAATTTAAAATTTAAAATTTAAATTTAAAATTTAAATTTAAAATTTAAATTTAAAATTTAAAATTTAAAATTTAAAATTTAAATTTAAATTTAAAATTTAAAATTTAAAATTTAAAATTTAAATTTAAATTTAAATTTAAAATTTAAATTTAAAATTTAAAATTTAAATTTAAATTTAAATTTAAAATTTAAAATTTAAATTTAAAATTTAAATTTAAATTTTAAATTTAAAATTTAAAATTTAAATTTATTTAATTTAAATTTAAAATTTAAATTTAAAATTTAAAATTTAAAATTTAATTTAAAATTTAAAATTTAAAATTTAAAATTTAAATTTAAAATTTAAATTTAAAATTTAAAATTTAAAATTTAAATTTAAAATTTAAAATTTAAAATTTAAAATTTAAATTTAAAATTTAAAATTTAAAATTTAAAATTTAAAATTTAAAATTTAAAATTTAAATTTAAAATTTAAATTTAAAATTTAAAATTTAAAATTTAAAATTTAAATTTAAATTTAAAATTTAAATTTAAAATTTAAATTTAAAATTTAAAATTTAAATTTAAATTTAAAATTTAAAATTTAAAATTTAAATTTAAATTTAAAATTTAAAATTTAAAATTTAAATTTAAAATTTAAAATTTAAATTTAAATTTGAGTTTAAATTTAAATTTAAATTTAAATTTAATTTAAAATTTGAGTTTAAATTTAAATTTAAATTTAAATTTAAATTTAATTTAAATTTAAAATTTAAAATTTAATTTAAATTTAATTTAAATTTAAAATTTAAATTTAAAATTTAATTTAAATTTAAATTTAAAATTTAAAATTTAAAATTTAAAATTTAAAATTTAAAATTTAAAATTTAAAATTTAAAATTTAAATTTAAAATTTAAATTTAAAATTTAAATTTAAAATTTAAATTTATTTAAATTTAAAATTTAAAATTTAAAATTTAAAATTTAAAATTTAAAATTTAAAATTTAAATTTAAAATTTAAAATTTAAAATTTAAAATTTAAAATTTAAATTTAAATTTAAAATTTAAAATTTAAAATTTAAAATTTAAAATTTAAATTTAAAATTTAAAATTTAAAATTTAAAGTTTAAATTTAAAATTTAAAATTTAAAATTTAAAATTTTAAATTTAAATTTAAAATTTAAATTTAAATTTAAAATTTAAATTTAAAATTTAAAATTTAAATTTAAAATTTAAATTTAAAATTTAATTTAAATTTAAAATTTAAAATTTAAAATTTAAATTTAAAATTTAAAATTTAAAATTTAAAATTTAAATTTAAAATTTAAAATTTAAATTTAAAATTTAAAATTTAAAATTTAAAATTTAAAATTTAAATTTAAAATTTAAATTTAAAATTTAAATTTAAAATTTAAATTTAAAATTTAAATTTAAATTTAAAATTTAAAATTTAAATTTAAAATTTAAAATTTAAATTTAAATTTAAAATTTAAAATTTAAAATTTAAAATTTAAAATTTAAATTTAAAATTTAAAATTTAAAATTTAAAATTTAAAATTTAAATTTAAAATTTAAAATTTAAATTTAAATTTAAAATTTAAAATTTAAAATTTAAAATTTAAAATTTAAAATTTAAATTTAAAATTTAAGTTTAAATTTAAAATTTAAAATTTAAAATTTAAATTTAAAATTTAAAATTTATTTGAATTTAAATTTAAAATTTAAAATTTAAATTTAAATTTAAAATTTAAAATTTAAAATTTAAATTTAAATTTAAAATTTAAAATTTAAATTTGAAATTTAAAATTTAAATTTAAAATTTAAATTTAAAATTTAAATTTAAATTTAAAATTTAAATTTAAAATTTAAATTTAAAATTTAAATTTAAAATTTAAAATTTAAAATTTAAAATTTAAATTTAAAATTTAAATTTAAAATTTAAAATTTAAAATTTAAATTTAAAATTTAAATTTAAAATTTAAATTTAAAATTTAAAATTTAAAATTTAAATTTAAATTTAAAATTTAAAATTTAAATTTAAAATTTAAATTTAAAATTTAAAATTTAAAATTTAAAATTTAAATTTAAATTTAAAATTTAAAATTTAAAATTTAAAATTTGATTTAAATTTAAAATTTAAAATTTTTAAAATTTAATTTAAAATTTAAATTTAAAATTTTGATTTAAAATTTAAAATTTAAAATTTAAATTTAAAATTTAAAATTTAAAATTTAAATTTAAAATTTAAAATTTAAATTTAAAATTTAAATTTAAAATTTAAAATTTAAAATTTAAAATTTAAATTTAAATTTAAAATTTAAAATTTAAATTTAAAATTTAAAATTTAAATTTAAAATTTAAATTTAAAATTTAAATTTAAAATTTAAATTTAAATTTAAAATTTAAATTTAAATTTAAAATTTAAATTTAAAATTTAAAATTTAATTTAAATTTAAATTTAAAATTTAAATTTAAAATTTAAAATTTGAGTTTAAAATTTGAGTTTAAAATTTAAATTTAAAATTTAAAATTTAAAATTTAATTTAAATTTAAAATTTAAAATTTAAATTTAAATTTAAATTTAAATTTAAAATTTAAATTTAAATTTAAAATTTAAAATTTAAATTTAAAATTTAAAATTTAAATTTAAAATTTAAATTTAAAATTTAAAATTTAAAATTTAAAATTTAAAATTTAAAATTTAAAATTTAAAATTTAAATTTAAATTTAAATTTAAAATTTAAATTTAAAATTTAAATTTAAAATTTAAAATTTAAAATTTAAAATTTAAAATTTAAAATTTAAAATTTAAAATTTAAATTTAAAATTTAAATTTAAATTTAAAATTTAAAATTTAAATTTAAAATTTAAATTTAAAATTTAAAATTTAAAATTTAAAATTTAAATTTAAATTTAAAATTTAAAATTTAAATTTAAATTTAAAATTTAAAATTTAAATTTAAATTTAAAATTTTAAATTTAAATTTAAAATTTGATTTAAAATTTAAAATTTAAAATTTAAAATTTAAAATTTAATTTAATTTAAAATTTAAAATTTAAAATTTAAAATTTAAAATTTAAAATTTAAAATTTAAAATTTAAATTTAAATTTAAAATTTAAAATTTAAATTTAAAATTTAAATTTAAAATTTAAATTTAAAATTTAAAATTTAAATTTAAAATTTAAAATTTAAATTTAAAATTTAAATTTAAAATTTAAAATTTAAATTTAAATTTAAAATTTAAAATTTAAAATTTAAAATTTAAAATTTAAATTTAAATTTAAAATTTGAATTTAAATTTAAATTTAAAATTTAAATTTAAATTTAAATTTAAATTTAAATTTAAATTTAAAATTTAAATTTAATTTAAATTTAAATTTAAATTTAAAATTTAAATTTAAAATTTAAATTTAAAATTTAAATTTAAATTTAAAATTTAATTTAAAATTTAAATTTAAAATTTAAAATTTAATTTAAAATTTAAAATTTAAATTTAAAATTTAAAATTTAAATTTAAAATTTAAAATTTTAAAATTTAAAATTTAAAATTTAAAATTTAAAATTTAAATTTAAATTTAAAATTTAAATTTAAAATTTAAAATTTAAATTTAATTTAAAATTTAAAATTTAAAATTTAAAATTTAAATTTAAAATTTAAAATTTAAAATTTAAAATTTAAAATTTAAATTTAAAATTTAAAATTTAAATTTAAAATTTAAAATTTAAAATTTAAAATTTAAATTTAAATTTAAAATTTAAATTTAAAATTTAAAATTTAAATTTAAAATTTAAATTTAAATTTAAAATTTAAAATTTAAATTTAATTTAAATTTAAAATTTAAATTTAAAATTTAAAATTTAAAATTTAAAATTTAATTTAATTTAAAATTTAAATTTAATTTAATTTAAATTTAAATTTAAAATTTAAAATTTAAATTTAAATTTAAAATTTAAAATTTAAATTTAAAATTTAAATTTAAAATTTAAAATTTAAAATTTAAATTTAAATTTAAAATTTAAAATTTAAAATTTAAAATTTAAATTTAAAATTTAAAATTTAAAATTTAATTTAAAATTTAAAATTTAAAATTTAAAATTTAAAATTTAAATTTAAATTTAAATTTAAATTTAAATTTAAAATTTAAATTTAAAATTTAAAATTTAAATTTAAAATTTAAATTTAAATTTAAATTTAAAATTTAAAATTTAAATTTAAAATTTAAAATTTAAAATTTAAATTTAAAATTTAAAATTTAAAATTTAAATTTAAATTTAAAATTTAAAATTTAAATTTAAATTTAAAATTTAAATTTAAAATTTAAATTTAAAATTTAAAATTTAAAATTTAAAATTTAAAATTTAAAATTTAAATTTAAATTTAAATTTAAAATTTAAATTTAAATTTAAATTTAAATTTAAAATTTGATTTAAAATTTAAAATTTAAAATTTTAAATTTAAAATTTAAAATTTAAAATTTAAAATTTAAATTTAAAATTTAAATTTAAAATTTAAATTTAAAATTTTAAAATTTAATTTAAAATTTAAATTTAAAATTTAAATTTAAAATTTAAATTTAAAATTTAAATTTAAAATTTAAAATTTAAAATTTAAAATTTAAATTTAAAATTTAAATTTAAATTTAAATTTATTTAAATTTAAAATTTAAATTTAAAATTTAAATTTAAAATTTAAATTTAAAATTTAAAATTTAAAATTTAAAATTTAAATTTAAAATTTAAATTTAAATTTAAAATTTAAATTTAAAATTTAAATTTAAATTTAAAATTTAAATTTAAAATTTAAAATTTAAAATTTAAAATTTAAATTTAAATTTAAAATTTAAAATTTAAATTTAAAATTTAAAATTTAAAATTTAAATTTAAAATTTAAAATTTAAAATTTAAAATTTAAAATTTAAAATTTAAAATTTAAAATTTAAAATTTAAAATTTAAATTTAAAATTTAAATTTAAATTTAATTTAAAATTTAAAATTTAATTTAAAATTTAAAATTTAATTTAAAATTTATTTAAATTTAAATTTAAAATTTAAAATTTTAAATTTAAAATTTAAATTTAAAATTTAAAATTTAAATTTAAAATTTAAAATTTAAAATTTAATTTAAAATTTAAATTTAAAATTTAAAATTTAAAATTTAAAATTTAATTTAAATTTAAAATTTAAAATTTAAAATTTAAAATTTAAAATTTAAATTTAAAATTTAAAATTTAAAATTTAAAATTTAAATTTAAATTTAAATTTAAAATTTAAAATTTAAATTTAAAATTTAAATTTAAATTTAAAATTTAAAATTTAAAATTTAATTTAAAATTTAAATTTAAATTTAAATTTAATTTAAAATTTAAATTTAAAATTTAAATTTAAAATTTAAATTTAAAATTTAAAATTTAAAATTTAAATTTAATTTAAAATTTAAAATTTAAATTTAAAATTTAAAATTTTTAAAATTTATTTAAATTTAAATTTAAAATTTAAATTTAAAATTTAAATTTAAAATTTAATTTAAAATTTAAAATTTAAAATTTAAAATTTAAAATTTAATTTAAAATTTAAATTTAAAATTTAAAATTTAAAATTTAAATTTAAATTTAAAATTTAAAATTTAAAATTTAAAATTTAAAATTTAAATTTAAAATTTAAAATTTAAATTTAAATTTAAAATTTAAAATTTAAAATTTAAATTTAAAATTTAAAATTTAAAATTTAAATTTAAAATTTAAAATTTAAAATTTAAATTTAAAATTTAAATTTAAAATTTAAATTTAAAATTTAAATTTAAAATTTAAAATTTAAAATTTAAAATTTAAATTTAAAATTTAAAATTTAAAATTTAAAATTTAAAATTTAAAATTTAAAATTTTAAAATTTAAATTTAAATTTAAAATTTAAAATTTAAATTTAAAATTTAATTTAAAATTTAAAATTTAAAATTTAAATTTAAAATTTAAATTTAAAATTTAAATTTAAATTTAAAATTTAAAATTTAAAATTTAAAATTTAAATTTAAAATTTAAAATTTAAAATTTAAATTTAAAATTTAAAATTTAAAATTTATTTAAATTTAAAATTTAAAATTTAAATTTAAAATTTAAATTTAAAATTTAAAATTTATTTAAATTTAAATTTAAAATTTAAATTTAAAATTTAAATTTAAAATTTAAATTTAAATTTAAAATTTAAATTTAAAATTTAAATTTAAAATTTAAATTTAAAATTTAAAATTTAAATTTAAAATTTAAAATTTAAATTTAAAATTTAAATTTAAAATTTAAATTTAAATTTAAAATTTAAAATTTAAATTTAAAATTTAAATTTAAAATTTAAATTTAAAATTTAAATTTGATTTAAAATTTAATTTAAATTTAAATTTAAATTTAAAATTTAAATTTAAAATTTAAATTTAAATTTAAATTTAAAATTTAAATTTAAAATTTAAATTTGATTTAAATTTAAAATTTAAAATTTAAAATTTAAAATTTAAATTTAAAATTTAAAATTTAAAATTTAAAATTTAAATTTAAATTTAAAATTTAAAATTTAAAATTTAAATTTAAATTTAAAATTTAAAATTTAAAATTTAAAATTTAAAATTTAAAATTTAAAATTTAAATTTAAATTTAATTTAAATTTAAATTTAAAATTTAAATTTAAAATTTAAAATTTAAATTTAAATTTAAAATTTAAAATTTAAATTTAAATTTAAAATTTAAATTTAAAATTTAAAATTTAAATTTAAAATTTAAATTTAAAATTTAAATTTAAATTTAAAATTTAAATTTAAATTTAAAATTTAAAATTTAAATTTAAAATTTAAAATTTAAAATTTAAATTTAATTTAAATTTGAGTTTAAAATTTAAATTTAAATTTAAAATTTAAAATTTAATTTAAATTTAAAATTTAAATTTAAATTTAAATTTAAAATTTGAGTTTAAATTTAAAATTTAAAATTTAATTTAAATTTAAATTTAAAATTTAAATTTAAAATTTAAATTTAAAATTTAAAATTTAAAATTTAAATTTAAAATTTAAAATTTAAAATTTAATTTAAATTTAAATTTAAATTTAAAATTTAAATTTAAAATTTAAAATTTAAAATTTAAATTTAAATTTAAAATTTAAATTTAAAATTTAAATTTAAATTTAAAATTTAAATTTAAATTTAAAATTTAAAATTTAAAATTTAAATTTAAAATTTAAAATTTAAATTTAAATTTAAATTTAAATTTAAAATTTAAATTTAATTTAAAATTTAAATTTAAAATTTAAAATTTAAATTTAAAATTTAATTTAAAATTTAAAATTTAAAATTTAAATTTAAATTTAAAATTTAAAATTTAAAATTTAAAATTTAAATTTAAAATTTAAAATTTAAAATTTAAAATTTGATTTAAATTTAAAATTTAAAATTTAAAATTTAAATTTAAAATTTAAAATTTAAAATTTAAAATTTAAAATTTAAAATTTAAAATTTAAATTTAAAATTTAAATTTAAAATTTAAAATTTAAAATTTAAAATTTAAAATTTAATTTAAATTTAAATTTAAAATTTAAAATTTAAATTTAATTTAAATTTAAATTTAAATTTAAATTTAAAATTTAAATTTAAATTTAAAATTTAAAATTTAAAATTTAAATTTAAAATTTAAAATTTAAAATTTAAAATTTAAAATTTAAATTTAAAATTTAAATTTAAAATTTAAATTTAAAATTTAAATTTAAAATTTAAATTTAAAATTTAAATTTAAAATTTAAAATTTAAAATTTAAATTTAAAATTTAAATTTAAAATTTAAATTTAAATTTAATTTAAATTTAAAATTTAAAATTTAAAATTTAAATTTAAATTTAAAATTTAAAATTTAAATTTAAAATTTAAAATTTAAATTTAAAATTTAAATTTAAATTTAAAATTTAAAATTTAAAATTTAAATTTAAAATTTAAAATTTAAAATTTAAATTTAAATTTAAAATTTAAATTTAAAATTTAAAATTTAAAATTTAAATTTAAAATTTAAAATTTAAATTTAAAATTTAAAATTTAAAATTTAAAATTTAAAATTTAAAATTTAAAATTTAAAATTTAAAATTTAAAATTTAAATTTAAAATTTAAATTTAAAATTTAAAATTTAAAATTTAAATTTAAATTTAAAATTTAAAATTTAAATTTAAATTTAAAATTTAAATTTAAAATTTAAAATTTAAATTTAAATTTAAATTTAAAATTTAAAATTTAAAATTTAAATTTAAATTTAAAATTTAAAATTTAAAATTTAAAATTTAAAATTTAAATTTAAAATTTAAAATTTAAAATTTAAAATTTAATTTAAAATTTAAAATTTAAAATTTAAATTTAAAATTTAAATTTAAATTTAAATTTAAATTTAAAATTTGAGTTTAAAATTTAAAATTTAAAATTTAAAATTTATTTAAATTTAAAATTTAAAATTTAAAATTTAAATTTAAAATTTAAAATTTAAAATTTAAATTTAAAATTTAAAATTTAAAATTTAAAATTTAAAATTTAAATTTAAAATTTAAAATTTAAATTTAAAATTTAAATTTAATTTAAATTTAAAATTTAAAATTTAAAATTTAAATTTAAAATTTAAAATTTAAAATTTAAATTTAAATTTAAATTTAAAATTTAAAATTTAAAATTTAAAATTTAAAATTTAAATTTAAATTTAAAATTTAAATTTAAAATTTAAATTTAAAATTTAAAATTTAAATTTAAATTTAAAATTTAAATTTAAAATTTAAATTTAAAATTTAAAATTTAAAATTTAAAATTTAAATTTAAAGTTTAAAATTTAAATTTAAAATTTAAAATTTAAAATTTAAATTTGAATTTAAAATTTTAAAATTTAAATTTAAATTTAAAATTTAAAATTTTAAATTTAAAATTTAAAATTTAAAATTTAAAATTTAAATTTAAATTTAAAATTTAAATTTAAAATTTAAAATTTAAAATTTAAAATTTAAAATTTAAAATTTAAATTTAAAATTTAAAATTTAAAATTTAAATTTAAATTTAAAATTTAAATTTAAATTTAAAATTTAAAATTTAAATTTAAAATTTAAATTTAAAATTTAAATTTAAATTTAAAATTTAAAATTTAAAATTTAAATTTAAATTTAAAATTTAAATTTAAAATTTAAAATTTAAAATTTAAAATTTAAATTTAAAATTTAAAATTTAAAATTTAAAATTTAAATTTAAATTTAAAATTTAAATTTAAAATTTAAAATTTAAATTTAAATTTAAAATTTAAAGTTTAAATTTAATTTAAAATTTAAATTTAAATTTGAGTTTAAATTTGAGTTTAAAATTTAAATTTAAATTTAAAATTTAAATTTAAATTTAAAATTTAAAATTTAAAATTTAAAATTTAAATTTAAAATTTAAATTTAAAATTTAAATTTAAAATTTAAATTTAAAATTTAAAATTTAAAATTTAAAATTTAAAATTTAAAATTTAAAATTTAAATTTAAAATTTAAATTTAAAATTTAAATTTAAATTTAAAATTTAAAATTTAAATTTAAAATTTAAATTTAAAATTTAAAATTTAAAATTTAAAATTTAAAATTTAAAATTTAAATTTAAATTTAAATTTAAAATTTAAATTTAAAATTTAAATTTAAATTTAAAATTTAAATTTAAAATTTAAAATTTAAATTTAAAATTTAAAATTTAAAATTTAAAATTTAAAATTTAAAATTTAAAATTTAAATTTAAAATTTAAGGTTTAAATTTAAAATTTAAAATTTAATTTAATTTAAAATTTAAAATTTTAAATTTAATTTAAAATTTAAAATTTAAAATTTAGTTTAAATTTAAATTTAAAATTTAAAATTTTAAATTTAAATTTAAATTTAAAATTTAAATTTAAAATTTAAAATTTAAAATTTAAATTTAAATTTAAATTTAAATTTAAAATTTAAAATTTAAAATTTAAAATTTAAATTTAAAATTTAAAATTTAAATTTAAATTTAAAATTTAAAATTTAAAATTTAAAATTTAAAATTTAAATTTAAAATTTAAATTTAAAATTTAAAATTTAAAATTTAAATTTAAAATTTAAAATTTAAATTTAAATTTAAATTTAAATTTAAAATTTAAATTTAAAATTTAAAATTTAAAATTTAAAATTTAAAATTTAAAATTTAAAATTTAAATTTAAAATTTAAATTTAAATTTGAGGTTTAAATTTGAGTTTAAAATTTAAAATTTAAATTTAAATTTAATTTAAATTTAAAATTTAAAATTTAAATTTAAAATTTAAATTTAAAATTTAAAATTTAAAATTTAAAATTTAAATTTAAAATTTAAAATTTAAATTTAAAATTTAAAATTTAAAATTTAAATTTAAATTTAAAATTTAAATTTAAAATTTAAAATTTAAATTTAAAATTTAAAATTTAAATTTAAAATTTAAATTTAAAATTTAAAATTTAAAATTTAAAATTTAAAATTTAAAATTTAAATTTAAAATTTAAAATTTAAATTTAAATTTAAAATTTAAATTTAAAATTTAAAATTTAAATTTAAATTTAAAATTTAAAATTTAAATTTAAAATTTAAAATTTAAATTTAAAATTTAAAATTTAAAATTTAAATTTAAAATTTAAAATTTAAAATTTAAAATTTAAAATTTAAAATTTAAAATTTAAATTTAAATTTGAGTTTAAATTTTAAATTTAATTTAAATTTAAAATTTAAATTTAATTTAAAATTTAAATTTAAATTTAAATTTAAAATTTAAAATTTAAATTTAAATTTAAAATTTAAATTTAAAATTTAAATTTAAATTTAAATTTAAAATTTAAAATTTAAATTTAAATTTAAAATTTAAATTTAAAATTTAAAATTTAAAATTTAAAATTTAAAATTTAAAATTTAAATTTAAATTTAAAATTTAAAATTTAAAATTTAAAATTTAAAATTTAAATTTAAATTTAAAATTTAAAATTTAAAATTTAAAATTTAAATTTAAAATTTAAATTTAAATTTAAAATTTAAAATTTAAAATTTAAATTTAAAATTTAAAATTTAAAATTTAAAATTTAAAATTTAAATTTAAAATTTAAATTTAAAATTTAAATTTAAATTTAAATTTAAAATTTAAAATTTAAATTTAAATTTAAAATTTGAGTTTAAATTTAAATTTAAAATTTAAAATTTAAAATTTAAAATTTAAATTTAAAATTTAAATTTAAATTTAAAATTTAAAATTTAAATTTAAAATTTAAAATTTAAATTTAAAATTTAAAATTTAAATTTGATTTAAAATTTAAAATTTAAATTTAAAATTTAAAATTTAAATTTAAATTTAAAATTTAAAATTTAAAATTTAAATTTAAAATTTAAATTTAAAATTTAAAATTTAAAATTTAAATTTAAAATTTAAATTTAAAATTTAAAATTTAAATTTAAAATTTAAAATTTAAAATTTAAAATTTAAATTTAAAATTTAGAAATTTAAATTTAAAATTTAAAATTTAAAATTTAAATTTAAATTTAAAATTTAAAATTTAAATTTAAAATTTAAAATTTAAGTTTAAATTTAAATTTAAAATTTAAGGTTTAAAATTTAAATTTAAATTTAAATTTAAAATTTAAATTTAAAATTTAAAATTTAAATTTAAAATTTAAATTTAAAATTTAAATTTAAAATTTAAAATTTAAAATTTAATTTAAATTTAAATTTAAAATTTAAAATTTAAATTTAATTTAAATTTAATTTAAAATTTAAAATTTAAAATTTAAAATTTAAAATTTAAAATTTAAAATTTAAATTTAATTTAAAATTTAAATTTAAAATTTAAATTTAAAATTTAAATTTAAAATTTAAAATTTAAAATTTAAAATTTAAATTTAAAATTTAAAATTTAAATTTAAAATTTAAAATTTAAAATTTAAATTTAAAATTTAAAATTTAAAATTTAAATTTAAAATTTAAAATTTAAATTTAAAATTTAAATTTAAAATTTAAAATTTAAATTTAAAATTTAAATTTAAAATTTAAAATTTAAAATTTAAAATTTAAATTTAAATTTAAAATTTAAAATTTAAAATTTAAATTTAAAATTTAAAATTTAAAATTTAAAATTTGAGTTTAAAATTTAAAATTTAAAATTTAAAATTTAAGTTTAAATTTAAAATTTTAAAATTTAAAATTTAAATTTGAAATTTAAAATTTAAATTTAAATTTAAAATTTTAAAATTTAAATTTAAAATTTAAAATTTAAAATTTAAAATTTAAATTTTAAATTTAAAATTTAAAATTTAAAATTTAAAATTTAAAATTTAAAATTTAAAATTTAAAATTTAAAATTTAAATTTAAAATTTAAAATTTAAAATTTAAATTTAAATTTAAAATTTAAAATTTAAATTTAAAATTTAAAATTTAATTTAAATTTAAATTTAAAATTTAAAATTTAAAATTTAAATTTAAAATTTAAATTTAAATTTAAAATTTAAAATTTAAAATTTAAAATTTAAAATTTAAAATTTAAAATTTAAATTTAAATTTAAATTTAAATTTAAATTTAAAATTTAAAATTTAAAGTTTAAATTTAATTTAAAATTTTGAATTTAAAGGTTTAGAAATTTAAAATTTAAATTTAAAATTTGAGTTTAAAATTTGAAATTTAAAATTTAAAATTTAAAAATTTAAATTTAAAATTTAAAATTTAAATTTAAAATTTAAAATTTAAAATTTAAAATTTAAAATTTGAAATTTAAAATTTAAATTTAAAATTTAAAATTTAAAATTTAAAATTTAAAATTTAAAATTTAAAATTTAAATTTAAATTTAAAATTTAAAATTTAAAATTTAAATTTAAATTTAAAATTTAAAATTTAAATTTAAAATTTAAATTTAAAATTTAAAATTTAAAATTTAAAATTTAAATTTAAAATTTAAAATTTAAATTTAAAATTTAAAATTTAAATTTAAAATTTAAATTTAAAATTTAAAATTTAAAATTTAAAATTTAAAGTTTAAATTTAAAATTTAAATTTAAAATTTAATTTAAAATTTAAATTTAAAATTTAAATTTAAAATTTAAATTTAAAATTGAAATTTAAATTTAAAATTTAAAATTTAAATTTAAAATTTGAATTTAAAATTTAAATTTAAAATTTAAAATTTAAAATTTAAATTTAAATTTAAAATTTAAAATTTAAAATTTAAATTTAAAATTTAAAATTTAAATTTAATTTAAATTTAAAATTTAAAATTTAAATTTAAAATTTAAAATTTAAAATTTAAAATTTAAATTTAAATTTAAAATTTAAAATTTAAAATTTAAATTTAAATTTAATTTAAAATTTAAATTTAAATTTAAAATTTAAAATTTAAAATTTAAAATTTAAAATTTAAAATTTAAATTTAAATTTAAATTTAAAATTTAAATTTAAGGGTTTGAATTTTAAATTTAAAATTTAAAATTTAAAATTTAAAATTTAAAATTTAAAATTTAAATTTAAAATTTGGTTTAAAATTTAAAATTTAAAATTTAAAATTTAAATTTAAAATTTAAATTTAAAATTTAAATTTAAAATTTAAAATTTAAATTTAAAATTTAAAATTTAAAATTTAAATTTAAAATTTAAAATTTGAATTTAAAATTTAAATTTAAAATTTAAATTTAAATTTAAATTTAAAATTTAAAATTTAAAATTTAAAATTTATTTAAAATTTGAGTTTAAAATTTAAAATTTAAAATTTAAAATTTAAAATTTAGGTTTAAAATTTAAAATTTAAAATTTAAAATTAGGAGTTTAAAATTTAGGGTTTAAATTTAAAATTTTAAATTTTAAAATTTAAATTTAAAATTTAGGGTTGAATTTAAATTTAAAATTTAAAATTGGGGTTAAATTTAAATTTAAAATTGATTTAAAATTTAAAATTTAAAATTTAAATTTAAGTTTGAATTTAAAATTTAAAATTTAAATTTAAAATTTAAATTTAAAATTTAAAATTTAAATTTAAAATTTAAATTTAAAATTTAAAATTTAAATTTAAATTTAAAATTTAAAATTTAAAATTTAAAATTTAAAATTTAAAATTTAGGAGTTTAAATTTAAGTTTGAATTTAAATTTAAATTTAAAATTTAGGGTTTTGAAATTTAAAATTTAAATTTAGGGTTTAGGGTTTAGGGTTTGAGTTTAGGGATTTTAGGGTTTGAGGTTGGGTTGAGTTTAAATTTGAGTTTAAAATTTTAGTTTGAGTTGGTTGAAAATTTTAGGGTTTAAATTTAAAATTTAAAATTTAAATTTAAATTTAGGTTTAGAAATTTAAAATTTAAAGATTTAAAATTTTGAATTTAAATTTACAAATTTAAGTTTAGAAATTTAAATTTGAAATTTAAAATTTAAAATTTAAAATTTAAAATTTAATTTAGAAATTTAAAATTTAAATTTAAAATTTAAAATTTAAAATTTAAAATTTAAAATTTAAATTCGAAATTTAAAATTTAAAATTTAAAATTTAAATTTAAAATTTAAAATTTAAAATTTAAAGAAAAGAGTTTGAGTTTTAAAATTTTAAAATTCGAAATTTGAAAATTCGAAAGTTTAAATTTAAAATTTTAAATTAAAATTCATAAATTGAGTTAAAATTTAAAATTTAAAATTTAAAAATTTTGAAAGTTTTAAAATTTAAAATTTAAAATTTAAAATTTAAATTTAAAATTTAAAATTTAAAATTTAAAATTTAAAAATTTAAAATTTAAAATTTAAAATTTGATTTAATTTGAATTTAAATTTGGTTTTGAAATTTAAAATTTTACAAATTTAAAATTTAAATTTACAAAATTTAAATTTAAAATTTAAAATTTAAAATTTAAAATTTCTAAAAATTTAAAATTTAAAATTTAAAATTTAAAATTTAAAATTTAAAATTTAAAATTTAAAATTTAAAATTTAAATTTAAAATTTAAGGAATTTAAATTTCAAAATTTAAAATTTAAAATTTAGGAATTTAAAATTTAGAAATTTAAATTTAAAATTTAAAATTTAAAATTTAAAATTTAAAATTTAAAATTTAAAATTTAAAATTTAAATTTAAAATTTAAAATTTAAATTTAAAATTTAAAGGTTTAAAATTTAAATTTTGAGACTACAAATTTAAAATTTGAAAATTTAAATTTAAAGGTTTTAAAATTTAAAGTTTGATTTTAAATTTAAATTTAAAGGTTTAAAATTTAAGTTTGAAATTTAAAATTTAAATTTAAAATTTAAAATTTAAATTTAAAATTTCAAATTTTGAAATTTGAAATTTAAAATTTAAATTTAAAATTTAAAATTTAAAATTTAAAATTTAAAATTTTAAATTTGAAAATTTAAAATTTAAAATTTAAAATTTAAATTTAAATTTAAATTTAAAATTTAAAAGGTTTAAGGAATTTAAAATTTAAAGTTTAAAGATTTAGTTTAGGGATTTAAAATTAAAGGGTTTAAAGGTTTGAAATTTAAAATTTAGAAATTTAAAGATTTAAATTTTAAGGTTGAAATTCCAAAATTTGAAAATTTAAAATTTAAAATTTTAAAGTTTAAGGTTTGAAATTTGAGTTTAAAGTTTGAGTTTAAAATTTAATTTGAATTTACAAAAGTTTAAATTTAAAATTTCAAAATTTAAAATTTAAAATTGTTTGAGTTTAAAATTTAAATTTAAATTTAAAATTTAAGGTTAAGGTTTAAAATTTAAAATTTTAAAATTTAAAATTTGAAGTTTAAAATTTAAAATTTGGGTTTGAAATTTAAAATTTAGGTTTAAAATTTAAAATTTAAAATTTAAAATTTAAAATTTAGGTTTAAATTTAAAATTTAAAAT